>HG993126.1:16886798-17536798 GCA_905231855.2 Eristalis tenax | reverse complement strand
TTATCGCGTCCGGAGCAACAGCACAACGAATCAAAGTCAAGAGGTTGGCGGGCTGTCTGCGAATGACATTACACTCAGATACATCATTTCCAATAGATCGATACTCCATCCCACGCGCACACAAGCAGTTATCGATAGCATTTAACTTCGATTAACACGCCGCAGACACAGCACAGCCATTGACACTAATGACAGCGTGTCATGCACATAGGTTAACGGCTGCATATAAACCGCGCAATCAGGTGTCGTTAAGTCTGTGTAATAATCACGTATGATGTGTCGTTTTCGTTCTCGTTCTCGTTCGTTCGTTCATGCCCTTCCTGCCGCTGTCGTTGTCACCGTTGTCGTGTGTCAGTGGGGCTAGCACCACCCACTCACCGCACTCGTATGCAACGCGAACATAAGAGATTTTCATTAGCCTAATGGCATTTCTGGTAAAACTCAGCGAAGGGATATACCAGTCTTACTTCTTTTCATTTTTTTCACCCGCAGTTCCCCACCACACTGTGCATGCATAGTTGTAAACGTGAAAGGCAAACGAAGGAGGGTGTGCATGAGTATGTGATGCCTTTGCAGGAGGATACCTAATTTTGGCTAAAGCATAACATGGAATAACGTTCATTTAAGTGAATCTAATAAACAAAATGGATTTTGCAGT
The DNA here is from genome assembly GCA_905231855.2 of Eristalis tenax. Taxonomy (NCBI): domain Eukaryota; kingdom Metazoa; phylum Arthropoda; class Insecta; order Diptera; family Syrphidae; genus Eristalis; species Eristalis tenax. The sequence goes on along the minus strand of HG993126.1, from coordinate 17,536,140 downwards.
GTTTTTTTGTTCGAAATTGCTGTGTCATCTGTAGTCGACGACGACGCTGTCGCCAACTATCCAAAAGCATTATCCACATCCTGTCAAAGAGTGGTGCGAAGAACGAACCCGTGCTAGCACGCTGATGAGCTTGTTAAATTTTGAAATTTCAATTTTGTGCTCCTTTGGCAAGAATCTGACGGTAATTAGAATAGCTGTGGACTGTAGGTATACAGGAACAGAGAGTGACTTTAGCTGGCTGGTGCTTCAATTCTGTTCGGGAGATCAGGCAATCAGTGCGGTCGTTCTTTTTCTCGACTTTCGTGACGTCACACACATTCACGATACCTGTCTCGTGTAACTGAAAACATTAAAATCGCGATTGATGGCGATTGCGAAAAACAATGCAACCCGCAAATGGTCAGAACTTGATACTTGCAGTTTATCGAAAGCTATCTAGGCCTAAGCTAAATCAAGGAAGGACTGACTACCTCCATAAGTTCGACAGGAGATTATCGATGAAGTAATAGGGGTGCTTACTAGTCACTGCCTCACAGGCAACCATGCCAGAAGACTTGGGGCACCTTATACTGATTTCTGCAGAAGCTGCATGAGGAAGAAGAGGAAAACTACTAGGCGAATATTACTTCAACAACCTGGAGGATCTGAGTAACACAGATCCAAAGGATATCCTACAATTGCTCAAAGCCACTAAATGGCTATAAAAGGGGTCAGAAGAAATGACAAACGAAAAAAAGAGGGAATGCAAAAATCCCAAGAGATAATTACACAAGGTCATAGGGTAAATGGGTGTTTTTTTTAGACATGAAGCCGAAAGTGACAGCACAGCACAGGTCTAAGTGAGCTTGATTTTCTCTTAATCAATCAGTCACCATACCACCAACCAACTTAGCCAAGAAGAAGCAGCTTATTTTAAGACATTTCGCAAATTCAAGTTGAACCTTTCCGAACGTTCTCCTTCTTCACCAGACTTTAGAATTGTGTCAATATTTGTGTAAGCTTGTCCAAAGCCATAATACGGGGCATGGCGGACATGACGAAGTGGTTGGATAAGTTGACTCTGTTGACAAGGTGGTTGTTTTAGGGCAGCCTTCACATACCAGGCTAATAAGCCCCTCACGCGGCCACTTACTTATGGTTCATTGTGGTTCAACATGAGAACTGGAAATATGAGATTTCGGACCTGACTACATTTCTGAGCCTTCCCGAGTCTGAGTACAAGAAGTGTCCTGTCTTAACGAAGCACAGTGGGACGAATGGCCTGAAACCTGGTATCAAACCAACCGTACATGCTAGTAACTTGAAATTTGACATAGTGACTCTTAGTACCATTTTTGATTCATTGTCTTTGTTGCATATGGCCAAGCGAACTAAAACGCTCACTTTTCTGAAAAAATGCATTCGACGTAATCGATTACGTCTTCGTCAAAACTTTTACTTTTCAATATTAAATCGGTATGGGCCGCAATGACTTTCCGGACACCACAGCAAGGACTTTCTGGACACCACAGTGTACACGCTAGTAACTTGAAATTTGGCATATTGACCCTTAGTACCATTTTTAATTGATTGACATAGTTGCATATGGCCAGACCAACTAAACGCCGTTAGTTGGTTAATTGATCACGTCTCCATAGAATCTTCTACTTTTGAAGACTAAATAGGGTTGCAAAATTAAGTTACTGTACAGCATCGATTTACAAATGTTATTAATACTGTCCGAGTCGAAGGAACAAAATGTATCCTTCGATGAAAGAAACATGAAACAGAGAATTAAACACATAACTTTTTTAATCAAAATAATGTACTGCTCGTCATCGATCGTGACAGATCAGAAACATTCAAATATATGAATACATGCATTCGATTATTAACAAATATATTTTATCTATAGGCGTGTTTTATTGAGAACTCAGTACTCAGCTCAGTATTGTTTCTCCATGAAACGCTCTTTCACTCATTTTATGTGTTTGTGTCCAGAGTTGGTGCGTGTCTTCACTTTCATGGCATTAAATGTCAAAATATATTTCATTTTCTGTCAAATGTGTTTCATAATGTTCGTATGGTTGGATATTAAATAAAGGATGGATTGCAAATTTAGGTACGTTATCCTATGTCGACACATTTGGAACAGCAAATTAATTCTGCAGCATCTTCAAAAAGTGTTGTTAACAGCATCAGTGATTCAGTGGTGCTCTCTGTGATAGAGATTCTTCAACGAGCTGTTGTCATGATGACTGTCAAAAGTTTCTGAGTAATTTTTGCTCATTAAGTTGTTTTGTTGTTGCTTCGCGTCTATAAGTAATACTGAGCTGAGTATAGGTTCTCAATAAAACACGCTGTATAAATAATTTGGAACATATCATCTTCTTCCTCACTTTTGTCATAATCATTGTTTTGTTGGACTGATGAAGCTTTAACCATGCTCCCTTGTGTAGATGCTGTGTGATGGTTACTGACTCGGAACTTGTCAAAAAAGGAGTTACAAACACCTATATTCGTTTGTTCACGGCTTGATTTTCGCGAATGATGCTCTCGAAAGTCCTTGTTTCGTGCTTCTTGGGTTTCTCTTAGTTCTCTCAGCACAAGATTCAAAAGAAGTACTTGCTTGATCAAGTTTTTTTTTTCAGTTCAACGGAGAAATGTCCCAACCCAAGTATAGTTGTTTTTTTTAAAAACAAATCGACTTGTCTATTTGGTTTAGCCCAATGAGATTTTAACCGAGCCTTAAAATGAGATAATGTTTGCTTTAACCTTTTATTATCGAAATTTGTGTTCAATTTGTTAGTTCTTCCCTTGAAAAGTTCCAATGCACTAAACATACTCCTTAACCTGCTACCCTGATGACCATCAGATTAAGATCGCTGAATAGCTTGAAAGAACTTCGGTCTGGACACCTAAGCAGGTATAGCTCTATACCCAATATCAAGCACAGGTATTTTCATCTGTTCCGATAGCCAGGCAGCGATCAAATTTCAACTTCTTTCAACTCTAAGACTCCATTAATTGCAGCATATCGCTTAACGAGATGACCAAGTATTTTAACACCCATCTTATATGGGTGCCGGGACACTGTGACTTTCCAGAGAATTGCGATGAGGACGAACTCGCTAGAAATTGCACACATTATGTACTCTTTCCGGGTGGAGGCCCACCCTCCACGCCTATCGCTACTATAAAACATCTTCTAAAGCTTGAAGCGCTTGCTGGAACTAACCACGGATGGACATTAGGCACAGGATGCCTCATTATCAACCAACTTTTCCCTATGATCGATCGCAAACAATCGTTTAACTTGATCAGATTAAGCGGCTTGTCGTTCTAACAGGGCATCGTGCCATTAGAACTCTGACTAGGCCTTGCTTACAATGATTTTTGTAGAAGCTGCAGGAATGAGGACAAGGAAGAAACCATTGAACACTTGCTTTGCAGCTGCAGTGCTCTCTCATCCAGTTCTGGGGGCCCACTTCTTTAATAACCTGCCTGATTTGAGCAGCTTTAGAGCCAGCCTTCTTCCTCGCTTTATTAAAATACGTGGTAACACAATTACAAATAACCTTTGCTCGGCCTAAGTATGTCTGCTGTGCTTCTGTGCAGCAGTCCGCCACTTCAACTTAACCTAAACTAGCACTCAATTTTAACGGTTCCTCAAAGTACATTCAGTAAACAATACAAAAAAACTAAGACTGGGCGGCCTTGGAACATAACTAATTGCACCAATGTTGACAAAAAATCGTTAGATGACATTAGATGCACTTCTACACAATCTACACTCTATCACTACTACCAGTTGAACTTGCTATCAGTGAAAATATACCGCTGGTACTGATGTATTTGGGAATGTAATTAAGACGACGGCTCCACCTCCTCCACCTGTAAATGGAGCACACTTTCTCAAAAGCAGAAATGAACTATTATGGAGATAGCCAACTTCTAGCTCTCTTTCCCATTAATATTTTTGACAGACATTTTTTATTTCGTCTTCTTAAGCCAAATTGACCAAGTGTCAAAAACTCTGTCAATGGGCTACAGGTCAATCAACTGTGAAGTTGTCCCTCTCTATTATACTTCACTTCTGCTCAAAACTTCAACCCACTCTAACAAAAGTGTGCACATCGCCACAGGGTACTGCATAATTTAGGCGCATGGCAAACTTGGACTCTTATTCGCCATCATCCAGAATTCAGGCGAATTACTGCCGCTCACATCCAAATGATTTACAACTTCCAAGTACTTTGAAAATAAGAAAAGTCTCAGAGACCCACCAAGCGACAAACGAAAAACCTCACAACAACCGTATTCACTGCATCTTGCATTTAAATGCAACAACTACTTCTCTTTAACCTAAAAACTAAAAACACTAACATCGCACGAAGCTCCTCACGACCATCAGCTTTTCCAAACCAGGGAACATCCTTCCGAACAGTCCCCATTTCTAACTAGAACTACCGAAGTCGATTCAAAGCCACTTCCCTTAATTGAAGTTATTTAAATTCCGCAAGAAATGATGGGTCTTTGAGAAGATCGCAAAAAATAAAGAGAACACATTTCCAGACGCTTTAGGCAAGTCTTTATTTTCTCTAATGGAAATGCACAGTTATGTACACAACCTGACCGAAGCACACCGTTCGGTGTTTACCTCATAAAAATAAATCTCCCAGCAAATATGCAAATTAATGAACTGAATGCTGGTCATGTTATTGTTTGCATGTGGTCTTTGATATTTGCCTGCAACAAACGAATGTGGATCTAGGAAAAGTACACTCTTTATTTTTATGTGAATGTGTGCGAAAGGGAAGGAGGAATGAATATTAAAGTATTAATCCTTGAATTGGTTCACTTGTTTGTGAAGTGGACAGTCGAGCTTTAAAAACAGCATTTCTTAGGTTATGCCTTGTCATTGCTAGTATGCACAATTTTGAAATGCTGGAGAGTATTAAGACAAATTCCTCTGACAGGCAGAATGTGCCAATAATTTGGAAGAGGATGAACAAGAATTCCGTCTAACGTCGAATAGCTGCTGGAGCGGACGAGCCGGCCCCAGATAGATCTGGAGATGATCTAGTTGGGCACAAGCACCAGCTCAGCCGTTTGTCTATCTTCACTATTTAAAACATTTTAAACATTATTACAACACTAATTGGCAATCAGACTTGGAGCGCCCTAGAATGACTTCTGCAAAAGCTGCAGGGGTGAGGAGGGGGAGGAAACTGTTTTACATTACCTCGGAGCCTGCCCGACCTTTGCAGAGATAAGAAGAAAACATATATGAGCCGGTTTGTCCTCAACAACCTTGAGGACATTGCGAAAATAAACATAAGGACACCCTAAAATTTCTAAAAACTGGTTATAAGTGTAAATACATACACCGGGGGTAAGTGCGAATTAAGTTTAAGTAGGTCAACGAAGTATGGCACAACTGATCTGAAAGGTCTAAGTGAGGCAATTCCCCGGAGGAACTCGCCAGTCACATCCGCCTACCTTATCTGAGCAATCGATGAGTCATGTATTCTATGAGCTAGATTACAACGCTGATTTTGAGTTTGCGAACGTTCAACTGTAGGATTAGTTAAAACGTCCTGTAAAGTGAAGCCTGTACACTGTATGCGATACGTTCTAGCAAATCAAACCAGAAATTTTGGCACAAAATTGATCAAAAATTATTGAATGTTGATAGAAAAAGCAACCTTAACGAGATTGGCACACACTGCGGGAACAATAGAGGTGGTCGCCAAGCTGGGAGACCAACTAGATACCAACCGAATTGCAAAATCAACAGAGGCAGACAATTCAAATGCTTCTTACAAGTTCCTCTCACATACAGTTCTTTCCTGTTGGTATGAATGGAAGAGATTCATTCTGGAGTATTCTCTTTCAGTAGGTGCATCCCCAGCTATCCAGTGGCGCAGCGATGGGGGCACAGGCCCAGGCGGCACATTGCCAGGGGCGGCAATTTGGAGCAGTTAAAATGGTTTGTTTTATATAAAATTTGCAAAACAATTTCCTTTAACAAAATAATTGCTATTTTGCAATTATTTGGGTCTATAACTTATTTCATGCGTTTTTTTTTTTTTTAATTTGAATGTTTATTTAAGAAAAACATGTACAAAAGTATTATTCAAAATATTGCCCATCTGAAGCTATGACTTTTTTCCATCTTTCTGGCAATTTGTGGATGCCATCCCAAAAGAACTGCGCCGGCTTGGCAGCCAGGAATGAATGAAGCCAATTTTTGATATTCTACTCTGATATGAACCGTATTTCAGTAAGGGCCTTCTGCATCCACCGGAACAAATGGTAGTCAGAAGGGGCAAAGTCTGGGCTATAGGGCGGGTGGGTAAAACTTCCCATCCACCGTTTTTCAAATCGTTCTTAACCGGAATAGCAACGTGGGGCCGAGCGTTGCCATGATGGAAAATTATTGCCTCGTGTCTGGTCGCATATTCCGGGCATTTTTCGGGTACTGCTTCCACCAACTTCCACCAAATACGATGACTTTCGGCAGCAGTTTTCTTCATATTAAAACAATGAAGAAGAACTCCCCGCAAAAACACATTTTCTGGCGCAAAGTTCGACATATTTGAGTAAAAAAAACTATTGTTGTTTACGCTTCAAATGAATGACATATACTGAAATGACGCACAATGACAGTAGCTTTCCAACGCATGTTCCAATGGAATAATACAAGTTAAGCCATCTCTTAGCAAACCGCATGAATTAAATCGAATCAAATATCGAATACAAAGTGTTTGGTTCAGGGCAGAATATCTTCGTTGAGTTCTCGTAACTACTTAAGAATCTTATCAGCAGTGAAAATATCTGTTGGATATTTTACATTTGAAGTCAAGGCTGGAGTTTCAGAAATAGGAAGTTACAGATAGTTAAAGATCGACCCCTGGTTTTTCTTAAAACTTTCTTCGTGGTCTCTTTTTTTACTTTGATACAAATTCACACTTCCTTTTATTCTTTTGAAATTGCCCGATACGCAATTTGGTTTGACACTGAAATGCCTTCACATCGAAATTGTGTGGACAATTTTAGAAAAAAGAACACAGTCTGTCAGAAATCCGCTAGTTAACTGGCATAATGGTGGAAACTTTGCTAGTTTTGTTTGTTATTACTGTACGGAAACTGGGATAATGTGTTATAATACACAATCTTTATCACCATCACCATCTTCTGACCCACATGCTCCACGCGGGTGTAAACCACGCACGAGAGATCTCGAAGCAACTCGACCCTCCACCATCGACCCTTATACGTCAGGAGTTATGCCAAAGTGAGGTTTTGCACCTGGTACAACCACCTCGTCCTGGGTCCGGGAAGCGGTCCCCACTTCTGCCTCGGAAGACGTGATAATACACAATTTCGTACGCAACTTCATTGAAAGTGATCTAATACAGGCAATTTTGAAAATGGTTCGTAATGCGCAATTTCGATCCTAATTTCGAGGCAAATTGCCATCCAGTGGGAACATACTATAATACTCCAAATGTGTCACCTTCGGCTTCACGTGTTTCTATTGGAAATACAAATGCTGCTGTCACTGAACAGACATAGATGCAGTGTGCTGTCTTTCTAAACCAGGCCTGCTATACAACGACTTCTGCAGAAGCTGTGATACGAGGATGACGAAGAAACCATTTACACGGACAATGCAACTGCAATGCTCTCTCATCCCGTACATTTAGAGTTCTGGGAGCTTATTATTTCCAAAGCCTGGCTGAACAGCATGAAAGTGAGTCAGTTTTCTTAGCTTTATTAAAAGCACTAACAGGTTCTGCAGAATAGGTATTCCTAGATCCGCGTGGTAGCACCATGGACCTGTGGTGGTCTAAGTTTGCCTGCTGTCTTTCCGTACAGCAGTCAACCACATTAACCTAACCTAACCTACATATGCGTAGGTATATGTTAAAACCGTATACAAAGGTTTTTTAGTGTGTGAAAAAATTACTAGGGGCGGTATGAAGTGGGTCCGTCCCGGGCTACGCCTCTGCAGCTATCTGTGCCTTTTGTTCTGGAATTACATTAAATTGTCCTAATGTGCTTCTTGGGTCCCTCTTCGGGTTGGGGGTTAGAATTTACCCGAGGTAAGGCATGCCTGTCGAACGGGGCGACGAAAATCCCCGAGCTAGAGTAATTGGTTTAGAAAACGTCCCTATTCCAATGCTCAGAAATGTCTGTCAGAAAGCTCGGATAAAAAAAATTCGCTGATACTGCTGAATGCTAATGCTTATGCTATAGTAGATTGCAGCATATCGTTTGAAAATAACAATATTCCGAACAGTCCTGGGATGTTATGGCATCCTACTGGTAGCCTGACCAGAGACTATATTCTGGTTCCACGGGAGATCAGGAATATGCCCATGAGACCAATAGGTTTCAGCCTGATCACTTTAGATTGGCCCCCAAGTGGTGGCTGTGGTTTAATACCCAAAAACGCGGGAAGAGATGGAGAACAACCTGCATGACTTGGAGTCTATCACACTGAGGAAGGCCAATGTGTGCGAGTCTGAGGCGTGAAGGTATTGATTCAATCTGTGTGGAGTTGCAGATACACAACCGGGTGCTGCGACCCAAAGAGCAGCAAAGGTTTTAGATCGGCCTCACACTTTACCAAGGTGGGAGTGAGTGTCCATAAGCATGAACTCGAATTTGGTACTTGGGATTCCTAATGAAGGCGTCGGGTCCAACGTCGACAAATTGGTCCTTAGGAGTAAACTAACTTGTGATATAAGCCAGGAGATCACGTTAATCAAATACTCACTCACTTGTGCTCCTGGAGTCTGCAGTGCTCTGGTAGGAAGCCTGTTAGGATACGGAGGTTGTTCTTGGTCATCTTCATACATGCCTTAAACCTCGTTCGGTTTCAGTGACTCATGAGGTTCTTGGCCTTCCTATATGTATTTATCCGGTTCCTCATGTCTCCTTCTTTGAGGAAATGAATGGTGCGTAGCCTATGAAAGGTTTCGATGCTCCTCACCCAGCTATGGAGTCGGCCATTTCATTGCCTTCTGTCTCCGTATGGCCAGGTAATCAGCACAGTTTTTCTCTGTTTCTCTATGGACGCATTGCCAACCAAGCCGGGATTGAAAGCAACTCAACTGTCCGACATTATTGCCGTAGTCTGGGTAGTTGCTCTTAAGATTAATTCCAACACATCTGTCTGTGGCATTGACTTCAGCTTCAAAGATGCTGGTGCTTTGGACTTCGGCCTCGTTGTACATTGTCCGGGTTCTTAATACCCCTGCCCCTGTTCCTTCATTTGTTCCTGATCCGTTTGTATACCATTTTACCACATTGGTGCTCAGTCTGTGGACTATGCACTGTTCCAGTTCTTTTTGGTGCTGGGCTTAGTGCTGAATTTCTTTTTTCAATTTTTTATAATCACATAAGCCTTCGGCCAAGAATGGTATCTTTCTGTCTAGTGCATCAAATTGCCTCGAAATGCACACGTCTTTGCCCGTCCCTTCTTCTGGCAACTCCAACTCCATGCATCTGTGTGAACGTTCCACAACAGTCAAGATCGAATGAGGTTTCTAGTTTTGGTTTCGGTTTATTTCGTGTTCGACTTTCGGTATGAAAGGTTAAATCTTTAATGCTTCATCTGAAAAATGTAGTCTTCCCACAAGTCGAGTACAAAAAACGCAATCACTTGCTGGTGCTCTGATATAACTACCCACGAACGTAACTGCACCATAAATTTCAATGCACACGTTGAGGGTTAAGGGAATGCAAGCCAACAAATCAATGGGCGGACAGATAGCACTTACCTTCTTCGAGATAAATTAAACACAAGACAGCGAGTGCCGCATGTTCGCACGTGGCATCCGTGCAAATGACATTTTACGGCAGCTTAACTTAAGTGCTCGAACTCGTGGCCACCGGTGAGTGTCGACTGTCGAGATTGCATTTATTGCCCTCCATGTTGACCAGACCGCAGTTGAAGAGAGACACTTGACCTGGATCTTTGACTGTGAAATATACCAAGCATTTCCGCCCGGTACATTGGCCAATTCAAAACTCAACTGGGATGTATAAATTCCCCGCCGCATTGACGACTTAAAATGAAGGAATTGCACAGTTCGACGACAGCTGGAAGATGCAAAATAAGCCCTTCGCGCTAACCAGGCTGAATGTTTCAACCTTCTCCCATGCGCACTCTGTGACCTCGTCGAGAATACATGCAATTCCCAGATCCTCTCCCTCCCCCGGCATCCATTTGGCGTGCAGTTCCCTAATTTTCATTCGCTGTTTGTCGTTGAATCGCGTTCGTCCTTTAGACGGCCGCCCATCCTGCATTGTGCCCCGGTCGCTTGCCAGACGAACGGAGAACAAGGACCCAGCAACTTCTTGAAATAAATTTGTCATGTGGGTGCTGCCTGTCGACTGGGGCGGGGATTTATTGTGTATCCCTTTGAAAATCCACTCCAACCCCATTCACTCTCCAGCCTCACACACATTCCCATATGAGGTTACATGAAGCCATAAATATTTTTGCCACGCTCGCGAAACTATCAGAATCAGGTGATACGGTGGCGGAGTTTCTTTGCCCGATGCTGTATGGATGCAGCAAAAAGGATTCTCTCGTTCCGAGGACCAGATCCTTGTGTGCAAGTGCCTGGCTCGTCTAGTCGCCGGCAGGAGACGTGGAAACAGAAACAACAACCAGCAAAACCAACTAGCAGCTCCGTGAAAATTCATGAGTTGTAAAATTTTTCTTTGCATTCGAAATGAGCTGCAGTCGTCGAGTTGACGGAACCGCGCCACCGGGACGACTAGAGCTCTGGCTTTGGCCCCAGCACCCGGGCAACTCGTGAAAGATCGCTTGCTGAGAGGTTTTTGTCAATAGCCTCTGAATAATACATTAACTTGTTGTTTGCCTTCAGTTTGCTGTCTCGCCTGCGCCCGAATCGAAATTTAATGAAATTTAATTTGGAATAAAATTTAAAATGAATTCAAGGAACGAAAACAACAAGCAAAAAACAAGTTCTGCATCACTTCCGTATTCAAGGATAGGCGACAGTGAAGTCTGATGGGAATTTGTGGTGTGGCGCATTACTCCGAAGTTGTTCTGAGACGGGGGAGCGGAGAGGTTCAAACCACCTGGCAGTGCGACATTGAATCCAAGCAGCAATTCTTCGTCATCTTTGTGGGGCGTTACAGTCCGATGAGGACCTGGGTCCCAACAAAAAAAAGCCTCTCCAGCCACCGCGGTCTCTGGCTACCTTCCGATAAGAAGGTGGTTGATGCCCTTCTCCAGTTCAGTACAACAACGGGAGTCGTCTTTTGCGTTGTCCCGCATGATAGTGACTGCGTTCAGAGCCTATATTCACACCGTGAGCGACGCAAGTTACGTGAACCATTTTCGATTTCATTTGCAGTGATTCACCACTCTTTTTCATGTACGGTGCAGCGTCTGTTGAGAACAACAAAACTTTCTCGCGCTTAAGTTCTTCTGGCCACATCAACCGCATTGAATCGTCAAGCAGCTGGGCAATGGTTGTGGAGTGTTCTCTCTCCCGAACTTCGGACGTTAACACGAACCCTTGTTTTTTTGCTCGCAAAAGGCCCAACAATTACATTTGTTGCACAGCGCTCTGCTTTGTCTGTCGTTTCATGACAAATGACCTAATTTCATAATAAATTAGGTAAGGGTCTATGCTAACCCCAAAACTTATATTTTCATTTTGTTTAATGTATTTTTCAACAAAACAAGTGTTTTCTTGTTCAATAATGTGAGTCTCTCTGAAATGCAAACCGACCGTGTTTTAATTAGTTCACTTTATCGAGATCCGACTGTAAATACAATGACATCGATCTAGTAAGAGGGGGCAGAGAGCAAGTGAACAAAAAAATAAATGTTATACAAAAGGCATCAATGACCAATTGCGGATAAATCACGTTTGCACCGAGGCTTCGGCAGTGGGTGCAGCAATATTTAGTGATTGCACCCAGCCACAAATGCAAAAAGAAGATACCTGTTAACACCAAGGATCGAACCTCGGCGTTGGTCTTGTAATGACTGGAGGTGGTTATTTTCCATGTCGTACACCGAACAGGGGACAGGTGACTCCGGGAACCAGATCCTCACCTCCGTCATGCTCCTCCGATGCTTCACTCCTTACTTTTCCACAGTAAAGCAAATGGAGTGGAAAGCATTTCTACCGCCTTGTCCTTGACCAGAGACCACATATTTTAACAGACCACATTCCGATTTCTTTTCAAATTTTCAAATTTCAAACTGCTCATATGCCGTAGGGCGTCCATTCAGTACACACCGATTGTCACAACCACGCTCCACCACCCAAACAATAAATCAATGTACGTACACACTCCAACCCCAAGAGTCACCGAAAAACAATTCGAACGACGTCCTCTGATCCCAATTGCCCTCTAATCCAATTAAAGGTCAATCCTCCCCACCATCGATGAAAGCTTCATCGCTGATTTCAATGCGGTTTTCCATTATTCTCCCGCCTAATCCACTTTAAATTGTTGACTTAACATCGCCCGGAGAACACCAACAAACAGGAGAAAGAAAAACGACGCCTATTGTATTGAATGCCGATATGCCATATCTAGCGATTACAAAACAGAAGTCCCAGCCTCAAAAGCAAACGAAATTATGTGATTTACCAAATCACCCGCACTCGCACACACAAAGGCGCGCATTTCCACGTCCATTTGCCGGCAGCCTTCAATATTCTTCAAATTACAACTCATAAAACCATCATCAGCATAGAAAATACATCAAATCCGCTCTGAGCACCATCATTTCATCGTCTCCTGGGCTCACTCCACCGAGGACGGCACCCTCTTCTGTCAGAGGGAACACAAACGCACGAGAGTCCTTGTAATATTTTTGCCGAGAACTCACTCGCTTGCTCCTTTATGTTTCTGCAGCTCTTGTTTTCCTTTAACCGATTTAATGATAAAAATCGATTTGTGCCAACAAAAACCGCCAAAGTCCTTCGCAGTCCTCGCATAGACAGCGACAGAGCAGAGCACACCAGGAACATCAAATACTCGACACAGTAATCCCCAATTCAGCGCTTCACATATCGATGTTCGCCGAGTGTTGCGGTTGTTGTGGGTGGCGCCGCGCAAGGACGAGGAATAAACCTGGGAGGGGGAGCAATAAAAATACGCAAGAATATGAGAGAAATGAAAACAGCCAAAAAGGAGAAAAAGGAAAAATAAACAAAAAATAATCATAACGGCGAACAGAATAAAGACGAGAAAAATATTGCCGCTGTTCAGTGACAGGATAAAAGGACTACCCAACCCAGACTTGTGTGTGTACACGCGAGGCGCGCTGACTTCCTTGGAGCCTTCAGCGAAAGGGATTTACTACGACTCTACGCTCGCAGTCAATCGGAATGCGGTTTCGATATACAGCGACTGCGAAGGGCGCCATCCATGGCAACCTGGGTGCCTCACCGGGACACCGATTGAGGGCAACTGAATATTCGAGCCATGTACACCCATTCCCCGTTTGTAGCTGGAGGTGACATAGCGCCCGTTTTCCGGGGGAACCGGTCATGATTTTGAATAACTCGACTGTCACGTAGTCGCAGCGGTAGTTAGATTGAAAATTCTCGCCACAAATAAATTTGCAATACTCGGCGAATTGAAATTTCGCGTGAAGGATTGAAAAGTCTGCCGCTATGGAGGTGTGACGAAACAAAAAAAATTGGTAATGATAAAAACGACGTGCATGCATTTGCTCGAAGGTGAGTGTTGAATGGATGCGTGGTTTAGGGCTCCTTCCGAACAATGTTGTTCGTGAAGAGGGCATCAATCATTATCTTCCCACAGTTAATTTTGTGAGTTGTGAGTTAATTGTGAAGCGTATCATGTGTGTTAGTAAGACGGCAGCTTGACAGCTTGATGTATCCGATTTGCGACCAATTGGAGGGTTAGCTAAAAGTGGAGCAATAGCTAACGTTCCGCGCTACTTCCAGTCATAAAGACCGGAGAAACTGGAGTTTCGGTCTTCCTCTCCTTCCCGAACCAGAAGGCTCAGATTCGAAGAACCTGTTACCTGGAACGTTGGTATCGGTGGGATCGATGTGGCCGAGCCAGTGCAGGATTCTTGATTACTGATTCACATCTTGACACAACTCGTCGAGCCCGTGGCTGTGTCTTATCCTCCATTCAACTTTCTCGCAGACGGGACCATATGTCCGATGTAGATTTTTTCTTTCGAAGCCACCAAGAGTTAGCAAGACCGGCATAGGAAGTCGGAGTCGGATCTTCACTAAAATGTCATTTTGGAGTTCATGTCTGCCCCGATAATCGAAATTGTAGCTTCTTCTTCTTTCGGACCTGGGCCTCAACCAACAAGCCTCTGCAGTTGGCAGAATTTTTAGCCAGTTGCGTCCAAACACCGAGTTAGTTGAGGTACTTCGCCACTTGTGTGCGCCATCGGTTCTGTGGTTGTCCTCTATTGCGATGTCACACTGGTTCGGAGTCGAAGACTCTTCGGGCTGGAGCGGTGTTCTCCATGCGCTCTACATGGCCTGGGCATCCTAGACGTTGAACCCGTAGACGCGTGGCTAGGCTTGGTTGAATCTTCTTCTCCATAAACACAAGGTTGTGCCAAAACGCAGAACTTTTACTCTCGAAAATACCATGGGCTTTTTCAGCTGCGTTTGAGACTGTCCAGGCTTCCGCGCCATAGAGAAGGACAGGTGTGATCAGTGTGGTTAGAGGGAGAAGGCTCTACTACTCACTTTCCTCTTGCGCCTAAAGAAACATCGATTGGCAAGAGTTATTCTGCATTTAATTTAGATGCTGGTGGTGTTGTTCGTGGTGGTGTTGTTCGTGGTGGTGTTGTTCGTACTGTTTACTAGGGAGCCGAGGTAGACGAAGTCCTAGACCACCTCGAAGTTGTAGCTGCCTATGGTGAGGTTCTGGCCGAGTCGTCGATGTTGTGCGTCCTTTCTCGATGACAGCATATATTTTGTTTTGCCCTCGTTCACCGCTAAACCCATTTTGACTGCCTCCTTTCAATGCCAGCAAACGCTTTATCGTCGCCTCGCAGTATCCTCCAATCACGTCAGTGTCGTCCGCGTATGCCAGCAAGGCTACAGACTTTTGGAAGATCGTGCCTCTTATGTTGGCCACTAAGTTCTGCACGACCTTCTGATGTTAAAAACATCACATGACAGCGCGTCACATTTTTTGACATTGAAGGTTTCGGTGAGTTCGTTACCAACCTTGATGGAGCAGCGAGAATTCCTCATCATCACCTGACGAGTTTCACAGGAATGACAAAACTAGACACGGCGTTGCGGAGCTCGTCTCTATGCACTCTGTCATATGCTGCATTGAAATCGAATAGGTGGTGAGTGTCGATGTTAACTTGTGAAGATTTGGTCGATGGCGGACTTGTCCGTCCTGAAACAGCACTGATAAGGACATATCAGGTTATTCACGGATGGTTTCAGGCGCTCACACAAAACGGCAGAGAAGATCGATGTTAAAGAGACTACAGGGGGATAGTAGTTCGCGCAGTCTTCTTTCTTGTGGATCAGACAAACGATACTGAGATTCCACTCGTCTTGCATGCTTTCCTCCGACCATGTCTTACAGATGGGTTGGTGCATGTCCCCTACCAGCTCATCTCCAGCTGCCTTAAACAGTTCTGCAGTCTGCACCAGCAGCTTCATTCGACTTTAGTCTCGATATCGCCATCTTGACATGGGACTGACCATGGGACGGAATTCTCTTCTATCATCGCAAATTGTGTGGATTGTGGCAGTCCATGTTTATAGCTGCCCACCGCACTTTTCCAGTCTTCTCCAGTCCTTGCCGAAATCCGGAGCAGGTTTCAAAGCTCTAAAGTCCTTCAACCGATCTGCACTCTGCATCACGTGTCACATGTGTTAGCGTGAGCAGACACACACACAACCCGTTGAGTTTTCCCGGGTTGCCGATTCGGCTGTCGCATCTAGTAGCTCCTTGCGATGAACGCTGTAGTATCCACCTTTAGAATCGATAAGAAGTTTCTTACTCTTTAAAGTACGAACTTATGCCGAACTTCAGTAAATCTCATCTAACTTCCAGCTTCACGAAGAAGTTTTTTTTGTGGAGAGAATGCAATTGTCTTCCCCGTTAGAGCTGAACCATCGGGCATTAGATCTCGATCGGATTCGATCAGGAAGCGATTCCTGACAACAACACTGAACAAGAACTTTTTTGAATTAATTTCCAAAGTTTGCGGTGCGCTTAATCCTTAAGCGAGTTATGAACATCAGAATTAGAAATATTGCCCAAATATACAATCGGGAGAAAAACAATTCGTCACATACAATGAACGTTGAAAAAAGAACGGACTTGGTAACTCGATGAAAACGAAAGGCGTCAACTGCCAAAAGTTAACACAACCAAGTTGCAGCGTCAGAAACTTCCCTAATTTTCACATCGCGCTCATTCCATTTGAATAGTTTCTTAAAAAGAAACACGCACACAAGCGCCCCTGCATAGTTAACAAAGTTTCAGTTTCAACAATTAAGTTAGCAACGGTAATCCCCATTTCAGACTGACTGAAGCCCCGTCCGCACCCCCATCGAATAACCAATCTAACACTGCACAAGATCCCGAATCTAATTCGTGCGCGAGTGTCACTTCTCTGACTCATGAGTTTCTAATTAGCTGCCAACGATCCTTGCCTTCATTATGCAGGGACTCCCATAAAACACGGTTGAGAGCACAGTACAGAGCAGAAAAGAATACATAGTCACCCTGCCTACACATAGATGGAGATGCCAACAAGCGCCTTGGAAGGCACTCTTCCTTTTATGGTAATTGAAACATTTTTGCGCAAGTACGAGTATGTGCCTGCCTGCCCCAGAGACGCGGATTAATTTCGAGCAAATGAATTTGAATTCATATTTTTGTAAGCGGATCTGGAGCTGGTGCAAGGCCGAGGGTTATGCGGTGTTCGCCCTTAAGCGCGGAGTGTCATCTATAACAAGGGTCCTCCGTTAATTTGAATGTGCTTTCGCAGCAAGATATGCGTGAGTACAGCGTCGTCCTGGGCTTGGAGGGGGGTGTGAATGGAATTTATTTATTTCCCTCACAATGGCGCACATTATATTTGTTGATTCAGTATTAATTGGGATTTTGAGTGCGCCTCGTAAATTTAGAATTAATTTCATTTTTTTCTTTTTCGTGAATGTGTTCGTTATATTTTCTCACTTAACAGATGCTTGAGTTGTGAAGTGTGAAGTTTCGTTTGTCGTGAATGGGGGTGACATTATTTTTATGGTACTTCGTACTGTGGAGCTTTTTCTTCGATGACATTATCCGTCTTGTGCTGCAGATATGTCAATTGCAAATTAAATATAAATTGTTTTCGAGTCAAGTCTGGAAGTGAAGCAAAACTTTGTAACGCTCGGGAAGCAATTAACCCGAAGCATGCATTTTATTTCGAGTCGTAAAGCTCGTTTAAGGGTCCTCTAAAAATGGAAGGAAAACCTTTTTGGAAATCGAAAGAAAGCACTTTTGCAACACTGGGACCAATCTTTAGTTCAGTTTACGATTTATTCTTTCAATCTTTGCCTCCTAGGTAGGGTCTTGTGCACCCTGCACATGAAATTGAGGAGCAGCAATTTGGGTAAAACTGGGTGTAGAAAGAGAAGACACGGTTGACGAGTTTGTCATTTTAAGCCAAATTCAACCAGGAGATTCTGGTCAGATATGGGGCGGTTTGATAATAATCCACAGGAAATAAGACCCCTTTACCAGAGCTAACTATCGAGGGATAAGCCTAATTATCGTTGCGACCAAGATCTTCTCTGGCGTTATCTGTGAGTCCCGGAACAAAGATCGACTGAGATCGACTAGGGAAGATCATAGAAAAGACCCAAGAAGTGCAGATCAACTCATTCCACGCTCTTTCAACGCCACATATGAAAGTGTTCATTTCGACGAGCCATACGGCGCGCCACCACTCCTCCGCTTCGTGTCTAGTGTTGACATTCCTGGTAAACGGGTGACGACGGAGAATTATCTCCTCTGTCTCCTCTTCTGCTCGTGTGACTTCTTCAACACTTTTGGTACACTAATGCCCGTTTACACAGTGCGAGCTTAAGTGTCCATACAGAGATAGACCTAAGTCTCCGGCACATAGGATACTTTAGTTGCGTCACCGTCAAAGCATCCGTTCACGGTGAAGTACCTGACGCAAGGGGTGACACAATAAATACTTCAACGCACAGCTGACTTCATTTGGCAGAAGGTTCAATTTCAATTTCTTTTGGTTGTTTTTTTCGAGCGGTTTGAGCTTATCTTGTAAAAATGCCTCCATACGAGTTATTGGAGTTATTGCTCTGCTTAGTAACTCTTAGTCTAGTCTGCTTAGACTAACTCTGAAAGACAATATTTATAAAAAGAAGAAACCAGCGCCAATTTTGGGTTCGGCCTTTAAACATGGATCAAGATGTGCCCGGTTTGCTTGCGCTAAGCTTCCAAAAAAGTTATAATGACGATTCGGAACAAGTTTTTACGGCTGTGAGAATGAAGAAAGAAATCTTTGACTGATCTGATAAAACATTCTAACAGGCCGTCAATATATGCAGACTATTCCTAACTCTAGTGTAAGTAAAGTAATTGATTCTTCATTCTCACAGCCGTACAATGACAAAAATAAATTTCTTTTTCTCCAGCTATTTAGCACCTGGAGAAAAAAACAATTACATGCAATGGAATTCAAGATGGGGCTAGCAATCGTTAGATACCCTTAGACCAACTTACTTGTCCCCTCCAAATTCCACAGAATGGAAGAGAATAGCACAAGACTTCAACACAAAGTGGAATCTTCCAAACTGCGTTGGTGCTATTGACGGAAAACATATTAATGGGCGTGTTCTATTGAGAACTCAGTACCCAGCTCAGCATTCATTCTCAATAAAACGCTTTTCTTCCAATTTTATTTTTTAGTGTCAAAAGCTGGTGCGTGTTCTTACTTTCATGGCATTAGAAGTCAAAATACAAATAGAGCGCCCCTACGAGTATATTACAGTTCTTGCTAAATGTGTTTTATAATGTTGGTACCAATATGATTTTATTCACTAGAAGCCTTTGTACGGGAAAATAAATAAAGCTTGAATTACAAGTTGGTAT
Source organism: Eristalis tenax (assembly GCA_905231855.2). Classification (NCBI taxonomy): domain Eukaryota; kingdom Metazoa; phylum Arthropoda; class Insecta; order Diptera; family Syrphidae; genus Eristalis; species Eristalis tenax. The sequence goes on along the minus strand of HG993126.1, from coordinate 17,517,006 downwards.
ACGTTATCCTATGTCGAAAATTAGAACACCAATGCCGATAATTCTGCGGTATATTCAAAAAGTGCTGTCAGCGGCATCTGTGATGCCGTGCTGTTTACTGAATCGTAGGTAAGACACCACCTGCGATTGAGATTCTTCAACGCGATGTTTTGTTGTTGTTCGGCTGAGTACAAATTCGTTTAAAGTATCGCTGACGCAAGTATGGTATTCTATGCGTTGGAGCCTTTAGAATCAAAACAAATTTCGTTTTCACAGTTTAACGATAAATTCCACTTAAGCAGTGGCTTAAGTTTAACCCCCGATTGTCATGGCTGAAGCGTCAATCCATAGAGTGTATAATTGCCATTCGTATATTAAAATAATCGTAACCCCAAATACATTAGAGAAAACCTACATTAGCAATCAAATATCTTGTCAGGCAGTTCTGTTGAAGAGAACAGAACGCATACAAATTTATAGATGCACACATATTACAACAAGCTCTTTACCTACATGAACATTCCCTTGTTCGGTCGGTGTGTTCTCTTGTCCTCTCTTCAGTTGGATGCTGCACGTGTGGGCTCAATCACGATCACTATATTTTTCATAATTGGTTCACAAAGACACTCAATCCAGGGCTTACCTAAGCCACCCTTAAATATTGCCCATGAAAACGAAATTTTTTTGAGTGATGTTTATGTTCGATCCTACACTTAGCGAAGCCAGCAGATAAGCATTGACATCGGGCATAAGGGAATTCATTGATTCTGAAAAAGCATTGAGCACACAGAATTGAAGAGTAGTTCCACAAGCAGAATGATATGATTTATACTCGTTCATCACCACATGAGTCTGAACAAATTCCGAGAGATCAACGTGGACACCAGCCAGTTTCTGTGGTGGCTTGGTGGGGAGCATGTCCATTTCCGCGAAAGAAGTTCGAAAACCTTAGAGAGGCTTACCAAGCGTGTCGAGTCTCCTAACACGATTCTCTAAAAAAAAAACATGGTCTTTCCAACAAGATTCCGACCCCACTCATAAGCCAAAACAACACACATAACTGAAAAATAACGTTCCAAACTCCCACCATACCCACGGATTAGTGACTATCTGGAAGCCCAGACCTCAAACCTTTGGGCTACAAATTATGGTCTGTTTAGGGACAATGGCTTGTGATAGGCAATATATGAGTCTTTGAAGTGCATGCTAATCCAATCAGTGGAAACACTGCTTCTTCCTGGAAAGCTAATGGCGCACATTGCGAACCACAGTGAAACCTCTTTAAAATGAACAGACGCAAGATCGTTTATGTAGGAGTGTCCGTTCTAGGGGGCAACCCAATTATGTAAGTTGACAAAAAAAATTCGAGTGATTTTCTCATATATTTGCCAGCCTTTAGAACAAAAACGTGCAATTAGAATTTCATGAATAACCTGGACATTGTAAGACTGAGACTTCAGTTCCAGAACACATACAAGTCGATTCCTCCCTCACCTCTTGAAATGTAGAAATACATCTTTTTTCTCAAGTTTACATGTAGACACATAGGCTTACAATTTCCGCCTCTTCCATGTTCGCTTTAGCTTTTAGTGTCCGTTAGAAGTTGAGCAACAGCTGAAAAAGGGTTGAAATTCGTGACTGTGTCCGGTATAGAGGGGTTCCCTCGTAAAGGGGTTAAAATACATGAATAACCCTATCTTCCTGCTGGGACCATGACGAATGACGAAGTGTGTGTAAAGAGAAGTGTCCGTTATAGAGGGGTGTCCGTTATAGAAGGGTGTCCGTAAAGACAAGTTCAACTGTATATGTTTTACAATTTGTGGACACACGCAAAAAATAGTTCAGAAAAATATTCTTCGCACGATACCACGATAAAGGAGAATGTTCACACGGCGAATTGATACATACAGTTTGTCAGTAAGGCGTTCAATAACACAACCTGTGCCAGTACTACATGTGTGAGTATTTGTGTTCCATGATTTCACATCCTTCTTGAAAATGCGGTCCATTCCGACAAAATGCATAATAAGGGTTCTTGCACTAGACCATACTTGGCTTCTCATGGCGAAGTGAAGAACTCTCCAACATCCACCTAATTCAGAAGCATGCCAACAGAAAACAAAGCATACGCTTCCCGCTTACAGTGAAGCCCACCACACGTGTAAACAATGAAGAAACTTCAATTTCACCCAAAGGATGCGTCTATCAATGAAAACTTGTTCAAAGCTCTCTCACAGCATTCATAACGATCCTTCAAGTCACCCAAATGGGCTCTTCTACTTCCAGTTTGCAAATTGACTTGTAGTTGCATGACCGAGCTACAACCTCGCAACGTGGAAGTTGGTGGAAAAATTTCAATATTCTCTACATCGCCGTGGCCACATCAAACACGTAAGACGCTGCATCCACGCCCATCTACCACGCCGACAAGTGGATTTCCTAAAACCAAATCAAAGCGTAGTAACACTCCCCGTTCACGACCAGCCACCCTACACTCACTCGGAATCTAATGCAGTTCCGCTTGTGTTGTTCTTGACTGCTATTGCATGGCTGATTGTTTGTTCAGCAACACCGTCGGATGCTTCTTATTGTTATTTGTCTGTTGGTTCGTTGGTTATTCACTTCCTCGTCCTGGTCCTGGTCAAACCCACCGCCATGCCACACCCGCACGGTCCACCTCGTCGGCACTATCGGTGGGTATGTGCAGAAAACTTTTCCCATTTGATCGAAAAGTTCGACTTGAAGTGTAAATAATGCTGAAAGGAATACAAGTACCCTTTCTCCTGCACTTCCGCCTCATCCTCATCGCTCTCTGCATTGCCAGACCATCTTTAGCTATTGTGGTTGTGTAACAAAAGACCTCTCGTCGTCGTCGTTCGTTCGCGTTAGTGAACGAGTAAACTTGTACAAGATACCGTTCCTCAGTGGAAAGGTACGCAGGGGGTTGGGTGCTTTTGGGGTTTGTTTCCAAGTGAACTTCTCAGGAATACGAGTATACGCTTTCAAGCCATTTTCTACGTGAGAGACTACGTGAGCAACAGGATTAGGGGCGAGAGCGCGCAAGGACGCAGGGATGATTGTGTTTCGCGTCTAAGGAATGCCAGCGGGTGGCATATGGATCTTTGGTCAGATTCCTGCAGTCCACTGAAATTTATAACTTCACCTCGGTCTTGTGGCGGCGAAGAATGAAGCCGGAGCACTCTTATCCTTAATGCATTGCACGGGACGGTGTCCGCTTGTTACTTTCAATCCAGGATGGTGGTGTTGTTAATCTATTTATTGGTCTCTGGCTACTTCGGAGGAGAAATTTATGTAGAACGGAGTCCATTGAGGGCACTCGGTAATGAAGTGGCGTGGTGCGCGACCAATTTAATTTTTCCGAAGATTAAGTGGCGGTGGCTGTTAAGGATGGATTTGGGAAATGAAATTGGAAGGCGAATGGGATGGAGATTTTAACTCGAAGTTATGGAGGAAACTTTGCAGATTCATTTTAGTTGCAGTCTGTGGCGAGGAAGTGACAGTTGAGCGATGAAGGTGGACATTTTAAAACCTCACCAGTCACTGTGTCGAGTGTTTGGCACGCTTACTTGCAAGTTGCCGTTGATTGTGGTCAGTGTACTGAGACTTCGAAGCAAGGTCTGTGAGAATAAATTTCGCACTCTATGATCACAAGATTCGATTTAAGAGAAACCATTCCTGCGTTGAATTGAATGTGCGGTTCCTTAACTTCCCTGCAGTGCATCTCCACGAGACATAAAGATAAGATTCGCCGCTACACATTCCATCAATTAACCACAACCAGATCGCCCGCCACCTCTGTCTGCATTCACTCACTTCACCCGTCTCCCAGAATGCTGCCAAATCAAATTGGCAAATGGATTTCCGAATAAATTACCTGCTAATTTGTCCACAAATATCCGATGATAAACTAATACGGATGCAGTGGCAACAATTTCCTATCTGAGGATGTAGAGCAAATCGGTCAACATCCGGTCGGGTCAGCCTGCAACTGCAGGCCAACGCCAGAAGGACTAGAATTCATTAGGTTTGCCATCATTGCGAATGTGAATGATTTAATTCACGCAATATTCGTGTCACCCAGAGGGGGATGTGTGGTCGTTGCTGCAAGCATTCGCATGGCCTGGTGTTTCGAGGGGCGAGGAGCGTATGTGCATGTTTGAAAGTTAATTGTGGCCCGCTCATCAGCCCGTTGCACGGGGGAAGTTTTAATTAAATTAACCTCTCAGCTTCGATATCTATTCGGGCGGTTTGGTTTCTTTTTGGAATAGCGAATAGAGTAGTTGATTGAATTGGATTCTGTGACTGACGCTTAACTGGATAATTGAGTTCTCATTTGAGTGGCATGCGAAGCAATATTTTTGTCAGTTAATTCTCCTCTAGGTTAGGTTAGGTGCGTGGGTAGACGGGGGTCAGTTAAGGTAGTTGGATCCATTAGTGATGCACGGGGGGGGGAATAGTCTCTTAGATCCTACTTCATGCTTGTCGTCAACGTAAATGCTGTTGTTCAGTTTTTCTATTCTGAAGGTCCTGGAAGAATATGTTCTCCCAGTGTTCTATTTCTAAACAGGCAGAGACTGGGGCAGTCACAGAAGCGTTGGTTCCATTTCAAATGATTATGGCCATTCGATAGCAACTTTTTGTTGCATTGAAGGAGTTTATTCGTTTCCGCCAAACACAGCACCCGAGTTGTCTCACTGGTGGTTAGGAAGTTCCACCTTTTATTCGCCTTCACCATGATTGTGTCATCACCCTCTTTCTTCACATCTGCAAGTGGTGACTTGATAAGATGGCCCCTCAAAGAAAGTCAAAAAGGTCCACAATCAGAGTTTTAGTAGGCTGAGGTGGCTAAAGAAACGTACTTAGACCTGCCTGGTACATTCTCCAGTCGGTCTTCTTCTGAATGCGCTACGGTCCGTGATGGACCTGGGCCTTCAGTCACTCGAATCAATAAAATCATATCAATCTGGATATAAGGAGAAAGCGAAGACAATTTGAGAGGTGTCCATAAGTCACTTAAAAGTCCAACCGCCAAGAGTTGATATTTGCGAGGCACATAGCAGCCAGTGGGGTTTCTGCCTCCTCCTTCTCCATGCAACCTATCCAGAAGTCATTTGTGACTGTGGCGACTAGTCTCATGGATTGATCTGCTAGGAGCGTCTGGCAATAACACCAACCTTGTATCACTGAAAGCAGCTGCTTAAAGCGAGCAGGTCCTAGTCTGCATCATCTTGAAGGTTTGGCGCGAGTTACTTTGATCGGTGCTGTCCTACGTAGTAATAGTTTGCTGGTGACGATGGTGTGTCATTTCAATAAAGATGCAAAGCTGTTGCAATCCACGCAAGCATCAACTTTGCCTCTTGATTGGTGGGCTCCGCAGGTGACTTAGGTATAGTTGCGCTACATGTCGTGGTGGAAGCCTTCTCGGTGATTGAAGAACATGGTCTTATCGTAATGAGGACAAAACGAAAAGTCCACAATCAGAGTTTTGGTAGGCTGAGTTGGCTAAAGAAACGCAATAGTATTGAAACGCACAAGTATTGTTCCTCCACACACCAACTGAGACAAGGCATTTCGATCGTATATATGCCGCAATTTTGAGGTTGTAAAGAAGTTTGCCTACAGCGACATCTTGGTGGAGATCCGACATGACATTGCTCGTGCTACTTCGGTTTGTCAAAACAAATAAAATCGGAACTCCTTGCTCGAAGGACCAAAATCATGCCGTACCGCCCTGTTTTGCCCTGTTTTGCCTGCAACAAAGTAGATTCTTGGTGCCTTCCAAGAAAAACTCTGCTTCCAACAAAGTAACCCGTCCGTGAGAAAGATAAATGGAGGATAAGACAAAGTCGCGAGCTCTACAAGCTGTCTCAAGATTTGAATGTAGTCCGAAAGACAAAGATCCGTCAAATGGACTAGCTCGGCCTTATCGAGCGCATGGACATCAACGCTTCAGTCACGACGATTTTGGAATTCAAGCCTCGTGGTTCGAGGAGGAAATTAAGACCAAACCTCCAGTATAAAGACCAAGATATCGCGGTCGCAAGACAGCTTGGTCTTGATGACTGGAAGCAACGGACTCTCAGCGATGGCATGCAGCTATCACTCAGGCTCAGATCTGCCATGGGTCCCAGGTCTGATAAGTAAGTGGCTAGGTACCCAGCACAGCCAGCACCCAGAGATGAATGACAGTACATTCGATACATATTTGAATCTTGGAGAGACTGATCCCAATGCTTTAATAGCCGTCTGATTGCCAGTGACGATGTTAATATCGCGAACGGTTGTTCCATTACACTTAACCCATGAAAATGTCTCGTGAATCGCCTGCAAAGCGCAGCAGATTTGCTTGAGTCTTTTGGAAAGAGGAATGAGAGGCAGACGTCACTTCCAACATATGTCTCCGTTTGCATATGGTTGTTACCACAAGCTCAAGGGACATGAACGTTTTTGGGTACGTTGTCAAATTTCCCACCAAACTGTTGTACCTTATAAGATTATTATTAAATCCACGTTGGACCACTCGGGATAATGAAACAAAGCTGTCGATGATATTCACATCATTGATGTGAAATTATACGACGATGCATGAAATGTCCAGCAACAGGTAGCATTCTGTTAACCGTAGAGTCAAACATCTTCTGCCCCAATCTCGGCAGACCTGTAGACCTAGTCCGCACTGCGTTTTGTTTGTGCGTTGTGTTTTAAAGTCGTGCCGAGCCTCCGTTTCTATGGATCTGTCGAACTCTACTGTGGTGTACTGTCTATTCATCATTGAATTGTCCCGTCTTGAAGCCAACGTGAACAAAGATTAAATACAGCGTTGTACCCTCCCAGTTGGCTACTATTATTGGGGCTATAACTTAAATTTTTTTTTTCAAAATTTGGACGTTTATTTGAGAAAATTTTTCAAAATATTGCCCATCTGAAGCTATGACTTTTTCCCATCTTTCTGGCAATTTGTGGATCACATCGCAATCTGATCCCATCCCCCGGCTTGGCAGCCAAGAATGTATCAATCCACAAATGGTAGTCAGAAGGGGCAAGGTCTGGGCTATAAGGCGCTTGGGGTGAAACTTCCCATCCACTGTTTCCCAAATAGTTCTTAACCGGAAAAGCAACGTGGGGTCGAGCGTTGTCATGAAGGAAATTTATTGCCTCGTGTCTGGTCGCATATGCCGGGCGTTTTTCGGCTACTGCTCTCTTCAAACGTTTTAATAGTGTTCGGTAGCGTTGTCCATTGATGATTTCACCCGTTTTTTGATCCCAGAGCATTACCTCCGCGCCATGCATATTCGGCTTTGCCGTTAATTTGGCTGGTTGGCCAAGCCAAAATCACCAAACCACTTTTGGCACGTTCGCTCAGCTAGCGCATGTTACCAAAACTTCAACCAAAATACGATGACTTTCGGCAGCAGTTGTCTTCATATTAAAGTAATGAAGAAGAACTCCCCGCAAAAACCCTTTTTAGGCACAAAGTTCGACATATTTGAGTGAAAAAAAATTATTGTTGTTTACGCTTCAAATGAATGACATATACTGAAATGAAGCACAGTGACAGTAGCTTTCCAACGCATGTTCCAATGGAATTATACAAGTTACGCCATCTCTTAACAAACCGCGAGAATTAAGTTATAGACCCAATAAGTTCCACACCTCTGCGACATGTCTTAAGCTTTCAACAAGCAAAAAATTTCACTGGATCGATCTTAGGACCCTCTTCAAGCGAATGACTGACTTCGACTTCGTCGGCTAAATGCTGTGCGTCATGAAGAGGTTTTATGAAATAGCTCCTGTACGTGTGGATCAGCAACCTCGTGGGTCCCCTTAACATTAGCTATCCCAGCAGAGACGACCTTTCTTGCCTAGGAATCGTCTTCTCCTGAACATGTTTCCCCTCAGATTCCGTAGTGGTTCACGCTCAACCGTCTCACCGTTTTTCCATCCCCTTGTCAATCCAAATGCATTGATGGTCAACTATTTATGTTCCTCCGTCAGAACACACTTCAGTCGAATCTTTCGCATGCACATTCATGTACAATTAACCTCAAAATTCCCACAAACAATTCAAATCATATCCTTGGGCCTTCTAAGAGTTTCGCAAATTCTGATTCCATCACACCCCGAACGGAATTTATTCTAACCTCGAACAAATTCTGCTGCCGCGCACACAAACGTTTCATTTATCGGCTGCTGTTTCACAGAAACAAGCAGTAGCCGGTCGTCTTACTTCGCACTGCGCCTCGCCCACATCTGACGCCGCCCTCGAACATTTTTCGTGGAACTAATTTCAATATCATATCACATGTGAACACGCAATCCATACTCGTTGCTCCATCGACAGTGTTTTCCACTCATTTGCATACCGGCACGGAGTCCTTGGGTGTGAGTGGGGGCGGCTTGAGGGAGATTTAGTGGTTGGCGGTGGCAGGCAAACAGAGATTATTATTCCGCCGTGCCTACATTGTTATTCACCCCTTTCTTTTTTGTTTTCTTCACTTAAAGCGGTTTCATTGGCAATAAAATCAATTCCAAGGCCGAATGCTACACGCCCACCAGACAGTTGCCTCTCCCTTCTCTCGCTCGGTGGCTTGATGGTGGAAAGCGATACGAAATGGGTTCTTTCGTTCGTTGCTTGAAAAGGACTTTTAATCAAATTCGTCAATACAGCGATAAACTCAAGTGTACACCAGAATGGTTGAAGCTGATCGCAACCAACTCTAGAACGGCCGTCGTCTTTCGTCAATATTGACTCGACTTTATGAAATTCGAAAGCAAAATGAGTCCCTTTTGTGGAGTGATGGAGTGTGCCTTGTTGCAAACCAGTGGAGGGAGAGGAATTGAGAAACTTAAATTTTACGATCAACTTGGGAAGACCACGATGTGTACGCAGGAATCGAAATAAACATGAGGGAACATACAACATAAAATAATTTCGCACATGTCATGTTTATCTTAGCCGAGAGACGACTAGACTTGTGATGTGTGCTTATATTCAAAGTCTGCGTGCTCAACTTTCAGAAGTCGGAAACCATACTGTTCAGGACGCCGTTGTATAAGGCCTCGGCGGATACGAAAAAGAATTTGCGAAAGTTCTCTATTGTTGGACGACACGGGCAACCACTGGCGCAAAGGACTGTAGTCAGATACCTGGGGATCTGGCTAGACCAGTATCTATATTTCAACAAATATGTAGATGCTGCTCTAGACAGGGCGCGAGGTGTGGGTAAGGTAAGGGTGAAGGTGAAGGTAATCTGCTACATGGCCCTCATCCGGCCAATGCTCACCTATGGCTGTCCCGTGTGCTTCAACGTGAGTGCGAGCTGATGGAAAAGATTCGGTAGTTCGAGAGGGCTTGTCTTAGAGCTTGCCTTCGCCTTTATAGAACTCCAGAGCCCCAGTACAGAAAATTCTACTCCAATGAGGTCTTATACAACAGGGCAAACCTGATAAGAGTTGACAATTTCCTAGTGAAGTTGATTCGAGGTCATACTGCCACTCGGTCAGTATAACTTGATCTCGGGGGCTTACTTACCCCAATCCTCAATACCACGAGAGGGTTCGTCAAAACAGCTTCGTCCCCCCAGAAGCATTCCTCCATTTGGATAAGCACGGTCTGATACAAGACGTACATGCGGTACCGCTCATCTATCACATCGCCAGGCGGGATGTGCAGGATAGTGCTATGCAACATCGAAAGTTGTGGTGGCTGGTGAGCGAGGGAACTCCATCATCGAACCCATTAGACTCCGGGTAGTGAGGGTATTTCAGATCCCCTAATGGGGAGTAGTCGGTCCCGGTCATGCAGTGGATTGGATATATATCGATCAGCTGCAAGCTATGGCCGACTTAAGTATCTACGTTTTAGGGTAATTGTTAGGTTCTAGTTTTAGTTTTAAGCATTTTTGTCTAGTAATTAAGCTTATCATGAATCTTTAAAAATAAAAATGAATTAAAAAAAAGTCTACGTGCTGGACATTTGGATTTTATGTTCCACAGAGCTCATTAACACATTAAGATGAAACTGATTTGCAGGGACCACGTCAATAAGAGCATTGAGAATAACGAGCAACTGTCAAGCGACAGCGACTTTTTGAAAATATTTTTTGATGTTGAGGAGCTTATGTGAGGTTAGGTTAGGTTAGGTTTGGTTAGGTGCGTGGGTAGACCACGTCTCACTTAGGCTCTCTCGATTATGATGCTTATGGGCTCATGTACGACTAGTCATCGTTAGACGCCCCTAAATGTGAAAACACACGTCGCACAGTGTGATATTTTGCGAATCTAGCGGAACTTAATTCTTGTTTCGCTTGGTATCGATGTGCTATCCACATACTATGGTTTAATTTTATTCGGAAATAGTATAAATTTAATTCTATGTAGGTCTTATGAGCTAAACCCATGTGTGATCAGGGATTGGGAGCATATACCCCGTATACCCCACTCGTTGCTCTTCTCCAGGATTTGACACACTAAGGCACCCTCTCTTCCGGCGTAGAAGACGCTTCTCCTCCCGTCTTGTAACCTGTTACTCCTCTTAGGCTGCTCATGGTTTCCGTTGCAGAGCCTTTTGATAGGTCCCGTCAGCTGCACGTTTCTTCTGCTAACACTGGCCATCACCATCATATTACGGGTTTCTTTCCAAGGTGGTTTCCCTTACCTCTTTGATGGCTGAGCGACAATGCAACCACATCTATTTGTCGTTGGTGTTCGACGTGGGCATGCCCGAGAGTCTCTGACTTAATTGCTCTTCGTAGGCTTGACATTTACTCTAATCATTTCGCTGATTGGGTAATTGAATACCTGTGGTGGAGGGAATGGCAAACGAGAAATGGTATCCCTTTGAAAAGTTGCTTCAAGCAGTGGTGGATGTGTATGCAGGTTTCGGAAAAAAAGGCTTTAAAACCCGGTAGATGAGTCACATTCACCAACTGCGCCATCCAGTCGTTGTTGGTTGTGGTACTCCTCCACCGTAGGCACGGACGACTTCTGTTGCGTTGGCTCACAGGCTCATGTTGCACATGCCTTCTACGTTGCTCAGCTCAAGGATTAAACAAAGCCCACGAAAATGCATCTGCTGACATATTAAAAAAAAAAAACAACACTTCACCAGCAATGGACTTCCGACACAAAGCTCCGTTCACTCCTGTCAACGGGCTTCGACTACATCACTTCAATTCGGAACTGTGCTCTTTTTAGAAACTTTTTATTTGACAGTTGCTAAAGCAAACACAAGCAAGGAACAAAAACCGAAAATCCTCACTTGACATTTTTCGAGCCCCACGAACATCAACATTATTACAAACAAACCTCGTACACTAATCCCCTCCACTTGTGCAAGTGTTCCCCGCCGAGCCACCCTTTCCGAATCACGAACAAGAACAACAAAGCAAACCTCCAAGCCCAAAACATTCAAATAGTTTCGTGTACAAACGCTGCCATGATTTATTTTAAGCAAAAAACGAAACTCACGAGCAAACAGAATGGCAGTCAGCAAGCTCTCATTAAAGTTTTCGCTCCCTTCAATCTTCCGCAAGGGTTTGGGTTCCCTTTGCCAAACAAATCCCAAGCCCCCGCAACAGACATCCCCCGTCCACAGACTTTTGAGGTACATTCATGCTCTTGCAATGCCAAAGGCCCTCCCCGGCACCCCCGTCCAGTGCAGGGATGGATTTTAACATATGTGTGCATTCGTTTCGAGTTCGAGTCCTCCTCCCCGCGCCAAATCGAACGAGCGAAGAACTACTCTTTCGTTGTGCCATTTAGGGGATATCCAGCCAGTGCTTACTGGTAAATAGTCGAAACTTCATTCCCTGTGTGTCCCAGCTCCAGTCTAATGCGGTGTATTTACACGTCCTGGCAGCTCGGTGATTTATTAAGGCCCGCGAGATTTAAAAAGGAAATCAAAAAAAGGGAAAGCGTGGGTGCCGGGGAAACTATCTCCATCCGCTCGTGCAGCCGCCACCGTCGTCGCCAAATGATACAAGACGCTAACCAAACACCCAACACAGACCCGGCAGCGGCAGCGGCAACGGGGAACCCACACACTCGGATGCTGCTGGCCATGTCGGAAGGACACGGCTGTGGCTGTGCCTGTGTGCAAACATTTATTAGCATCCTGTCGGTATGGGATTTTATTGACACGGCTCCAGTGAAGGGCGGTCGGGGCTTGAATTCCTATGTACGACGTGCTCGTTCTATTACTCATTACGTGATTTTATAGACGGCTCTTTAATTAACGGTATGTGTATATAGGAGCGTCCTTCTCTTTCCATTTTCATAGAGGCAGCAACAGCAGCCGACTACTCCGCTCGAATGAATGGCAAGACATATGAGGCTATAAGGCGTCGTAAAAGTGGAATGATGAACCCTGACCTGGGCATGATGGGGTTTCTGTGGTTTGCTAACGGTACCAATATACTTGGAGGATCCTCCAAGCTGTGTGTGGTGTGATGATGGCTCCTTTGTGCTCCATTGTCGATTAGAATCGGAATGCAAATAGACCTGTTGTAGCCATTAGATGAGGTTATAAATCGAAAACCGTTACCATGTGCCCTACAGAGAGTCTAAAGGGGAAGGCAACGGTGAGCTTTGTGCTCAGCGGAGTGGGCAGAGAGGTGGATAGTGGTATTAATTGCCTTTGGAAATGCAGATTTTTTTTTATTTATTGCGGCAATGAGTCGGCGGAGAAGAGCGTGTGCATCGGGAAATGATTTCTGATGGTCGATAGCAGGATGGGAGTGCTTACAAGAAACCGAAGGAAAGGCCTTTGAACGTTGTTTCTCTCTTCAGCAAATAAGTATCGTCCATAAGAGCCGCAAGTAGGACTCACTCTATTGTCAACTCACCAAGCGTCAGGCACAAGATTAAGCCACCTCTTCCATTTCAAGAGATCGGCAGTTTATTCCAAGGTTTACATTAGAACACATATAGTTGGAAGTCTGTCCCAGAACCGGAGGTTGCCACTTGCCTCATTCTCATTCCCATCCACCGCTGGATCATATACTTCGGCAGTAAAGTCATACGTCATGGTCAACAAATTACTCCCTGATCTTGCGCTACTTCGACAAGTGCCCTGTCCAACTAACAACGATGCCACCATAGCAGCCTTCGTCGGGCATTGAAGGTCCTTAGACTGTGAAGTGTGTCCTACCGATCAAGCCCCATCACCTCGTCCTCTTATCCAAGCGTGTTACAAGGCTTCATTCGAAGCTATTCTCAGCTGTGGATCCACCGTTAGCATTCTATCCAATAGGTCTCTTGCAGAGTTTCCGCCGTAGTTTCCCTCCCTGATCTGATTACACAACTTGATCTCGTTCGTACTCCAAAACGGCGGCCGCCAGACTAGGATAATATACAAAATCACTCCACAGGTCCACATGTCAAGCTGCTTCCCATAGGGTTCACTATTCACAACCTCCGGTGACAAGTACGCCGACGTACCTGCGAATCCATGCCACCGGGGTGCGTCGCCCTCAACCTCGACTGCCAAGCCAAAGTCAGTCAACTTGACATTGGGACCTAGCTGCCTGTTGGCCAGAAGTAGATTTTGTTTGCTTTGGTGATACCTGATGGCAGCTAGGAGTTGCGAAATGCAATTAGCATTCTCCGAGTAGTGCGTTCATTGGACGATATCGTCGAACAACTCACCGTCGCTGACGAGCTCAAAGGAGAGGAAGTCGAAGTTCGATTCATGAAAGCTATCAAAAAGCCCGCAGATATTGGAATGATGGAGACGGCGACGGATTCTTATTTCTCGGTTCAATCTGTCCCGGACTTGTTCGCTCAAATGCCTCGAGGGTATAATTTTAACCGCAAATTGCTCACCAGTTCGTCTGTGGGTACACCTTCGGACCCTGGAAAACTATCGATCTTCGAACTTCTTCGACCAATTTCGATTTTCGACACATCCGCTGGTAGCCATCTCTGTTTTTGTGTTCTTCCTCAACTGACGACATGGTGTTTTCGTTCGATGAATTTTCTTGTTAGGTTCGTTGGGTTCGTCATGTTCTTAATGTGATCGATTTGCCAGAAGGTGAAATGAGCAGTCGATTTATGTTTGCAGAAAAAACTAAATAAATGAGTCTTCATCTTCTAGTGACGCTAAAGTGCGGGTGGACCTGGACATCAGGCAACAAGCCTCTTCAGCGGGCACGATTTTCAGCCATCCGAAAATGTCCTAGAAACTCCTTCAGAGTGCATGGAGAATGAACATATCAATCACTTTTCGCTGCCACCACGATAGGTCTATAGTGCCCATTTAGGATTTTAGAATTGTCTTGAGAAATTTGTGTTGTCCTATTAAGTTAATTCTGATCGTTATATGGATTTGAGCTTTCGACGAGTAGGAGTTCCACGGAATCTTTTGATTGTCCCCAGTGTTCACTCTTTTTCCACCAGATATGCCCCATTTTGTGTAGGTGGTATGTATGTGCGCTACAAAGCTTGTTCAGCTGCAGAGCCTCCTACTAAAATAATCCATTATAACACGCTGGAAAAAGTCCAACGTCAACCCCGGATCTGTGTAAGCTCCTGGATCTATGGAAGTTTATGGCGAACATACGCTAGCTAAGCGAACGTGCCAAAAGTGGTTTGCACGATTTATTACCTTCCTTATTACATTACCTTCGCGCCGAATATCCATGGCGCGAAGGTAATACTCTGTATTTGGTGGGATCAGAAGAGTGTGCTGTACTAAAGGGTGATTTTTTAGCTATTATCTTTTTGGCAACACTGGTTTAAACAGCTGACGCACGTTTCGTATTTTGTTTCACTGTCAAACGTCTTCAGTTTGGTCTATAATTAAACCATGAATCGTCTTACAAACCAACAACGCTTGCAAACTATTGAATTTTATTATCAAAATACGTGCTCTGTTGAGAAAGTTCATCGCGCGCTTCTTTCATTTTATGTCCAGTTATGGTCAGGCTCAATGGGTACGCAAATAAGCAGAATTGTCGATTTTGGAGTGAATATCAACCAGAAGCATTGCAAGAGCTACCAATGCATCCAGAAAAAGTCACAGTTTGGTGCGGTTTATGGGCTGGTGGCATCATTGGACCGTACTTCTTCAAAGATAATCGCAACGTAACTGTGAATGGTGAGCGCTACCGTGAGATGATATCCAACTTTTTTTTTTGCCCAAAATGCAAGAGCTTGACTTGCATGACATGTGGTTTCAACAAGACGGTGCCACATGCCACACAGCACGCGCAACAATGGACTTATTGAGAGGCGAGTTCGGTGAACATTTTATTTCCGGTCAATTGGCCGCCTAGATCGTGCGGTTTAACGCCTTTAGACTATTTTTTGTGGGGCTATGTTAAAGCTCATGTCTATACAGACAAGCCCGCTTCAATTGACGCATCGGAAGACAACAGTGAAGCATTTATTCGTGAGATACCGGCCGAAATATTGGAAAGAGTATGCCAAATTGGAGGCGCAGTCAAGGTCAACATTTGCATGAAATAATCTTCAAACATTAAATTATATGGACCATACTATAGAGCCGGGTGACCATCAATGGACAACGCTACCGAACACAATTAGTCCGTTTGGAGAGAGCAGTAGCCGAAAAACGCCAATTCTACACTTAATTTAAAGCCACTCATTCTTACAACACAACGACTGTCCTCATTCACTTTTAATCATCCCGCGATATTTTCTGCGCCTCACTTATTCTCTCCCTTTGCGTCGGTTATAGTTAGGAGAACACTTTGTGTCTCCTCGATTGTAGAATATACGCAATGCGTCAACGAAACACGACACTTTCCATATACAAAACTATTTGTGAATAAAATGGAATAATTCCCCAAGGACACACAATTCTATGCGATCACGTCACGACGCCAACGTCCTTAAATAAAGCCATATGCAATGAGGCAGGTGCTCAAAGCAATTGTCAAGCGCTAAAGGCAATCTATTAAAATTCAAAGGACGTAATTAAGTTATAAATTAAAGTCATTAACATCTGTCTCATCGAGGACGTTTAAGTTAGATATATTCGTCCTTAAAGGACTTCGCAATGAATAATCGAATAATCAGAGACAGAGGGAAGTAGCAAGTGATAAAATGTACGTCAATTCAAATTAGACTACGAAAATGAAGGAATTAAAAGAAGAAGACAGAGAAGACTGAAGAATGTATATATGTAGCTCAATTGTGCGATATTTTTAGGTTTCTTTAGGCACTTCCACTTGCTGTTTGCCGTCGGTGACTATGCTAGCCCTTGCTGTGCTCCTCAAACAGATTCCTTTTCGAGAGTATGGATTGGAATGTGTATGTTCTGCGGCGTACTAGAGCGGTATCAAAGCTTGCGCCTATGATAAATGCGATGTTTATCAATTCAAAAAAGATCCGAAAAGAAGATTGCGTGTAAAAAGTGATTCAAACCAAATACAGAGCATTACCTTCGCGCCATGGATATTCGGCTTTGCCGTTGATTTGTGTGGTTAGTCGAGCCAAAATCACGACTTTTGGCACGTTCGCTCATGTTCACCATAAACTTCCACCAAATATGACTTTCGGCTGCAGTTTTCTTCATATTAAAGTAATGAAGAAGAACTCCCCGCAGAAACATTTTCTCAAGCACGGAGCTCGACATATTTGAGGGAAAAAAATGATTGTTATTTACGCTTCAAATGAATGACATATACTGAAATGACGCACAATGACAGTAGCTTTCCAACGCATGTTCCAATGGAATAATACAAGTTACGCCATCTCTTAGCAAACCGCACGAAGTTATATACCCAATAATTGAAAAATCATTCTAATTGTGTTTTTGTTACGCCTACAGTGTGAAACATTGGCACCTTTTAGCCACACGCATTATTTCGTGCGAAGTTGTTTATACTGAGACTCAAGCCAAGCACATCCAAAGTCCATTGACAGGAGGTTTCTTTTGGTGATCCATTCGTTCAGGTTTAGAGGGAATGACCAATTTAAGAGGACATAAACTATATTGTGTCTGTTTGAGTGAACTGATGCGTTGCCTTGTTGTCATAAGACCAAAGGGGCGTTTTCCCCAATTCCACCATTCTATCGGTTAACTACAGACAGAACTCTCACTAATGGCATTACAGGTCCGTCTGAAAACTGCGGCCTCAAACTACGGCTCACTTTCCTAAAACCAACCGTAGATCAGTAGAATCTGGATGACCAGATAGTAATGATAGTTTTTCTTGGTTGATATTTGATATATTTCAGCAGCTTTCAGAGTTGCCAATGACATCTAGCTGTCAAAATATTCAATAAAGTTTGAGGTCGCGGGCAATTTATAAAATATCGAAATTTCGGGTGGTAAATTCCAGTTGCAAGTACGGAACGTGAATTTCGTCGTGAGGTCGGTCGTTATCATGGCACCAGCATGCATGCAATACGTCGCACTGTGGACAAGTTTGAGCATGAGTAAACTCTTTTGGAGCTTAAGCCAGGCCAGTGCGAAATGCAGAAAATACCCGCCGGAGCTGCGAGTGTCCAAGAAGACTAAGAAATTCGGCGCCGATCGGAGGGACTGGGCATCACAAGTGAATTCGACCGGTGGTTGGATTAGAGATTGTGAAACTGAAGCATGCGAAAGGACATCCGGATTTTGTCCAAAAATCATCTTATCAATGACATCAACAATCAAATTTGTAGTTATGGGAGCAAACACAATCCAGAAGTCTTCAACCAAACATCAGTACATCAACAGAGATTGCCTATGGTGAACAGATGAGCGGCATGATCGGATCTTATTTCCGTCGAAATGAGCAAGGAGAGAACCGATGGTAACCAATTTTCTGTGGCCAGAGATCGACAACATCGATATATGCGAGCGGTGGTTCCGGCGAGATGGCACTGCATGCGATACAAACGACGCAACTCTCGAAAGTGTGAAGGAGAAACTTGGTGACTGGGTCATCACACGGCGAGCGTTCATCAATTGTACGTCGCGATCATGCGACCTTACACCACCGGATTATTTTCTCTTGGGCTACGTCGAGTCCTTAGTCCGCGCTCACAAGCCAACCCCTTTGGATCAACTCGAGGTCAATTGCTTCAAGACAATAATGTGGGAGTTACCCAGCATACATTGCGCGAACTTGAAGCACCGCCAACAAAGTCGGGGGGGGCATTGGAATAATGGCATGAATGTAGCTTCAAAATAAAGGTGGAATCAGTTGTCGATCTCACACCGTTCTTATTCCAATCAAAATTCTTTTCCCACTGTTGATATCTGGTCACTGTGAAAATATGCAAATCTGGCCCTAGCTGGATCTTCAGCACACACTTTGATTGATGAGTAGGAGGAGTGTGCTTGGTTTTCGACTATGATGCAAAATATGGAAAAAGGATATTGACTTGGACGAAGTTAAGTCGAACTGTGTTCTTGATGATGCAAACAAATGTCAGGCATTTAGATGGGCAGCTGTGTTCTCAGCTCGGCTTTATCTCTTGGATTTAAACAAAGAGGGTAGCGCCCGTGCCGTAAGTTGTAAAAGTAAGTTCATCCATAGACCCGCACACAAGTCAGCCAACTCATCTGCGTTCACATAATGACTTTTGCATTATTTCCCCCCCTTTGGCAAGGTACAATAGTTTTCATAATATAAGCGTTTTACCACCCAGTAAAGTCCTAATCCTTTAAAAGGCTCCGACTTTTATTCGAAAAACAACTCAACTATTTCAATGCGTGGCACATGCCGAATAAAAATCTATTTATGGACGAGACGATCCCTTCTATAATCTGGAAGCATCCTATGCCCGAGAGCACACAACACCCAGAGCCCCTTTATGCCAGTCGTTCATCATCAAGTTATCCATCAGAGGATTTTCTGTTCTCTCTCTCTCTCTCTCTGTCTGTCTGTTTACCTCCCCCCAAAAAGTGTTAACACCAAAGTTCCTCCATTACTATTCAACACGTCATCATGTTCCGGTTAAATTATATAGTAACTCCACAACAGCTCATCTCTTTGTCACACTCACTCCTTTTCGGTGTTTTGCAACGAAATAACTAATTCAACAACAATAAAGATGAGTCCATTAAGTGTGATCGTAAAACTTCCCTGTTTGTTGCTTCCTCTTCTGTCGGTATCGCCGTGAAGGCAACCAGAACACAAGTCAACGATGTCGCCACTGTGTGACAGGTGTCAGAACACAGTCGCTCTTCCTCACTTCATCCACAGATATCCACGCAGTGAAATCAAACAAAAAAATGATTGCCTTTAAAGGCATATTCCTTTAAGCGAATGGAATGCGATTTAGAAAAGTGAATCATTTAACGGAAACCAATAATCCGACGACTCACGATTGTGGCTCATAAAGCTGAGGCCAGCCAGCAGGTGGCTTTAGAAAAGCTCCGGCATCATTAAGAGAACTTCATCCTTCCGCGGATAAAATTTCACCCCAAGGGAAATTTTCTCTTCATCCCCGAGCAGCGTTATCCGGAAGGGAACTTTTTCGGAGTTGGACATTTTGCTAAGAGAAAAACATCCCTTTGGCGGGATTTTTTCCGAAGTTAATTTGAGATAGCTGAACGGAAAGGATTTCGTCGAGGCAAAAGCTTAAGTGGATATTAACCCACTACAGCAGACCAGAGCCGCGCTGAAGTTAATCCCGTCTGACATTCATTTGATTGCCAATGCAGTGACGATGTCGGCGGGAAGGACTCGCATAGCACGTAGCTTCTTATTGCTTTCGTCGTTAAGTGGCTCTTTACTATTTATTTATTCATTTCTGCCTCCTGCCAGGTCGCGTTCGGCTCCTGTTTATGTATAAATTTTGATTTTTATTCGAATCCGTCTCGATTTTATGCGGAATATTCGGTATAACTGGGGCGTAAATTTCATATTTGATGGGTCCACAGTTATCGGCGTTTGCGGGGGTTCGCAAACTAATTGAAACCATTCGGCGTAGGTACTGGCTATTGCTTTTTGAATGCTACTTATGACCTTATTTTGCCAATCAATGGGCACTTTTTCTACCTCATTTTGGATGGAGTGAGTACAGATGTTTTTTGTTGTGACATTCCGAGTTAATTTTTTGATAAAATTACCCATGACACAGGTAATTACGACACAAGGACACGCACAAAAAGGGTGATTAGTCTATTTTTTGTTTGCCCGTCAATGGCTCGGAATGTAGTCACAATTTAGGCGCAAATCAGACCACTTTAACTGTGTTCGATGCTGGGGTTTTTTTTTAGAGGCGGATAACTTTAAATTCACCGCATTGTTATGTGTGACAACTGACTCTGTTCTATGTTTTTTTGAGGTTAGCTTGGTTCGGCAATCCGTCATGAATAGACTCAGGCCGGAGCAAGGTTTGCAGATTGTTCGAATTCATTTTGAAAAACATGGTTCAGACCAGAACCACCATACTTCCTTAATTTTGAAAAACATGGCTCCAACTAGAACCACCATACTTCCTCATTTTGAAACATAGTTCAGAGTAGAATCACCACACGTCCAGACGCAGGTGGGCGATATATGCCGGTGGAATCTTTGGTCCATATGTGGATCCAAAATGGTTATGGTTAACACGTTACAGTCCATGAGCGGTAGATATTTGGACTTGGAAGCCTGATGTACTGCGAAGAGTACACAGATTCTAATTCGGTTTCATGGCACAAAACTCTACGTGTCTTCTTGTTGTGCCTCTCCGTCAACACCCCGATCAACAAGCGATCTTCAGCCACCAGCCGATCCCAATTCCGCACACGAAGCTGACTGAGGTCGCAACTTTAGACGCCAGCGCCGTCTGCTGTGTTGTCTGATAAGCTCAGAACGGAAGACTATTCGGGACGGACCGAATGCGCTCATTATTGCCTAGCCACCTTAGGCATTAGATCGCTAGACGTTGTTAGTACAATTGAGTGCAGATCTATGGTAGACGAAGTCCCTGACTATCTCGAAGTTAAACCCGCCCATTGTGATGCTCTGTACAAGGAGTCGATATTTTATGTCCTCTCTCGAGTCATTTTTGACTCCATCGTCAGACCCAGTTTAGCTCTTGCTATATCAGTGCTGGCAAATCCTTCATTGACGGCTCGTTGCGTTTGGCCATTTGAACTCATTGAACATCGTGCTTCTAGTGTTGGCCTACGGGAATTAGCGATATTGAAGAACTCACACGCGAGCGCATCGCCTTGTCTGAATATTTTTTGAGATTGAAGGTCTCATCAGCGAGAATTTCCACCTGCATAGCCTAGAGGGTTTGGCGTGAATGGCTGGACTCATTAAATAAAACCCTGTTAGCTCCAATGTCCTCTTAGAATAAACCACTGATCCATTATCGATCATTAAGCTTTAACGCCCCCGTGTCAGAGACGCACATCTCTGGATTCCAAAGCCTTTTGTGTTTTACAAGCTTCACCGCAATCCCAATGTGGGCTCATATCGTATCTCACCAGCTCCTCAAAATCTTCAACCCACCCAATTACAACAGGAATCCCACAGTGTTCTATCTCTGTTTGTCATTTACAGCCGGTTTCCCTAGCCCTACGAGCGCAGGAGTGAACATCTCATAGCGAAAGAACAGATACTAGTAATCAGGGGCCCCAAACTGAACGAAAATTCCAAGAAGCTCCACACATTAATACCGACAAACTTCGACAACGAAACAGTTCGAGCCCGGGATCGATCGGGACACAACTGAGTTTCTATAGCAAGGTAATGGCCCAACAGAAGTTCCACGCATCACCATTCGGCTGCACGACATGGCTCAATACCACACTGCAACAAATCGAGATACTTCGAATATTTGAAGGAGAATAATTGAACATTGGCAGCACCTACTTTGGTCCATTCGACTATCCTCGATTATACCGTCAAAATAGGGCGCATACAAATTTAAATAAGCCGTTTGAAACAACTGCCTTCAAAAGATAGAACAAAGTTATTGTCGTCAGTCGAATGCCGTACAACTTTGGCTGTTCCATAATCAGTAACACATTTGGTCCAACATTGACTTGAAGCTCTGACTAAGAAGCTCAATCTTGCACCAAGCTTTACGTTTAATGGATCTGATGTGCTTCTTAATTGTCCTATGAGGTCTATCGAGTTCGTTATCAACAGGCATTCTTTGTTTACGTTTAACTGGTGCACAAACTAAGCAAAACCATTTATTTCTGCAATGAAGTCGATGGTATATATTTTTGTCTTTCTGAATACTTAATGTATGTAAGTCGGGCTCTGGCATTTTAAGTGGGATACACGAGAATCTATTAAACAAGTCACAATGCAGCGGTCGCGCTTTGATGGTTCATTGATGGCTCTACCTAAAAATTTGTTTGTGCTCGCGCGTAATATCGTAAGCGCGAGCACAAACTTCTAGGTAGAGCCACTTCTACAAACTCGGGCTTTTGACAATTGTGAAACAAATTTTCTTTTATTTACGGGTTGAGGCAACTATATATTTGTGTACGTAATTTATTTTTGGTAGAGATTTTATGTGAAATAATTGCATTTTTTTTCTGGTAAAATGGATTTTAGACTATTTTAATTGTGAAACGCGCGCCTGTCATTATGATTTGAAAATGTAAGGGAGCCGCGCTTCGACATAACATTCACGTAAACTCGATAACAAGCGTACCGACGCCTATCAACGACCAGAAATGAAGTACTATAGAGATGCCCAACTTCACAGCTGATTGCCCCCTAGTCCACAGACGAATTTGATGGGCTTTTTGACGCAAAATAACGTAAATGCCGTTCTCTGATTGGTCAATTTGGCTTTAGAAAAGGATATAAAAAATAGCTGTCACAAATGTTAAGGGGCAAGAGAGGTACAAAGTGGGCATCTTCATTTCTGTCAACGGCCCACCGCGTGGTCTGTCTTTGACAGTTTTAGTAGAACACATGTCAATTATTTGTGAAAGACGGAAAACGCCGGTAGAGCGGTGAAATTTCACAGACCGTATATATCGTAAGCGCGAGTTACGTGTCACAACACTTCCCACACATACTAACATATTTTTCATTACACGTTGTAATTGGTTATGAAGCTGTGATCAGTACTGTCCTTTCCCTATTTCTTCGTTGCCTGTTTGCTTGCGTGGTAGCGTGTTCTTATATTCCCTTTTGTCTACCTATTTGTTTGCATGTGGTGATCGTTTTAATAACTGTGTAATCTACGCTCTGCAGGTGGCTGCAGGCAGGGTTGCCCCTATGCGACATTTGTCACAATTTCACCCTTTTTTAGCGGCGAAAAAGTAAGTTTCTCACAAGCAATAAATCCAAAATTAATTATAAGAAAATGCAACTAAATGACTGCACCACTCCTAAGCATAATAAAATATTAAAATTTGTGGCGACTTCCGGCAATTGCCACTTTTTTTTTTTTTTGGCCCGAGACACTTTTTTTGCGACTTTCTAAAATTTTTCAGCGACG
Source organism: Eristalis tenax (assembly GCA_905231855.2). NCBI lineage: Eukaryota > Metazoa > Arthropoda > Insecta > Diptera > Syrphidae > Eristalis > Eristalis tenax. The sequence continues at coordinate 17,493,636 of HG993126.1, read as the reverse complement.
ACACTGGCTGTAGGCTTGTTGCACTTTGTCAACGGACGTGGGTAGAACACAATTATCGGGTCTATAACACGGTCTATCAAAATTTGAACGTTTATTTAAGAAAAACACGTACAATAGTATTATTCAAAGTATTGCCCATCTGAAGCTATCACTTTTTCCCATCTTTCTGGCAATTTGTGGATCCCATCCCAAAAGAACTGCGCCGGCTTGGCACCCAACAATGAATCAAGCCAATTTTTGATATTCTGCTCTGATGTGAACCGTATTTCAGTGAGGGCGTTCTGCATCGACCGGAACAAATGGTCGTCAGAAGGGGCAAGGTGTGGGCTGTAAGGCGGGTGGGGTAAAACTTCCCATCCACTGTTTCGTGGGACCGAGCGTTGTCATGATGGAAAATTATTGCTTCGTGTCTGGTTGGATATTCCGCGCGTTTTTCGGCTACTGCTCTCTTCAAACGGATTAATTGTGTTCGGTAGCGTTGTCCATTGATGGTTTCACCCAGTCTTAGCAGCTCATAATACAGCACACCCTTCTGATCCCACCAAATACAGAGCATTACCTTCGCGCCATGGATATTCGGCTTTGCCGTTGATTTGGCTGGTTGGCCAAGCCAAAATCACCAAACCACTTTTGGCACGTTCGCTCAGCTAACGCGTGCTTACCATTAACTTCCACCAAAATACGATGACTTTCGGCAGCAGTTTTCTTTATATTAAAGTGATGAAGAAGAACTCCCCGCAAAAACATATTTTCAGGCACGAAGTTCGACATATTTGAGTGAAAAAAAAAGATTGTAGTTTACGCTTCAAATGAATGACATATATTGAAATGTTGTACAATGACAGTAGCATTCCAACGCATGTTCCAATGGATTTAATAATTATATAATTTTGTTCGTTTGTTTATTTAATAAAAACTAAACATGAAATTAATATCAACTATGTACTCGTAAGTGCGTGTCGAAGGTCACTCGAGAGCACACACTTCTAGGTGGAGCTGGTAATAAAGTCTAGAGAATTTATTTGTCAGTTTGAATTTTTATCAATCTGAGACAATTATTTGTGCAAGTAATTTATTTTTTCTAGGGATTTCATTTCCAGCAAGTTCATATTTTTTCTTGAAACTCGTATTTCAGAACATTTGAGTAGGACAAACGCGAGCGTTCATTTCGATGAAGTACTATAGAGATGGCTAACTTCACAGCTGATTGAGCCCGAGCCCCTAGGCTTTTTGCCAATTATTCAGGAATTTTTGACGGTTATTCACGAAATAACGTGAATGCCTTCACTGATTCGTCAATTTGGCTTGAGAAAACGATATAGGAAATGGTGAAGAAATAAATGTTGGCTGTTTCTATAATACTTCATTTCTGATTTTGATATGGAGAAAAATTTAGCCTGCCGCTTTTTGACACAACATTCTCGTAAGCTCGATAAAACGCGTAGTAACGCCTAAATACCGACCGCGCCAACGCGTAGTTGCGATTCAGCCATCACTCATTTTTACTCAATTCTAATCGGTTGCTAATGTCTTGAAACACCTTCTTTTGACTCTAGCATTAAACTCGTCCCCATCTTCACTTTCCGAATCAAAAGCTAACATGTTTGACAAATACATACATAGCTTAGAAGTGATTTTGACGACGTTTTTGCTTACAATGACTTTTGTAAGTAGATGTTAGAATTAAACTCAGTTTCAGTGCTGCCTCTAGTCTCGAGTTGAATGTGCTGGCACTCCTGAATTCAAGCCTTCTTGCTAGCTTTCAAATGTATGCGACGCTGGCTATGTTTGTTAAGTTCTTTGGCTGCACTTACTTACAAGTGTATTTAAGTTAGTTTTTAGTAAAATAAAATCACAATAGAAGGTAGTTCCATGTAGGTTAGGCTATAATGGCCGGCTACATATAACAATCACAACCATGGATAACTCCTACTCTTGGAACAGGACTGCGCTTGCTAACTATCTTACGCTGATTTTATTCGGCTTACTTAAAATTATCGAAGAAGTAGCACCTGAATGTATATTTGTACGTTCCTAAGGGTAGTGAGAACACTGCACGCCTCTGTTCGTGCGGGATCGAGGATGTACGATCTCTTTTACTCCTCATCCCTGCAAATTCTACAGAAATCATTGCAGAGGATTCTACGGGAATGTGCGCAAGTTTAATAGTTAAACCATGTTCCTGTAATGTACACAGCTAAATGGTATTTGGAAGACATAATTGCAATAAGCTAGTGTGCGCCGCCTCCTACGCTGGGTTCAATTCCCAGCACGAACAACGAGTCTCCCTCTCCTGATACACTTTCAATGACCAAAGGGAGTTGTTGTGAATTTTGAAAGTTGATAAATTCGGTGATTGAGCCTGGCACCCTCTAAGAGTCGACCTACCAATCAACTGATTATAACCACTTTATGTGTGTCAACGAGTTTTGTCTCAATTGTGTGGACTTTATAAATGACATCTATGGATGACCATCGAATTGCCTTCCCTGAACGGAACGGAAATGGGAGACGAACTTACCAAGTGGTCTGGCAGTCCAAGATTATACTGCCATTCTCCTTGACATTCAAGCAACCATTAAAGCAATTTTCGCAATAGAAACAAGTCCAAGCTGGACACGTGCTATCGTGGAGAGCTCATAGTCCTCAGTAGGCACCACTCGATGACCCTATGCTGGTCCCGAGGCGGCAACCAATCAGTTGATAAACTTGTCAGAAAAGGGTCTGGGACTGTCCCATCCCAAGCAGTTCATAGAATAATCAAACAGATGGAGATGATCTCAAGTTGAAACAACAGACTCCTTCAGTGCGACAAAAAGCTGCTAGTAGTTGGAGCAATCACTGGTCGTTGATCTACAACGAGGGTTGCTATGCAGAGGCTACGGTGACGAAGAGAAAAAGGAGCACACTATTCACTACGTTTGTCATTGCTCACGTCTCTGCCAATTGAGACACGGAATATAGCCCAATAGAAACGGTGCATACGCCAGACCCACCAAACTCACCAAGTGACCACAGTTCACGCCCAACAAACGCAGAGAGACAGGTACAAAAGGAGCCAAGTTTAGTCTCAATCTCAGAGTTGCAGTGAAGTTCCCGAATACAAACTCCCCCGGTCGATATAAAAGAAAACACGGCTCGCACTCCTTAAAATAATTTCTTCTTGTAACTCTTCAAGTAAAACCTTCCGAACAGAAACAGAAAAGAACACATGTAAAATATGTTCGTTAAGTCAACCCACATATGATGATTGCAACGCTTCAGCAACGAATTGACTCCCCAGGTCAGTGAAATAACGAACTGCACCTGGAACAGAGACACATGTGATATTCTCATTTCACACCCGTCACCAACAAGATCCTTACCAACTGCAGCAGCGTTAGATACCTCTTCCACCACAAGTACCTTTGAAGCCGAGGCCCTGCCGCACTCAAGCCATAGTATGTGTACATGGCTATGTGAACGAAGCTGTTGAGCATTGCCAACCGCGAACCTGGAGGTTGAAGGTTAAAACCAAGTCGTAGCCACCTGTCGAGAGTACTCACTTGCTCCACTTGGATACCATTTGACCGACGACCACATTATCGGCAGCATGCTGCAGTGGTGGTAGACATGCAGCAAGCTTAGCTGATCGTTTTTCTTCCTCAAAACGAAGAAGATTGTGTCAAGCATATCCACGGCCTTTGAGATATAGAACAGCCAGAGTCCTCGAACGACCTACATAGGCTATTTCTATCAGAGATTCGCGCAACCTGCTCAGACTTACCCTCATCTCCTCAGGATGGAAGTCCGGCTGACTTGGATGGCACAAGTAACTGTAGCCTCGTCGGGTGGATCCCAAGAAAATTTCCTTCACAATCAGTGCGTTCAGAGCGACTTGAAAGAAGTTGTAAGCCAGCAGCACGCCCTTCATCCTGAACGGTTTCCTCCTGCGGTACAAACACACACAATTCATTGGTGGACCAATGGATGATTTTTTCGGTTGCTTACGTGTGCATTATCCTTGGACCCCATCGCACCAGGGCCAGGTAGAGAAGAACAATCAATGACACGTCCAGCGGAGAGTCAACCAGTGGCCAGCCCTTAGTCCGCACGTCGGACAGCTTCTCGAATCTGTTCCAAAAGTACTCACTTGACACGTTGCTTTGTGACTTCATTTTCTGTACTCGTTCGTCTCTCCCAGACACACAGACCGAGATTGATTCGAAGTCTGCTGCGAATTGCCATATTTAAGACGGAACACGTCTTTGGTTTCGTGTCAATGCTTGAGGTGTTTTCGGCCGTATGCCAGGGAGTTTCTGAATCAGTGAACCATGACGTATATGCATGCGAGAGTTCGGCGGTGGCCTTGACACTGTAATTTCAGTTACGTCAAATTGACGTCGTTCAAAGTCCACGGAGGGAGTTTCTTCGATTCAGTGGTCGACTTTGAGGGGTATCATATGGCAAGATAATTTACTGCTCGCATAGATGCGGTCGTTGACTAGAATGATTTGGCGCAGTGAATACGACTCCTGGTCGTAGAAAGTTTGTCGTTCAGTAATTGATGCATTGAATGACATAAGTGCTTTGAGTTTCGAAATGTAATTTGAAATGAATCGTCTTACAATAAAGTTCGTAATTCACACACAATGCGCCCGTCACATTCTTCTTAGCCAAAGACAAGGGTTATTTACCGCATGTCACATATTTGCTGGCTTCCATGAAATGCCTCCGTTCTGAGAAGGAAACATACCCAATTTATCGACATAACCTCGACGGTCACATGCATTCTCACCTGCAAGTCAAAACTTAAAGAGAATTCTAAATTAAAGGACACAACACAGAGACGTAACTCCCTAACGACGGCATATATTAAATTTAATAACAAAGTTCAAGGCCGCAGACCTATTCACAACCCAGCGCAGCAACTAAAACCACACACATGACCGCAACGGTCTGCTTAACGTGGGAATTCCCATCAGGATACCGAATGATGCCAGCACACACACCTCTTTGTGTGCTTCCGTGTGGGGGAGTGTGCCTCCGCAGACCCAATCTACCAGAGTGTTTTGAAGTCAGTAAAAGGCTCTTACTTACCGCCTTTTACCGTCCCGGATGTGAGTCGATAGGGCCCGCCGCACACACACAGCTTATTCTACATATGAAGTCATCGAATTGATTTCTCGACTATCATGTCAGCCATGGAGATGGCGATGGCGATGGAAAGAGAAGTTGAAGCTTTCGAAATGATTTTCAAAATCTCCATCGTTATCCCCCACTGGATGTGCTGAAGTTTACTTCAAATTTAAACATTTTCCTTAGAGATTTCATCTTCGGATCCTTGAACATGAATGTCGACACGTCGGCAGTGATGCGGCAGCGATGCAGGGCAAGGGGAACGGAGGAGATTGCGGAGACTTGCACTTAAGTTTCTCCAAGGCGTCCGGACTGGGTGGCTGAAAGTGGAGCGGTTGTGATGTGCAACTTAGGCATGATATGATCTAAAGAGAATCATATTTGCAGGAAGTTGCTGTGGAAAGCCGAATGAACTCATGTAAGGCACCTACTCACTCTCTGACACTTTAGTCTTAATGGTCCCGTGTGGGGCAAACCTTGAGGGCTATGTGTGTCGATTATGGCTTACAATGTTTCGCAGGTGTATTGGATTGCACGCGGCGGGTAGCAGGCAGACTGAATACGTTGGTGTTCAATGATTTGTGCAGTGTGACGACGGATTTCATTTCGAGGATAATCCGGCATTAATTTGATATCCGGGAACGATATATGGAATATATGTATCTCAGCATGCTTGAGTTTGGGAATGTTTGAGTCTAAGTCGGCTGCCATCAGGTCTGCGAGTGTTTTTAAAGGTAGCCGATTAGATAAAGACCAGAATGGAGCATCCGCAGCAGAGTTGATTTTTTTAAGTATTGAGTTTGCCAGTGGAAATCCCTGAACGTATTCTACTCCTTCCTCGTCAGTGCAAATTGACTGCCTAGAGCAGAAATGAAGTATTTTGCTAAAAGTATTATAATACTTCATTTCTGGTCTAGAGATCCAACCATAATCCAGTTAAATAGCTTGGCAAATTTATGTCGGAACCGAACGAAAAGTACCCAAAGCCAAAATTTCAAAATGCTCATAATTACTTTTTGGAACTTAAGCAAAATTCCGGTACCACCTCTCTTACTCACGCAGAGAATGGTTCATTTCGATCCCACTTAAGCAAAGAAATGTGAACGAACCCAACGAAAGTCAGCGAATCTTTCATTATGGTCGCAATGTATAATGTCTGGGTATTCGATATATTGCCATAGTTGGCTTAAGTCTACATACGTACATTATAGTTGACCCTTAAAAAAGCACAGGTTAGCGAAGTTCATCGGAGTGGTAATTATCACAATGCTTCGTTTCTGATTTTGCATCGCTTGAGTTGGGGTTGAGCCTTAAAAGAAGTGTGCAGCTATTGCTATAGGGTTCGATCAATATTGTGTGCATCTTTGTATCTAAGGGCTCACGGGGTTGCACTGATATCACGATTTAGCCGATGTTAAATTGTTTTTTTTTTTTTTTTTTTCAAAGCATCAGTCTATTTTTTCCTTCTTGGAAAGCCTAAAGACAAAGGGTCGATCTAGCTACATTTTAAACTCCGAACCACATTTTCCCGTGCAGATTTGTGCTTTTGCTTCCTATAGGGATGGCCATTGTATTTCCTGATACTTTCCTAATGCTGTAGCAGCTTACCTTTAAGTGGACTAGGCTGTTGGCGTTTTTGTGGTGTCAGGTCGCTATTTAATTATATCTGCTTGATAGCAGCTCAGGGTTAGGGGTAAAAAGATTACAAAAAACCACTGCTCCAGGGCATACATTTGTCTTTCGTCAGGCAATATCATTCTTACGGCTTACCCACTAACGTTTGTCGAATTCAGAACATTCTGGCTCGAGCAATGGTATGTTCGCGAGTTAGGTTCCACGATTCACTCTTCTATGAACCTAAAGCAGGCATGGACGGTGGACGAGTCGCTACTGGAAACACTTACAAAGGTAGTATGCACCCGCGTTATAGTATTTTAGGATCCAACTTATGCATGTCGGTGCCGAGACACTGTGACATTCTAGAAAATTGGCCAAGCCAACGAAGATGCTAGAAAGGGTACCAGTTCAGAGATGCCCACCATGCCTATTGCTACTGCCAAATACCTACTGAAGCGTTGGCCGTAACACATAGTAAACGACCGGCTGGCACATGACTGGACAATTATGGCATACGCTCAATCCTAAACGATCACGCATTCTCATCAGCATGAGCTTTCAGAGAATTTCAAAACACTTATTTGCCATTGGAAGTCATGCCTAAAGATTTGGTTTGCCCTACAACCACTTCTGCAGAGATGAGGAGTGGGAGGAAACTATTTCGCACCTTCTCTGTAATTGCAACGCCTTCCGGAATGAGATGTCAAGGGCATGGAACCAAGTCCACTGATGGTCTTAGTTCCAATTAAATGGGAAAGCCCATACAAAGTGGGAACGTAGTCTAAGAACATAGTCAAAAGTCTGCAGAAGGAATTGAATTCCAACAACTCTAATTGAACATCTCTTTAAATTTGGCCTTACTTCTTTATTCGGTTTAACACAATTTTCTGAGATAAACAGTACCGGCGGCATGCTGCCGCCCTGCAGCCCAAAGTCTTGGGAAATGGAAAAAATTCAAATTATCAATAGATTCAAATTAGCGAGTGTCACATTATCGAGAGTGGAATTACATGTGTCCGTCGTCTAATCCAATTTTTCTGATCAAAAACTTGTTTGCTTCCATTGCTTGAACGCCGAAGAAGTGTCATAAACCTAAAATATAAAATCCAACTAGATTACGGCACTCAGTTTCTTAACTGATGCTTATATTAAAAACGCCCGCATCAAGCAATCGGCTTTGCAGTACTATTCAAATTTTTCGAATCCATATTCAGTTTCAAAATATTTACTAAGCAAACGAAAGTGATTCCAAACGCGTATCAAAGAGCCGTCCCAGCCAATACTTCCAGCAACTGCAAGTACTAACAAGCCAGCGTACATTCTTTTAGCCAATTTTGTTTGCAAACGCACCATAATTCACAATTCAAAATGGGGTAAGTTAAAAAGAAAATCAATACTAAACTATTTCGAAAATCACTGAACTCGCCCATTCCGATGTCAAATATTGTCCAAAAGCTGTCCCAAAGTATCTTCCCATCTTTTTCACTCCCATATCATACACACAGAATTGAGAATTCATCAGCTGACTTGAGCAGTAATCCAAACCGCACACACGGAGTGGAACGTCACAATAGAAATATATCACATCTCCGTCGTGCAAAAGAAGAAAAAGGTGTTAAAGTAGTTTTCTGCCTCCTCGTAAAAAGATTTAAATCAAATAAAAACAGTGCACATACACAAATACAAATAGTAAAAGAATAACGCGTTCGTTCGAAGCGCGTCAAAGGCCAATGAAATAATACAGTAAGTTTAGGCATAATACCCAATTAACCCATATTCGAGTGTTTCCAATTATTTCGCAACAAAAACGAAGAAAAGATTTCGTTCACAACGATTCCCTTTTGTCAGTTCCATTCGTTCCATTTCTTCTTTCTATTTTGCTCAATTGTCTTGTCAGTTTGTGCAGTGAAATGAGTGAAAGGTAAAGAGACGAGGTACGTAGTATTGCCAGGAACTGGTAAATTATTGAATCATTGGCACCCCTACATGAATGCACATATGCTTTTGGTAGTGCATTTCCTTGCGTTTGTCATGGACTTGGAGGATTTTTGTGTAGATTGGACACACTTTTGTCGTTAAGAGGAAGATCTGAAAGGAACTTCATGGCGAATGCAAAGCAATACGAGCGTGTCTGTTTTTCTGCGGAGGGAGTGGGCTTCATTTGAATAATAAATGCAAATACTAACCTGTGCATGTGTTGTTTCTAATATTTTCAAAGCTTTGTGGAAAGTACAGATTTGCCGGGTGCAAGACGATTTTCCTCCTTAAACGGAAGTTGCTTTACATTTTTAAGTTTTGTACTTACATATGTCGTTTTGGAAGATTTATGATGCGTTCCGAGCCCAATAAGACATGTCTTGGCACTCTCAAACAATCTGCAACATTTTCGAAAGCGCACAGAAAATGGAATCCGTTGTTTCCAGTTCAGAACAGAAAACGAAGTTTTCGCATCACTATCCTACACGGTGTTTATGGGATCCCTAGTAAATAGAAAGAGAGGCCTAAATATACCATCCGCTCTAATGGATCCCAATTAGAATTATAGGTAGTCGACGGTAATTTAGTATTCCAATAATTTCAAAGTATTTACTACATGATTGTCGCTATGTTAAGCTCATAAGACAATTTTAAGTTGATAGCTATCTGGGCGAGAACGTTTGCTATGGTGAATGAAATCCAAGCTTGGTTATGAAATGAAAGCTTCCTTTTATTACACTACCTAAGGCTTAAAAGGATGGAAAGAAAATGAGTTGGATATCCACCTAAACTAGCCAAACTACATTCTGTTACAAGCGTGTGTTGCACGTGATACTTCATATGGGAAGAGAAGAGAAAAACATAATAGTCCAAGACTTGAACCAGTAGTCTCCCATTTCTCCTTTGCTAGACCAACATGATGGCCTGGAAACAAGTTTGCGCTTCAAATTCCCCAATGATTGTCCTTGCCATTTACTTTGCTCTATATTTCTTTGAAAATGTTCCATGCTCTACATTTTTGTGTTCTGTTGGAAATACTTATAACTATAGCATTATTTAAAATATACTTAATTTCGAACAACATGCACCTTCGTCTTTGCTTTTTAAAAGATTTCGTATCGGAAATTCAATGAGTAGATCCCAATAAGATTTGTTTCAAATCGCGCGCAAATAGAAATCAAAATTCCCAACTGGCAATTCCGTCAGATTAGGAATCCAATTGGAACTGTCAAAGCAGTGTCCCAAAGCAGAGATGTGAAATAAAAAAAAAAAATGAATGAGAAAACTTTGCATTTGATGGAAAATGGAACACACGACCGAAGAAAAGATTGATTTTTCTTGTGCTACACGAAATTTTCCTCTGGGTCCAACTCCAAGTTCTAGTTGAGTGCGGTGCGTGAGTGCTGGGTTGGAGTAAAACGTCTCTACTAAAACAAAACTTTATTTTCAGCCCAGGAAAAAATAAACAACATAAATAAATAAAAAAAATCAATTAACAAAATTAAATAATAGTCACTGACGCGGTGTGTAGAGCTGTAAAGAACAAAACGCAAAACATCCGTATCTTTGATAAAAATGTTGTGATAAACGGAGAAAAATCATTCGGAAAAAAAGTGATTATACGTCACCACGGAAAATTCTCTTCAAATTTGATGAAGAAAATTTCAGTCGTGTGTTCTTTGCGTGTTTGTGTGAAACAAATGAAAAACACATAGAATCTCCAGGTATTTCTCAAGTGCAAATGATTAAAATTCAAGTGAGAATTGTACAGTTCATAGAAATCTAAAAGGAAGAAATTTTCGTAGTGAACCAGAGAAAATTCGAAGGAAAAAAATCCCTAGGTAAAATTGTGTGTCAGAGAGAAGAAGAAAAAAAGTGGAACGTATCCTCCCCCTTGCAAAAATTTCTTTCTCCACCACCCTCATCATCATCATCCATCCCCCAATTGAAGCAGTACCATAAAATATCCCCATGAAAAGTATTTGTACTGTGTGCGTTTGTGTGTGTGTGGTTTGCCTTATGTGTGCTTATCCCTAATTATGAAGGGAAAAATTAGCAGTATATTTATATTTTTTTAGTGTAAAAAATAATTTTCATATTTTTTCTTCATTCTTCTAATCTGAATGTTGTTATTTTGTTTTTATTTTCCTGTGGTGCACCTCCCGCTGGCCCCCTGTTGTCCCCTACATCATCGTTGTCGTCGTCCGTTTTTCGTCGGTATTCACACATCGTATAATTCCTAATGCTGCCCGGTGCGGATGAATGAATGTTGTGGCATGCTGCTGCTGCTGATGTGCTACTGCTGATTTGGTTGGGTTCGATTCTAAATTTAGGGCAGAAATAGTTGAAATGAAAAAGAGTTCACCAAGTGACATTGCGAAAATGGATTCACTGAAAATTCCAAAAGGTACGTGTGCGCTACTCTATTGTTGTTGATGTAATCATCAATTTAAAATTTTTTCTCTTCGAATTTTTTCTTAATTTAGGAGGTTCAAATAAACCACCGTCTGGAAGTGTCCCAATTACAGTTCGATTCAATGCTGGCGAAGAGAGTCTCGATGATCTATTTCATTCATTTCACAACAGTGCCACCGGTGGAGGCGGTGGTGGTGGCGGTGGTGGAGGTGGTGGGGATTCCCTATCAAGCAGTCCACAACAGCAAAATGTAAGTTTTCAGATTATTGGATATCATTTGCGTTTGCTCGGTTCTCTAATTGAGTCTCTTTCCCTCTCTCGTATCCACAGCCAGATGAAGTAAATACAAGAAATAACTTTCTGCAAGGAAACTTCTTCAATCGCAAAAGGTACCCATTATTTTTTTTGCATTTATACTCCCTATCAACACTGTATTTGAACGTTTTTTCCTACTCTTATTCAAATTTTTTTTGCTGTGTAATTATGGTGTTTTGTTGTTGTTGCTGGTGCTGTGGGGAAAGCTAGAGTGGAGCTGAGGGGCGCATGTCACGTGTGAAAGAAATCCAATTCAATTGGATGAACAACTCTTTTTTTTTCTTTTCATGTTGTCGTCTCTGGTCGTGTTGTTCGTATGTTTAGTCTCTCTCTCATTCATTTTCTCGTGTTTCAGTGTTTCATGTTTCCATCTTAAAATCAAACAAAATATGAATACCTATGCCTTCATGCAAATCATCGGATACAGAATGAATGATGAGAGGACGAGAGGACGAGGGTATACACATAGAGTGAGAAGGAGTTAAAAGCAAAAGAGCATACTACCTACTTCCGGGTGGCTTATGCTTGCGCCTACCATTGGAAAGGGAACAGAAAGCACCTCCTTTTCACCTACCCACTTGCCGTGTGTGTTTTGGTATACAAGGAGGCAGATAATGTACATGTCTACACATGAGTATACATATGTATGTATATGATTTTTTTTTTTTGTGTTTCTTTTCAATCTTACCATCTTCTGGTCATGTACTCTAAGGCGACACAACACACTCTAGTGTAATTGCATGTTTGCACTTCATGGAATGCATTTTTCTTTTCTTTCCTCCTCCTCGTCATCTCGCACCTAAGTGCAGTGGGATATCTTTGAATCTGGTTTTCACGAAAACAAAAAGGATACTTCACAGCGTGTAAGAAGTGACAAGCAAAATGCGAGAATGCAAGTTCGATTTTATAACTAAATCAGTGTCGGTTGCCTCATTCGGTGGATGCAGACGAACGCCCCTTTATTGACAAGCAGATAGCGATCTTGCTGATTAGTGGCTTGACACGCATTCGAAGCACAAACGCATCGACCTAATTAATCTTTCCGACTTAATGAGACATCGGGGAGGCAAATTATGTATATCAAGATTTGTTTGCCAACCACAATTGATGGGGAAGAACTACTTATGAGTAAATAATATTGTTACCACACTGTTCAAGGCCGATGGATAGTGTGGTGTTTATGGGTTTTATTTTTCTCATCATGATATCATTCTCTTGTGGTATGTTTAACAAAGTACAGCTGTGGCTATCGAATTCAAGTGGGTTTCTGTCGGATTCAATTTGATATGTTCTTATGTATGCACAAATCGAGAATTGGACTGCATTTTGTTTTGTATGCCATATGGACTAGTTACTCCTCCTCCTTCACACAATTGCACTTTGTTTTTATCGCTGGCATGGGATTCACAATTGATGACAAACTCACAACAAGATGTGATGATGTCACTTTCGACGATAACCGTTCAATCGGTGAATAGAACGTAGAACGCTTTCATGATTTCATTCAAGGTTCTGATAGATGTTGACCTTATCCTTGTGATTTCATAGCTTTCAAATGCATTAAGGAAGAGATTTCAATAATTTTAGAAATGCAAATAAGCGCAATGCACATAAGTCTTCAGAACCCAATGCCTACTAGAATTTTTTTTAAGCTGGTGTTCAATGCTCACGTATTTTTCTACAGAATGTCAGCCACTGAATAGGTAAATTCGGAATCTTCCACAATTATGTCCTTCTTTGAATGAAGACACAAAAAGGCGCTGTCTCAAGACCCTTGCAGATCAGTAATGAGTATTTATTCATTTTCATTTTATAATAATAACATTAATATGTGTGGCGCTGCAGCCCGTAGAGGGGACCTAGCTTCTGCAGAAATGACCTGAGTTGTGCGTGCTACTGTTCTCTCACGAGTGTAAGGGACCTACAGTTTTACGCTGACTCCGAACGGCCAGGACTGTGGGAATTATTTTAGTCGTAGCTGGAATCAAACAAAGGCAGCGAGGTTCAGTTGCGTAGGAGTCGACGCACAGGCCTACAACGCCACGGCCGTTTTTTCGTTTATTTGTGTTTTAAAAGAAGCACTCAAATTGGCCACACAAAAACAATAATAAAACCATCAGATTCTTGAATCAGAAAAGGCTTTATGTTCCCATGAAAGAGAGTGCGTCGACAGAAGCAGAAGGGCAATGCTTGAATTATCGGTAAAAGTGAGGCATCATTTTCTTAGAAAAAAATTGCCAGTAAAGAGAAATAAAGACGCAGATCTTATGTTAAGTTACCAACTATGAAAGCATTTGCCCTTCGTAGACGATGTAAAACCTCAACCAATTTGGCGAGATAGCTAGCCGGGGACTGTTTTAGTTGGAGGGCAATGCTTGAATTGGTTGAGGCCCAGGTCCACCCCGGACTATAGCGCCAAATAAAGTAGAGGAAAGACGGCGTAGAAATGAAGTTGCGGATAAACTCAGATTGGTGGTACAACTAAGCTGTAACCTCTTTCATTCAAACGCCGAATAATGACTTCATGTAGATTACAGTGAGCTGATGAGAGAAGATGTGAAGCAAGGGGTTAACATGCTGTTTATAGGTTTGATCGTTGCTTACGATGTCCTCTACTCTCTCAGCCGAAGACGACATAGATGCCATGCAATGTCATTAATCTTGTCATAACTTAAAGTACTACGGCATGTTGTATAAAATTTTAACAGCAACACGCTGAACAATTGTTGTGGTTAAACTTTGAAGCTTGCTGCACTGCTTTGAACCATATGGATTTTTGTTTATAATTCAGGAATTGAGGCAAACTTGTTATCGTTGTTGCAGAATGTAAATTACTTCGTGATCTCGTTTTATAGGGATGACTCATTTAAAACAAAGATCTTGAAAACTTCCCCGCTGTACAGATGATGTGATGGGAGACCAAGATTCGAGTGAAGCCGCTTTGGTTAAATAAGTGTGTCGGAAGTCGTTCAGGATAGGTACATAGCAAGTGTTCTAATTGCTCGTTGACTACCATTAACACCTTCCCCAAAGCGGTGTGGTGGCCCTCTATTGAATAGCCGTAGATTATTAAATGAAGGTATTCCCGTTTTTCAATTGTTTCCCAAATCAGCTCATTCCTAGCGTTTACCCTTTTCGCGGTGACAACAACAGAAACTTGATTAAAAAAATACCATAATTTCCTAGACTGAGACTAATTTACCCGCGTTCCCGAAACGAAATGATTGTCTTTTCTTCAAACATAATTATTTCCCTTACATTTAATTAAACATATAATAACTTTCATATGTTTTTTTCTTATTCGTTCAAAAGTTAGAGTGTGAAAGAGAATTTAAAGTGTGACCGAGACAAAGTTACATATAATATTTCACCATGCTGTGGCGTATGGTGGAGTGTTTGTGTTTGCGTTTGCGTTTGCGTTACCCTAATTGTTACGCTGGGCAGTCGTACTACAGTTAATGTAAGTTCAAATTTGTTGCTTCCATAAATACTAGCCTATCAAAAAAAAAAAAAATAAAAAAGAAATCAACAAAAAATTACATAAATAAACAAAAACAAATAATAAAATCCGTAGTTTGGCTTAGTAAAACATACAAAAAAAATTCAAACAAAACGATGAAGACACGTAACGAAAAAACGTACTTGTTGTGTCGCGTAAAACAGAAAGAAAAAAAAAGCAAAAATGACGTGGTTTGTTCGTCAAACTTTTATATTGGTGTTGTTTCATCATGATCTTTGTGTTGTGCTTCTATTGTTTCATGTGAACAATTATCTCGGGGATTTTTTTTCTTTCCACGCCGATACAGTTCGCTACACAGAAACTGAATTGCGTCGTTTCTTCCTTCACTGACAAGATAACAAGAAAAACTTATTTTACTAACAATAGTTTTCACCACAAATGCACCACCACTACCTCCTACAACAACAACTTCCACAACTACAACAACAACAGAAAAGTGTCTCAACTAAGAGGAGATTTAAAGTATTCAATAGACACCAGCAAAATGTTCCCCGCCCAAATTTCCCAAAAAAAAAACATGAACACGAATTGGGAAAACAACGCCCCGTACCGCATATCGCTAGGAAGAAAACAAGACCATAGAGTGTTGCATTGTTTTAATTGTTTTAATTGAACGTTACTAAAACAATAAGAAATACGATAACGCCCAGTGTAACATTTATGTAATGCTGTCCAACTTACTTTCTCTGTATCTCAAGATCTAACTTTTAAGATTTTTTTTTTTCATTTTAATAGACAAATCTATTTTTTGGAACACACAATTAAGTAAAACAAGCTTATTTCAATCAAATTTTGGTTTAATCATAGTTTATGATTGAAATTGAAAAACAATAAAGAAAATATTTAAACATTTTAAAGACCTCCACCGTTGCATATTTGTGACGCTGGGCGGAAGCGGGTTAATTAGTAAAACAAGAAACAAAATTCAATTCAGTATGAAAACGAATTTAACATGATGAATACCACCTGAAGAGAATATGTTTGTAGTTCGAAACTTTGTTGTGATTAGGGATGTGTAATATTTCCTTCGTTTTACTTATTCGACTCCTTTCTAAGAGTATGTATCTTTCAGTTAGGTTAGGTCAGATTCACAGCAGTCGCACCTAGGCCACAGTAGCCACGCGGATCTAGTTGATCATACTCTGTGCAGTAGTTGCTTTTTCGAGAGCAATGAAGGTGGCTCCCTACTAACTGCGGCCAGATTGTCCAGAAGAAAGTCCTTAAAGGCATTTTCTTCGAGACTTGCCTGCTATGCAGAGAACAGAGCACGATGGTTTCCTCCTCCTCCGTCATCTCTGCAAGCTCTTTATTTTAGAGCAACTTATGCTGAAGTCATGTGTTGTCATTGACATGGCAATGCCTTATTTAGGACTACTCACTTTGATCAGATCATGTGGGCGTTTAGAGTTGGGAGTAGGCCAGAATCGTTACGTAATGTAATGTAGATGCCTTCATATAATCTATAATCAGCGGAATTAATCGTTTTTTGTTTTGGTTTCAAATCAAATGTTTCACTCTAATGCACAGGTTCACAGTTAAACTTTAGTTCAACGATTAATTCGTTTCAGTCAAATAGTTTCGTTTAAACCTTGCACTGAGTTTACTTTGCAGTTTGAGTTAAACGAGAGTATACTGCCGTTTAAACCTCAGTCCACCACAGCTGCATTTTGTTCCGCTATTCTGAGACCGAGATCAGCTTCTCAAGAAATGATGGAATGGAATACATTCCTTCCTCTTTTTTCTTCTAGATTCCTTTTTTTTCGATATTTGATGAAAAATGGTTTGTCCATTTTTTGCACAGCGACTAGGTAGTTTGTAAAGACTCAAGTCAGACTCAAGGATTGATGTATGGAAGTGATTTTTTGTCTTTTTTCGTCAATATCTGACTTTTCCGATAACACCGAGGACAAGCTATAAAAGTTTCATAGGGCTGCACGAAAGACATTTTAAATCTACAGAGTATAGCAAATACATCAAAAATCCGATAGGAACGCACCAAATGGAAGAGTTGCCATTTTTTCGATCGATTTACTCAAAAGAAGTTCAGATTTCTTGGTGAAACTGGTTTAGTTAAACCAAAAATTTGAACTTGGTTCCATTGAACTTAAGTTTAAACCTTCCGCAAACATTGGTTAGCCGCGATCAACAGCTTAGAGGTTCCTCTTACTTATTCACCGCACGCAAAATGTGATCATTTAAAATACATCTTTGAAAAGCTGATGTGGTGTTGTGGGTCTGTGCGCCATCTCCTTCGCGTTTTGACCTGCGTGCCTAGGTTCGATTCCCGACCAAACATTATTTTCAAGCCCCCATCACTTTCGAGCCACTGACAATGCTCAAAGAGTCAAGCTGTCTAAAAAAAAAAAGAAAGCTCCTCAAATTGGCCGTTCGGAGTAACTCGTACGCGACGTTCCAATGATTTCATAGTTCTACTATTATTCATCGAGAATCTTCCGAAATAGAGATTCGATGCATTTAGCTTCCTAATTGTTAATGACGAGTCGAAGAAATGAATAACTGGAGTGTTATGGTCCAGACACACCATTCACTTATTTAAAACTTCAACGATAGCACTCGACATAATAAATAAGTAAGGTTCCTTCACTCCTGGGGGAGTGCAGCTGCAGAAACTTCTTTTGATGGCGCAACAGGCCGTGGTAGCCCACTGCCTTCACCAAAAATCAGCAACTGGCACCAACATTGGTCATTATGTGGCTACAGAAGCTAGATCAAAAGAAAAAGTATGTCATGTACACATCCATTTTGGGTGAAAAACCAGTATTTAGCCCCTCAATAGTTTTTAGATTGTGCACTTAATAGTATGTATGTACGCATATCATCAATTTGTCTGCGTCTCTTTCTTTCAGTAGACTGGTCGATCTTCCTCCAAATTCAGAATCAATTTCAACTACAAACATATTTTTTTCAACTTCATTTGAATTACACCATTCCCAAAATGCGCAAAATTATGAATTTAAGAAAAAAACAATTTTTTAACAATAAATAAACACTTTTTGATCCTAGTGCAATGGCACCACCACAACAGCAAGGATCATCACAGCCGCCATCAGTTAAACAACAGCAATTATCACCAAATCATCCTTGCCCACCAGAAAACTCCCCATTCAATGGATCTCAACCAGGCATATCGAGCAGCATTTCGCCTAACAAATATCGTCGGAGCATCTCATTTCCGGGCAAGGGAGCATCACCAACGCCTGGCTATTCATTAGATGTTGTTCCACCTGGTATGGTGGGTAACGGAAGCGGCGGTGAGAATGCATATCTTGGCTATCAGGATCGGTGTTCGATTGGTAATGGCCTCGAAATGCGATCAATGGAACACTGTCTCAACGATATAATGCGAAATATGGCTGTAGCTGCAGCAAGTGGGGGCGGCGGCGGTGGTGGTGGTGTCAGTGGTGGCAACATTGGGCCCGGTGGCGATGCTGGATCAGTTGCTGATCGATTACGTGGCAAGACACTTGGCGTAACAGGCGATCACATGTCTGATGAGGCTGGTAACTTTATCGATAGTGGTGGAAATTTAAAATTGAACTCACCCTCGCGATCGTCGCCCCATTCCCAAGGTTCCGAAGCAACTGCCCGATATTCAAGAAAGGTGTTTGTCGGTGGTCTGCCACCGGATATTGATGAGGACGAGATCACCACATCGTTTCGACGATTTGGACCCTTGGTTGTCGATTGGCCGCATAAAGCCGAATCAAAATCGTACTTTCCACCAAAGGGGTATGCCTTCTTATTGTTCCAGGACGAAAACAGTGTGCAACAGTTGATAGAATCGTGCATAACGGACGATGAGAAATTATATCTGTGTGTGTCGTCGCCCACGATTAAAGATAAGGCGGTGCAAATACGCCCATGGCGCTTAGCAGATGCTGATTATGTTCTAGACGCAACAATGTCATTGGATCCGCGAAAAACAGTTTTCGTTGGTGGAGTGCCTCGCCCATTGAAGGCCTTTGAACTGGCAATGATTATGGATCGTCTCTATGGCGGTGTGTGTTACGCTGGCATAGATACCGATCCTGAATTGAAATATCCAAAAGGTGCCGGCCGTGTAGCATTTGCCAATCAACAGAGTTACATTGCAGCGATATCAGCCCGATTTGTACAATTGCAACATGGCGATATAGACAAACGTGTAGAAGTGAAACCATACGTGCTAGACGATCAAATGTGCGACGAATGTGAGGGTCAACGTTGTGGTGGAAAATTTGCGCCGTTCTTTTGCGCCAATGTTACTTGCCTTCAGTACTACTGCGAGCAGTGTTGGGGCGCCATACACTCACGTCCAGGACGTGAATATCACAAACCTCTAGTCAAGGAAGGCGCCGATCGTCCCCGAGCAGTACCGTTTCGCTGGTGTTAACGCTTGCTTCCTCCGAGAGGAAGACATGAATAGAGAAAGAAAGAGTAAACGAGAAAGAAATAAACACACACCACATCTTTTAGCTTAATGATCCGCTCTTCTTCTCAATAATGATAATAATTTAATATACATATATGTACTCTCATATATATATATATATATCTACAAACAGAAAATAATACCAAAAGAAAACAAAGCAAACAAATAAATGAGCATAACCAAGAAACGAATTATATAACAGCGCAATAACCATATAAAAGAAACATTAAGAAAACATAAAAAATAAAATAGTTATACATATAGACAAAAGAAAAACAGCCACACACCAAACTTAATCAAATTTCCCCAGGAAAACAAAAAATATACGATTTTCTATACATTATTTAATGCAAGACAAGAAAAATCTCGTAGTACCATAGCAGATTATATATATTACACTTAAAAGCGAATACAAAAGTACTTGGCGAACCGCAGAGCACAGAGAATTTAAGCCAATGCTGGTCTGCGTGCAGGAGTTTGATTGGATTGTGAGAAGTAATTTTTTTATATTGATTTTGTTTTTTTTTTTTTTAATGGGTACACAGATGCACCTTATCGTAGAGAAAAGACCTTAGAGTTTAGTTAATGTTAGTTTTGTATAATCACACGTGCAATACACGAATTATTTAATCAGCCAGAAGTAATCAGAGAAAGATGAAATCCTCGCAAGCAAAGTATAGGTTCCATAATTTTACATAGGTTTTATTTTTATCGAAACAACAAAACAAAAACGAACGATAATAAAATATGAACCAACCACAACATTATAAGCTTATCTCGCTGAGCCAAAGAACCTTGAATTAACAATGTGCAATCTTGTCAGTTTTTATTTTGTTTTGTTTTGTTCTTTTTTTTAAATATTTGTTATTAAATAATTTAATTATTTAACTTGTATGCTATGTTTTTGTTTGTTTGTTTAGTTGAATTTGTTTTTCTGCAATTGGTGCTAGTGGAGGATTTTCTTTAATTAGAGTTTAATTTAATGTTTTTACTTCCTTTTTTGTGACTTTTCTAATCTAACACAATTCATTTGGATCTGCTCAGGAGTGAGGGAAATTTTGAACCAAGAAGGGCAAAGTATTAGAACCCGATTAACACAGAAATCGTTAAGTGTTTGAAAGTAACGAATTGACATGTGTTACAACCCTATGAAGAGTTGTAGATGCTTTTGAACCTATTTAAACATTTGCATGTATATTGGGTAATAAAACGCAGCATATTCGAAGTCTTTTACAGACCAGTCCGTGAAAATGTCATTGACACATTTTGATCCGACTTGTGTGTGTGTATCAATCGCATGCGCTGTAGCTATTTATTTTAACACTGATCCGTTGGTGTTTGACATGCCTAACGAAATGTAATGTCCACAGACCAGTGCCGGTACTCAAGCCAACTCTGTCAAATGATGTTTCATTGTGCAATTATTTCCGATTTCATAGGACGTAAACGAGAACTACTAGGCTAGGTGTTTACTCTTTTACTCAATTCGAATTCATAATTCCCATCCGAGCAGATCCAACCATATTTTCACTTCATTAACCCCAATTCTCACAATCTACACGTCTTTCTCTGTATCTCATTATCTCTATCACTCTCTCTCTCTCTAAAACAAAAACAAATGTTTGCTGGAATATTTTATTATTTTTTTATATCGTTTTTCTACTTAATTATAAAATTGAATGAATTAAAGAAAATTAATTTAATAGCCCTAATTACCTACTGCTTGTGTTCAGTATTAGCTAATTATTGTTCTCCTAATTATTTAAAAGAAACAAAAAAAAATTAAATAAACAAAGGGAAACGAAAAAAAAAAAACTATAAGAAATTCAATTCTTATAAACAAACAAATTGAGAAACAAAAACAACAAAAAATTAAATATAATTTTTTACATTGTTTATTATTTTTTCTATACATATATGTAAACTATTACAAACAAAAAAAAACAAATAACACTAGAAAACTTTTTTATATATATAGACATTTTTTGTATTGATTTTTAAAAAATTAAACGCAAAAATATGAAAAAAATATAATGAAAATGTCATTATAATAAAATCTAAAATCAACAACAAAATATATTATTTAAATTAATGTATGTGCAATAAAAATTAAAAGAAAAAATAATTCAAAATATCGCGTTTTTTCACCTGTCAACATTTAAAAAAAAAAGTAATTTTACTTGTTTTTATATATATATTTAAAATATAAAGAATATTATTATTATTAAAAAAACAAAAAGAAAACTGTAGTTATACTAATGAAATTAAATTAGAAAAAATTTTGTAATTTGTATTAAAACATTAGAAAAATGGAAAAAATGAAAAAAAACCAAACAGCAACAACAAACAAAACAAACATTGCAAACAATAATGATCAAGAAATTAAAATAAGATTTTGTTTTCTTGTAAAACTTTTAGTTTAATTATTATTTTGTTCAATTATTCTTATTACTACTTGTTTGTTTGTTATATTACTATATACACGAAATGGTATATTTTATAGTAAATATTTTTGTTTTAATTATTTCTATTCCCCAAATCGAAAGAAACATTGAAACAACACCCCATGCCCCCTCTACTTCAAGTAGGTTGTGTCTAAAAGAATAATACACATTTTTTTTTCATTTGAAATGATTTTTGATAAACAAACAACATTAATTTTAGTAGACATGGATCACCTCGTATGCGTATCAAATCAAGTTTTATAATTTCAAATAAAAGCAACTAGAAAAATCAAAATTCAATTTTTATTTTTATTTTAATTTTATTTTCCCAATGTTGCATGAAAGCAAATATTTTGAGTAGTTTATCGAATCGGTCGACATCAATAAACTACAGGGGAAGCGTAAGACTACGATCTGCGTTGCGTGTTCATAAATTCAAAATGAAGTCGACCTACAGTTATTCGTTAATGTGCAGTTTATCCGTAGGCGTCGGCTGAACTTTGCAGGGAAAAATAAGTGACTGCATAAAGGGAGTATTTTTATAGTTTGCAGGCATACACATGACTGCGTTTACAAAGATAAAATATTGGTTTGAATTTTGTAATCATCTAATTGTGTATGAAACAGTTGCATTTTTGAAAAGTAGTGCGAACGTGTAACTGTTAAGACGTTACAAATTATATTCAAGCACAGGTGTGTCAGTGGAGACAAACAAATTATTTCAGAATCTATATATTTTATTTCAAGTCCATATGAATATGTGAGAATTACTTTGTCCATTCATTTATGGAAATGTTTTGAGAAAAACTCTAATTTAACGTTTTTCTCAGCCTGTCAAAATCTAATGCCTATTTCGAGTTTTATGTGTAAAACCACATAAGTCCTGGGATTTCATTACGCAACTTTTCAGTCGATAGCACGTACAGTTTATGTGTAAAATCACACTCCTGTGATCTCATTACGTAACTTCTCAGTCGATGTAGGTGCTACAGTCACATACATAATAGTGTAATGAACAACTCGACTATACGGTGCCCTTTATGTGGTCACGGGTGTAAAATGCGCCGCGTTGTTGTGGACAGATGTCGACTGCTAAGCTGAATATCCGGGTTCCATTGCCGACAGGTAAAATTTTCATAATTCACGGCTCCACCTCTTTCGAGTCACTGACAATGCTCAGAGAGAAAAACAGTCTCAAAGTAGCTTCTAGCTTTTCTGTTCGGAGTTGACGTAAAGTTGTTGTAGGTCTCCACTCAATGTAGGAGCTAGACTCTTTCTTGGAAATTACTGACGACTATTTTCATTACTTAAGGAGTCGGCAGAAAAGTTTATTAAGAATACAAAGTAATTGACAAAAATTCATCGTGATTATAGACAAATAACGACAACATTTTTGATGCATAAGTACCTGATTTGATTTTCAATGGTTTCAATGATTTGACAAATTCAATTAGGCCTTTGTGATTCGGTGAGTTGACTATTCAATGCCTACAGGGAAATTGCCTTTAGCATGAAAGGCATTTAGTGGTGTAAAAACCATTATCAGCTAATTATTCTAATTGCCAGGTGGTCTTGCACAAGCTTGCATTTGCGAAGTCACGTCCCAGATTATTGCTTAGGGCGTTTCGATGTGAAGTGTAAGCAGTGCACATAGATATTTGTTCAGTCACTGCATAGCCTAGACAATTAATGACACTAAGTATGTAATGCATCCTTTATCCAGTTACTGTAGCATATATCCTTGGAATTGTCTTTGCGATGGTCAATTGCACATGCTCTAAAGAAGTAGGTAAGAGTAGTTACATTCGAACACGAAAATATAACAATAAATCGTCTCTCTCGCATATATATGTTAAACAAGCGATACTGGGAGAAGTAATATGTTATGTCGATGATTTTATTCTGATCTATAAACAACTTTCTACAAAGCTAGACAAAATAGATATACATTAAAAATAGCCATTGTTTTATTACGTTTACATATCCCAGTTTGGCTGATAAGCCTAAACTGAACTTTAGATGCTCTGAATTCCGCGAACATTAGGGACATTTTCATTTAGGATTTCAAATGACACAACCTTGGGGCAATACAAGTTTACCATACATGTGTACCTATCGCCAAACGAATATTCACAAAATTTATCCATTTAGAATATCCTTTTGTGTACAATTTGATTTCCCCTTTTCATTACTTTATTATACACTTTTTATTTTGACACTCAATTAATCCTTTCAAGACGGGTGGACGGCTATATCATAACATGTACCCGTCCACATGCCAACCAAACAAAAAATGATCTAAAAATGGAAAGAATTATATGTTTCACGATAAGAATCAATCTCAGAAAAACACACGCCCGAACAGGTAACTCTGTTAAGTTAAACGTACAGGTGAGGCCACCGTCCAGAAAGGGTTAAATAGAACGTATGCAAAAAGAAAAAAGAGGAAAAAAGAATATTACATATAATTAATTGACTTTAGTGGAATACTTGCCTTAATAGTCTATTTATATAAATATATATTAAACAAACAAAAGTAAAAATACATTTAATTCGTAGCAGAAAAGTAAATAAGAATTAGCTGTCTCACCTAGCTAATATCCTCCCTCTCTCTTAAATCAATTCAATATGCAATACAAAAGTGAAACGATGAAATGATGAAATAATATCAGCATTCTTCCCCGCCCACAGAATAAATAAAATAAATTAATATATAAATTCAAATAAAGCTGAAACACTAAATTAAGTGATAAATAAACAGAATCCGATCTCCACAATGCATTCACATGTTGTCATGTCATTTTTAAGTATGTAAACGGTCATGATTGAATGGAATCTTGTATGTATTAGGTATTCGAACAAATGGTTTGGCAAAAGAGTGTTGGGATTTTACCACAATTCTGTGGTTGTTATTGGCTATTGCTAGCTTTGGTGAAGTGGATAAGGACTGGAACAAAGTCGCACCCACTCATGGCTTGAATGAAGAAATGTAGGCGATACAAATTGTTCCAAGGTCATCAGTGGGTAGCAGGAGTATAACAATGATTCCACTGGCTGAGAAAATCTCGAATTTTACATAATGCCTCGAAACAATTACATTTTATCGAAGATTCCCTTTTTCTCTCATTTTATGATCTTGGGATCGGTCAATCCATCCATTCACTGCACTTCCATCTCTCATCTGACTTAGCAAACATCCATCGGATGCGTTCCTGCATCGCCAAATACATCGTCATATCGTTTCCAGAGTGAAATCTTGATACGGGATTCATAGTGTTAGCCAGAATGTCTGCGCTTTCAAGGGAAGAACACATTTTGCTGGCATGACAGTACACTTTTTTAATAAAATTTATTTCGATTCGGAATTTGTGTTTCAATTGAATTGTATTCTGTTTACACAAAATTAAAAAAAATTAAAACATTTTCAAAAATGTACGCATTTGTTTATTTGCGTCATTATTAGCGACTGTTAGTGTACAAATTTTTTAAATATAAACAAAAAGAAAAAAAAACAACATTAAATGTAGGTAGTGTTCTTTTTTAAAGTAATTTTTATTAGTCGAATTGATATAAACAAAAGAATGAAAACAAGAAAAAACTAATTATAAATATGCGCAAAAGGAAGGAGAGGTAGCCGTGGGTGAAAACAAAACAAAAAAAAACTCGTCTTTGAGAAATTATAATACGTCAGTGTGTTTGTTGCAGTAAATTGTATTGAAATATTTTTGAGCTGAATTTTTACTATGAATAGTTTTTTTAAGCAAATGCAAAAAGAAAAAAACGAAATGCAGCAAAGATGATTTAAGGGAAAAATCATTGAATGCGTCTGGTGCTATATAAAATTTTCGATCTACACATTTGTCGCTCTAATGACGCAATGAGGAAGAAAATTAAAAACAAAAAAACAAACATCTTGAATAAGGTTAAGGTATATATTCGTAGCAAACCTTATATATTATATGAATCCCGATTAGAGTAAACAAAAAAGTCAAACCCAGCGCTTTATCAGCTAAAACATAATTAACAACCCAGAGTTAGCACCTTTTTTCCTAAAAAAAAAAAATAATAATAATAAGAGAAAGATAAACAAAATCCCTATCGTTAGCCTCTCCCGGTCTCGATATACCTCTTCCTATTAATCTCCTTTTTTAGCAAAATATTTAATAGTAAAATATTTTAATATTTTATACGATACATACAATAAATATAAATTAATTAACTCACTAAAGAGGACATTGAAAAATGAAACTTTAGACCTTACTCATTTTCTTTCTTTGACAAATTATGTGCAACATTTTTTGTGCAGTCTCATTTGTTCATACCTGCATATGAATGTAGTCATTGTTTCGTTCTAAATATACATTTGTTTCGTTCCGTTTTTAATAAAGAATTACGAAATAGTTTGTAGGTTAAATATAATGTAAAGAAGATGTAGAGGAAGAATATGAGAACAACAATTTCCTCAAACGAAAATTCTTCTGCTGGTTAAACTTTTTTTTAAAAGAAAAAAACAAATGGAAGCATAAATTAAACAAAATGTGTTTTCAACTAAGAAAATGATGAAATACTTAAAGGATTATACGAAGAAAAAAATGAATATTAAAAACAACAATTAAAATGCAAAAATTAAACTTTGTAACATTTACTTATACCAAAAAAAAAAAAAAAAACAACAAAAAAAAAACAAACAAACCAAAAACAAAAGAATTAAAAAATATCTTAAACTTAAATAAATTTTTTTCTGAAATAACTTTACATAGAATAAACTGTTTTATTTAAAGTTAACGTTTAATTATCTTTAGCTTATTAAGCTCTGTCTTGACAAGAGTAAGCTCTGTCTTGACGAGAGAAAAAAAATTAATATAATAATAAGCACAGACATTGTCATCTGTTCTGACAGCCAGGCAACGACCAGATATCTCAGCGCAGTCCCATTCAATTTTAGGACTTCCCTGATCTGGCAATTATCTATCAACGAGATGGCCAAGTATTTGAGCATCCAATGCATGTGGATGCCGGACGAACTTGCTAGAAAGGGTACTTGTTCCGTACACCTACTGACACTAAACAACTAAACCCTACTCTCGATCTGAAATGCTTACCAGACTGGTAAGAATGAGTAGGCCGAACCTCAGTATAGGCCTTTATAATTAGACACTGCGCCATTGGAACTTATGATTAGGTCTCCCCTGCAATGACTTCTGCTGAAGCTGCAGAGATTTCACATCTTAGTCACTAAGACGCCGTATCAAATTGCCAGAATTAATTAATTTCAGCCAGCTCCCCCGCTTTATTTGGCCTAAATGTGAACACTACTACCAGTCAGCCACAGTAACCTAACCTAGCCTATTAAAGAGGTCATGCTTATTGAATTTGAGCCATGAAAATGTATATCTTCAGACAAATCTGCAATACTTCCAGTTACTTAAAATACTCGCATGAATCTAGGCCATCTTCCGCTCATTGAATCTGCTAATCTATTGATTCAACAACTTCTTCAATCAGGGCTTTTCTTAAATGTCATCATATTTGCTTAATATTAACCAAACAGTATTTTTGATTGCTATGCGCATGTACATGTATGTTACGCACATACTTACATTACGGCATTGCATTTGCATTTACAGTTGCTGCACCTATCAGTGGGGTTCTATGAGCATGGTGACTGGTACTGCAGCTATTTGTTAAGCCTTCGTAGCCAGATTAGTAGTTTATTTTTGGCGATATTATATTCGGAAAAATCTTAGCTTTCAATTAATCCTCTTCCACGCATTGTTTGGTATCGTAAGTAGTTCATTAGGGAGCCTGCGTTGTACTACATCACCTTCTGGGACTTTATTGTGTTACTTTTAAGTGCTACGAGCGCTGCTAACTGTCATAATGCGAGTACGTTTTGCGCTGTTTTCAGGCTTTATCCTAGTGCCGACTTAGCCGCGACGTCTTAAGTAAATCGGCTAATGGGAAGTGGGCTTTAGATCATGTTAAGTGACGCTGCAGATGTTTTTGTTTCATAAACCTCCGTTGGAGCCTTTCAAGCTTTGTAGCTGTGGACATTGTTTCCAGGGCTTTCCACCATACTACGGACCCGCACTGTACGATTACTCTTACTAGGGTGGAGTGGATCCAGAATCCAGATCTGCAAGCTTAATTACCATTTTGTGGTAATTGGTATAGTATTTTAGTATAAGCCGAATGGGATCGGCATTGGCAATCTGCCCACCCCATCAGATTTGGGTTGCTAGTCATCTTTTAGCCGATTTGAAGCCGACGTATGTTTGTTGCCCAACTCCTGCAGTGGCAAATCTCCTTGTCTTTTCTACTCTAGCTTCCTGATTTTGATCAGCTAAAATTCTTGCAGGAAGCTTTCCGTAGCAGACGGGACATCTTGCTCAGAGGGGGAGCTGCTAAATTTTATCGGAGACTATCGGCAGGTCACCATGCGAAGTACGACTTTCGGAATAAGAACATTCCAGTAGAATATCTAAGTTTAAGAATAGGGGTGAGCTGCTATTCTGGATTCTTTGGTGGCTTCGTCCATTTGTTTTCTATTTCCATTGTTGTTGTCATTACCATCGCCCTTGCATCCAACCCCAGGGGGAATGATTATTTTCCCACAGGCAGCATTACCCTTCAGAATTTCGCAATGCAGCTGTGTACTTCAGTGTTCACTTCGGCATACCTTAGTTATTTGCGACAGTGATAAGTGTCGTAACGCCTTTTCTGTTACTATGCTCTACTGTGGGAAACTTATTGGTTCACAATTTATCTTCGGCCCCAAAAATCCCTTCCCCCACCATGCGGGTGTTTTACAATTCTTTTCGTTTATCATCATTCTATAAATACCATCAAATTCACCGCGTATTTACATGCTCAGCTTATCGGTGACCACTGACTCACCTTATCTTCTTTGTACACTATGCTTGGCGGTGGTAAACACGAAAATAAAAACACGTACCATACTCACGTTGGTTTTCCGTTCTGTTCTGAATTTCATTCACAGATCTGGCAGCATTGAAGGTCCGTCGCCCACAAATCCAATGGCACCCGGTAAAAGCTCTCTGTCCACCAGTGAATCAAATTCACTGGGTACTTGGAAATTGATTAAGGGAAAGGTGTCACAAGCTGTGGAAGATATCAAATCATCCAAGAACTCGAACACACTGCCGCTGAAAGGTATTTGATATGGAAACTAAAACTTTTAATAGTCACGAGTGGTAAACATTTTATTATATTATTACAGGGGAAGACCCGGACTCTGATCAAGAGAATGCGACAATAAACAGTTCAATAAGTGATGACTTTTCGTTTGACCAGGTACTTAAGTGTGATTCGGATTCGGATATAGAACCTGATATACTGCTGGAGGCAGACGTTGAACGATCTCGCATTCGGCGTTCATTTGCACATTTGAAGTCGAAAGTGAAATCCCGCTCCCAACAGTCTACTATACCTGTGGCGAAGGCAACATTGGCAGCGAACAACGGTAACAGCGGCAGTGGTAGTGGTGTTGGAAGTAACAGAAAGGAACTAAGCCCAAGTCGCCCAATCCCAACAACAGCGTCTACCACATCTTTGCGGAGCACATTCCTTCGAAAGCGTAAGAAACCCGTAGTAGAAGGTGCAGAAGCAGCCTTAGCAGCAACAGCGACTGCTGTTCAACCCGTTCCAAAAGAAAAAAAAGGTATCATTGCCGGTAAGAAGGAGGTCGAAATCGAATCGGGTGTAGAAATGCTTGAAGACATGGTTCCTGCTGTGAATGAAAATAAAACAGCAACAAATAGCACAGCGGATACGGACTCGGAAAATGTTCATACAAAACGTTCACTAGAGCTTCCAATAGAGAACATTGCCAAACCAGACGACGGCAGCCAAACAGTGAAAGGACTCTCCGCCCCAGATGCATCACAGCCAATTGAAGAGTATTCCAAGGAGTCGAGATCGGCCCACAAGAGCTCGATTTATATATTCCTTAAGAGTGTGCCATTTATATCCCTTCTATTACTGTTAGTTGTTCTGTGCTTTCCATCTATTCCGGACTTTGCCCGCGGAGTATTCTCTTGTCTTCTACTTATGATAATCTTCAATTCAATGTGGCACTACGCTAGAGAGGCTATTATATCGCGGATTACAGCGAATGGCCCCGAGAATACCAAATTCACCGTTCCCGACTTCAAGAGTATGTCGATCTGTGAAATACCCGCTGTTGAGGAACACAAGACAGTGAAGACCTACACAGGGTGGATGAATGAAATTCACAGCTATGATCCTGGAAATTTTCATATATCCATGACCAAATCTGTTTACGTTAAGCTTGACGGTGAGTAATTTCGATGCAAAATAGCAAAAATTTATAAACTTCTGATTTCTCTGGTAAAAGGATCAATGCTGAGGATTTCCAATACAACGGCAAGAGTTCCCAAGCGGCAGATGTGGAATGAACCGGTTATCGACAGGAAGACGATAACCTTCACTCGTCATCGGACATTCAATCTGCTCGGGTGTCGCGTGGAGATGTTGCCTCGTGGCTTAGCCAGAAAGAGGTAAGACCATTGGATATTGTCAAGGATATTTTAGGGCGATGACGCTTAACAATGTTCCCTTGCAGATATTTTAGTCGAAAGTATCCAATGCAACTCATTGTTAAGAACTCTGATGAACAGGTAAATGAAGAGGATACAATTACCGTTCAGACAAAAGAAGAGAAGTCCCTAAAGCGCCCTGCCAGCACAAAGAGTCTTGATGAGAAATTATTAGAAGGAAAATATGGGAGGGAAAATACATTGACACCACGCGGAGTAATGCATCAAAACTCATGTGAATCTATGGATGATCGTTCGGAACGAAGTGCGATGATAGAACCGGACAGTGATCTCGACTTTGCAGCTACCGTCATGAATGCTGATGTGAGAAATTAGAGGAAAAATATCGAACATCGAACTCTCATTTCTTGTGTTGTTCTTTTATTTGCTTGTAGTTACAAAGTCTTCAGGATAGTGCTCCCGACTTGGACTTGGCAGAAGTGACAGTGCCGTGTGGAGATGAAACTAGAATCTTACTCTTCGCCAGAGGGGACCGCGAAAAAGAAGATTGGTACTTATCCCCTCGAGTTGGTTTGGAAGACAAATGTTTATAAAATCCGAATTATTGTAGGTATCGACGTTTTGTCGCTGCCAGCCTCGGTGATGTAAACGATCAGGATCTGCATTTGCCCAATATGGTTATGGTCTCAGAAGCTGAATTGAAGGCAGCAGCAAAAGCTGCTTCCCAATTGCCTGAAAGTGTCAAGGTAATTTGTTTTAGCATGAGAAGTTCACCAAAACATTCGATATCTAGATGATGCATGTGTGTCTGGTTTTGTAGAAGGGAGATACGACACCATCAAAACCAGTGACAACTTCTGTAGTTGAAGAAACCAAGGGGAATGAAAACTCCACCACAGATAAGTCAGAGAAATCAAATAAGTCAACTAAGAAGCGTAGTACAGGAAATAGCCAAGAAGGGAAAGAATCTACTCCTGACAATGAACTAGTGGATGGAGATAAACTTGCCGGCAGTTCCTCGCCCTCGAAAGACGACAGCTATGAGGGACTTCTCATAAGCACATGTGCGGCACGAACTTCGTTAGATTACATCCGGTTCATGGCGCGTTATCAGGTACGTTTCGAAGGCAATTGAATCAAAAAAAGCGCTGTTTTATTTGTTATTTTTTTTTTTTTTTTAATTTTGATTAATTTTTCGTAGAGTGCTTGTAACCAAACCCGCATTCCAGTTTTTAAAGCTCCAACACCGACGAACCCTCACAAGACTTCGAGAGTATGTTTTTATTTTTCATAATTTCTTTTATCATTTATTTGTTTTTGAGTTTATTTAATTTTACCTTTTTGACGACCTCATTAATGACCGAGAGACTTAACGACTTGGCGATGTAGAATGCAACAAGCAGACAACTTGTTGTAAGCCAGCCGAATTGATCTAAGCAGTAACCTTACCGCTATTCTAACAAAATCATCGAATTCTGATGGAAATCATATCCTGACATAACCCTGACAATTTGCACCTTATACTAGACCACCAAAAATTGCAAAAAAAATATATATGTAACCAAAAAAACATTTTATTCACAGCACCGTCGCGAAAAACGTCAAGAAGATGAACTCTGGAAAGGTATTGATCAGTCATTGTTTCTTGGGCCAAGTGGAAGTGTCGTTTGGGCAAATGTACTCATTGGACGTACCCTCTTTAGCTGCCTAAATGATTCTGTACTACTGGGAAAGATTCAAGAATTTCTGCAGAAAAAGTTGAGCTCTATCAAGGTTCGGTTAGATATTTTCCTCAAATAGCCCTCGTCCTGATTGGAGTGTCTCTTTATAGTTACCAAGCTTTATGGAAGATGTATCAATAACGCAAATCTTTTTGGGTGATACTCCGCCATTGATACATCGCGTTTCACAGCCAGTGCTCGATGAACGTGGCACATGGCTCGATGCAGACCTAACCTATGAAGGTCTAATGCATATGACAATAACGACAAAATTGAATTTGTTACGCTTAAAACGGCAACACACTAAAGTTAGCACTGCAGAAGCATCGGCTACCAATGAGACAGTAATGGGCAGTTCACCGCCGATCAATCTTCCAGAGGGTGAAATAGCTGCAAGCACCACTGATCAACTCATTGACGAGGTATTGACTAACTGCGCGATATACGATAGCGATGCTGAAAGTAGTGGAGCTTCTAGTTCGGAAACTGCTAGTCCAACGGGTGGTTCGGTGGAAGCAAGCACTTCAGAGTAAGTCAGCATTTTTTGGAGGACTTATCAACCACAGACCTTAACCGTATTTCCTTCCTCTAAGTACACAATTTTTCAACTCATCACCGGGCAACGCAAGACGTCTGTTCAAGATTGTCGATCGTATTGCTGCGTCTAATCTCTTCCAGTACGCTACCGAGCTTTCATACGTACAAAAAGCTATGGAAAACATGAGCACAAACATAACACTGAGAGTGGACCTGAAGGGATTGGTATCCAGAGTTACCATAAACATACCACCTCCTCCATCAGATAGGATTTGGTTAGCGTAAGTAATTATCAATACCAAAATGGAATATACAGTCTGAGATGTACCGTATTCGCAGGTTCCGAGGACCGCCCAGACTATGGATATCTGCCACACCCACTGTGGGAGATCACACTTTCGATTGGAGTATTGTGACTAATGTGATTGAGAGTAAATTGTGTGAAGAAGCATACAAGTATTTAGTGTATCCAAATATGATCGATGTTATAGTACCATTCCTCGGGCAGTCAACGTATAAAGAATGAAAATGTTTCCTATTTTTTTTATAATGTCTTGCTAATGCATTCCCGGTTTGATGAGTGGTTTGATACGGGTTCAGACCTAAGATTGGATGATTAGTTCATACGGATAAGCCATGCTTTCTTCTACATGCATATACTACCCCTTCTTCTCTCTTAATGTCTTTCAACAAAAGTTACATATTCCATAAAGTCTGTGTATGCATTGCCTACTGTGATTCTGAGAACCTATCTCTGTGTATAAATAACAATTTAAAACCGATTTTTCCGATACATTACGATCGTTTTTATTATTATTATTTTATTGGTTGTGTTTTCTTTCGTCGAGTGTGATTATCTCTGTGTCCTGAGATGAAGTAGAACTTACAATGCAAACATTTCGTTATTCACATTCTACATAAGTAAATTTACTATTAGGAGGACATTTTCTATATTTCAGTCAGTTATTAATTGTTTCACCTTAAAACGAAGCACTACCACAGTAAGGAATACAGAATTAACTCTAGGCACTATTGTGTTATTATTATTTTGTTTGTTTTATATGAACTTGCACGAGGTTCACACGTGAACTTGGTTTTTTTTTTCACTTTTTACACTGGTATATACAAATTAGTTTCGATTTATTTGGAAACCAGAAGATTTATACATGTATTATCTAAGTAGGCTAAGGTTTTAATTGAATGAGCAGAAGTGAGAAATAAATTAAAAAAATTATGCATGCGTGAATATATTTCCATGCGTGTACTGAATGTTGGATGAGTATTTATATATGTATGTATCAATACAATTCAATTAAATAAAGTCATAAAGTATAGTTATTTATTTACGGTAACAAATTGTTTGTTTATTTTTCGTCCGACGTTTAAGTACAAGATCTATTTGGATTTGATGGAGTTGTCCTTTCAACTACTTAATGGTGCACATGCGATAAAACAACTGGGGTCTTCCTCGATGTGTCACTCAAATAAATTTGTATAATATATGTTAGTAACTTCGAGGTACATACACATGAACCCGTCTCTGAGAATGATAAATAGAGGAGAAAATATGACCGCGAACATTACGCGCTGTACCAAGATGTGGATGTAGTACGGAAGGCAAAAATTCATCGACTGCGTTGAACATCGAGCGCTTGAATCAAAGCTCCAAGAGGGTCTTCGAAATCGAGCCTTATGGTTCGAAAAGGAGAGGAAGGCCGAACCTTGGATATATCAAGACCAAGTCATCGCGGACGCAGGACAGCTTGGTCTAAATGACTGCCTGCGGCCTGCCCATGACCATCAACGATGGCAGCGATATCAGGCTCGGACCGTCCGTGGCTCTTACGCCTGCTAAGTAAATTGTATTTTGGAGGAATGGTCCACCCACCAACGATTGTATTTATTATTGTAGAAGAATAAATGTTCTGCGTTTTCTTTCTTGCACGACATAGTGTAATACAAGAATACATAATGCACAGTACGTTTGCCCGCTGTGATCTACTATTTGGAAAGAGCCAGCAGCTGATCGAGTGACCGACCTGAAGTTTCCACAGACGGATAACGTCAAATCAATTTGTACTAATACACTGACCTTCAACCAGAGACCCGGAGACTGACCTTCCTCCATCATCTCTGCCTTCAACGGCAGTGTTGAGAAATAAAAAGGAAAGAAGTTGTCGCAGTGTGAATTGCTTTTTATTTGTTTCGGTGCCTTGCATTATTTTCTTTGGCTGATTTTAGGTAATTCCAACGAAAGATCAATGCAAGCATACTCACGGTACTCTCAGAACGAATCCCTCTTAGAGACATCGTCTTCAATCTAACACCAAAGTTGCAGTGTATTCTGCCATTAGTCTTAGAGCAACTGAAAAGTGGTCCAACGTGTGGGAACACACCATTATTCTGCAGAAACCAAAGTATATTCACTACACCCTTCCCACCCTCACCGCCAAAAGATATTTAGCCATGTAGAACCCGCTCGCTTCCACAATTTCATTCACTTCTAGACGGATGAATTCGAGGACCTAGCCACAGCTTATTCAGCAACCATTTTTGCTTCTGTGCTTTCACGCGTTTAGGGGATGTGCACTTTTGTACTGACTCCCAAAGTTCAAGATCCTTTTCCATTCCACATTCTCTCTCCCGTGAGCATTGTCAATGACTCGAAAGAGGTGAAGTCGTGAGCTATAAAAGCTGTTTGTGTTGGGAGTTAAAGCTAGACACCCTGTGTTACCTACACACGACACGACGTATTTACTCCTTACCAAAGTTATACACCTTAAAACATATGTAATAAGATAGGTTTAAGTCTGATGCAATGTTGTGAATTCCGGGATTTCCCCACAAGCTTCTTCTTACCTATAGACTTTGCTGAAACCAAAAACGATTACGACACAATAGAACAACACGGTATGTGGCTACATCTAAAAATACAATAATATCAGAAGTGAATAGTTGTACGTTTTGATTTCTAGAAAATCCCAGTCTGTCAGCAGACCTTTCTTAAGCTGCTATTAGAGTTGCCTCATAACCTAAAATTCAACACCTGCAGCTTCGACATTTACTTTTAGAATGCATTAACTGCACATACAAAAATTTTATTTCGATTAATTCAGTCTTTTTTTTATACAAAGGTATTCCTTTTGTGTAAACAGAGGAATGTACAAAAATATTTCCTTTACTTGAACACTTTCTCTTAACATAATTGTAATGGATTGTATTTAGCAAATTTACCATAAAATGCGCTTTGCTTCATGCTTTCCAAGGCGGCTTTCCGTTGATCGACCGCTGATGAGATTTGCTTTTACTCGCACTTGAGCATGATTTCGTTTTCGCAAACAAATCATGCAAATTCTCAATGTCCTGTGGTGATTTGCTCAAGAGCTGTTAAGAACAAACATTAATCAGAGATCATTTTTAGTAGATTCATGGCAATTACCAGCTCAATGTACGCCTGCAGCTTATCCATATGTGGCAGGTCTTCTGCACGATTGTGTCTGCTTGTTTTTGGCGTTTCGAATTGTTCATTCTCCGCTGTACTTTGGACATTTTCCATTGTCGTACTATTCCCAGACGCGTTCGTGCTTGGACTTGTGAGTATTTCCAATGCCTTCTGCCACTGTGCCTCCATAACGGTGTGCAATTTTTCAGCTATATCAGCTCTATCAAAAACAAAAATCTTAAATAATTGTGATTCTGAGATTAAAAAACAGACCTACCGTTTAGTTTTGTAAGTACTTAGCTTAGCTTCTAACTCTTCGATCTTTTTCGATGAATTGGCCAGTTGGAT
This sequence comes from Eristalis tenax, assembly GCA_905231855.2. NCBI lineage: Eukaryota > Metazoa > Arthropoda > Insecta > Diptera > Syrphidae > Eristalis > Eristalis tenax. The sequence continues at coordinate 17,457,210 of HG993126.1, read as the reverse complement.
ACGATATAGTTCCACTTCTTCATTGTGTCGCTCTTGCAATAAGTTCAGTTCCTCTTCATTTTTTTCATTAATTAATTCCATTTGCTTGATAGCACGTTCGGCAATCAAGCGTTCACGATCACGGGCGTCCTGTTTGAGGGTTTCTTCAACTTTATCCAATTGCTCTTGGAATTCCTTTAATTTCTGTGCAACTACGTTTTCCAATTGTTGCTGGTAATGGAGCTTCAAGCCTAGACGTTGACTCTCCAACTTTTTTTGCAAGATCGCCTAAGAAATAAGTCATCTCTCAGTAAACTTTTTATAAAACTCATAAAGGCCAAAATCAAACCTCTTTTTCTGTAAGAGATGTGAGTTTCTCAGTCAATGATTTCTTCTGTTCCTCCAGCAGATCGGCGCGATTCCTTTGCTTCTGCATCAGCTCTTGAGCTTGCTCCTTATGGTGCTTGAGGGAGTCAAGCTGTTTCTCAAGATCTTCGCATTTGGTGACCGCCTTATCACCATGATATTCCGCCTTGACAAGCCGATCTTTCATTTTGGCCAACTCGTTATTGGAAATCTCTTCTGATTTCTTACTTGCGCGTAGGTTCTGCTCTAGTTCCTCAATCTGCGTTTTGTAAAAGCTGCTACACTCATCTGTTTTCCTAAAAGAAAACGCTTACTAATTTCTCTTATTTCCTAAACTTAGTTAATTTACTTGGAAAAGTTTTGAATTTCATTTTCGAGTTTTTCATTTTTATCTTGAAATTTAGCAGCCACTCCTAACGCTTGGGCAAGTTCTTTTTGAATGATTTCGTACTTGCTACCTAACTCACGATGTTCACCCTCATATTTGCGTAGTTCTTCTTTCAATCTCTTATTTTCCTGTAGAAGCCTAAGAAATTGCAATTAATTATAAGTTCGAATAGGATTACTTGTTTTTAAGTTCTTCTAACCCACTATTCTCCACTTGGACATTATATAATGCATTGTCCTTCGATCTATCGACTTCCAAGGCAACAGAGATCCTTTGTTGGTATTCTAACAATTTACTCTGGAGTGTGCGTATAGTTTTCTCTAAGTGCAATCGACGATAACGTTCTTCTTTTAGAGTAAGATCTCCAGGGGCATTTTTACTCCACATTTCACTAAGACTAATTAGATTGCCATCCACAAGAGGACCACTATTTAGATTCACTCTTTCGCTGGTCCCTCTCTCTGGATTGCGATTTAATTCAGTTGGCAAAGATGTTGCCTGTTCTTCATGCCGCGTGGTGTCTCCAGTCCAGAAAGACTTGTACTTCTTATCCTCTAGGAAATTATCAATCTCCTTCAGAACCCCTTGATACTCCGCATTACTTCTTTCGTCATGTTGAAGTAGATCTTTTGGCGTTGAATGTATCGCTTTTCGAAGAACACCATTTCTAATTCTGCCCTCAGGAGCTGTACGCACCGTTCCGTTGGATATTGTGGATAAGTCCGATGGTGGAGAGAAATGAGTTCCAATATTTTCTAGCCGTGCATTTATATTATCCAACTCAGCTTGTTGGTTTGGTGGAAGGTACTGATAATTGTTTCCACCTGCATGTTTTGCATCTGGTTCCCACTTGGAGGATGACATTTCGGAGAGATCTTCAACGGAGTATTCATTCACTTCTCTGTCAGACAACGTGACGGATAAAAAGAGATCAGGGGGAATCAATAACAGATAATCGGTATCATCGGAATCACTCATTTAGAAAAATATCATCGAGCTACTACAGGTACTTCATCCTTGTTTTCACCTCACACTTGTTTTCACTAATGTCAAGCAAATCGTCAACAAAAACCGTTTTGGCGTTTCTATGATCCAGGGATGTCAAAATACTACCATGGCTTCTAAGACTGCACGTTGTTTTTGTCTCGAGGGTGTTATTCAAACTTCAACAACCTCTCATGCGATTTGTTTCTTCATATGGAGTATAGCAGTCATTTTTTCTTTTTTAAAGAATTTCAAACTTATGTTGGTAATTCGTATAATAATTTTTACCTCTTTACAGAAGATACACTTCCTCATCATTAAAAATGTCTACAAGGACACCGGACAAATGATAACACATTATACATTCAAGCTTGTCATTCCCAAGCTCGCAACGGAATTTGTCGCTCGGAATACTGTTCCTAACAAGTATGAATGAAGCAACGTTGTACAAATATGTTGTACCTATGAAAGAAATGAAGAAGTAAACCAATTTTCAGTAAAAATTAATTTATTTAAATTCAGTCCATTCATCCATCACATCAGATCAAATATATCAGGACTTTCACCTAAATCTGTATTTTGAGAATGTGCAGTTTGTTTATCCAAGGCAGAACTCGCTATGCCCACTTCTTCTCTTATCCCACTCGTCCTGCTGACAACGTCTTCAGTTGTATCAAATTTCTTACGTTTTGGTAAAGATATCACAGGCTGCGTCATAACTTGTGTTGCTCCCAGAAAATCCTCATCACTGTCAACTGAATTTCTAAGTTCATCAGTATCCCTCCTTTTTGTATATTCCGTACGAGAAATCCCAGCCTCTTCGAGCTTATTATTTTTTTCCACAAGCAAATCCTGTAGTTCGGCAATTTTGTCCTTCTTTGAATTCAAAAGCACTGCGAACCTTTTCAAAAGATTCCTCTCAAGAACTTTCATTTCTTGTATGCATTGCTCGAATTTCTTTAACGCATCTTGATGTTTCTCGTTTAATTTGTTTGATTGCTCTTTCTCAGATAACAGTTCGTTGCGAAGCGAATTCATCAAATCAACTGCAGATATATTTATTATCTGTTGCAGGCCGTAGGTACGCCTAACATTCACTTGTAGATACTGTATTTTGAATTCATCATCTTTAGTCAGGATGAACTTATTGTCTTCTATAGTATATTGAAAGTGTTCAATTCCTCCATTTGTGGTCAAGGCTTTTTTGCACTCATCAACAAACTTTTCATATGGAATTTCCAATTCATTTGCCGAATCCTTCAGTTCACTGTGGGAAATAATACATTCCCACTCTTCCGATTCATGACTATCAAGAATTTCTAAATTGATTTCACCAGACCGCCAATTCGACTTGAATATAAAATGCCGAGTTGGTATAATTTGCGGAATTTTATTTATAAATGTTGACGAAACTTCTGCAGAATCCATGGAGTTAGTCAATAAACAAATTAGAGTTTTATTTAAAAAGAACACATGTGAAATGCTCGAAAATGTTTATGTTTTGAGACCAACTCGAGAATCAGTCATCACCAGCTGTCAGTTGATAGTTCCACAAGGAAAATGCAGTGCTGCCGTGATGTATTTTTTTTTTTAGTAGCCTTCTACTTGTTATATTCCCAATTCTTCTAAGTTATCGTCAATTGTTTGCTGATTGTTGGTAGAAATACTTCAGGTGTGATTTTTTAATTAGATCTCTAGCTGGACATTATTAATTATGCCTGTCTTTCTGTAAAAAAAAAGTTCTCTCGAATGTGAATATTATTCTACATGGTGCACTCATTTTTTATTCTTCATTGATTATTTCAATTAAATGTAAAGGCTGTGCACATGCAGTTGATCACAATTAAACTGTTCAATTTTAATGAACTCCATTAAAATGTTGATTGCTGAATTCAATAGGAAAAATTAGTAGAGAATAAGTCGTATGAATTAAAGACAATTTATTTAATAATTAAATGAGCAGTTTACAATGACCATGTCAATATGATAAAACGATACAGCAAAAGAGTGTTAACTTCACGACTAGGTCTTCAGTGGAACACAACGATGTTTAGAGGTTGTGACGAAAACGGTATAAGGACAAACGGAATATAAAATAATGGCTAGGTGAATCTTTATAAGAATTGATTCATTCCTTTCTGCATTTAAGGGGCAACATCAAAAGTATGTATAGCTATTGCTCTTTCATGCCTTTTCTAGAAGAGATGGAGCCGTGAATTATAAAAGTCATTAAAATCGGAGACCGGACCTGGCTCCCATTTTCTACAGAGTTGCCCATTAATTATTAAGCATTTCGGGAACAACGTTCCATCACAACAAGATCTCCTAGATACCACCACTCCAACAGAAAAATCCTTTGAAACTATATAATAAACACAAAATCAATCAAATATAATGCACTAAATAATATATTAAATCATTTTAATTTAACAGCCATATGGGCTTTGTTCCCGGGCGTTTAATGTAATGTACAATTCTTAAGAATGTATCACTCCCTCTGCAACGGGTTTTAGAAACACCCCCGCAGATGAACAGATGACAGTACGAAGGATTAGAATATTGTCTTAGTTCGTAACTGAAATGATGGCACACAAAAGGAATTATTCCTTCAAAAGAAGTACAAACAGCATGCAACAGTAAAGGAAAGAAATAACAAAATAAATGCACAGCTACATAGGTTAAGCTATAGTTCCTTTGCTTATATTTTGATACATAGTAGAATATCCGATATTAAATATACATAATGTCTTGTTTAAATAAATATGTTTTCTCTTTTACCAATATCAGTAGCATATGTACAAAATAAGCTCAAAAATGAATTAGAATCAGTAAGCTAACATTCGTATCTTAAAAAAATCTCGTTTACAAAATGTGATAACATGAAAATAATGAACAAAAAATGTACATGAGTGTTAAACAAATCAAAGTTTAGGTGTATAAACAGGTCATGAATATAAACAGAAGAAATTTACTAGGAAGATATATGAAGTTAGACAAACAAGATTTGTACAAGTTAGACGAACAAGATTGCATGGCTCTTAAATAGACTAATTCGGTAGTATGTGTAGAATAATCCAGTAAGAATAGTTATGTATAAGTTAAGACCCAATATATTCATCATTGTTTTTGCCTAAAATTACAAATGTTTTGTTTTTCAAATACAAATTTCATGTAATTTTCTCCGAACCAACTCAAAGCGCAAGAAGATTTTCTTCTTCATTTTTTGTTGATTTCTTTTTGCGGCTTTTTGAAGAATCATCACTGCCGGGCGATGCAACGGATGGTAGACTCTCAGCAGCAGCGGCTCTCTCAGCTAGAAACTTGTCAAATTCTGTACTGGTAAGAGTTTCCTCAGGTCCTTCGTTCTCTTTCTGCATAAAAAGTACAAGAAATATTTTCATTTAGCAATTTGATTATTTAAGTGATTTGGTCCAAGAATGAGAAAAAGAAAAGTAGCGATAATTGTCGATAGGCGCTAAGTAAGGGATTTTACATAGTTAATGTTCAATTCTAAATTGTTTGTTAATGAATGAATTGGACGAATATTTGCAAGTGTGTTAGTGCAACAGATTATGAGTGAGAAGTTACTTATATTGTTGTACATGTGTTCAAACATAGCATACATTTGATATTTCAATTCCTACGACAAATAATTGTGTATGTATGTATATGTACATTTTAACTTTTCTGTAGAAAGTTATTCTGTTCATTCATTCTTTTACACCGATAGCAGATCGAGTAGATCCAGTCGTATTTCCTTGGTGTCTCCAATCCGCTTTGGGATTTATTGGCACTTGAACTCTTGTATTCAAAATAAATCCGGTTTACGCCAAATTGAGTCATAAGGACTTGTCAATAGCCTGTGAAGCCATACAGATTCTGATTCTGATTCATTCATCATTGTTTCGACTTTAAGCATCTAGGTCAAAGAGGCAATAAAAGTCGTCACAGGAGAAAACTGTTTGCACTACTTCACGCGACCAATCAAATACTGTGACTAATTGTTTTATGACATGGTCCCACCTCTTTTATAGTTGTCCGAATTGAACGAAATTGCTTTGGTGTGCGAAATTTATACGTATTTTGATTGCAAATGCTGTACCGTGCACGGATGCTTATCAAAATCAGATTCGAAAAGAATTGTCTTCAATGTCCACAATCAAAAACCAAAAGACAATCTGAATCTAAATGATCCGCTAATAATGTAAACGAGTGAATGATATTCTGCAAAAATATTACTCTGATAATTATGTAGTAGCACAACATTCAATTTACACTAAATACACCTTACTTACAGAGTTGCTTAACCACGCCTCCATTTCATCGAATTCACTCTCTTGTGGTGGGAGCTTCGCGAAAAATAAAACCATAACAAAAATTATTTCAAAAATAAAAACAAAGACTGCAACTGTACATTTAAATGTAAGCAAATTTACAAGAGCAGACAAAATACTTCGAAGACAAAATAAACACAAAAGCCATAATAAAGTATAAGCCTGAACATCTTTGTGGTTTTGCCAAGAATCATCAAATTATTTCGAGTTTTAGTATATAAGCGTCAAGAAATATTCTTACTTTACTTGCTCCCTCGACGGGCGGTTTTTTGAAAGGGGATGTTACACTGCCCGCTGCAGCATCCACCGATGGAATGTCTTTCAATATGCCCGTTTTACTGAAGAGAAACAGTCAATGAGAGTTCATAAGTTTACAAGTATTTCATTAAAACCAACCTATTGCCTTCGGAACTTTGCTTTCGAGACTGTGCCAACATATCAAATTCATCCGCCGGTGGTGGTACTGCTGGACTTTTAACGGCTGCTGGTGGGTGTACAGCTTCACCGACATTTGGTAACTGCGAAGATGTGCTGCCCAAGTCTTTAAATGAAAAAATGCCATTATAGAATGTGAAACAAAAACAAGGTTCTTTTAAATTACCAAACTTTGAAAATTCTGTAGCTAGCAGATCAGATCCACTTGCTGTGTCGCTTAAATCGATTAAAGCATCTTTTGCTGGATTCTTAGCTGAAACAATCAAAATTCTGGAATGTTATGCGCGCGTGATTGAGAGCGTTTCAATTACCTGCGCTGACAATTGGTACACCAATGGCTGCTCCCAAAACTGCTGATGGTGATGTTGTAGCAACACCGGTGTGGGAAGCTCGATTCTTTTCATATCTCTGATGACGCAAAAATAGATTATTCAATTCGTCATTCAGTCGCAATAGTTCTGCGGTTATTTCGTCGTTACTTATTCTTCCAATCAACTCAACAATCCTTCCCTGCATTTCTCTGAAAAGCGAAACAGAAAAAATTCGAAGAGAAATGAAACATTGTAAAAACCTCGATTCGGCACATAACACCAGATAAGAACCCGTATATTGGGTAGACTTGTTAGTTTGAGTTTGACCGCCTCTTTTTTGTGATTCATGGGCTGACGTAATGACAATCGGTATGAATGATTTCTATTCATAATGTTTTGTAGATTACTGCCACTTCTTACTTGCTTTGATTAAAACCTAATCAAATAGCGGATAGATTCCCGTGATCTTGAGACAATTGTGAGTTATTTTTAATTAGCAGGAATGATTGGCAAATATCGGATTAATTTTTAAAAATGGGATGACATGTCACTCTGTTACTTTACATAACCTATTCGAAATTAACATAATAAGAAATGTTACTTACTTGCAAGTTTGGGTTAAATCAGTAAACAACTTGTAATCCTCTGGATCTTCTTCGCCTGGCTTCAGCTCATTCAACATTTCTCCTAAAATCGACATGCTAAAGCCAACAACCTCCAATTCAGACTGCAACTTTGTTGTTTGTTCTGGTGTCAGCACAGTTGGGCCACTAAGCTAAAATTAAACACACATCACGACCTATGTATACATTTGAATTACAAATATGTATAATACAATTACTGCAGGAGCATGGCCACCAATATGTTGTGGAGACGATGGTTGGTGTTGATGTGAAACTGGTGGAGGTTCCGGAACGCTCTGCACAAAGAAAACGTTTGCATTAATACACACGCACATACAAGTACAGCTAAACAAAAAAAATGCTTACCCTCTGTGGTGTATAAATTGGTGCCATTGTGTCCAAATTGGTATTTGGAAATTCGATTCCTTTATTCTTCAGCTCTTGATACACCAAATTTACCCCATTCAACTCGGGTTGGTTTTTGAAGGCATCCGCCCATATTTGAATGAGACTCAAAACCTTCTCCTGCACAATAGCCGGTGGATCATTCTTCGGGCCGATCAGTTTGACCAACTCTTGAATGAATTCTTTGTGTGCCACTAGAACGTGGAATGCCTTGCCACAATTCTTAACACACGTCTCCAGCACAGTCAATGTAAACATAATCACTTGGTTGTTTTTGCCGGCATTTTGAGTTAGACGACGTCGAATTGCTTTCATAGCGTCACGTGCAGTATCTGAAGACTCGTTTATCATATCACATATTTCCATGTTGAGAGCCCAGTTTTCCGAAGCTAATGTTGCATCGGTTGCTTGCTCTGAAATGAGAAATAACTAACGCGGATAAATAATGGAAGCAAATTTTAGCGACACGATATATGAAAGAAGATCAGGAAAAGTATTTAGAGGTAGTAGCCAAAAAAGTTATATCTCAATTAAATTGCATTTAAAATATTTTCAGCCAAGAAAAACACATCCCATTCAAACCCATCAGAGAGAATTGCGTGCAGGACATTATTAAACACTTGAGCCATGATCTCAGTGAAATGTACCATCCCATAAATCGTCATCTACTCCAGTAGCGTAAAGCAACAGAAGACAGACAGGGTAACTCACTTCCAGTTAGCAAAAATAAATTCATTTTTAACCGCATGATTCCGCAACGTCCGCGAAGAGGTACTCGGCAGTTACCACAAACACAACAAGTTTTAATAGACAACAAGCCAATGTGCCCATTCTGGCAACATTTTGAGTAATATTTCTACCTTTCGAGTTTTGACGTTGTCTAACTGCATATGTATGTACACACATGTACCTGTACAGTTTAATTAGGATACGCTTCATAAAATATGCCAAGCCCGCTCCTTTCGTTGGGGCATATGTCTACAGGAATGATTCTGCTTAAAACGTCGACGTCATTGACATCCGCAAAATGCTTAAGTGTGCTCTATTCTTTGAAAACAAGTATGAGCTCTGTTTTTTGTGTGTTTCTGCCAATATGTTGAATTCAATAAACCCAGTTGAAGGTAGTGAAGCAATTGCCGACACCACCCCCTCCTCCCACCAATTCATTCACCAGCCCCACTCCTCCATAATATGAGATGAAATTTGATATCAAAGGTGACACCGATTGTTACGTAAACAATTTCTCCGGTTACTAGAGAAAATGTATCGATGCCTTGCAAGTACCCCCCAACAAATGATAAACCACAGTGCAAATAATCTTTTGAAAGATCGATTCCAACAAGACACAATTCGCATATGTTACCACTTTCGCCTCTTATTAGACCTGCAGTGCAGTGGCTCAGTAATTAATTCAACATGACTAATCTTAAAGGGTCATATTGTTATCATAACTGATCTCGCATGTATGTAAACACACAAGGCAAGTGGAGAGAACCTGTCGCCGATGACTACGGAATAATGATGATGAGGATATTGCTCATCATGAAGAACATTAAAATGTTCATGTGAATGTGTTTATATGCATATGCACACCTGCTAACATTTTTACTTGTGTATGAGTGCAAAAACATCGAGATTATTTTAATCAGATTTTGATTCGTATTACTAGATAAGACGAACAACCGCAAACTCTAGCTGGAACTGCAATCGCCGACAATGAGAATAAATAAGAAAATCATAAATTTCACCATATTCATCAGTCAAGATACGTGCATGTCTGCATGTAGGTATGTACAAAACTGCAAATGTAGGAAGGCAATTTCGTCGTAAGCAGCAAGCAGACCGAGGAAATCAATGGTAATGTACAAAAACAAAACTCAGTGAGTGCAAAAAAATGGTTTCAACAATTGATTGACAAAGAAGAGAGTAGGAAGTCAACACGAGATATATTATTAAAAAACGGAAAAAAAGATTCCAAATTAATTAAATTACCAATTCTTTGTCCAACTGGGGTGGAAAAAGGGTTTCCGCCCAAACCACCCACATTAAAGAAGGATGCCATATTGAGATGTTACTTTAAAGTTAACTATGCAATATGTCCGCTTTATTTTTCACTGTTCAATGGTTTCACAACGTTGAAAACACAATGATTAAAACAATTTCAACAGAAAACCTATTGAATTCTTATTCTCCTGTATGCGCGGGGGAACAACGCAGCAGCAATCAAACCAATTGTCTCAAACGTCAAGTGACTTTTATTTTCGCCTTGTGACCACAAACTGTAGGAGAAAATGTCAAATTATGTTATGGAGTTGTTGTTATTTCTTTTTCCTTATTTTCTTTTCATATGTTTGTGGAACTTATGCCAATCAGAGTTGACAACCTTGCAATATTTCTGTACTAGTTGACTTTGGTAAATTAATGACTGGCTTATTATGGTAATAATTTTGTTTTACGTATTCCGATTCAGTTTACCCACCTAACCAATTAGTGAGTTTTTATTGGCAACTGCGTTGTTATACCACATTTGTGTTATGTTATGTTAAGAATACGTGTAGTCAATAGATCGTACATTTTTAGTCGTACATATTTATGTGGTGTATATTTTAGTGGGTCCAGAGACTACTGAGTAGAAAAAACCAAATACATGTTCACCCATTCGCAGCCGATGTTTTTGTACAAATCTGCTTCACAATTTCTCAAAAAATTCCCTCTCAAGTGCTGTTATTTAACATGAAATAAATTTCTGTGATAAGAATACATCATAACTTTACAAAACAAAACAAATGCAGCTGCAAAACTAACCAATCTAAAATAACATATCATCGTTAATCCGCTCACTACCGAAACATCTAGTACATTTTGCTTTTGTTACAACGTGCAGCTAGTACGTTAATCAGTTTTGACATTTCAATTATTTTTTTTCGTTAAACAGTTGTCCAGCCTGTCTTGTCTTCTCTTGGCAAGTCGAAGGAACTGTCGAAAAAATCACATCTTGTGCAGTAGTACCGAAAATTGTTAAATAATCTTACATTCTTATTATCAATGGCTTGCAACGCGAGTAAAACTCCTTTCCTGCGTGTGGTCGCTGTAAGTAGTCAAAAAGATTACATAAACATTTAAAGTAATAAAAAATAATCAATATAACCTGACAAGCCCAAATCATTGTTACGTAAAAGCCAATGTTCGTTCTCAAATTTTGGGATAAAATGTATTTCATCAGTTAATTAACTAAACCGATCATGTTTTTTTATGTAGAAGCGAGGATTTGCACAAGTGGCTCCTAGACCACTCGGACAAGTTGCTGAAGTGCAGTCCACTGTCCTCCCCAACAAAGTTGTTGTCGCTACTGCCGAGAGTTCTCTCCCAGTCACAAGGGTATCCGTTGTTTTCCGGTAAGATTTTCATGCGACCTCCTCAACCGACTATTTATCTAATTCCTTTTAAAGCGCTGGAAGCCGCAATGAGACTTACGATACTTTGGGTGCCAATCACATCCTTAGAATTTCTGCTGGTCTCTCAACCAAGTACAGGAGTGGATTTAACATCACCAGAAATTTGCAGCAAGCTGGTGGAAGCTTAACTGTATCATCTGACAGGGAATTGGTTTCTTACACAATCGAGACAACTAGCAATCAGCAAGAGATTGCATTGAAGCTGTTGACGGACATCATCCAACCGGCATTCAAACCATGGGAACTAAGCGATGCTACCTCTCGCATTAAGACCCAACTTGCTGCTCGTCCACCCCAGGTTTGACACAGTGTGTGCCGACGTGTGCTTAGAAAGGTAATACGTATTTTTTCCTTCTTAGGTTCGTGCTATAGAGCTTCTGCATAAGGCTGCCTATCGCACTGGACTGGGTAATTCAGTGTACATCGCTAAACACAAAATAGGCAAGCTGTCGACCGAAACTCTGTTGCACTATGTTCAGAGCAATTGCACTGCTGATCGCGCAGCAGTAGTCGGTGTTGGCATTGACCTGAACACCCTCTCTGGTTTTGCCCAGACATTGGAATTCGGCAGTGGGGGTGATAAGGTCGTTGCATCAAAATACAACGGTGGTGATATCCGCAAAGAAAAGGGTGGAGAAACTGCTTATGTCGCAGTCGCTGGGGAAGCTGTCATCAAGAGTCCACAGGATGCTCTAGCTTATGCAGTTTTGGAACTCGCCCTTGGAAGTCAATCACCGGTCAAGTACGGAGTTGGTAACGGAGTTTTGCTTAAGGCAGCAACTGCTGCTGCTGAGCGGAATCCTGTCGCTATTAGTGCTCTCAACGCTTCATACAGCGACAGTGGCTTATTCGGATTTGTCGTTGCCACCGATGCAAGCGTGGCTGGAAAGGTAACGTAGTGCATTTAGTTTGGCGGCCATTACATTTCGTGCTCTTGCAGGTTATTGATGCTGGTGCCAAAGTTTTGAAGGCTGGATCTGTGTCTTCAGCTGATGTTAACCGTGGTAAGGCTTTGCTCAAGGCTGCCGTACTGGAGACCTATGGAACAGACAGCGGTCTGATTGCAGTTCTTGGCAGCCAAGCTGCCCTCCAAAAGGAAGCTCAGAGTGCAAATGCATTGCTTAGCGCCATCGATGCCATCCAAGTGGGTGATGTGCAAAGTGTAAGTTACTCCCCACACTAAAAATCTGGAGCAAATAATTGAAATTGTCATTTTCGTAGGCCGCCAAGAAGGTTGCTGCATCAAAACTGTCAGTTGGAGCTTTTGGAAACCTTAGCAAAGTACCCTACGCATCGGACTTGTCTTAAGCTGCCGAAACGAGTTGAAGAGAGTTCTGTAAAGAATTCTCTCCGAGTACATAATTTAATTTCTATTTTAAAATCGATGTAACAAGAGGCACTCCTGAGCAATGAAAAATTTGCTTATATTCACAAAAAATAAACAAGTTAAAAAATTGTTAAATACAATCCGTTTGTTTTTTCTACAATTTTGAAGCAGTTTTGACTATAGACTTGGGTTTTAAATGCCTTCGAAAAGTTCTACACACACTGGGATGCAACCGGTACGACGCAGCTAGCTAGGGAACGACAAATTCTGTTCTGGATTCTTCATCTGAACTTCGCGAATCGATTTGAATTGAAAATTCGTCATTTTGATATAAATATAAAATTTATTCATTTTATATAAAATTAAAATATGTAGAAGTATATAACTGTGATCTTTGGAACATAACAAGAATTGGAAAGATATGATTAACATGATAATACGATGTTAGATAAATAAAACAATGATTATGGCAATGAACAGCACTAAGATCACGATCCAATAGCCTGTAACAAGGAAAGAGAATAGAGAATAAATAAGTACTAGCAACCGACAATACACAAACTACCCCAAGTACTATCTTGTCGATTGACTGCTCCAATATTGGACGTCTCAACATGTACTCTGGTGTCAACCCGATCCATACTATTCGCGAGGTTGTCCAATATGTCTGGAAATACAAAAAAGTGAACACACATTCTCGTGTTTATTTGAAAATCGAACCGTTTTGTTCTTCTACTTCTTGCCCCAGCATCGATGCTAACTCCTTCTGTCGGGAGATACTCTTGGATAAGGCTTCAAGACCACGATTCTGATCTTCCATTATTTGAATTTGTTTCTGTTTCAGATGTTCAACATCAGTGCCGGGGTCAATGATTGGAACATCGTCATCTTGCCAAACCGATCTAGACGAGGATGGTAACAGGTCGGACCTTGTACTTGTGGTAAATTTACTCTTCGATTGTTGCAATTTCGATTGTAGAATCTCAATGAGTCGTTGCCGTCTCTCCGTTTCCTCAAATGTACTAGAAATGATTGTGAATTGGAAGCGAATTGATATTCATATATAAATTTGATTTACATTGACTGGCTTCTGCTGGCTCCATCTAGTTTCTGTTTCAGTTGCAGAAGTTCCTTTTCAAACTGATCCAGAAATACTTGTATTTTCCTTGTGTACTCCGGGTAGCCTTGGGGGCGATTTTGTTCCCTCTGTGTGATTTCGGACAAGATGGTATGACTCAATTTCTCGCACGATTCATACTCTGTAAGCCTGTTAAACAGTTAGTTATAATTCCTGAGCATATGACGTGAATGTTTACAAACCATGAATCAATATCGACCAGAGACATTTTGAATTATTTGCATAAATAAAATAAACAAAAACTTCTGTGCACTTTCAGATAAATGACAATTGATTATATTTTTTCCAACTGTCAACAATTAGACAGTACATGATTTGGTATAAGACGTTTTCAGAAAGGTGCTGCCAATACACCGTATTTTCGGTGCATATCCTTTGTGTGTAATGAAAATTAATTAATTTTTTACTGAATTGAAAGTAAGGGATTGCGGAAGAATGAGTTTAATTTGACATCTTTAACAGGTCATACTCATAACGATCATGCATTTTATTTTTGAAAATGTTTAACGAGTATAAACAGAGTGCTGTCCGTGTCAGTAACTGGATACAATGTCTTGTCAATTATAATTATAAATTTGTGCCCAAAACATGTGCTTATATCAGTGCCTCATTGTTTATCATTTTCTGCAATTTTATACTGATTTTCTGAACACTCCCTTTTTCCAAATGTGGAATCATCTGATATTATTATGATTTGGTAGCACTGTAACCCACTTGATATGTGTACGACGAAAAAGTGTGAAATGGTGAAAAGTTAAAAAGTTTTTTTGACGTTCTCGTGGAAAAAGGTTCGTGTTTATTTCTTTTATAAAGAACTTAAAACGTATTATTCAGAATAAAAATCTAAAAATGTTTACACTGCATACAAATCATCCTAGACAATAAGTATCCGTTTTTGAAGTGAAAACTCAATAATAATTGCCAAATTTCGCAAAACAAAGAGCTACGAAGAAGAAAAAATATCTTTTCCGCCTCGAGCCAATAAAACAACAATAATTAATCCTTCATTTATACTTCAGGTGTGTTAAAAGTGAGAAGAAAATCGACGGGCTAAACGTTTCGTATTTGTAAATACTAGTTTTTTGCGCTGCATATGGAGCTGAAAATGAAAATATTGCAATAAGGCATCAAAGCCATTTGTGGCCGTTTGCTTCGTATTGCTCCCTCACAGACGGATCAAACTGGAATCATAAGTTTTCCCGATGGGAGAATGACGACGAAAATCCCCTTTTGCTTACATCTCCCAGTGTGTACCTGTACCTGTGCGTGTGTGTGTATGTTTTTCTCTGAACTCTGTTTACCTAATGGAAACAAGGATGTTTTTCCAGCGATCTCAGCCGATGCTTTGTGTTTTTCCTTATTTTTTTTTTGCAAATCAAACCTCAAACTGGTTAGTTAGTGTTTAAAAATAAAATGATCACTCAGCAGAAGCAAAAGGTTGGTGTGTGTTGTGATTGTGGGCACGATACCCACGTATACTTGATTGTGCTGTGTGCTGAGCTTCAATGGCTACACAGGTTTCAGAGTAAGTGGTATCAATAGCCTTGTGTGGAATGGGCCAGCACTGCGCGGTGACGAAATACAAACGATAACTTCGGTTGTACCAACAAATATACGTATATACATGTATACAGAAATTTCGTCTGTTACATATTATGCACGTAAATATATCTATTTATTGCTTCATGCTTGCGTCTAGATAAACATTTTCTGATTGCTTACGGAGAATCAATCCTTAATCGTTCACTTTCTCGTGCAGGGGATCTGGCTTCTGCTTCTGTTTTGGAATGACGCTCCAACAGGTTAATAGATCGTACTTTTGTGTAGAATTACTTCACTGTACGAAGCGCACGTAATACCCGACAATCAGCTGTTCAAATGGGAACAGTTGTAATTTTACATCAATCGGGTTTCATACTTTTATTGGAGTATATTTAAAAAACAAACTATGCAGTTGGTTAACTGAATGAAACCACCTTTCTCCATGCCAGAATATAGCAGTCATGCTGCCTTTAAAGTGTTCATACGGACAACTAGAGGAACCTTGATGTATATTGACGCCACTGCAGCATTCCGCTCAATGGTATTTGTTTTCATTTTTCATTTTCCTTAGAGCGCATTTTTTTTTCCTTACAAGCGGGCGGGGGGAGAGATCAATGTGAGATTACTTATTATGGTTTGTTAATTTCATAGGAGTGTTCTTTTGTACATTGCGTGATGGAGACCACTTTCGTCACGAAAAAGAGGATTTATTTTTCAGTTTTTTCTCCCTCTTGGGCATTCGGATGTGTATTGTTCGCGATGGCCGTGACCTGGGTGTGTTTGGGAGTTGATCTAATTTCATTTACTAAACACAGTCATTGAAAGAAAAAGAAAAGACAAAGATGTACAAGCAAAATTCATTTCACTTTTCTTTTCCCCTCGTGTGAAATTGTGTCACTTTCATATATACAGGGAAACTATTCAATTTGCTTTTATGAATATGGAAAGTATGTAGATGCATCCATATGCTTTTTTTTTCTTCCTCCAGATATCACGTTCAGTTTCTATTGTCTGAATGAGTGTTTGATGTTTTAATTAACACTTTACGATGAATGAGAGAGACATTAATTCGCCGTCTCGTGGGGTGTTGATATTAATTGAAAATGATAAATGTTACTGCATCAGTTTCATTTGTGAACCGTTTCAATTACGCAAAATCATAACTACCGCACAATGCGTATACGTCTTTCTGTGCTCTCACTCATCATTTTGCTTGGGTCTTGTTAGCGGAAGTGATCACAATGGTTATACAGGTTTCTCACATCGCCAAAGACAATCAGTTGCGTATAGGTATGCACATACATCCCGCCCAAGTTGGTTTGAAAGTAAAGAAGAACTCGTTGGATATAGTTTAAGGTGTTGTTAAGTCGCTTTGTTGAAGCAACAAAAAAGAAACATACTTGTTTATAGTTCAAGAATAATTATCATTCTAAGCTTTAAGAACTTTTTGCTTTCGTGTCGACAGACTTTTTTAATGCATGCATGTTTACAGCATTTGAAAGCTTTCTTGTTAAGCAGGTATTAGTCAGTCGACCAAACAAAAAAACACATTTTACGGCATACACTCACACGAAGCAATTCAATCAGAAGACAGATAGATCACATCCTTGGCAAAAGTTACAATAAATCTCGAATTCTTTTCTCGAACCACATAGAATACCCTTTCTCGTAGCTATTTTAATTGACAAACCACTGTCATAAGGCGTTTATCTTAAATCCATTTCGCCTTACTTTGTTAAATGACGGCACAGTACAGGGCGACGCGTTTGTGTCCTGCACAACCCCAGTCATGGCAATTTTTTTTTGACAAAACTGTATAATTGATGTGTGAATGCATGACGAGTTCAGACAGTTAGTAATTGAAAAGTCTCTTTACCGATTGTGGCAAAGTGCCACGCAGTACTTTTTTCTCGAATTGGCCTAGACCTACTTAATTTTCTTGCACGTTTGTGTTGCGTACGTGAGGGTTTTATACAAAACAGGCATGATTTATCTAATACTCAATTGCTTTATTGATCGAGAAGCAACGTCAAATACAAATTCTGCAGATGGCTCAAACCTGAGAACCAGCGGTTGGCCAAAATCTTTCATGTGGAATTTTAAGGTTAGAAAAAGTGGCATATCTGCCATTTCTAGACTCCTTTTCTTTCAAGCATGTCATAAAGATGTATTTTATTTATTTGGGATTTTATATATACATACAGAAAATAAAAGATTATTGCATTGCTTCAACAAACGTTCTGCTGAATTTTCCGATCTATCACCGTGGGGGCAAGTCGATTCTTATTATGCATTTCGTCTTCCCCGACGGGGGTAGTCTCCTAATGAATGTGTGTGAATCACTGACAATACTTCGAGCCATATGCGACGTAGATTAATGTTGCCTCCTGTTAGTTTTTGTAAACAGAGATCGGGAATATAGCCAAGTGCATTCTGCGTCTTCAAAAGTCCACCAGTCACGGCCCTATCACTAGGAATGCTGCGTTGATTGTCGTCGCCTATCTGTATGCCTTTGTGTTCAGTTAAAAGTATAAAGATAAGAAAGTCAATCTAGTATATTCCCAGCCATGTTGATATCAAATGTTGACAACGTTTCATTTCACCTAAACTTGGAGATTTGAAACCGATATCCACAGATAGATTCAATCAATAAAATCAATGCACGCAAAGTAATCTCATTCCTCCCTGAGCAACTTGAATGTCCCATCCCATGTCTGAAACACGTTACAAGTGTTAATTGCCAACAGGTGTGTACTATTTTTTCGCTATTGACGACGGCGTTAAACATTTTAAGATTATCACATTTCCTCCACTGCTTCCTTAACCGTGTGTAATGAATTGACTTTGTGGTAATAGTTTTTCTAATGGACTAAAAGCTTTCGTGTGCATCCTTCACTGAATACACCTCTAGAGAAAATAAAAAAGGAACATATGACGGAAAGAAGACTTTCAAAAAATAGAGCTGATAACATGACTTGTTAAACCCGAATATGAGTAGACTTGTGCTGTTTGTAACGAACGGAAATCAATATGACGTGTGATTTAAAATTGTAGATTATAACCTTTATTTGAAAGCTGTTGTAATATCAACTAAAATGGCTTGGCCATGAGTCATACATACATGAGCATACACATCTGCTTTCGTGTTCAACTTTCCAACTGATGTGACTGTATGGGATACGACATAAATTGGGACTCCATCGCTATTCACAGTTTCTCACAACTGATCAATATCGAGATGATTTTTTGCAACAGTGTAAATACATGCCATGCAACCGCATGGAGCACGTTTTATCGGTTATTCAATGAAATCGCTTAGCTCCACGGCAACTAAACAATATCAACGACAGTATCCGCAGCGAATAGCTCTAAGACAAAATAAAATGGCCATGCCTTGTATAATTTGCATATTTTGGTTCCAAACAAACGCCTCAACTTGTTATGCATTGTACCCTTGTCACAAATCTTAGACGTTTGATGATGGACGTGCGATCATGTTTGATTGTGATTGTTGATCATGATTATACATTTTTCCGCAATCAATTCCTACCAGTAGTAAAATGCTATCAGCTATTTGACATTGCTTCAACTTATGAAATTTTTTATTTTTGTCTCACTAGTATGAACACTACCGATATTGAATTGAATGGAACAACAGCTAAACCGAACTACATTGTCCGAGTGACACCAGCATCACAGATGGCATCTGCGATAGATCCCCTAAGCCACGTGGGCGATGGTATATTTTTGCAAACGAAAACAGCACAAGGACTAGCAGGTGTATTCGTCTGGGCAGCCCTTTTTATCACATGCCAACAGGTAATAAAAAACATAACAATGCGCATACATTGCGGGAACATTGTTTTGAATGAAAATTACAATTTTGCAGATCTATCAGCACCTGCGATGGTACACAAATCCACAGGAACAGCGATGGATAGTTAGGATACTCTTTATTGTACCAATTTACGCTACTTATTCCTGGATAAGTTTACTATTCTTCAATTCAGACAATGTTTATGTTTACTTCTTCACAGTAAGGGATTGTTACGAAGGTGAGTGTCATACCACATACCATTTCCATTGACAATAACCATGATTTGTATTGTTTTATTCATTTTGTAGCATTTGTAATTTACAATTTCTTATCGTTGTGTTATGAGTATCTTGGTGGGGAGGGTAACATTATGTCCGAGATTCGGGGTAAACCTATTAAAACTTCTTGCCTGTATGGTACCTGTTGCCTCAAGGGTAAAACGTATACAATTGGATTTCTGCGTTTCTGCAAGCAAGCGACATTACAATTTTGTTTGGTGAAACCGCTGGTGGCTTTTATCATTATTTTCCTGCAAGCATTTGGACATTATCACGACGGTGATTGGAGGTGAGTCCGAAATCTGCTGACACACAAGATTGTTTGATTTTATTTATATTTGTCATTTAGTGCTGATGGTGGCTACATTTATATAACTGTCATCTACAATATTTCCGTATCTCTTGCCTTGTATGGCTTGTATTTGTTCTACTTTGCGACTAGAGATTTGCTGACGCCATTCGAGCCTGTCTTGAAATTCTGCACGATCAAATCGGTGATTTTCTTATCATTCTGGCAAGGTGATTAATTAAGATCTTTTCAATTTATGCCAGATCTTGATATTGTGTTTCGTTTTTTCTATTTTTTTCCAGGTGTTGGCTTGGCCATTCTCGAGAAGGCTAATGTCATTTCACCAATAGTGGATAGTACTGGAGCCACAACATCGACTGGTACAGTATCGGCTGGATACCAGAACTTTTTCATATGCATCGAAATGTTGTTTGCTGCTGTAGCGTTACGCTACGCCTTCCCATACCAGGTAAAGTATTTGTTGCCATAAAGAACTGTGAATCACAAATTACCGATAAGATAAGATAAACACTTATAGACGATTTTAACATTCTTACTCACCTTGTTTTTGGGAAATTTTATGTATTTTTTTTTTTCGAGAATAGGAAAAAAATCCTCACGTTTATTGATTTAAATTTTGAGGCTCGAAATGGACGTGTAATGAATTTACACACATTCCGATAAGATACCCTACCGAAGTCATGAGTCACGCCAAATAAAAAAATCGCTCATTAAAGCTGTTAATTGGACAAGCAAATTTGAAGTGTTTAAGTGGATACCGACTAATTGCATATGCAACCAGAACCCATTTCTCTCATTTAGATTACATATTTTAAAGGTAGTACTTGTGAACAAACTACTATGTTGCGACTGCAATCTTATCTGTCTAAAGGAGAAAACCACATTCAGTCGTGATACGTCTGCAATTTATCATTGAAATAAATTTTATTTGGAGAATCTGTACTGGAAGGAAGGACTTTCATTATTAACTACACCATCCTCAGAGTTTCTTTCAGTGTCTGATTAAATCGATGTACCAACACACACACATCCAATGTTTATAGTTCTCCATCACAAATGTTTCTACAGTGTTCTACTTCAATCGACTCTTACTTGACTGATTGCATATGCGATCAGAATCCATTTCTCTCAGTAAGATAACTGATTTTAAAGGCTGTACTTGTTGCTGTTTCGACAGTTTCTATCACAAACGTTTCTACAGTGTTCTACTTCAAAATACAACTCTTACATCTTACATGGACATCTTTTTTCAGCAAGCACTGTTCAGGATTTTGCCAGCTATATGTCTCAACGTTGATATAGTGGACTAAAGTACTGTGTGACTGCATGTTTGTTGCACATAACTATGTGCTCCAGTTAGACGTTTATGGTCCAGTGCTGTTACTTTTCCGGCTTTGTAAAGTGGCTTCTTGTGAACTTACTGTATTTCTCTGTTTTGAGCATGTTTTGACCATTTTATAACCAATTGCGGATTTCTAGATATTTTAGGATATCATTTATGTTTGAGTTTGATAAATCTGAGAGGTCGTCAAAAGAGAAGCTAATCAGTAATCTTCTTCTAGTTTCTCCAAGTCCAGAGGTAGTCCTCGACAACCCTGCAGGTTCTACACATGTCATTCTAGGGCACCCAGAGTCTTCTGGCTTGGTCACTTATGAGGCAGTGTCTAGTTATAACGCCTACCAGTCTACTAATTTGTTTTCTATCTAGCTCTAGGAGAGCTTTAGTCTTGCTTGGATTTTGTTTAGTGTAGACCAAATTTTTTTCATTCTTTGTGTCACAGGTAGAACCAGATTTTTTTCCTAATCGGTTCTTTCATTGCTCGTAAAACTCGTGCCCAGCATGGGTTAAGGTTACATCTGTCCGTTATATCCATTAGGCAGCGTTTTCACCATCTTGTCTTTCCCTTTTGAACAGATTTTGCTTCTGCCTGGAATACACTGCAGAGCTAGCTAACGCTCTAGTATATTTTCATTGATCCATCTTCTTCCTAATCCTTTGTGCGTTTTTTTTTCGAAGTCCTCAAAAGGCGTCAGATAGTCTCATTGCTTTTGGATTTTCGAGTTTTGGAGTTTTTGCCCAGTGCCGCGGTTTTATTCCCGGCGGAGTACCCAACAAATGTATTATAAGCTAGTACCACAAACTGATGTTTGACGACTTGAGAATCTATTGTCATTCTCGTGTAGATATTTTCTAATTGTTTTATGTTTTATTCCAGGTGTACTCCCGCAGCTGTATTGGTGATGGACATGGTAGATCAGTGACGATGCAGTCAATTTCGAGTAGCTTGAAGGTAATTCTGAAGCGGATGAGTCATTACCATGAAATTTGTTTAAAAAAATGTTGTTGTTCTCTGTAGGAAACAATGAATCCGAAGGACATTATGACGGATGCAATTCACAATTTCCATCCTCAATATCAACAATACACACAATATAGTTCAGGTATGAGTTTCGCATTCAACATGTCTGTGTTCACCCCCGAAACATGTACATAATGTTTGTATAAAGTAGTCAGCATGCTTTCATTTAATTTCATTGCTTGCATATCCATTGCACGTTCACCCACTCTGTATTCATAATTAGTATATCTGCTAAAATTGCAACACAACAATATTCTAACCGTCATCCGACACATTCAAAAACAACCGTGTAACCTTTTCAAATCGCATCCATACTATACATAATATCGTCGGCGTTTTAGCAGCCACAATGTAATCTCAAGCGTAAATGTGTGATTCCCGTAAGCAGTAGAATGTTTCACATTTCTAAAAATAGTGGTAACGGTGGTGGTGATATCCAGCTTAACACGCACAAAGCCAGTTGATAACTTATGTGCTCTTATGTCACAGGATGATAATTAATCGATTTTTGATTTTTCCAAAATTTTGTATTTTTGCAGAAGTAACATCGTCTCAGCGCTATGAGAAACTCTAAAACGCAAAAACACACAAAGATAAATAAAAAGAAACAAATTCGAGCAAGGATGTTCAACTAATTTCAATTGCCTGTGTATTTTTTTTTATATATGATTTTTTTTATTCAAACAAACAAAACAATTTTACTTTGTCAAAGCTTTTACACTTGATATTTTTGTGTTTTTCAAACGAGATATACATACGTTCATATTTATTTTACAAAAGATGAGTATACAAATTGACGCTCCAATACTTACAATTGCATTTACTTTTTGTACCCCGGACGAGGAAATGTATGAATGTTTGACCACACAGAGGATAAGAGTGGATCCCAGCCGCATGATGCATTTTGTGTTTTCCTCCCTCTATTGCTTGTGAGAATTGAATGACCGTTGCTGTGAAAACTATACTGCTATACGAGTTCATCTGTTTTGTTTCTTCTATTTTATTTTATTTCTATTCTTCTCCAACACTTTGTACCTTTTTTAAGTAATCGATGTTATAAATATAATTTGCAAAAACTCTCGCAGAAACCAATAACCTAACTGTGCATAGTACAGATCAAGATTTTTCAAATTCACTTTATTAACTCAATTCATCAACGAAATATGTATTTTCAAACGGGACGAATGCAAATTCAAACAAAAATTTTACTGAAAAGAAAGACAAGAAACTCCAGCACTGAATGGAATTTAACCAAAAAGATATAAGAAAAGGCAACGTACTTCTAAACTATTTTTGTTTTTTCCTTTTAAAAGTTTGTTATATTTAGTTTTTTTTTTCTAGCGCTTATTTCGTTGTGACTTATTGTGTGAAGCCTTACGTTGGTTTTAGTTAATGCTAAAATATATATATATTTGCATTTTATTTTTTTAGTTTATGTGATAAATTTATGAGTATGGTAACCATATTTGGAAAAAACGAAATATATTTAGAAATGATCATACCTGCTTTTAATGCGAAATATAATGAAATAAATGGTTAGACAAGTATGGTTTAAGAAACGCCTTTTGTTTTTATATTTACAAGTGTAGTCACAAAAGTAAAAACGTGTAAACCGCAAACAGAAGTGAAAACAGTATTTTTTTGGCATTTAAATAAATTTACGTGGAGTATGTTAACAACAACAAACATTTAAGTGTTCTGATAATTACGTAATTTGTATGCCAAAGTCTAATTTTGAGACTCATCTGTGCACTTACAATAAGCTTAGCTAATATGTTCAGTCTTCTGTTGTTCTCAAGACGTGTGCACATGCATGTACAGCTGATATGCACCTGCTTCAAAAATGCTGTATTTTCAAACTTCAACTCAGTCACGCTCTGCGCATTTCATTCTCTTCACATTGTAACAAATAGATGAATAAAATCGAATATCGTGCTCGCCCTGTTGGAGTGGGGGCTTATAATTCACGACTCCACCTCTTCCGAATTACATACTGACAATGCTGTCATCCAACCCAATGCCAACACCAAATAGATAGTAGAAGAAACCATACTCTCTGTGCCACTCGCAAGAGGATCAGGGCCTAGCTTCTCAGTGTTGTGCGTGCTATTGGTCTCTCACGAGTGGAAGGAACCTACAGTTTTATGCCGACTCTGAACGGCCAATTTGAGAAGCTTTCTGTAGACAGTTGTACTCGTCAGTGACTCGAAAGAGGTATCATGAAGCTCACGAAGTATTGCCTCTAATCCTAAGAGAATTGTAGCACACAACACGATAGCAGAAGCTAGGCACAGCTCCCCATCTGCAGCGCCAACCATATTATTATTATTATTCCTGTTGTATGATCTACGGTTGAAGAGATGCCAACACCAAATAGATAGCAAAAGAAACCATTTTCAAGATCATACTCTCTGTGCCACTCGCAAGAGGAGTTGCACAGCGACTACAACAATTTGTTGGTAGGTCACCCCTTAGTTTTGTAGTAGTAAAAGTAGCGGACCCATGGTTGTTGCGATGATGTTCTATGACATGCATACTGTCAACTCAATACAAATGTTCGCAATCATGGCTCTACGTGGATATTCAGTATGAACATGTGTACTCGCGAATTCGCCTCTACTTTAATAGCAGTCATTTAAACTCCGAATGTGATGAGGGTAGTTCTTTTCTTCTTTTTGTTTCAACGTTTTTCGGCGTCGAAGTCTTGTGGACTTAAGTGGTAAGAGGTTTTTTTTTTTGTTGTCACTAAGAAAATGTATTCGCCAACATGCGCTAAGGCGACTAGAACATTGAAGCAAAAGAAGAGTCCCAATGAATTCAGTGAAACAATTATTTTCACTCTGGTTTTGGCCAATTCTCCCTACATTTATTTTGCATACATCAGAAGTTGTTATTATAAAAGTGAAAAAACACGAATTTCAAGTTAAAATGAGAAAAAAAAATCTGACACGTTATATATTCTCTTGAAGGTTAATTTTCAATTAAATTCATTAGCGTGAAATTATGTACCTAGGATATACCCTCTAGGTATGTCGGAGATGTAGGCAACTGTGATCAGTGGCACTTCTTAGTTGTATAGATATAAATTCAATATTTTGTGTAAGTTAAAATGCCTTTTCTGCCGTCACTTGAAAAAGAATCATGCCACAAACAACAAAGTTCATCATGCAACTCTTCTAACAGGAATCCAACCAGCATGATACATAAATTGGATTTTTTTTTTAGTTATGCTTTTTTATTTATCAATATCGCACATACGCCACCATTTATTTCGATTGCCCACCCCTCACGATTTGTCTATTTTCCACTTGTCACATATTTATTTTAGGTGGTAAGAATTCGAGAGGTATTCGAGTGTCATCGTATGATCCAGACGATCCAAATTCTCAATCCCAAGCAACTGGAATCGGATGTGTTGCATCCAAGACACTCGGCAATCAGCGGAAGTTTATGCCCGGTGGACAGCGAGTGGCAACGATAAGTCAAAACTACAATGAGAAGACGATGCTTCTGAGCAGCGACGATGAGTATCAGTAATTTGTTATTTTCTTGATCGTTTTTTTTTTTTTTTTTTGTTCTTTGTACACATAGTGCTATTTGCCTTTTACACATATTATTTCATATGAATAGCTTATTTATGTAGAAAATTGCTAAATCAAAAAAGGAGTGATTTTCATTATTATGATGCCCCTTATTTATTACATTTAGTACTTTGTTAGACCTTATTTTCTACACATGATGATAGTTTTAAGAATGGTAGTTGAACTTTTTTACACACCATATGTATACAATTAACAAAAGAAAACACACACAAACTCATATTCCGTTAGGCAAATGTAATTGAGAAATCAAAATGAAAACACACACATTCATGCGGTTTTTACTATGGTTTCTGCTTTTTCTATATGAATGTCATATGCTTTTATGCAGAATCTGCTAACGAAAAGTATAAATGTTGATCCTTCCGTATATACATAGATAGTTACATGTTTATATGTATACACAAGCAAAACAAATCAAATCAAATGTTTCGTTTTTTATAAAAGCAAACACAATAAAGAAAAATATGAAATATTTTTTATTAATAATATTACGTTACCGTATGTCATAGGGATATTAATTTCATTTCAATAGCCATAAATACACTGTAATCAACTGAAAACGGCGTCCGTTTACCTGTACCAATCACCGGCCAAATTCTAGTTCTAAAATGTTTCATTGCAAATGTTGTCTGTTTTTTTTTTTTTATTTTGCAGGCTGTGGTATATGATATTTACAGACAATTTGTTTATTTGTGGTTGTGATTTGAAGTGCATTTTTTTCGAGTTTCATTTTCGAATTACATATGTGCATAGCTGTGTTATGGGTGAATTCAGTTCGAAATTGTACTTCTCGAGTCGAGATTTCATTGCTGTGGCACTGTGATGTAGTGGGAATGAGCGTCGACTCCAACGCACTTTAACGTATTGTTCGATTCGATCACATGGCAATGTCTCGTGTTCGGATTCGACACAAAGCTGTAGGTGCCCTCCCGTCGTGATAGATCAATAGCACGCACAACAACCACTGTTGTAGAAGCTAGACCCTAAGAACCATTGACAGAAAGTAACTAAGGAGTCTGCCAAGTCTTCAATTTAGTTCAACCCAGTTAGGCAACGCGTAAGAAACTCAAATTATCCAACTAGACAAGTTGTATGTGTGTCCTATACCACGGCATAGACATGGCTCTGCGTTGAGCCCTTTCTTGTTAACCATTAGCGACTATTTTTTTCTGTTACTTATTTTTTTATGCAAGCAATTTGCAGTAAATTACTGCCGTCAATAATTTTAAGCTTTTTTACAAAAAAAAAAATAATAGATAGTCACCGGCGGGTAATCACAAGGCGCAATGAGGTCACAGAAAACTATGCGTTTCCGTTTCATTTCTTACTGCTTTCGGAAATTGAGTTATTTACACATTTAAGGGATATCTTCAGAACTGATATAGGTATACATATATTTGAAGATAATCCGCAAAAGGATCAGACAACGCCTTATTATAAAATTTTTTGAATACAAATGTAGCAAGGGAGCACTGAGGCGGAATTGATTTGTAGGAGTTAATAGTTTCCATGTCGTTGTTGCGCCACGTGAGACACCTGCCATCGACTGAGTATACAAATTTAGATATGATAAATACGCAACATAAAATTAATTGTGTACTCTGAAAAGAAGTCTAGATTTGAAGAATTTTCCTAAAAACAAAACAAAAAACTAAAATGAAACGAATTTCTGAATAAAAAATTAACAAAAAGAAGAGCAAACAATTTGTAAATCTACAATACAAAGATGAAATCAAATATAATATTTATATAAAAGCAGTAGTGAAATTATTTTTTCAAATAATTACATGATTTCCTTTTGTCACCCTAGTATAAACAATTTTGTTTTTTTTTTTTCTTGTGTTTGAAATTTTCTTCAATAGTAAATAATAATATTTATAAACCCATTAAACAATTGTGTAACAAACAAATAAGAACTGTACATTTTGAGGAGATTTCTTAAATATAAGTAAGAAGAGGAAAAGAGAATTAATTAATGTATGAATAAACTTATTATACACAAATAAACAGAGGAGAGGGTGAAGGTAACATTTTCAAGAAAGCCTATTTATATAAATATATCCCTCATGGTGCGAATAAATAAGTGGCACTTTAACAGAATGTAAGGCAAACAAAAATTTTATGATAATAAGAAAAAAATCAAGAGAACAGAAATAAATTAAATGAACACATATGAAAAGATGGGCAATTATTAAAAAAATACGTATGACAATAACGGTAAGTATTGTAAGTTAAAACTATTAAATACAGTTATTGGTTAAATATATCAGCGGAGTGTTGGGAAGCACATTTCCTTCTGCTTCGCCCACTGGAACTATTCGATGAGCAAGCAGCCAGCTCAGCCCAGAGACTCGAAGCACTCCGACTGTGGTCTGAACTCACCATCGGTTACTCAACCATCCTCATCGAATTTAACTTCCTTCCCAACGATAATGATCTCCTACTACTCGGGTAGGATGTCTTAATTAGACCAGAGATAATGCACGATAGGACAGGATGTCTGAATGAGACGCTACACAAACGAATGAATAGGTGGGCATAGGTGCCTATGGATGAAGATGACGTACGTGTGACCGCTTCCTGGTAGTCAGCTACTTTAACCTAGTCAGTTAAAAATATGCATACGAATTTAGCAATTACAGCTCAAGCAATACTGCGTCTTGTGCGTGACCAAAAGATTCATGGCGACAACGAAAATCGGCACTTTCATTATGATTACAGATTACCAGACATCACAGAACACGCTCTCGATTCCAAATAGGTCAATAGATTATTAACAAGCACGCCTATTACGGTTGGGGAGACGAACGAATACACGCGTGAATGTGAGGAATTTGTATTACGGTTGGCAAATTGAAAGCAATTAATTTGACTTATGTAAATATCAAAAACTTTTCGAAATGTGAGCAAAAGTTCGCCAACCGTAGCATGTCGAATGCGTTATTTCGTCAATGAGAACATCTTACATCAAACGTTCAATCCCCCAACCGTAGTAGAGGGGCTTCTGGCATTAAACTGCAATCTTCCCCGCCGCACCACCTCAATGCAATAGTATCTAGTCGATGTCTGCTTAAAAGGGCAGGCCATTGACCTTGGATGGCTCCAAGGCCATGAAGGGTTTTGTGCCTTCACGGAGGACGACATTAGACTGCACACCTCATTATGTTAATTTGAGTCGGTTTCAAGCAGTAATCTATGAAATCCTAATGACCAGAAACTATATTGTGAACAACGCAGCTGTGACCTTAAGACCTAAGACCTCAAAATTTTAACAATTTCCAGGATAGTTCATGAACGCAAGTCTTCTCTGAATTTGATCGGCAGTCAAAATACACTAACACCCTATTGCGAGTGTCACAAAATAAACGAAACTTATAAATTTTTTAGTCAATCGCATTTTTGAAGATGATAGAGCGGGTTGCTCTGTCAAATGTAAAATATTTGTAAGACTTGTCAGGGTGTCGGGTCGACTCAGGATTGCTGGAACTGAGATCGCGCATGAACTTGATAGACAAGGATAAGAGGAGACATTGGTTAGGGCTTCTTTCGATGGTTGGAGCTCTCGAAAACACAACCGATGGTGGCATGGCTCTCCAGGATGCAGACACCAAGTGCATGTAAGAAAAAGTCAGTAAGAAAACAGCGATAGTCTTGTTATCCCTTGGCAGAAAAGACCGTTAAGACAAAACCCTCTGCGACGATTGTCGAGAAGGCAACGACATTGCACAGCATTTCCTGCTTTGCTCGGATCAGATGACAGGTATTCGGCAATAATATGGTGAGAGCTGATGTTGTAGGCTGCCCAGCAAAGAAGACATTACAGCAAATGTAGGTTGCCTCCTGGCAGTACAATGGACCATTCTGAGTGCCCCAGAGTAGTGTTTAAAAATAGCAGACAAAAAAATGTCAGCCAATGAAGCCAAAGAGGAACAGGATAAACTGTGTAATTTGCACATTTTTGTAGAGTTGGCAGGTGAAGGATGACTTGCATGAAAATCTTTAAAACAAAAAAAAGAGAAGTATGCGTCATTTAAGAAGAGTCGCCGCACGTCTTCATCCCCAGCGCTCCTTTTGAAACTCGTGGTCTGCCGAAAAAGGATTTACAAAACGTATGCAACTTTCACCTTTCCACCAACACACCAACTTCCTGTCAACTAAAAAAAAAAAAAGAATGGAAAAGAAAAACAACAGATTTTGTTTTATGTTTATTTATCTTCATTTGTTTTGGTTTGCCAAAATTACACAGTAATCGGCACAGCGCTCGCAACATCGGCAGCATTCCTTTTTACTGCAATTTTCAGCAACCCACTAGGGCAGTCTTCCGTCCCACCAAGTACTACCAAAAACAAACCATTGTGGCCAACAGTATTCCAAAGTTTTCGAATCCATTTATCCACTTTTGCTATAGTTTTGTCCACTTTATCGAGTTGGAATTTTTCTGGATCCACAGTCAGATTTGTTATGGTCAATGAGTTCTCCAAAGCGATCTCACGGGCCTTCTTCACTGCTGCCTTGTTGTTTTCTACTTCATGCAAACTTATTGACTTGAGTTTATTATCAATTTCGGCCTTGCTGCAAATCTCCTTTACGTCTGGATGAAGAAGACCAGCCTTGATGATAGCTGTTCGCTTGTCTGATTGATTCGCTTGACCGAAGAGATTGTTCTTGAAGACCTCGCCGACTTCCGCGCGGATTATTTCGTTAAGTCGCTTTTTCTGCGTTAAAATTTCGTCACCGAACGCTATGTTGTGCTTTAATTTGAGTTGGACCAAACGAATACTTGCTAAACTGTCTTCCACGGAATCGTGACCGGTGTCATTTCTCTGAATACACTGATCAAGGAACTTCATCGCGAGTGCTTGGAGCTTGGACTTCCGTCTTCTCTCCCCGGTGAGGTTAAAGATCACACTGGTATCGATGATATAAGGGTGCATCATTCTCATGGCGTTCAAATCGCAGTTGAGTGACTGACCCACGAGGATTGCGTCTGAGGGGAGAAGAGCACTTACCTCCTTCTGTACTTCATGTAGGCGCTTTGTCACTGTGTGCATCAGCTCTGCCGTGATTCCAGAATAAGTCGTAAGGTAGTCGATAATTTTATTGTGGGGTAAGACCAACGTTTCATACACTGTTTCGTACTTTTCGTTTACGATCGATATACGGGTGAGTTCGTTTTGTCCAGTCGATGTCTTGCACATCTCGCAGTCGAGAGCAAACATAGGACTAAAATCGGTAACCGGTGCGTATTTCTCCTTTGTAAAAACAAACTGCTTAAAGCGATCAGCAAGTTCCCCACGCAGCGGCATCGGGTATCCTTCGTCAACCATTTGCAGGGCAGAAAGAAGCAATTTGGTTCTTGGAATCATTTCTCCATTAGGAGTTGCAACAGTCTTCTCCTGCACCAGGGAGTCATCGATTGGGAATATAGCATTTACTAGGAGTGTGGGGTCCTTTATCATGTCTACAGCGGCTTCTAAACATCCGTATTTACTTATTAGCTCTTGGGCTTGGGCGTTTGTTATGGGTGCTGTTACTAGATCTTTGATGATGCTCCCTTCTTTGTGTGTGGGCATTAAGACCTCTAGTTTTGTTTCGAAAATTTTATTCGATTCTGTGAATTTTTCCTCGTTGGAAAGATAGTGGTAGAGAGACACCCCTTCCAGCAGCAATACAACAGTGTGAGACAACTGCAAGCGTTTCTCGATGAAGCACCATCTATCTGGGTTACATGGGGAACTTTTTCCAATCAATGTGTACATAAGCAGGTGTTGAATATCGGTTAGAAATATAGGGGTCCTCTTGTCTTGATTTATTTCCAGTGAGGCGTTATATCCGGCTATTCTGAGGCGAAATTTCGTGACATTGTCCAGCTTACGCTTGCGCTCTTTCAATTCTTTCTTCAACTGAATATACTGCTCTTCAGTGAGCGAAGCCTTCACCGAGCTCAATTCGTCGGTAACATTAGAAACATCACTTTCGCAGCCCCTAGACTCCTCATTTGTGTCGAGTTTAATTTTTTTCACCTCAGGCTCTTCCATCACATCGGAATCTTTTTTTGTCTTTTTTGTCTATAT
This sequence comes from Eristalis tenax, assembly GCA_905231855.2. Classification (NCBI taxonomy): domain Eukaryota; kingdom Metazoa; phylum Arthropoda; class Insecta; order Diptera; family Syrphidae; genus Eristalis; species Eristalis tenax. The sequence continues at coordinate 17,425,482 of HG993126.1, read as the reverse complement.
CGATAACTTGACTTTTTATTCAGAACTTCAAAAAAATATAAATAAATAAATACCTTTCTTCTTTCGTTTGAACTATCACTGTCGGATAGAGCAGCAGCAACCTCACGATCCTTGTCGTTTTGTTTGACTAAGTCGGCCAGTGCAGCGAGTTTTTTCTTTTTCTTCTCAAGACGTGCTGCACTTTTCGAATTTGTCATTTTCATGGCAAACAAAGTTACTAATAGAAAATATACGGTTTCAAGAAAAGTAGCAATTCTTCGATTATTTGCTTTGTAGCAAAGTAAAATAGTTTCTTTATGACTTTATTTACTCTCGCTCTCCTGTACCCATGTGGAATTGTCGAAGCATGTTGTACGAGCAACTTGTCAAGTTGACAGGTTTGAAGATTTTTTTATGTCAGTTTTTGGTTTTCGAAATAGCCAGCTAGACGAAGTGTTAGGTTAAAAAATATGTAGCAAACGTGATGTAAGTTAAAATTATGAATTCAAACTCAATTGAATCCAGATAAGTGTTCGACCTTTTAAAATTATCTTCCTGGGCTTCCATTCGGAAAAGAATTAAATAACTATTACGAGCAAATGTAGTATTTTATGGTATTAACAAACTTGACGGACATACTCAAAATTAAAATGTATACTAGAATAATTTCAAATAAAACAGCATACTCTTAGGGTGATCTGTCAGATAAACAACATGTTTACCGTTACATCAGTTGCGGTATCCTCAAATCCCGCCGAAAGTAATTACATACGCGAGTACATCGTAAATAGGTATTCGCAAGAACACAGTTGGATGCGGCGTAGGTGTTTAAGGATCATCAAATCAAATTTGATTCCGCTTCTGACATAAGTCATTTCGATATCCAAAAAGAAAATGTTTCAGGCTATCTTTCCGCTGTCAAAGTATCTCAAACTAAAATCAGTTCGTATCTATGACCTCGCGTTTGCATTGCACTCAAAGGTTTCGGTGGTAATATTATTGACCTGCACACTCCTCGTGTCAGCTCGTCAATATTTTGGCCAACCCATCGAGTGTATGAGCAGTGAGAAACAGCTTGACTTCATTAACCTATTCTGCTGGACAATGGGCACATATGTAGTCACTTATCCGGATGGCGGAACAAACAAGAAGAATTCAATTGCATATGGTGTTGGCTCGGAATTCGCTGGTTCGGAGAGGGTTTACTTGCGCTACTATCAATGGGTGGTGATGATTTTATTGATGCAGGCGTTGGTCTTCATTTTCCCGGCTTTTTTGTGGAAAAATTGGGAAGGTGGACTTATGGATCAACTTTGTAGTGGACTAGGTGAGTGCAATAGTTTGACGTACATCTTAAAGGTTTATGGAAATGATTTTTCTCTGTGTACAGAACGCACTCCAGTGATCCTGGAAAAGGAATACAAAGAGCGCCGATCCAGGCTTTTGAAATTTTTTACATCGGATTACAGTCTATTGCACCGAGGATATGCCAAAAAGTACATATTGTGTGAAATCATCAACTTTCTCATCTGTGTAAGTACTATAGGATGTTCATAGATTATCTCTTGTTCGCACGACGTATCGGTTGAATTTTTACCAGTGTGATTGAGATGATTTACATACGTTTACAACGCTGAGTTTCATTCAAATATACGCTCGTCATGCGTCTTACTTTTCAGCTGAAATATCTTTTTTTTTAATTATATTTACAGATCTTTAATCTGACGATGATGAACATATTTTTCAATGGATTTTGGTCAAATTACTCCCAAGCTATATCAACAATCCCAGCTTACAACTGGGAAAAATGGAACGAAATGAGCTCTAGAGTTTTTCCGAAGCTTGCCAAGTGTGAGTTCTTGAAATACGGTGCATCTGGGTCGTCGAGCAGATACGATGCACTCTGCGTGTTGCCGCTAAATATTCTAAATGAGAAAATATTTGCTTTCCTCTACATCTGGTTTCTGCTATTAGCTGTTGCATCGGCAATGCATTTAACTTTCCGCGTTATTCTAGCCTGCTGTTCGGGTATTCGTATTCGTTTTACGCAGTGTGGCGTTGGACGCAAGCAAAGGACGCAGGTACGTCAGTTGCTAGAGACCATGAGCTACGCTGATTGGTTTCTATTGATGCGTATTAGTGCGAATGTCAATCCAGTTATATTTGCCGACTTGCTACGAGATTTATCTGAGATCCAGAAGTACAAACATTTAGAATCGTCGGCCTGAAGTTTAACCATTTCAAGGTTACATATATCAGTCACACTGCCGATCTTGTTCCAATGGACTACGCATCATATGCGTACATTTAAATAACAAGGATATTTTTTGTTTAAATTATTATATGTACATAATATGTATAATGAAATAAAGGTTACTTTTAACAATTAAAAGTTCGACTGTTTTTGTTTTTTCAGTTAAGCTTGCGAAATAAAAACGGTAGTAGGTGCTTGCATTTTTAGGACCTCAAACCATTGTATTAAGATTGACTTTGAATTAAGTTGTGTGCTTAACAGAAGAGTTCTTATATCGGCGAGATATACAAAGTTGAGTTTTCAAAAGCTGAGTTCAACATGCAGACTTCCAACTTTCTCACATTAATGTGAGAAATGTACGACTCTGGAGTGTTCTTCAGGAGTATGGGATCATAAGGTCCTTTTCTGAGGGCCATTCAGTCTCCATACATAAAATGGAGGGGCTGTGTTCGGGTTAACGGTGCTAAATGAACACCTTTCATCGTGGGCGTTGGATTTCGCCGAGCGTGCGTCTTGTCACCTCTACTTCTCATGGTATATATGGACTGGATGTTGCGGCGCAGCCGAGGCGAGGAAAGTTTTACATTGGGAGAATTGAGGGTAAGTGATCTTCTTTTTGCAGATGTCTTAGTGATCCTCGCATCTTCCCAGACGGCACACCAGCGCGAACTCGATAGGATTGTGATTGTATTTGCTGATGGTGGAATGAATGTCAACGTAGACAAATCGGAGGTTATGGTCATCTCCAGAACACCTGTTCTATGCATTCTACAGTTTAGTGGAGTCCCATTAAAGCAGGTGGAGAAGTTTCAGTATCTCGGGGTCTTGTTCACGAGTGATGGAAGGAGTAATGCTGGGCTTTCCTGTAGGATTGGTCAAGCTGTGTCAATTTTGAAATAGCATAGAATAGTAGATCTGTAATCAGGAAGGCCGAGCCAAGTTAGTGGTTTTCAATTTTCAGTATTTTTTCCAACTCTCACGAATGGTCATGGAATTTGGATAATGACCGAAAGACTAAGATCGCGAATACAAGCTGCTCCGTGCTGTTGTGGGAATTACTCGCCGGGATAGGGTGAGAAACAAGGCAGTGCGAGAGGAACTCAAAATTGAGGAGCTGCTTCTTCGAAAGGAGAGGGCTATGCTTCGTTGGTTTGGTCACGTAGCACGAATGTCCCCTTCATCACGACTTCCAAGGCGGGCGTTGAATGCGACTCCATCAGGTAGGCGACCGCTTGGCAGACTCATGACAAGATGGTTGGACCAAGTCAAAAAACTAGCCTGGTAGTGCTTAGGCATGACTCCTGAAGAGTTAGAGTCGATGGGGGATGATCGAGTTGCCTGGAGATCTCTCGTGCGCACCCCTGTAGTGGAGCATGTTCTCAGAACTCAAATTGTATGCATACTTTGAAGCAGCTTTCATTGTAATAATATCTCTAAGATGTACATGATAGGTAATAATAATTTAATGAAGAATAGAAAGTAAGTGCTTAGCTTACCATGTCTTCCGAAGGAAGCAATCCTCCTATTTCCTCAATGAACTTCACGATATTCTTCACAGTCATCGATGGACATTTTTGTGAGTAGCCCTGAACAATAATGGTTATCAAAACATCCCGATGTGCATCTTTTAAAGTTATAATAAAAATAGAACAAAATTATTTGTCTCTCTTTCCTAAGGTTTTCATTAAGTGTAGGATTCGTCGAATGAGTTGAAGAGCTTTAGATTGATGGTGAATTTAAGCAGCTTTGGTTTGATAAACAGCTTCTTAATGAAAGTGCATCGGCTTGGAATAAGTTTTATTCAAAAATATTTATTTATTTATACGCTGCAGCACCACACGAGAGTCCATATAATCATTAACAACGAATCTGTACAACCAGCGAAAGAGATGAAGTACCTAGGAGTTACTTTCACAAGAAACTTCTCCAAGGCAAGAACATCACCAACAGTTCAGAAGGCCAAGATTCAACCCAGCTACTGTGGGAAAGTCATGTAGAAACCCAACGCACTTTCCACAAAGATAAAGAATATCTTGTACAAACGGATTATAAGACATACGCCTGTCCGGTATGGTTCCATTTAATACCATATCAAATGAAGGAACTCTGACTCTTTGAGCGTAGATGCTCCAGGCCCATCACCAACCTTCATCGCCAACAAAACTCCTACAAATATGTAAGGACAAGCGCCCTCTACAACTGCGCCGAGATATATCGAATCGACAGACGGATCTTCCAGCTCACCATCAACTTCAGCAAGTGGCCAGTTTGGCCACAACACGAGACTCTAGCGACATCTTCCTCACTACAAGCCACATCAGAAGCCTCTAGTCTTCCTCCGAAAATTGGTTTGTTTTAATTGTTTATACCCATGTTAAGTTAGTATAAGCAATTTTAAAGTTAAGTATTGGGCCTATAACTTAATTCGTGCGGTTTGCTAAGAGATGGCGTGACTTGCGTTGGAAAGCTACTGTCATTGTACGTCATTATATGTCATTCATTTGAAGCGTAAGCAACAATAATTCTTTTTTTCACTCAAATATGTCGAACTTTGTGCCTGAAAAAGTGTTTTTGCGGGGACACGACACACACGACACACGACGCCACAAAAGGAAGTCATTTTTGCATCGGATTGTTACTGGTGATGAAAAATGGATCCATTACGACAACCCCAAGCGCACAAATTAAGTTATAGCCCCAATATATAATAAAACGACAAAGCAAAATTTATGAAACAACCTTATTTATATTAGGAGTTTCATTTTCTACGTATTTTGCTTTTTTATGCGATCCTTAATGAGCTCCTTTCCGTAATGTTTGGAATCAAGCGTAACTAGATACATATTTTACTGTGTTTGAGGGTTTGAGCAGTCTTATTCGTGTTGACATTCATACCTCGAGTTTGTGTTCAGTTATTGACTGAGCGCTCAACGACTTCGCCAAATGTAGACACAACAACAAAACTGCTACACTTCGTTGGTGACAATCTTTGAAGAACAAGCGACTAGATGATTCTTCAATCCTTCACGCCTTATCAGAACCACCCACTGCAGTGCTAATCGCACTTCATTATCAAGAAATCCTTTAGTGCTCTCAAACATATTTTTGGTTTGTGTGTGATTTGTTCGTGTTGTACAACAAATTCAATTAAATTGCTCCAAACATTTTCGAAATGAGGCACATCATCATTTGTTTCTTACCAATAAATCCATAAAACTGACACATCCCATAAACAAACGCATTTATGTGTCTATCACGCTGAGGCTGTGTTCCCGTTCGGTTCCACATTCCAGATTGTGGCGAAATTGAATAATAAATTGTTAATCACCGGGATTTCCACGGGGCCATCGAACGATTTTCATTCATATGACTCAGTTTCCCCACACCGTCCAACGAGGCCACCTCTGCAACTTCTCCTGACCAGCGAGACGGTTTCAGAAATAGAACTGGATTATCTCGAAACATTTCACGCGCACAATTTTCAAAGTGAGCATCTACAAAAAGCACAACCAGATCCGCCATCGCCACGCCACCAGTAGCGCAAGGCCCAAAACAAAATATTTATTATTCGTTTCGTGTGTTCAATCGCCCACTCCAGACGGAGAGAGGAGCAAAAGTTTAACAGCATTTTCCTTAGCCTATTACACTTTTTACCACGTCAGGTCATCGCTTCGTCGCTTGGACATGGGCATGGGACAGCACAACAGAAAGCTTTTAGAGAAAAACTTTTGCAGCGAACCACTACTGATGGGCATAACATTTTCTAGTGTGTGGGTGTTTTGTTTTTGGTTTGATTGGATGCGATTAAATTGGCGCTCTCTCTCTCTCTCGCGGTTGTACTTTTGTTAGCAGCTGCTGGAGAACGTAGATACATATGTATGCACAAGTGTGTGAGGCTTTTTTCGTGTGTGCGCAGTGAAGGGCGTGTACAGTGAACCTGTCTATTTTCGATCAGAAGATATTATTCATAGGCCTACATTTAAGAGGTAGGAAAATGGGATTCTTCCACATTCCTCATTGAAAATATGCGTCATTCAATCTTAAATCTACGTCTGAAACTTCAATGTGATCAAGTTAAATTTAAGGCTTACCATGCTGGTCCAATTAGTCAGCCTCACCATGGATGGAGCCACTATCACAAGCGGAACGTATTATCGTGCAGTACATTCTCTTAGGTCACCCACTCATCTGTAAAATATGAGCGTAGAAAAGTATTCCCAAAGAATGGAACCTCGGCATTGTTTGCCCGATCCCAAAAAAGGAGCACCGGCCTTCTTAACATCGCCTACAAGGTACTCTCTATTCATCTACACCCTGGTCGGTCCATACTAGTGAAATTTTGGAAAAACAAAATCAGGTACTACAGATCGATACCCACCACGTTCACGTACTAGGTACTTTATTGATGTTGCCTGTTTATGGAAACCAATTCTACGGCCCGGAAAGTCTTCGAATCCACCCCAGAGGATCGGCGTAGTAGAGGAAGATCGCGACTCAAGTGGCGCACACAATTGGAAAGGGACCTCAAAGATCTAGCTGGAGACGCTTGCAGGTCCACCCCAGAAGTACGTAAGTACTCAATGTACACTCGTCCAAATTCATTAGAAATTCAATTGACTTGGAGGAAATGGAGAGTGACTGATTCAAGAATAACATACCACTGCGGCCACGATTGATTTATTGCGCCCCTTTCTTGATCTAGGACTTTGGGTCTACCTTGACAAATCTCTCTAGATCGAATGCCCTGATAGTCTGTTTTTATTTTATTAGTTTGATGGTAGAGTAGATGGTCCTTGATTAACAGGTTTCTGAGCTGCTGTGCTCCTGGACAAAAGTGCAGGTGATAGTTGCATGACAGTTGCACGAATAGTAGTAGGTGAGCGACAAAGTGTCCTTTGGTCAGGCTTGTCTAGTCTTGTTAGAGGCCCCTTGGTTCACCTGGGATCGACCCTCTTGAATTTTTAGGAGTGCGTAACTTACGCTGACTGACTCCAGAATGACTGTTCCAGAATTGGATGTGGCCTTTACTATACCAGTTTGCTTAAGTGTTGTTGAATGTCCATGTTGCCAATTCCATGGGGAGGGAAATTTGCAATAAAAGGAATTTTTGCCATCCTTTTTTGCTTTTTAGTTTAAGTCGCGCACTAAGCCACCACGCCACGGCCGCGATTAAAATTATTTTTATAAAATAATTATTAACTTTGTTATATTGAATATATTGGGTCTATAACTTAATTCGTGTGGTTTTTGATTTCAAAATTTTAACGATTATTTAAGAAAAACACGTACAGTAGTATTATTCAAATATTGCCCATCTGAAGCTATGACTTTTTCCCATCTTTCTGGCAATTTGTGGATCCCATCCCAAAAGAACTGTGCCGGCTTGCCAGCCAAGAATTAATCAAGCCATTTTTTGATATTCTGCTCTGATGTGAACCGTATTTCAGTGAGGGTGTTCTGCATCGACCGGAACAGATGGTAGTCAGAAGGGGCAAGGTGTGGGCTATAAGGTGGGTGGGGTAAAACTTCCCATCCACTGTTTTCCAAATAGTTCTTAACCGGAATAGCAACGTTTGGCCGAGCGTTGTCATGATGGACAATTATTACCTCGTGTCTGCTCTCTTCAAGCGGATTAATTGTGTTCGGTAGCTTTGTCCATTGATGGTTTCACCCGGTTTCAGCAGCTCATAATACAACACACCCTTCTGACCCCCCAAATACAGAGCATTACCTTCGCGCCATGGATATTCGTCATTGCCGTTTGAGGTAAGTAGGAAAATTGGGTGCACTGACGGCCGGTAGGCCGCGACTCACTTTGACATACTGCGTAGTTGACCCAAGAAGGGGACAATGAACCGACTGTCCATGGCCATTGGTAGAGCCGTCGCATCGTTAGAACAATTAATCTGTATACACCTCCCAGATATCTTTACGTCGGTGTCAAAATAATTCAATACTATGATAAACACTTGAGAACAAGACAAATTCATTGCTTTATTGTCATTATTGTCCGCTTAATACAGCACTCGTCGCGTCTTAGGGTGTAATAAATTACAGTCGTAATGGAACATCAGCTTATTTATTGCACTTGCAATCAACTTGAGATTAGCTTTACTTATAATCTTCCTACAAACTGCTTCCTATCAAACTTATCGACAGGAGGGACATATAAACATGCATCGTTAGGTATTTGGATTTTCGAAAGCACAGTCAGTCATGCCGTTTCAAATGGTCACATTGAGACTTGGTTTAAACATAATAATATCCGAGGCACGGTAGCTATGTAATGATGAGAATCACTGATACTGATAGTGTTCTATTAGACAACCTCCCTCAATTATAGGATTATAGATTATAGTGAGTTCATACTTGCTGAAATACATGATTGTCGCACAAAATGCCTGGATGTTTGTGCTTATATTCCAGATCGAAGTGGTTCTCCTGAAATCTTCTTCTCTGCTCTTCCCTGTTTCAGCTATTTACGAACACAGTCTCGTTTGCGGGGACTTCAATGCTAACCTGTTCAACAATGATTCTTGAGCCTCTCAGCTAAAGGACTTGTTTCTTTTGTTGGGCTGATAATATTTAATGTAAATTATCGTACGCGTTTTCTGAAAGGCAGCATTCCTAGCCTCCTGTATCGGATCTCTCGTCGAACAGCTATCACTATATTTTATACTAACTTCACTCATTCCCCTGTTCACAGCTGTCACCGGTTCACAACGCCATCAAAGCTCGTAACAAACTCTATAACAAATGGAAACGCAATTGCATCTAAAGCCATGCGTAATCATCCAAATGCTGCTACCCACAATTTGTTTCGAGTCAAAAAACAGTGAATTCGGTGCCATCACATCCAAATGAGAACCGCTTTCAATCAAACTCTGACACACTGTATCCAACTGAGTGTAGAAAAAGTTTACCTAAAGTTCACAAACTTCTCTCATTGCTCTCCCTCTCTTTCAAATTCAGCCTCTGTTCTCCCTCCATTTTCGCCTGTATATGTTTGACTGTGTGTATACATACAATTTTTATTTTGAAGTTATATCAAAAGGATTTTCTCGCGTCGATGTTTCCAAATTGTACGCATGCCGAATTCTAGTCAGTGGTGGCCAGGTCAGAACAGAAACATTAACAGTGTCAGAGGCAAAAGTAGGGTGCACGTATTCTTTCGATTCGATTTCAAGAACGGAACCGCTCTCGTAACGTTCGCGTTTTCGTTTCGCATATATTGCCTGTGTGACTGGCGGTGTGTGTGCACGCTCCTTTCGAAAACAAAAAAAATTCAATTTCGCGTGTTTCATTCGAGTTTAGTGTATTTTGCATATGTTTTTATCGAAAATAGAACAGTCGGAAAATTAGAAGAAAACAGCACGAAACATCAAGCAAGCATCATTTTAATTCGCAGAAAGAAAATAAAAAAGTTGTTTTCCCTTGGTGAGTCAACGGTGTTTTTAGAAATTGCACAAACTTTTGACCGTTTCGCAGGGTGGATGTCAATTTTTCTTTTTTCGTTCTGGACGTGTCGACACGGTCGGTACTCTCGGGTAGCCTACTCCTTTTTTAGTTTTGGACTGTGTGCGTTTGGGAGTATAATGAACTCTGTTGTGTTTATTGATTTTTGATGTGATGCGAAAATAATCACAGGCGGCAGTGTTCCGATGTTACACCTTATTCCCGACAAGTGATGAGCTACCATATTAATGAGAGGATTTTCAAAATTACTTCCAACAAGAAATCCATCCCTTCAGTGTTACAGTGTCCTACATTTCTCCAGCCCTTGACCTATTTACTGCTGGATCTCTGGAAAATTGTGTGTGGTGCTGATTGTGAAGCAACAACAATTGAGAGAGGGAAACAATATTGTATATAAGCGTCAGGCGGATGTACATAAGAGTGCCGATGAGGGGAAATGAACGTAACTGGAGCGTTTACCACTTGTAACGGACACAATATGTACACACATAGGGGATGGAACTTTCAAAGGGAAGTTTCTATAGATAAGCAAGTTCACCCGATTGCCGTGTAGTGCATACGAACGTTTTTGTTGCACCATTCAGCTTTTTAAAGGATTGTGCTATACTGTGTTGTGTTGTGCTCGACTGCGTGACGGCGAAAGCGAAAAACGTTAGGTTAAAACGTGCCCTGAGTTGTGAAGTGATCTGAGCGGCGGCGTTAGATTATATTAGTGGGCGGTTGTTATTTGTTGTAATCCTGCGCTCGCAGTTGGATATTAATTTTCACTTAAGATATTCTGCTGTTTATGTAAGGCGCCTTTTGTTGGCGATGTCTGCGGGCTTTTAAATCATTTCTTTCTGAGTGAGTGAGTGTACGTGAGTCGAATAAAGAACGTAACATAGGCGTAATCTGTTTATGACCTTAACAAGAACATTGTATGTCGAGCGAAAGGTGACAGTTCAAATTAAGAATTTGCTCTATTTATAATTTAAAGTATTTGTTTTTCCAGAAGTGCATACAGTTGACCTACTGGCTGTGGATTCAGGCGAGTGTAATAATGTCCTATGAACATTTATTCTCCACTTTATGATTGGAAAGGCATTGAGATTACTCGTAAGACAATTTTGATAGGTCATGTAACATAATTGTCCCTTTTTTTTTTGACATGGACACTCGAAATCGAGTTTTCTTTTATGGATTTCTTTCGTATAAAAGTGTAACATATTTCAAGTGTTATAAAATCGTCTCCTCAAACACGCTGTGTGTGAAGTGTCCTACGTGAATGGGTCTGTTCGAAGGGAGATATTAAAGAACCCCGAAATCTATGCCATAGACATTTGCGTTTAAATCAATCTTGACAAGAACTATACCAACTGCGAAATAGCAATAATGTCGAACAGTCGTGCCTCCTACATTATCACATCCTAGCTTGTGTGAAATACCTAAAGAATCTCAAAGAGTTGAATGGAAGAAACAGAATAAAACACTGCTGAATGCTATAAATTAATAGGAGGCTAGGAAAGGTTCATCGGAACCCCTCACAGGTCCTTAACATCCTTCCCATTCTGCGCTGTAAGAGTGCATGTCTTCAGAGACTAACTCAGGGGACTAGTAAGAAGCAACCGGACAGAAAACAACGCCCAAGGAAACTCTTGGGTCAATATAAACGAAAAGATTCGGGGCATGTATGTAAAATAAGCAAGGAGAGCCTTTGTATCCTACAGGCTCTTGAGGCTCAAAGAGAAGAATCTAAAAAAATTTCAGAACATGAACTTCTAATTTGTGAGTCACTAGCTCGCAAAAATATCTGGACAAGCACCAAACATCGGAGTAAGAATTTAAGTCACTAGAATTGTCTCTCTTTTGCAGAGAATACTCTAAAATAAACATCTACCACCTTCGAGCAACAAGAGCCGTTAATGCCCAATACAACTCTGAAAAGAAACGAATGTGAGGGGAATCTTGTCAAAGGTATGGCAAGAAGGAACAATAGATCTTAAGGTTGCGGTGCAATAATAATAAGTTAAGAACCAATGCCTCTTCGTCATACACGATTTTCATTAAAATACTTTTGACTACATCGTTATTTACACTTCCTATACGTTGTACATTTTGAAATACTAGAATATCTGAATTCGTTTACACTCATATCATCTTCTACAAAGTCATAGGCACTTCCTATATTTTAATTAAAGACTCAAGCCCTTTTCATAGTTCGGTTTTTGCTTGTAGTAATTGTCTACTTGTGTATTTAATATGCAATGATAAGTAAGTGAATTTTATTCGAACAAAATTTGACTTGGGTCTAACGTTTATGTAGCTGACAACATATCATCGGAATGGTGTAGTGTGAGGAACATTTTCCATGGCACTGAGAAAATGACGTCATATTCGAAACCGAACCATGTAATTCTGAAGAGAGTCGTCGGATATTACCGGATATTCGATCTTCCTTACCTCAAACCAGGAGATTCGGATTGGAAAATCGCTTTGTTCGAGCATTGTTATCCCTACGCACAATGTGCCCAAGGCATTGAGTTGACGAATTATTGTCAGCCGGACTTAATGCACATTTTGAAGCTCGCGGCTGTCTCTCATTTCATTCTCCATTCACTTTCCACATGACTTTACAGACACCACGCTGCGAATCAGCTCTGTCGTCGGATCCATATAAGACGGTTTAGAAAAGAGAATATCATTTTTCATCCGGGCCGATGTTCCTCAGGTTGCTAAGGACGATTCTACAAACATCCAAGTTATCCCTGATGGAGTTTATGTTGGCCCCGAGATAGATGAACTCATTCCTTCTTCTTTTTCTTTTGTATGCGCTACAGTCCACTCCAGCTAGCGAGATTTCGATCTAGCTGCCTCCAGTCTTTTATCTAAAAACTAAACCATACACGATTGCTTAAGCAAACCCTCACGATGCTGGTCTTCTATGATCGCCATCAACATAGACTGAATGGAGATGTTACTGAAGACTTTATTTACATCTCCGTGACGCCTCAGTCCGCGGTGGGCCTAAACATTTGTACCTAAAAGTTTCAATAACTGCTCATAAAGGATCTTAAGCTCGCTACGTGGGAAGCGCTTATTGAGGTTTCAGTAAAAGTTCATCCAAACCTCGGGGTTTCGGTTCGGTGGAAACATACCAAAATGTTAGCTCCTATTGCGAAAATGCCTGTCACATCTTCTATTAATGATCGTACGACGACTTAAAACAACTTTAGCAATAGAGGGAATAAAGAGAAATTATACCCAGTGGAGCTTCCATCAGTTTCGTTTAATTTTGTTTACTTAAGTCATAACCAGAAAAGAGAAATATGATAGAGATATCCATCTTCGGGCTCTCTTGCGTCTTAAAATGTTTGACAACCATTTTTTATATAGTTGTCTAAAGCCAAATAGACCAATCGCAGAAGTGCATTTACGTTATTTAGTGAATAACCGTCAAAAATGCATGAATAACTGTCAAAAAATCTCTGAAATGCGTCGATGGACTAGAGGTCAATTAGCTGTAGAGTTGGGCATCTCTATAATAGTTCATTTCTTGTCGTAAGTACACAAATGTCAGTTGGCGTTGGAATTTTTAGTGTGCAACAACAGAAACAAATTTTAACGAAATGCTTCGTCATATTTGCACATGCGCGCATATCCCTCTGTCAGAAATCCTCTCGAGATCTTTCTCTCTCTTACGCACAAGCACACAAACTTGAGCAATTTTCATATTTTCCCTTTTATCTGTCAAATTCGCATGTACAGAATACGATAGGTCATGCTTAACGGAAGGCATTATATTTAGCCCTTAATTTCTCAGAAGCAATTATGGGCACTTTAAAATGAGCACACGACGACGACTATGAAGCTTCCTCTACGAACAATAATTTTGGCTAGTACTGAAGATTGGTTTGCTGAGTACAAATGTCTATCGATACTTTTCTTGACTCGAGAGGTTGTGCCGTGGAATAAAAAATAGTGTTTATCGAGATTTATCCACACACTTCTTGAGCGATCCCTTGTACCTTTGCACAGGTATTCCCATTTAGTATTACCAACAGTCACAACAGTGAAGACAGCAATATTTTCAAATCTGACCAGGTTTTCGTGTATCCCCTTGCATATAGGCACATATGCATGCCTTGACCTAAGCCGTAGGTAATCGCATGTTACGTAAGCTCTAAGTCACAAAGTTTTAATGATATCATATTTTGCTTCAGATGGTCATGTAATGTTCTTAATCCTCCTCCACGGATATATTTTTGTTTTGTTTTCCCTTCATTTATTTGAACACAAGTCTTGAAATGTGCTTGTTTGTCGGTATGAGTCAACAGTTTAACCTTCAGTTGTCAGCAAACGAAGGACAACAGTACAAGGACAAAAATTGATTTTTGTCAACTTTCACAGGTCCATAAAAACTCCGTGCGTATGGCACATCGGGTGACATAAACAAGTTCATTCCTCTTGTGCAGCAGCACTGTCGTTTTCTGCGTTTGATAATCGTCATAAAATTTGAAATCGAATAAGTTTTTCGCCACCACTCTCGTTCCTTATATGAATTGGCAGTAAATCACAGTTGGCTTGGGACAGTCCCTGTTTCTGTCTGATGCCGGAGGGGTACGGCTTGTAATGAAATTTGAATAAGGGATGAAGAGAAATCAGCTGTTCGTTGGAACTCGCCGTTATGCTTCTTAGTCACGATGGCATACGCTTTATGGTTCACTTTGTAATTAAATTAGGTTGTTTGTCGCTGACAAGAATGTGGTGGGATACTCGTAATAAAAATAAAATGTTGACTTGAATGTCCTAAACGTGTTGAATATCCTTTTTTTTTTATTGGTGGGATGGTGGGGTGGCAGCTTCAGTGTAATAAGCAGACATGAGGAATCACTATAGAGCCCTCTTGTCTGTTAACAATAACGTCTTTTATATAGTTTTCCCAAGCGAGAATAACTTTCGAAAATGCGTGAGTAACATTCAAAATGTCACTCAAATTCATTGATGGGCATGGGGACAATCAGCTGTGAAAGAGGGATTCATTTCTGGTAATAAGCTACGGCATTTCAAAATATCCTACAACACTGAGGTAGACACAATTGACTTATTGTTTGTGACCATCGACAGAGGAATACAGCAATCGTAAATATTCTAATGCTATGTACTCTCCTGTCAAACTAAAACCGCGGGGTTTGGATGAACTCTTAGGCCGTTCCCATCGAATTTATTTTGAAGTGGCCAGCAAAACAGCTGTTTTTTTTTTTTACCAAAAAGTCTGGAGTGCACGCGGTAGACCTGTTCGGTTTAACAACTTCTCACGAATGGATGAACTCAAAGGGGTTGCAACTACTTTCGCCTGGAGCCCGAGGTTTCGAAACAATCTGAGTGGCCAAATAAATCTGGCAATCGCTGTATCTAAGTGCCCAATCATAATTGAAAAACTTTTACTGAAGAATCATTCATGTCAAATTTAAAAGTGTACATATTTGCTTGGATTTTCTTGGATTCTTCGCAAACACAAACTCGTTTAATTTTGCAAGTGAGCATACATGTTAAAATCTTGTTGGATCAAAAAGTTGAAATTAAAAGAATGAAGGCCAACAGCGAGGTCCGTATTTGACAACCGTTGATTAGGCAGAACGCAGGACACTCAGTTTTCCAAATCGAAATTAGAATGCGCCTGTTCGACAAGTCGAATGTTCTAAAATACAATTTTAAAGAAAAGAAATGAAATTGCTATACAAAATTTTTTACTTGCTACTACTTACTAGTAGTCGTCTTAGTTTGCCAAAAATGTACTGTAAAAAACTGAGAAATAAATTTGAAAGACAACTGTCAAAACGCTAGAATGTGTTGAGCGTAGTTCTACCTAGATCTTTGTGCTCGGTCTACAAAATCGTAACGCGCGAACCTCCCATTACGTCTTTAAAAATGATTTACTTGTACCCAGAGATGGCAGAAAAGCCACTTTTTGGAATAACTACATGTCTTACGCCTGCTACTCATTATGGTAGTTAATGTAGTGTATGTAGAAAAAATGTCTAAATGTAGTTGAGACGTCAATTTAGAGTCAATTTAATTGTGTTTATATGTAAAGAATGTAAAAAATTCAAAAAACACTGCAAAATCCGCATGTGGCAAATGAAGAAATCAATGAATACAAATCGGGCGTGTAGTTTATTCGAATAACTACGCAAAATTAATCGAATAGATTACCTCACGTACATAGTCTACTTCGCCATCTCTGCTCGTATCCCAATTGAAATGTCAAAGCCCCAACGCCTGAAAAATTATGGTCACTGTGCTTAATTTTTGTGTATTCCTTCGATTGTTGAGGTCGCTTCAGTTGACCTCAGATCCGCATGTCCTTTGTGGTTGGACCTTTAAGCTTGATCAGATCATGTAATAAATTACATACGATGAAGATCCCGTTTTTCAGCTTTTTACACGACAAGTGTCACAGCGATTAGCAAAAATATTTTTTATTTCAATCCTGGGCTGGAGATTAAAAATGTTACTGCCAGCGGAAGCGTGTGCCAACGCCGGGCAATGATAGAGGAGAAGTGTTGGTTTTTCCTCTTCTTCTCCTCCCATGCATCAATCTCCTCCCCTGTGCTCTTACGGCACAGTGGACTGTACGCGAACAATTCGGCTACCAATTTTACTTCTTTCTTTTCGGAGCATTGCATCCGCTCCTTGTTTCAGTTTTTCAGATTAGCCTTTTATGATAACGCGTCTCCAAATTAATTTAGTTTGGAAGAGTTCCGCTTCCTTGTCCCAATGTTAGCATTCCATTCTGAGCATCCTGAGTACTCCATCCGTTCCTTGACGGTTCAATTTTGGTCAGACTAGCCTTGTATGATTGCGGGTCTCCTTCCTTGTCACTCTACACATGTGAGTTTGGTAGGTCCACGTCCTGCGTTTACGCAAATAAGTTAAAATTAATCAAATCACGGTCGAAGATTGAAACTATTTTTCTCCACTGATGCAAGAGTAGCTTAAATTCGTAGTTCCTTCTTATAACATCTTCTCACCATCTACAAGCTTCAAAGGCGAAGCACATTCGCTCTGATTGTAACCCAAACAACAATGGAAACACTCAACGCCACAATGGAAAAATGATTGTATCACGGAAATCATGACACTGCAATCCATTAAACCCAACAACAGCGGCAGCAGAATAAAAGAAAAACGAAGAAAAATGGTCCTTCAACCCCGAGCCGTTGCCAAATCGCCTCAAGCACGGATACGGAGCAGTGATACGTGATATACTAGGTGTACGTAAGCGTATACTTTTAAAAATAGGCGTGTTTACAAGTCCACATGTATCCCTCAATGGACAAGGTACAATTGCATGTGTGGATATCTAAAAATAATCGTGGAGCACAATTACATGTCTATTTCCAGCGAATAGAACTTTTATGGGATTCGCAAAATGCAGATTGAACTAGTGTGTGTGCATAAGTTTTGCACTAATTACTAGTCAATGTGCTGGACGTGAGCCCTGTACTCACTGACACAGCGCAGATGGCAGAGATGGTCTGGTAATAAGGATGACATTTCGACTTGACGTTGACCGTATGAAAATCACGTGGATGTCACATTCAATGGAGACATTTTCGTGTTGTCTCTGTAGTGAAATGCTGTTCGTATTTCTTTTTCGCGGACTGATGAGCTATGGGCAGATTGTTATTCCAACTGCTGTTCTAGTTGAATGACTCAAGATCTTCATTTAGAAAAATATTGTTCCTGTCATGTGTGCTGTCAGCAGAGAACATCTGTCTTAAATTCCGTGGAAGACGTACAGATGCATCATTTGACTATTTGTTAGATCGCAAATTGATTGAATTTCACAAGGCCACAACCATGACCATCAGCTTGTCATCGAGAATCTTAACGGCGACTGAGATGGTGGACGGGCGGGATTCCATCTGATTTAGACGATTTCAAGTGGGCAGTACCAATCCTACAGTCAAACGAAGCCCTTGTTGGTTCAGACGAAATCTTCGCAGCAACTGTAGTGGATTTGGTGGGCACATGCACCTACTCTGCTCTACGAAATAGTTGGGGGAAGAAATGGGCAAGGAGCAGCGTATACATCTCGTTAACATTGCATACACTATCTCTCTCCTTCGCCTTTTTTCTGAACTATTGAAATCATTTGTCAGCACGGCTATGACAGGTCTATACAAGCCGCCTTCGGAAAAGCCACGAGGATGAAACATTTGCTGATAATGGAGTTGACATAATGCGACTCCTCTGTAAACGATATTCATTACATAGGCAACGTGAAGAAATGCAAAAATTTAAATATTGCTTATTTCGTTGAGTAAAATTGGCTTGGCTTTTGACCAGACCGGTAAACACTGTGCTGCTGCACGATGCGCCTTGGACAATATAGAGGACACGAGAGAAGAACCTTGATACTTTTCACAGTAACGTTCTATGCATAACCTGTGGTTCGCTACATATCCAAAGCTTCACGAGGCTAGGCCAGGGCACATGCAATTCAGTTCCGAACCGAATAAGATTTCGAATCTGTGGGACATCGCAAATGAAGGTGTCCATGATTAAGGTGGTGCACAGAAGTGGAGGAAACTCGTAACCAACAAGCAAGAGACTGTTCGCAAACGAAAGAAAATGGTGACTGCGATACTGACTGTACTCCACAACAGTGTCCTGGCTTAAGTCACCTCGCAGAAAAAAATGCACCGCTTTCACTGGATAATCCTTGCGAACGATACAAAACAGAATTATTTGAACATGTACAACATTTTGTTAAATGAATTTTTCTTGTGTACGCTGGGGAGACTGCTTCCAGTCATCAAGTACAAGCTTTCCTGCGTCCGCGATAACTTTGTAGTTATAGCGGAGGCTTCGTCTTCCTCGAGCCAGACGGCTCGGATTCGAAGAGTCTCTTAGCTGAGGAATTGGTGTCAATGCGCTTGCCATCCACATCGTGGTATATCTTGTAGCTTGTTGAGTCTTCTCCGATCAGATCCAGAAGCTTTGCTCTGCTATTTTGCTCATCGCCCACGTATTGGCTCCTGCTACATGGAGCAGGACTGAAAAAATAAGAGAAGAGGAACTCTGACCCCAGTTGTTTGGACAAACCGAAGTAGCATCGGTTGCCAAGGCCGATTCCAACAAGATGTTCACGTCACAAATGTGCAAGCTCTGTGCGATGTTTACTTATGACAGTTCTAAGAGACAGTATGATCGATCTACTTTTGTGCTACCAACCTACCAATGCAAGCACTGGAACCGACAACAATTGTCCTCATCAGTCACAGCTTACCTTCTTTACACTTTTCACGGGTTATTCGATATTCACTTACACCATTCAGAAATGTATTTACAGCAGCAAGCATGCGACCGTCTGTTGACGAGATATCGTGCTAAAAAATCAATTTTACGACTTTTGAGTTTTATGTATGAAATCTTGCAGTCCTCGCTTTGACTGCGTTTATAGTGCTTGTGCAAGTCGACATCAATTACCGCTCCTCTCCTTGACCCCAATTCATGCGACTTAGGGCGTATTCAATTCAGTTCCGAACAGAATAAGACTTCGAATCTGTGGGACAAAGTGGTGCACAGAAGTGGCGGAAACTTGTAACTGACTAGCAAGAGACTGTTCTCAAACGAAAGAAAAATATGACTGCGATACTAACTGTACTCCACAACAGTGCTGCCAGGATGCTTCAGTCCTCGCTTTGATTGCGTTTATAGTGCTTGCGCAAGTCGACATCGCCACAGTCGACATCAATTACCGCTCCTCTCTTTGACCCCAATTCATGCGACTTCAAAAATCGTGACAGCCTCGCAGTATTTTTTGACAATCCAATTGAATCCAGCACAAAGTCATGTGTCAATCGCATTCAAAGAAATTATCGACATACTGTCAAAATATTCTTTGCGTAAACCGTAAAAAAAACACTGACAGCACTGACAAGTTCGTAACACTTTAAGCAATGACAAAAGATAATTGTATGCAGAAGGAGTTCTAAGCCAACTGTTTGCTCTAGAATGCTAGTCGTAACGTTTTTTCTTCTTTTTCGTTGACCACAGATATCATTTATGAATCAAGTTAGAAATGAATAATCGTGACTTAACAATCATTACTGTTTTGTTTTGTGTGTGTTAGCCTTTGTTTAGCTTATGCCGCAGTGGTGACAGTTCTGAATGTCGCCGGCGACAGGTTAAGCAGCGCCGGAACCAATTTGATCATCATCCATCATTATTAACTTGGGAATCTTAATCTGGTGTTGGCTATTTTTTCGCAGTTAAACGTGAGTGGACAGTGCGAAGATCTTCTTTGTGCTTGGTTTCATGTTCATTTTAAAGAATTGTTATGATTTGTAAGCTTTTCCACCGACGCATCTTCTATGCATTGGAAAACATAGAAGACTGCTATGGATAGGAAAGTATCTGAAAATATACTCAAACCGCGTAGACCTGTTGACCAACTAGGTCTGCCGTACCGTGCATATTTTCGGCAGTTCAATGGCACTACGACTCAAATTAAAGGCTGCGGCTCACAGAATAGATTACATGTGTCACTGATACTTCGACAGGTACATAAAATACATACGTTTGTATGGGAGCCGACACATCAATTCAACTTTGTACTTTTTTCTCTCTTCGGTGCTGACAGTAGTCACATCGTGCCATTTAAATAGAAACCGCTGTACAATTGTAACCAAAACAACTTTAAATTTAACCTACTGTCAAATGAAAGCAACTGTCATCAACTGTCAACGCATGGTCCACTGGCTATTTGCATCAGTAGTTGGACCCATACTGTTGTATGGTAGACATACAATAGCCAATACGGCGACCATGCTGAAATCACTATAGATGTGGAAGAACCATAGACAACGACCTCACGATACCTACACTCCTCTTAGACAAAAACTTCTCAACCCAGATCTTACTGCGCGTCGCAAGACCAGACGCTGGATGGACCTCTGAATCTGTATGGCGTCTATTATAAGGATCTTAACATGCAGCTATCTTTTCGATTACCCTATCATTGTAGCGTCTTTCAAACTGAAACTATACCATTTATGGAAGCTCTGTCCTGGGTAAAAAGCACTTTTCTGACAGTGATCAAATCTCTGAATGTAGTCACCTTCAACTCAAAGATTTCTCTTTAATTTCCGCCTATCTTTCAATGAGATGGCCAAGTATTTTAACATCCAACATGTCCGGGTGGCGGGGTACTGTAACATTCCAGAGAATTGCGAAGCTAATGAACTCACTAGAAAGGGTACCAGATTCGTACTCTTCCCGGATGGTGATCCGATGGACATCCAGGCCTACGGAGGAGGAAGAAACCATTGCACAATACAATTGCATTGCTCTCTCATCTCGTAGAAAGAGACATCTAGAAGGCTACAACTTCAAATAACTTGGTTGAAGTAGTAAATAAAAGCACTAACTGGTTTGCGGAATATTCGTTTATAGATCCGCGTGGCAACCCATTGAGCGTATGTGTGGCTGCATTATTTTCTCAAAGCAATCAGCCACTTCAACCTAACCTAACCTAAGGAAACGTAGCAC
Organism: Eristalis tenax; assembly: GCA_905231855.2. Lineage (NCBI taxonomy): Eukaryota > Metazoa > Arthropoda > Insecta > Diptera > Syrphidae > Eristalis > Eristalis tenax. The sequence goes on along the minus strand of HG993126.1, from coordinate 17,404,235 downwards.
AACACATTTGTGTTGGAAATGCATTTAAATTGCTTGCATTGAAAGACGGCGGTAGAATCAACATAGCATTGTGTTCAAGGTAGAAATCCTATAACTGAGGCTTGAGCGATGACTTAAATTATTTGCACGTGCAAACCGCGTGGAAATCCAGGTTCCAGGTTCGATTGGTTTGGCAGCATTGCTAGAGGTGAGGTGTGTAAACTGCGTTCATATTTTATTCGCCTGATAATTTTGGACATATCCCCACAGTTGAATAAATTTGTTGTTTCCAATTTCAACTCAAGTTCTACATGTCACAAAATGTGTGCCAAGGGATCAATTTAATGCAGCTCCAAATCACGCAAATCTGCTCTATTCTCACCACATTAAAAAAAACATACGTCAAAAATGCATGCAAAATCTTCTCAGCCATTTTGTATAATCGACTGATAGATCCACATCAGCGTGGCCTTAGGCCAGAAATGCTGTTTTGTTTTGTGCTGAAGAGGTAAGCAGACAGCGTTTTTATTACATCTTCACAGACGGGCGTCTGGGAATACGTGTGAGCTAAGCGAGGCTGATTACTCCCGCCTATCACCATTGCCTTGCTCTATACTCCTAACAAGTGTGCGTGAAAATAAAGAAGTATGCGTGTCTTTAAAGCACAACCGTCAAAATCTGAGGTGAACTCTGATGGACTAGGAGTTTTCCACTGGAAAGTTGCATATTTCTCTGGTACTTCAGTTCTGCCAGGGAAATCCACGGACGAACAACTCTTCACACATACGGCAAATCCTGGAAGATGCCCCAAGTTTCGACAACCACCACCTATTCGTCGATTTCAAGGTCGAATATGGACGATTTCAAGGACAGCGTGCATAGAGATCGAACAAAACTCAGACGCCAACTGTAGAAGCACGATCTTTCACAGTTCTGTACAACTGATAGCATACGCGGGTGACATTGACGTGAATCAGAGCCAGAACACAATGCAGGCATTAAGACGGAAGCGTGTAAAATAGATCTATAGGTAGGCGATTAATGATGTGAAAAGTATACACACGAAAGGACCAACAACATCTACCTCTTGGATAGAATGGAACAATAGAAATCTGTAACTTAGCAGTCGGGGACCTAGTCAGATTGGCAGAATAACTTAACCACTGTTCCTTGAGCTCAGGGGACAATTGAGCCGCCTCTCGAAGGACCAAACTGACTTTATATTAGACATGGACAGTCCGTAATTTCTGAGCAGTAAGAAAAATGCCGCGTGCAATCTTTGCCCTATTTGCGTTGATGGCGTTTGAAGGAGAAGCCATACCCACGAACTATACGAGGATGCGTTGCTGGCGTTTGAAGGAGAAGATTTAACCACGGGCTATACCAGGATTACAGCGACATTACTCCACTTTGGCGTCTACAGATCCAATGCCGAAGGCGGCTGCGCCATGTCACGCATCGACAATTTAACCTGTGAGACAATGTAATAGAGGTCTGAGGTGGGTCACTCAGGTGGAGACGGACCTGAATCAACTTGGTGTGCGAAACTGGAGGCAGCATGCCTAAGATCGCGATGACCAACAAAACTTCAGGTTATGGCGCAGGTCAATCACGGACTAAAGCGCCACACAAAGAAGGATCCGTCGAAAATTATCCTGGAGTGTTGCTTATGAGGACCTCGTTTCACTTGCAAAAAGTCAATGATTGGTGTGTTTTAGGCGCTGAAAAAATCACTTTTCTCTGAGTGGTCTCAGTGATCTGAGTCTCTGAGTCTTTTGCAGACGAGCTCTGTTAGAGAGTTTTCATTGCCCAACCAAATGGCCTTCCAGCTACAAGCTCCAGTTCCAATAAGACGTTACCCCTGACCCAGGCAAATATTCACCTGGTGCCTGCAATTGAAGAGGCAGAGAATCAACTCTCGGGCTTTCTATTCCATATAGCATGACAGTGTCTTCTGCAGTGTGACTCCGGTCTTATTCACCTCATGCTGCTATGGCAAACCGAGTAGTAGCGGTCGCCAAGGGACTTTCTGAGCCATCAGGTTTGCCTTCAGAATCTGTTTGATTGGTCTGTTCTTCAATCGCCGATACAGCTCTACAAACTTCGCTGGGCTCCCGCGGCGATATCAATACTGTCTGCATAGCCTGCCCACGTCATAACTAATAACAAATAAATAGCAATCTTATCACCTCAGGTGTTGATAAGCCTAACCAAACAGCAGACACCGCACGATGAAAGAATGCATTAAGAAAATAATCCAAAGCCAGGAAGCATTCAATGGATATTCCATATTGCAGCACTCTACGGCAGGCGCGTACGACGGACGACGTCGTGAAAAACGCAATAAATTTCTTTTAATGGAGCTTCAGCCGTGGCGTGGCGCAAGCATTCGCGCACTGGCCCTTGCCGCTTACTCACCTAATTTTATCCCGCTGTGCAAACGAATCGGACAAGCTCTATGAATAGACTCTGCGCGAGTTCCAAAATTCCGAAATGATTCTCGCGGCTGCAGGTAGTTTCATTCTTGGCACATCAGCGAGGTATTGGAACACATTTCCATGGTTGCAGCAAGTGGCTGCCGACAAAAAAAAAAAAAAAAACATGCGAATGCAATGTTCGATGAGCGAAGCCTCCGTCATGTTCGTTCCTAGGGCGCTGGAATGTTTCTTGGGTCTTTTACAAATATTGTTTAAGATTTGTGTTGCGAAATTTTGTAGACTCTGCCCCGAGAAGATAGAAGAAGATGTGCACAGCCAGGTTCCGTGGGAGGTGATGAGGGGGGATGCGTCTCCAGAATGCGTGCTTGTTTGTTTGTCTTCCGCACACATTTTATGGCCCCATTGCATTTGTGGATGTGATAATTGGGTAAATTGGCCAATTCGAAAAATAATTAATTGGAATTGGGCTTCTTCCGGCTCCTGGGCGCGTGCTTTGGAAATGCGGAGACCTATTTCGTGGATCATCTTTTGAAGTTTGCTTCTGCTGAGACTAGCCACAGTTGCAGGGAAGTGGATTGATGGCAAGTGTGTTTGATGTTTGCCTGCACATAAAACTCGGGGATTTGTGAAGCTGTTCGTTCCGTCAGTTGGGCCGTCAAATTAAGATCGGAAGTTTGTGGGCAGAGATTCGACGTGATCTGTTTTTGTTTTATGACATGACATGCTTCAGTCGGTAGTCAGTACATTGTTTTTCTTGAGTTTCAAACGTCAGGAGTGTTGTTTCTGACTTGTGTGGTTGTTTCTCTGACTAGGCTGTCTCATCCCATTACACTTGAGGTCCAGTGGAGGGACCACGTGCAGCAGAGTCTTAAGAGTCCATCATGCGATGTCGGAACAGAACTATTTATTGAATATGACCGCTGGGCAATGTGTCAATGAATTCGAGAGAATAAGAGCCTTGGTCTAAACACTTTCCTGCCAAAACTGAGCTAGAAAGCATGAATGCCTGCCTAACTTTTCGGGTCTACAAAGACTGCTCGAGTCTATGAACCCGTCTCTGTCTGACTAGAAAATATGGGCAGTCATCTTAATTTGATGGAGTTTATAAAGGGTCTTCCAATAGGAACTCTCATACGAACTTTGACAGCTGACAGCAGTCATATTGTTGAAGCTACATATGTCAAATTAGCTGTCATTTATTCAGTCTGTTTTGCCAAATCACCGTGGACGGAAATTGGGGTTATATTCGGGCAACGTTCGCCCATTTTACGGTCGCCATAATCGGAAGAATCTCTGGATGAGCGCGTACGACAACTACCAAAATTGTTGAATTTTGTGGGGTACCAATCCACATGAGATCCAAGACCGTCCAATTCATGCCGCAAAGTCACTGTTTGTTATGGATTTTGGGCTGGCGGCGTCGATGGTCCATATTTCTTTGAGAACTACATTGGTCAGGCAGTCACCGTCAATGGCGAGCGCTATAGGCCAATCATAACCAAATTCTTTTGGCATGAATTGGATGATATGGACACCAGTGACATGTGGTATCACTAGAAAGGCCCTACGTACCACACAACTCACGCCACATTGGATGCGATTCAATCGGAACTACCAACCGAGATCGTGCGAATGGACTTGTTCTTGTGGAGTCTTATGAAGTCGCAGGTCTTTGCGAATAAGCCCCAAACCATAGCGGGCCAACATTACCCATGTCACCCATCAAGAGAAATTGGACATTTGGGATGCGCGCCACAAACAGAAACCGCGGTGGGTATTTGAGCGATGTTATATTCCATACACAACACATTGTGTTTCGAACAATAAACAATACAGTGGAATTAAATGCTTCAATGCTATGTGCCCACCGAAACGAAATGGCGAAGTTTTGCATGAACTTCTACTGAAACCTCAGTAGGTCCCTAGGAAGTTTTCAAATGTCATACATAAATCACTGAGCAAACAATAGGGTCCCACCCCAAAAAAGAAACTGTGGATGTACACAGCGATTGTCAGGTCAATCTTGACATAGGAAGCGTAGTATGGTGGCTCGTTAAACATGCACTGCTCCATCAGACTCCATGATAATGGCAGTGTTTTTCAAGCGGAGGGCTTTGGCAGCCAACGAAGCGGCAGAAATGATATACCTTCGACTGATACCATTCTCATACCAACAGAAATCACGTCCCAGCTCAAGGTCGCATGAAGATTCTTAGTACGCAGCACTCGATTACTCTTTGCTGGGTCCCAGGTCATAGGGACATGGCCGCAAATGAGGCAGCAGATGAACTTGCCAGTAAGGGCCAGAAACTGAAGCATCCAAGGCAATCCAATGCACTAATCCACCTCTTACAGACGTAAAGAAGAAAGTGGATGACAGAATCATAGAGCTAGCAAACGAAAGGTGGAAATCAGTACATGTGAGACCAGTCGGATGCTATGGCCGTGGTTCAAGATTTGAAAAAAAACCGACAAACTCCAACAAGGCGACAAAGGTTAATGCGGATGGTGACCGGAGCGCCCACCTACTCATAATTATCTGAGATACCATTGGAATAAAATGGAACTTGACCATGACACCATATGCAGAGAACATGTGCACTGAGGCACAGAAGACTGTGAGAACACTTCTTCCAGAATCCGAAGGAATTATCAGAAGTCAACTAACCGCCAGTTTCGGTTTCATCAGGATTTCAGGATGGCTGGACAAAGCAATGATTACGTGTGTAAACAGGAAGTAGTTAACTATCCTCCATGGGGAGCACAATATTTCCAAGTGAACCTAAGTGAACCCAGATACTAAGAAAATGGGATTGGAACACTAATACTTTATGTTTGTGAATCAGTAGTGAGTGATTAACGGAATCAAATGCTTTACTGAAACCAGAATAAATTGCATCAACCTGTTTTTTGCGTTTTCAATGATAAGGGGGAGAGGAAAATGTTAAGCTTAAGCGGGTCGCGATACCGACATGTGAGCAGCACGGTACTGGGCGCACATTGCTGGGTCTAACGATGGGCTTTCTTCGCGGCAAGAATTCAAACTTTTCTTCAAATACCTCTTCGCCCATTGCACCATCCGCAAATATACAGAATTCAAAGATCGCGACGTGAACGATGCTCCTTGAATTCCCCACTAAAACAAAATTAAACATAACCATTCGAAGATCCAGCGTAATTTTGAAAGTACACACAGTAAAGAAGAACAGCAACAAAATGCCACCCAAAAATGAGTCGCTTATCAAAAATCCCATTTATTATTTGCTAAACTCCAGAAGGCAATTAATTAATTTGCTGTAACGACATTATCGTTCCGAAAAGAACACACACGCACACTTTGAACATCTGACCTCTGTGGTGATCTTTGTTAGCTTGTCTTATCTTTGTTTCGCGGTGGCGTTCGGCTCTGCTCCGAACCGGTAGGCCAGGAAAGTGATAATTTAATTGCACATAGCTTGTCATATCTATGGGAACAGAGGGAACAGTGGTTTATATGCAAATTTCCAGATCGCCCAGCATACACACACAAGCTCAATCATAGTTTGTCAATATTTACTTCAATTGTTATGAATCTTCAGCCCACGCCGACGCTGGTTGCCACCATCGCTGATGCTGCCCTCCTGTGCCTTGGTTATTAAATCAATTTACAAGTCCGTTCCAGCGTGAACTTAACCTTAAACAGTGAATACTTGTGCTGGTAGAGGAGTGCCTGCCTGCCTGGCTGGTTGACTGGCTGGCTGAAATGGATGTCGGCCTGTGCGAACGCTTGAGCACTTAATTTCGATCCTAATTGGTTTTAAAACTACCGTCATACATGTTGATTGTTCTGGCCAGGAGTGAGTGAGTAACAGGGACGAGAGGGAGTCAGGCACATCGCACAGAGCCCTTGTGGTACTTACCGCGTTGGAGGGTTTCAATTCAGCGTACTCAACATGAAGGTTCTTTCAATTGACACAGAAAATGCCTTGTCTTCATGTGAGTTGTGTATGAATTGGTGGGGGTAGTGGCAAGCAGCAGCACACACTAGGGTTCACTTTATCAGTGAGCGAGCGACATATGTACTTTGCGTTGGAATTATGGAGAACAATCAATTTAGTTGTATCGCGAATTTTTGTTGGTTCTTGTTTTTTTCTAATTCTTACTCGTGTTTAGTCGATCAACAAATTTTGAGACGGCAGCAACGGTGCACGTTGCGAGCAAACCTCTGGGCGTAACAGTATCGAAACGCTTTTTGAAATCGGCTAATTGACGCAGTGTCGCGTGTGTCTGACCAATGACAGCGTTGATCGATCGCCTAGTGTGTGTCATTCGTCACTCAATCAACAAGAATATCAGGTGCCTTAGACCTGAGTTCAGATAAATTGTATTCCCTCGGTGTGACCAGGAGCATAAGGTCTGTGCTTGTGGACGACGACTAACGCATCGGGAAGTCTGAAGACAGCCCAAGATAAGGAGTGCCGAAAGTGTGTGTTTCGCTAGATAAGTGTTTCGATCAGCTTTTGCGGATTGTCAAACGTGACCGAGTGTAGCGGTGTTAATTGAGAAGAGGAAATGCTTGTGCTAACCGCCTGAGAAAAGTTCGTAAGTGTAGAAAATGTGTTTGATTTGTTTCTTATGCTTTCTGGTGGGCTCTGTAATCCGTGCAATTAAATTTGATGATGTTGGGTGATAATTAAATTATAACGCCGCTAATGGATTACCGCCGGCGCGCCGGAGGGGCATTTGAGTTAATTCTTTGTTTTGAGTGTGGACTGACTGGCGGTCATCACTTCCGATAGAATGTCGTGAATTTCTGAGAGTTCTAATGTCTGGATGAGTGCCTGAAAGTGTATTACATTGCTAAGTGTGTTTTATAGCGTTATGTCAGTGGGACTGTCAATGACCTTGCTGCAATATGTCTAAACTGGTGCTACCTTAAGTCAAACGACATGTGAATCATTGGCGCTTGTGTAAACAGGAACATACACAGTCTAGACCTGATGCCTCTGAATGGGGGTCTGTTAATGGTGTCGTGTTGCTTGTAAAAGCATACATATGAGTAAATAGACTTGTGTATACGAATACCAAGGTGCTCAGAACGTGACATTGAGGACTGGGGAAGTTCATATGACGTCTACAAAATGCGCTCATCACTTTTGAAACTGCCTTTTGACAGACGACAAAGGCAGATGACAAAGGCGATAGCTTGCTGAAAAAGGAGAAGAGCTGAACAATGACCCTTCAGAACGTGATTTGGATCACTCGTGACATTTTTTTTGATCCGATTAAATTTTACGGAAATGCCTTTGTTTCGAGTCGGACTGTCATGTCAGTTTGATGGATATTCAACTAATGAACGTATATCAAACCATCTCCCGATGTACTTCAAAAGATTGCAATTATGCTGTCTGTCGGGAAGATTTTTCGAAGTTTTATCTTCATCATCCTGATCTCGACTTTTCACAGTGAACTAAGCAGCACAGATCAGCCTGTCAGCCAAATGTCAAAATCAATCACTGGCGCAGGCGGTTGACCAAACGGGAAAGGCGCGTCTGTGCTTGGACAGTTTCGGTACGTGACGTAGAAGGCGGACAACATTGCGTTCCTGCAAAGACCAGTGGAGAAGTAGGGCCACTTTCACCACACTCTGGTTGGGATTTGAAAGCGTCTTGGTCTTACACAAGAATCCATGACCAATAAATATCATCTTTGGTTAGGAAAAGAACATTTTTAGTTAGCGACGAAGACTGACCAAATCACGTTCTAACTTAGGAAATAATAAAAGCAAGAGTTGAGCATTCGATTTGAAAAGTTGGCGTCTCTATTGACGTAAAATTCTCCTTAACTGGATATAAAGACTCAACCCATGGTGTAGGGCAAACAAGCGCTGGACAGCTTTGCCGGGGCGATCCGTCATCGTCATCGGGGGGATTATCGAGTCAACAGATGTTTAAAGGCGGAAGCAAGTGATTATTTTTTCAAATTGTAGTCTTCTCCTACATAATGGGCGTTTCAATAAGACCTATTTTTTTTTTAATTTTACTACATTTTACGACATTTACTAATTGCGTACCATTTTCTTATGAATTCATATTTTTTTTTACAATAACCGTCAAAGCTTGGCTAAGCAGTGATGTTTTATATATTGTGTAATATTAAAAAACGAATGTAGTTCATTCAATTTTCGCCACAGTTAAGTAGGGCCCGTACTTCTTGTTGTTGCTAAAGAGCTCCTGTCTTATTTCGCATAGAATAGGACATTTTTAAAGGATGTGCAAGACATCCTCGCGGTCATTGATGTTACATAGTCTGGAGAAGATCGGCAGAAAATCTCGGTCTGAGGTTCAGTCCAATCATTTTAAAAATGCCGAAACTCATTTCGAGTTCTTTTTCGATTGGAAAGCATTAAACTCACACATATTGTGGTTGAGACGACTGCATACTGCTCTTTGAGAAGAAGCTTTGTTTATGCGCTCTACCGTACACTAGTCATTCAACTCTACGGCAAATGAAATGTTCATCCAGCAGTCTGAAAGCAGTTGTAGTGACCGCGGCATTATGGGTCTGTGCGTGGACTAATACGCACTTGAACCTACGAATCCTAGATTCGATTGCTGGTACGAGTAAAATAATGTTAACTTAAAATTGCCCGTTTCGAGTCGGCATAAAACTGCAAGTCCCTTCAACTCATGAGAGAATAATATCACGCACAACACGAGTGGTTGCTGTAGCAGCTAGCCCATGACCCTCTACGGGCTGTTATTCCACCCATATTATTTGGCAGCTGTTCGCAACCTCTTCCAACTTTTTATACCAAAAGTTTGGCCACATTTTCGGGAAAATATCGTCGGCAAATCTAGAACATTTAATATATACTCGGCATAAGAAGGGCTTTTAATGAAAAGGAGGTGTAGGGGCAATCCTGGCTCAATAGGAGTCATGTAATTGGGTTGTGTTTGCGGCAGTCCAAAACGCCTTTTAATAAAAACCTGCGAGGTCTGATAAAGTGCAGTACATGCAGTATTCAAGATTCGGCGACAAAAGTGGTTTAAAATGGATTTCGAGGCAAAGCCGACAAACTGTGTCTTGGCACAGGTTTAATTTGTTAAGGTAGGAGTTCAGACCCTCAGTGGCCAGTGAGAAAGCTCGTTATACTTTTTTTTTATTAAGAATGGGTATTTACCGTGACCATGTTTCCACTGGTTTAGACGAAGTTTGTTTTCGCATTCGTCAATCAGAGTTGAAGCTGCTGTCCAATTGAAATTACAGTACGGTTCAAGACCGATGGACGCAGTGCTGGGTCGACTCGCGAACTCATCTGCGGATTCGTTTGTCTGCAACCCCCTGTGTCCAGGGACCCAGCCAAGCTTCACTCTTTTGTGCCTGGCAGGGATTGTAGAGCGTCATAGCGACAACCGACAGTTTTGGACGAAAGTACGGTTGGACGAAAGTGCCTCTAGTGCTGCTTGACTGTCCATTTGTAAGGAAATCCTTGGGTTAGGGTCCAAAGACTCCTGGCTCTACTCCAGAATCCATCTTCGATACTGTTGGGACACCATTGGACCAGCTTTCGCGATCGAATGTTTTAACATCGAAAAGCCTACCGAAACAATGCTACCTGACCATAATCCGGCATGGTACAAAACAAATCTCTTTTAGGAATCGAGTTGAGTATGCTAAGGTGTCCCGTTAAGTTACCTGGTTTGTAATTAGACTCAAGCTGTACTTTGATGGTGTATCTGGTAGCTATCATCCTGACTAAGATTGGTAAAGGAGTTAGCCCGACATAGCTTCTGGAGCTGTTGTGGAGCAAGTACGCATGACCCTTGTTATTCAGGGACAGTCAGTTGGAATGTTTTAGGCCCCCAAGCGATGGCCGCGTATGTGATAACGGGTCTCTTCATCATTGTGCACAACCAATGTATAATTTTGGCAGACCGACCCCAAGTCCTGCCGTATAGGCGTTTATTGGCCCACACTGATCCAGTAGCAGGCTCTGTGGCGGACTTAATATGTGAGTTCCAGATGATTCGTTTTTCTAGGACTACTCTCAAATATTTGACCTCACTGAAATAGACTAGTGTGGTGTTGGTGATTACTATGGATCCAAGGTTGGCTCGAGTCCTCCTTATGAAGGGCACTAGAAGGGTCAGTTTCTTCCTCTTCTCAATTCTTAAACTCAATATAGGTGTAATAGTGTTATGAACGAGTCTAGAGCATTTCGCGTGAATACGCATGACTGAGGATGCAAGCGAGTTGCTATGTTTGGGGGACCTCTACTTCGGTCGGAGGCGCTTATACAAATAGCTTGCATCCACAAATATGGTGAGAAGCATAAAAAGATGTTACCGCATTTGCAAATGGGGCGATGGACATGGATATAGATGAAGTCTCTACTCCGTACCAAACCGTGTAATGTTGTGAACTCTGAATCACATTTCTGACGATCACAATTTAAAAAAAAAATAAGGGCTCACATGTTGAATGACAATGACGTGCTCTCTGAAGTGAATTGTCAGCTGCCACGAGGCCCGTTACCGCTTACGGTTTAAGTAGAAATGTAATTTCATAGCATGCGCTTAGCCTTTAGAGCAACCACTCGTGTTGCTGTATGCTCCTCTCCATGGTGTCTCACCAATGGAGAGGAGCTAAAGTTTTCTGCGGACTCCGAACGGAGTAGCGATAGAGAAGATATTCAAAACAGATGTTGGCCTGAGCGTCGTCTCTGATTCCAAAAAAGTGGAGTCGTGAATATGGAACGGTTTCAGAAATTGAACAATCATGAAACAACGGCAGCAGTTTAAGTAAACGAAATGTAATGAATTCTCTGTGATACTGTCGTTCATGAGATTAGAGAGACTAAAAACTCTGTCTTCCAATGTGAAATGTTCCTCGATCAAAAATACACTCAATTGAAACGAAGAGCATATTTATTTACCAACGCAATTGTCTGTAGTGCATGCGAACACACGTATATTTCGAATCTATTCTCATTTTGAAACAAAGCAATTAAGGGGAACAACTGAATTAGCTCTTTGACTAAATAAGAAAACAATTTCGAGGTCACAAATCCGCAGATAAGGTGACGTTGGATTAGAAAGAATTTGTAATGTAGACACCCAACGTATGTATGTTATTAATTGGTGTCAGCCGATGCATTATTGTACTCTTGTCATATTCCAATTGCGACAACAAAGTGAGTGAGCATACAGTCAGATAATTTTAAATGAAGTTCATGTAAACTAATAAATTGTATGAAAGGAATTCCAATTGAACTGGTGTCGAAAACTGTGTGCAGTTCTTTCCTATTTTTTTTTTATTTTGGTTTTGTTAGTCAGTGATTTCTTTTTAACTCGAGTTCTCTCTGGAATATTGCACAACAAGGACGAACGTGTTTCGCTTGGTGGCATCCTTGCATCTTCTACGAAATACTGGAGGGCTTGATCGCATTCAACCGTTCAAGGGAAGGAAGCTCGGTAGTTTGTGGTCTTAAATTCATTGTAAATAGGTAGGTTGTTACGATCTGATTCGAGTTGCGTATTACTCGAGTGATTCGAGCAATTTCAGATTCAACTCGTACTCGAGTTAGTCCATTTGAACTCAAGTAGAATAACCGACTATATTGAAAATTTAAAAATAACGCCACTGTCTCACATTCGTTAGAAAAATTATCAAAAATGAATCGTGGGGGAGAAAAGTGCGATCCCAAGGAATCTTTGGTCGATTTAGCCTACCACCAGTGCCTCGAAAACGACATTTTCCACAGTTCTCGCTGTCATCACTCTCAACAATCCTTTCCAAACATCTATTTTGTATTGCTTAGTACACTTTTTATGGAAACTGGAGTGAACAAGAATAGAAGCACAATAATGTGCTCCGCGTTTTTTACCCGTTTTTACATAGTGAGGATTTGTATTAAAAAGGTTTTTAAACTCGACTTATCACTTACAGCTAAGTAAACTATTACTCGATTATTTTTTAAAAATGACAGCATTGATTCGTGTGAATTTATTTCACTCGTCTGGTAGGTGGTAAGTGGCTGTAAAAGATGCACCAATTAGGCCCGCTGTACTGCCACGTGGGTAAACAAATAATTATTGGGTCGGCGTGTTTAGGTCGACAGACAGTTTAGTCTGTGAATTCCAGTATTGATTTGACCGGTGTTTCATTAAGGTCACATAGAAGCTGGAGCCCATTATGGTTTCCCTGATCGACGCGAGTGCAGGGCAGCTGCAAAGAATGTCTTGTACACTTTCCTCATCTGCTGCAGAAGGCAGTTGTCCTAGTCTTTTTGCGTGTAGGCCTAATAGGCAGTGTCAGGTAACTATCCCCCTGCAGTTCTAATTTCGGATCTCTTTAAATAGATCAAGCAATCTGATTTTTTTTGGATCGAATCGAGGCCACATTTGCTTTGAGATTTTGTGATGCCTGCCTCTCATTTGGCAGTAACTTTTTGTTTACTGATAATGTTGAACAGTGACTTAAAGGCAGCTAAGGGCGTACATATGTAACAAGAAGTTTCATAATCTGGCAGTTTTGTGGCGATTTTTGCGAGATTGTCAGTTTGACAGTTTCTCGTAATGTCTCTATGGTCTGTTCGGATATATCGTCGAGAGGTGTGCGACAGCTTATGAAAACTTCTGTGTTTATAGAGAACGATGTCAGATTTAATTGCTGCCCGGCTATTCGTTAATCTGAAGATATCGAGGGTGAATAGCACGTCCTACCTCGGACAGGACAGGTCTTCGCTAATCGACGATTGATTTAATTAAATTAAGATGTTTAGAGAATACACCACTTCCTGTTCCACTTCTTATGACGTTACCAAAGAGTATTTTGCCCGTATCAGGGTTTCGAAGTTTTTCTCTGGGAAGGACTTAAGTGAAGTATGGTCAGACTGTAAGAGGTAAGATGCTGTTCTTTTAGAATTGTAGCATGTGCAAATTTGTAATCACACCATTGAGAGCATGCTTTTAGTCTTATTCCACAGTTGGTTGATATTTGCTAACCAAATATATCTAGGGAGTTAGGATCAATAGGGTTTCATTGGCGACATTTGTCATAGTTTTCCAGCTTTCTAGCCGTTCGAAATTACATTGCGCTGGAAATATTGGTATGTGGTCTGCAAAATGGACCTTCTTTGGTCATTTGTCCTGTATTGCTTTCAACGAAATGCTCCCAGTGAGCTCCTGAAGGCTCACCACCTCCATTGTGATCTGCATTATCGACCGCTAAATGAGATATCTTTGTTCTGTTCAGTTTAATTTTACTCAATTATTGTAAACACCAACTTAAACTTGTAATAATAAATAAAAAAAATGTATTTCCGTGTCATGGGTGGGTGTGTCGAATCCTACGCAGAGGATGCCAGGTTCAATCCTCAAATTTACCAAGTTTTTAATTTCGGCTCCACCTATTTCACTAAAAATGCTTCTCAAACGTCGCCGTTCGGAGGCGGCATTAAACTGTAGGTCCCATCCACTCGTAATAATAGCACACGCAACAAGGTGGTTGCTGTAGAAGCTAGGCCCAGGTTCTTCTCGGACTGTCGCGCCACCCATATTTTCACCTCAGCTAGTATCACAATATGGCATGAGATTCATCCATGACCTTCCCTCAAGAATGCTAATGAATTTCAATGAAACACCCACCAACTACACATTCTGTTCGAAAATGTTTATAATCACACGAGTTATCTAGAGTCTCGAGCTAAAACAATAGGAGCCGCAATGATAAGCTAAATGGTGATCATTTTAAATTAAGTCACCATCTGATCGCGAAAAAGTTATCTACGTCTCTTCGTAATGATGATGTTAATTGTATTAGAATTAGCCCATAAACATCGTCGATAATGCGATTGACACGACACACGTTCTTGCGGAACCGGCCGTCAATGCTATGTGACTCACGCATGCAATAATTCTTCTCTGCTAATCGTTCACTTCGGTAGGCCTTGAAAACATGGAGAGTTTCTTTAAATGTATTTGAAAAGTTATGAGATAATGTGACTTCTTATCAGATATCAGATTCTAGGAATTAGCAAACGACCACGACCGTCATCCAACTCAGGCGTATAAAAATCAGACTCGATGATTAATTTATGTTTTTTTATTCCCAGGTCGCCAGCCATCACGATAAAACTGCCATCAATGAGTTAAGCCTGCTCTAGCGACACACGACAAGATTCAAGAAAAATAAAGAAAATCGAATATCACACTTTGAGCAGTAATGGTGCTTCCGTTTGGACTCGGTGCTGATGGGCAGCATCCGGCTGCGCCGGGCCGTACACTCATGCCTCCTACGGCTCCACCAGCCGAACCACACATCTCCACAGCCGCGTCTGCAGTTGTTCCACAGAATCATAGCCAATACATTGAATTTATTGTGGTCAATGATGACGACCGTTATATGATACGTTGCGAACGCAAAGCTGTCCTCGAGAACAGCGTTGAATTGGCGAAAGTAATCCACGCGGGTCCGAACAGCGGTCGCAGAAACGACAACCACTTTCAAATATCGAACGTGAACAAGCGGGACTTTGAGCTGCTCATTCGCTTCCTGGAGACAAAGTTCGTCAAGTACAGAGATCACATGCATATACTGGAGATCCTCGAGCTGGCGAACAGATTCAACTGCCCCGACCTAGTTATCCACTGCATCAGAGAGCTTGACTTGCAACTAACCAGTGCCATAGTGTTGGATGTGTTCCGTTCATTGTGGTATTACAACAGTCCCTCTCCATCGACCATCCACAACCACCAGGTGACCATTCAGGATCCAGGGAAGAACTCAAAGAAAACCAAGTCGACGACAACCAACCCGTATCCATTCACGGCGGAGGACTTTACGGTCGCATTGCTGAACAATTCGTTGCAACTGATCGACATGCACGCTGAGCTTGTGTTAACAAAGGAGCAAATGACAGCGCTGCGCTTCGAGGAGCTGGAAATGATCGCCAAACGTGACGCCTTACAACTTCACTCGGAGTTGGCCCTATTTGAATGCCTTGCCAACTGGTCGGTGGAGGAGTGCAATCGCAAGAAACTCCCTCCGAATGCGGAAAACCGACGGAGAGTCCTTGGACCACTGTGCTACGCCCCGCGATATCTCACAATGTCTGCGAAGGACTTCCGCAAGGCCTGCGATCGTGTAGAGCTTCTCGATCCCGCGGAGATCTTCCTCGTGGCCGAGGCGATCGATGGTAAGAAAATGAAAAATCTCACCGCCGAACAGACTGGCATGCTGGAGAAATTCCGCACCCCACGACCGGAGTTTGCCAAAATGCCAATCCACCTCAGTGATCGCAGCAATCCCAAGAACTACCCCAAGAAGATGCGACGTGCAGAGAAGTCCGAAAACGGTGGTGATGGCTGCTGGGAGAACTTCGGAATGAATTGCTTAGCTGCCTTCGCATGCATCTTTGACTGAGTACCGCCTTTAAGTACCGCTTCGTCTTAAGTTGATTATCGGTGTTGTGTGTCGTCTTCAATTGTTTTCAAACATTTTTCTGTTATTTTTGAAAATTATCCACGCACATATTTTGAATACATTGTACCTATACACAAACACATTTAAGAGAATATTGAACGCCAACAACAAAACGAACAAACCTTTTTTTTTTGTAGAAAAATGCAAAAATTGAAAACTAGTCAATTGGAACGGAACGAGTAGTGTAATGAGGGTGTTTTTTGTTTTTATTTTGGAAAATTAAAAATCTTTAAAATATCGTTACCAAATAGAAATGTTAATTTTTATGAATTTGTTAAGTATGTATGTATCCTAGGAGGAATATTCGAGGACACCCCGCTTGTTTGATGGGTGACGCGTACACCCATGGACTGTTGTAATTTTTAGCTAAATATTAAAATTTGTTAAGAGTTTTCATTTATTTTCTAAGCTATTGCCATGCCATAGGTTTCAGTTTTACTGAATGCACTCATTGCTGAACGAGGGGCACTAAATTATACCGGCAACGTTATCTTTGGAATATGTTGTACAATTTTAATAAAATGTTACTTATAGATAATTTTTCTTTCTTATTCATTTTTATCATTTGCCATGGGTCATATCTACGAGTGTGATGTGGGATCTATTGAGAGACAAAGCGCGCATAAATGAAGAAGTGTCTGTAATAAAAGGGAGAACACGACTTTATTAATTTCTTGCATCTTATCTCCGAGGCGTGGAAACCTTTAAAAAAAGACACATAGCTAGCTGACTGTATCTGAGAAATAAACGCAAATTTTCCTCTTCATGCTGCCTAACCTAAATAAACACACGTCTGACGTCTCTATTTGAACAGTTGCCGTGCGTAGTATATTGTTTTTATGAAGCAAGCAATACTTCTTTTATGCCGCATTTTGTATCTCAATTCTCAAGGTGACTCTCTGCCAATGGGGACTAGATTCGAACGAGAATATAGTGTTTATTTCCTGCATATCTTGTTTGCTAATTATGGTGGGTATTCGCCTGCTTAAGTAAATTTTATCTGTCAATTTCACACAAAGGAGTCTAGTGTAAGCGGTGCACTTGTTTATTTTTTTATTTTCTTAGCTTAATACTTACACAGGTGAAGCTTATTTTCATTTAGTCTAGGCAAGAGCTTTGATTTTTCTGATGAATCATGACGAATTTCAATCGCAAATCAGCTGATTTCTAGGGTTCCACGTCAAGGTTGAAGCATGCGTTTATAGGGAACCTCTCTATGTAGCATTAAGTTATTTTACTGAAACCACAAAATGTCGTTCCGGTCGAGTTTGAAGTAGTTTCAGCCTCAATTTCCAAGTCACTCACTTCCAATTTATACGTGTCCGCCAAAACAAATGTAACTCACTCTGAATGTTTAAATGGCAGCATGAATAGCTCTGTCTGTTGACAGAAAATAGTAGTGTGAGAACACCAGACAATAGAAGGAGTTTTAAAATTAACACCAAAATAAATTGAAATTCACGCTGTAGCCTCGTTCGGTTCAACAACGTACCGTGGACGGATGACTTGAAGTCGGCTGCATCTAGGTTTATCAGAAACCACTAACTTTCCACACCTAGAAAATGTATGGCGGAACCTAGTAGAGAGAGAAAATTTATAAATTCGGCGTTTTCTATGGGATGGAACGTAGCATAAGAAATTTTGGACAGCTTATGTAGTTTCTGATTAGACGGAAGTGGCTTTGTTGGTTGGTGCCTCGACCCCTACGCATTTGAGGCTACGCAGCCCCAGTACTAGCAAAAATCTTTTCACGGCCCCACCTCTTTCAAGTCACTGACAATGCTCAAAGAGTGTATCTAGAAAGGGCTTCTCGAATTAGCCGTTCAGAGTCGGCATAAGACTGTAGGTCCCTCCCACTCGTGAGAGAACAAAAGCACGCACAACACAAGTGATTGAGAAGCCAGGCCCCGACCCTTTATGAGCTGCAGCGCCACTCATATTATGTCTTTAGTTTCATATGACGTACGGTTATAGATATATGAATTTTCTAGAAGCATGTGTTTGAAATGTATGCGAACACTTTATTGTACAGAGAATCTTCTCTTTACGGACACCCTTTATATCCTAACCCCTTCTTTCTTCTTCTGTCAATAGATGCAGGCGTGAGAAAAAATAGTACCCATTACATTATCGAGATAAGCACCAAAATCAGCACTGACCTCTAGCGGCATTCAAAGCAGAATGAACGAATTGCTTCATTAGGAGCAGATTAGTAACGCAAATTGCCATCAATTGTAATAAAGGGTGATGTTTAAAGGTAGAGGACTTTAAATTGAAATAAAACAAAGGAGATGTCATTTCAATATTCGTTTAATATCCATTATTTGACATATAATTCCATGACATTACTGTCATTACTGTCATCAGGCATCAGGCTACATGTCGGCATTAACGAAATTTTGTCTTCAAAGTCCAAGTCTAAGTTCAGCAATAATGTCTTACTAACGTTTTGAACCATCATGATTTTTCAAAACATATGGACTAATAATTCCTCCGGTCCGGCCCTCAACGGTGACTCTCTGTTAGTCGCCGCTAGGTTAAGTGCGTGGGTGAACGGCAGTAAGCCAATTCTCACTTAGGTCCTGTTGGACCCATTGTGATGCCCAAAGGGGGAAAATTACCAGCAGCTAAAGTACGTGCCAGCTGGTGAGTCCTGTTGGTTGCGGCCCAGGTCCAACCCGGACTGTAGCCCCATTAGAAGAAGAAGAGAAGTTCCTACGTCATGCTTGTCATCCTTGTGCTTGTCATGTTGCTGTTACTGTGTCGTACAGACATTCTTATAAAGAGATATTTTTTATATCCTGGAGGTCCTGGAAGAAATTGTCTCTCAGTGTTATATGTCTCAGTTGGCAGAGACTGGGGCAGAGGTATTCAGGAGTGTCCTCTTGTTCATCTTATATAAAGTCGTTGGTTAGTTCCATATTCATTTCATGGTACTTCAGATGATTATGGACCATATCAGCTTTTTGTCGTATTGAAGGAGTTTGCCGATTTGGCGATGGCGTCAGTCAAAACAAATTTGAAAACATTTCATGGTGAATTGCCAAACCAAACTAACCTCAAAATAAACGACAACAGTCACAGACAATATTGCCCGTTTAAAGTTCTCCGACTCTAAACAAAAACTCACTTTACTTAAAATAATGTATTCATTGAAGTGCTTTATTTGGAGCCAACTGGTGACACAGATTGCCATAAGGTCTTGCATTTGATAGTAGTGGCCGAAGATTGAACTCTGAGGTAAGTTTGGGACATCTGCTAAGAATCGCAAATACATTTTATTGAAACTGTCTGTAAACGCAGGCTTACGCAGATATAATTTACCAAACTGACGAGGAATAGCATTTATTAATTTCGATCACATAGTCGGAACTCGATTACAGTAAGAAGTAAAGTCTAGGTTCACTTGGTCACACGAAACAAGGGACTACTATGTTGCGAAATATTCGAATCTACCACCACTATTACCCGACGTACAAAATCGACAACACATTGTATATAACCCTTGTCAAAAAAGAGTCGCAACGAAGAAGAGTAATGATCAATGACCATGAGCAGTTTGTTTTATTTTCTATTCTCTTCTAATTTTACACATTTGAAATACACATTATAAAAAATTCCTTCACTGTCTAAGACATTACTCCCAACAAGTACTAAATAGTTAGTTAAAATGTTGCATTTGTATGATTTTCATTTGATTTCAAGTGAAACTTGAATTTCCTTGATTTTGTTAAAATAAATGAAAAATAAATAATATAAACTCGTAAATAAGTCTAACAAGTAAAACAAGAAAGAATAAATAAATACAATTTTAGAGAATATTTACAATGCTTTAAATAAGAATATTTCATATTGAACAATAACTTAATCACTAGAAATATTAAAACAAAACAAAAAGAAAAGAACAACTTAAACGCATATACAACACCTGTCATTTTAGAAAAGTAAATATTATAGATATGTATTTTTCCGGGTTTTATCTTTTACTAGATGAAATTGTGAAAACCATTCATGAATGCATATATATATATATACACATTAGATAATAAATATATACATACATACATATATACTCAGAAAATCAGAAATTAAGAAAAGGGTAAGGTCTTATCTTTTAAGCGTAAAGCAAAGGAACAAAGTTATATGTTGTATTAGGAAATTATGTTAACTCCGTTTGGTCTGATGTCAGTTAGTAAATCCTAAATAACAGTTATCAGTTGCCAATTGCGTGTGATTTAAGGCACATTTTGCGTGACTTTTCTTAACCTGTGACGCCTTTTATTTACAACTTTTGTAGATTTATGTGCATTTGTATCTATTATTTGGCAATTCTTAATGAAGTTTTTTTTCTTTTGTATCGAAAAATAAATGTTTTGTTAAAAAAAAAAAATGGAGGAGTGAATCGAGTTTTACTTCTGGAAAGATTTGCCTGAGTTGGCCGTGCTGTAGTGGAGGTCTGCATCGACTTCTACGTTGGGTGCCGTTACGTTATTGTATTGTTAGAGAGACACGTATTTTATTCTCATTCGGAATCGACATAAAACTGTAGCTCCCTCCCACTGGTGAAGAAAGAATAGCACGTACTGCTCAGGCGGTTGTTGTACAAGCTTGCCACAGTTTATTGTCATTATGTTGAGCTGATACCACCTCTTTCGAGTCACTGACAATGTTTTTTTTTTTTTTTTTTTTTTTTTGTGTAATTTTGTTTTATTGTATTAAAAGTAACTTACATGCTAGACAAAAGAACTTAAAACTAGCTTAACTAACTTAACAATTCATGAATTGTTCTTAATACTAACCTACTGACCCTATGCGGGTACTCTAAGCTAATCTAATCTAAAATTATAAATGTGCCTTTCGGCTTAATCTACTTGTTTTTTTTTTAGTCTTTCTTGACAAACTTGATTAATTTATTATGTGCCAAGAAAACTTATAAAAAAACTTGGCTAAACTTAAATTTAACTACTTAACCTACCTTATACTAACTTACCCTAACCTGAAACTTAGGACTATCTTAATTATGTCCGTAACAGTACGGACGCGTGCACCAGGGCGTATATGTTATGTATATGCTTAACATATATAATTTATACGCCGTGGTGCACCTTTTTTTTTGGGTTTTTTGTTTTTTTTTTTTTTTTTTTTGGATTTTTGTTTATATACATTTTTTTTTTTTTTTTTTTTTTTCTTATTATCTACCTTAAACCTATGTAAGCTGGCCACCAAGGTCAACTACCGGGTCGTCTAAAAAGGCCATCGGTGGCGGAGACTGGTTTTGGTGTAACCACCAGTAAAATTGCCGATCTTTGGCAGACTGCTTTCTATCTCGAGCGGGGATCGCTCGACTGAACCGAAGAAGATCCTCGTGGGTGCGAGCGACATCCGGTTCGTATTGGAGTCGCCTGTCCACTGTTCGGCGTACGACATGGAAGATTACAGGGCATCCGTCTGTATCCTGTATTAGGCCAATCGTGTCTAAATAGAGGAATGCTTCGGGCGGAATAAAGCCGTTAAGGCGCACCCTTTCATGGTACGTAATATTGGGGTAGTAAGCCCCGAAGATCAGACTGTTGGAAGAAGTCATAGCTCGTGCAATGTGCCTTCTGATCAGTTTAATAATAAAATTATCTATCCTGTTCACGTTTGCCTCGTTGTACAGGACTTCGTTAGGATAGTACTTCTTGTACTCAGACTCGGGTGTACGATACAACCGGAGACAGGTCCGAAGACACTGTCTCTCGAACAGCCTCATCTTTTCCATCTGGGAAGGACTCACGTTGAACCACAATGGACAACCGTACGCCATGATTGGCCTGATAAGAGCCATGTAGCAGATTACCTTCACCCTGGTATCAAGTTGGCTACTGAAAAATAACCTCCTTGCCGCAGCAAAGGCCTTTCTGGCTTTCGTCAGAGCAATATCTATATGTTTGTCAAAATACAGATATTGATCCAGCCAAATGCCAAGATATCTTACTACACTTTTCACAGCTAACGGCTGTCCTTGCGGGTCAACTATGCCGAACTTGCGCCAGTTTAGGCGAGTATCCCGCGAAGCCGTGTACAGCGGGGTCCTGAAAAGGATAGTTTCACACTTCAAGAAGTTGATAACCAACTTCCAGTCGTCGCAAAATCGCTGAATTTTTTCGAAGTCACGCTGCAACAGGCTATTTATTACCTCGACCTTCGGACCTGATCTGTACGCTACTAGGTCGTCGGCGTACGCAATTAAGTGCGGCATGGAACCTATAAGTTCTGCAGTGAATATTGAGAACAAGATCGGCGACCCAATAGCCCCCTGTTGCAGACCATTTTTAATGTCAAAGACCGTGGTAGAAGTTACGTCGCCACTTTTTACGACGAACTTTCTACCTATTATCATGTCATAGATTATGTATAGTAATGGTTTACTTATACCAAGCCTGACCAGCTTGAGGAAGAGGCCCTCCAACCAAACGGTGTCGAACGCTTTCTCCAAGTCAATCAGGCAGGCACCCGTGCATTGTTTTTTGCCTTTATTCCATTGAATGTCGGACACCAGTTTGGACGCGGCATGTGTGGTTTCATGCCCCGCCCTGAATCCGAATTGGTTGTCCGGTATGATTTTATTTTCCTCTACCCATTGTTTCAGAACTCGAATGACTATCTTTTCGAAAACCTTGCTTATGCACGGAAGAAGACTGATCGAACGGAGATTTGTTGGAATAGATTTGTCTTTGTCCCGTTTAGGGATTGGTTGCACAACAGCTGTTTTCCAGTGCTTTGGGTAATATGCATTACTTAGCATATTGTTAAACAGTGTTGTGTAAATCTGTACTATATCGGGGGGAAGTTGACGAAGCACAATATTCGGTATTCCATCGATTCCCATTGACTTTTTTTTCTTCAGTGAGTTAAAAATGCCCTGAAGATCTTCTTGAGAAATCAAGATGTGATTTCCATCATTGGCGACGGCACTATGTGCCAAATTATCGTCACTGAACCAGGTGAAACCTGGATTCTCGGATCGCCATTGAATT
Organism: Eristalis tenax; assembly: GCA_905231855.2. Classification (NCBI taxonomy): domain Eukaryota; kingdom Metazoa; phylum Arthropoda; class Insecta; order Diptera; family Syrphidae; genus Eristalis; species Eristalis tenax. Next base: position 17,381,332 of record HG993126.1, on the reverse strand, counting down.
ATTTCACTACGAAGATTAGTGTGGTTCAGCAAGGCTTCGTTCTCCAGGTCGTGGTTCGGTCTACTTACTTCGTTGACCGTGTACACTTGCTGGAAAACAGCACCAATAGCTGCCACCTTCTCCTGGGGATCTTCAACCACGAAGAAGTCATTGTCTAACACTGCCCCATCTGGATCGATGCTAATTGATGTCAGTAAATGTTCGTTGTTTGTCGTCCTGGGAAGTCTAACAGCCTGGATGTCGTTTTGATCTTTCCTTCTAAAAATTTTATTTACTTGCGGGAACATTCCCGGGTTGTTAGATCGTACAGCCCGGATTTTATTGCCCCAGTGCAAGCTTATAGCTAAGCTGTAGTTTATTCGTATTAATTGTTGGAGGTTCTTGATCTCCGACTTCAGTGCCCTTACTTCCGAGTTTTGTGGATCTGTAAACCGCCTGTACAAGAGCTTAAGTCTTGATAGCAGTCTACTTTTGTGCACGTGGAGTGCATCGATGGTAGCATTTCGATAAACATCGCTGTCATCGATTTGTACTACCTTCGGAATAGTTTTCTCCATGGTTCGTTTAATTACGTCGTCCATTTGAATGAGGTACCTGTCAACCTCTTCGTTCGTTAGGTTTCTGTTTGTAGGAGGATTGATCCCACTCGAACGTAGTTCTGTGGATAAAGTCCTGGCGAAGCGTGACCAGCGGGCCTTATTATAATTATAAGGGTGCCTCTGGACATACTCCTCCAGTTCTTCCACCTCGTTCGGGAGCTGAATAGCCGCCAAGAGCCCGCAGTGATCACTCTCGTACTCAACCGCAGTTAAACAGTTCCGCGTGCGTCTTTCCACGTCTAGTACAGTCAGTCGTCTGTCTATCAGCAACAAATCCAGATAGGACCCGCTTCTGGGATACGATGGCCTATCGGTTGCAAGCAAATCTAGCTTGAACTCAATATTGTGCTCTGCCAACCAGTTATACAGTGGGGTTCCCCTGTCATTATGCACTCTATTGCCCCATTCCCTATGTTTGGCGTTCAAATCCCCGGCAATGATATAATAGTTTTCGGCCGCGCTAAGTCGAAGGCTCGTGAATAGAGTATCGAGCTCTGAAATAAAGTTCCGATTGAGGGTACTATTGTCAGCTGCATAGATCGCGATCACATATAACCGCTTTCCACCCTGTAGCGGAATGCGTGCAATACACGTTTCTAGCACTTGAAATCTTCGCACTTCATTGCTATACAGGACCTTATGACATAGGCCTTTTTTGATTAGAAGAGCAACCCCGCCCCCTTGCAAGGATTGGGGCCGGTCTCTTCGAATTATGTGGTAATTCTTGTACCAGAGATTGCGCGTTTGGTTCAGCTTAGTTTCGCTGACCATCAACACGTCTGGATTGTGGATTTGCAGAAGGTTACCGAAGTTCATTTTACGTTCGGTTTTGATCAGTGAATTCACATTCACTGCTAGAATTTTAAGGTTACGGGCTGCCTGCGCAGCCATCATACCGATGTGGCGTTTGGCTCGGCGAACAGCGTAGAGTAGATGAGGTCTACTCGCGCTGCTTGCTCTAGGAACTGTGTTTGTAGCTGAGCGATCTGCCCCTGGATGGAGAGCAGGACCGTCTTCAGATCCAAGTCGGCTTCAGGTTGCCTGGCCACTGGGACCGCAGCCACCTTCGGCGCTGTCTGTTGTACCGGTCGCCTACCTGATGCCATTTGGGCATAGGAAACTGCCGGTGTAACAGTGGTAGCTGGAGCACGTGGCACTGGCCTCGCTTCTACCATTTTTTCTTTCCTTTTGGCCTCTATGCTTTTTCTAATCTCTTGGACCTTAGGGCATCCCCGATAGTTTGCAGGGTGCCCGCTGGTCTTACATAGTACACATTTCAGCTTGCTCCTGTCTTCGACTTTGTCCGTCCCCAAAGGGCATTCCCCTCTAATGTGGGTACCTGCGCATTTGACGCAGCGAGACTGCATGTTACAGTTCGCCGCGGCATGCCCATACCTTTGACAACGAGCACATTGGAGTGTGTGTCTTGTCTTTTTTAGTGTCTCCCATTTGACAGAAATGGAGCCTAAACGATTGATACGTTTTAGGCTGTCTATTTTCGTGTCTGGGGTGACCTGGATTAGGAAGAACGGAAGTTTCCTGTTCTCCCTTTTCGATACCGCAGTGTAGAAGGGCTTAACCCCGACAAACTGGATATCGTCTCTCTGCGCTTGGCGCAGTTTAGCGAGGATCTCCTTGGGATCAGTGTCAGGATCCACGCCCTTAAGGAGCATGGTCTGCACCTTTTCCCCTTTTGGAGTATACGAGAAAAACTCGGCCTCCGCCACCGCTAGTCTTTCTTTAATGACGTGGTAGTCTGCCACTGATGAGCAGTGGACAGACAATCTTAAGGGCCCTTTATATTTTATGTAATATGAATTTTTAGTGGCCAACTTACATAGTTTATCAGCGTCGTTCGTATCCAGTCCGAACACGTTAATCGGCGGGCATCTCTCCTTCTGGGCTGGTTGCTGATGCTGTTGTTGCTTCTGCGTCTGCTTCTGCTGCGGCTGCTTCTGTTGCTGTTGTTTTTGTTGCTGTTGCTGATGCTGCTGTGGCTGCTGTTGTTTCTTGACAGCTGTCGAACGTTGTCCCTTTGGCAACTGTAGGGACTGCACTTGTTGCTGCTGTTTAGTCTGCTGTTGTTGTTGCTCTTGCTGTTGTTGCTGTTTTTGTTGTTGCTGTTGTTGCTGCTGCTGTTGTTGTGCAGCCTCTTTGGCCGCTTTCCTGGCCCTTAATTTGATTTGGAGGGCTTTGATGTGGGCGTCCAGCTCCTCCCTCTCTCTCTGGCTCTTCACCAGCTGCTCCCGGTCTTGTTCTTCTTCGTCATCCGATTCGGATGACGTCAGAGCATAGAAGGGGTTCTCTCTTCCGCTGTAGGAGAATCTCCCCTCGCCTTCTGTGGACTCGTATTGTACGTCGTCGTACAATACAGCTGATGTGGCTGCTGCAGTTGTTATTGTTGCTGCTGTTTTTTTTGTGGTTTTTACGGCCGTTTTGGTGTCGCCTGATCCGACACTGGAGCGGCGCTTCGACAGGCTCGGTTGTTGCTGGAGCTTCTTCCTCCTTTTCTTCCTCCCCTCTTGTGTTGACTGGTGGTCTGATGTCCCAGCCACCGGTACAACATCACCCGATTTATGGAGCTCGGGTCGCTCAGCTGACTCCATACTATTTTTTTTTTTTTTTTTCACTTAATGTCTTTTTTAATTTTATTTGAAAAAAAAAGATCTCAATGTTTCTTCGGGATTTGAACCCGGCACCACTGACTCACCCGCGATCACTCTACCACGAAGCTACTCGGTGTTACAGTTTTCAGCGACACTTTATGCACTTGAGCACTTGAGTTCTACTAGTATCTCACTAAGCCGAAACACGTCTGCACTGGGAGGAGGTCTGTGAACGACTGGCACTGACAATGCTCAAATAGTATAAATGTTTGGAAAAGGCTTCTCAAATTGGCCGTTGGGAGTCGGTATAAAACAGTAGGCCTCTTCCAGTCGTGAAAGAACAATAGCGGTTGCTGCTGGCCCTCAACGGGCTATAACGTCACCCATATTATTATTTTTATCTTCAGCCTTTTGAGTCTTTTGAGCAGATGGCAGTTGATCAACTGCACCAAGAATCGATGGCCCTGGACAAGACAACGTCTAGAATTGTAGGATGTAAATAAGACCAAAATAGTCTACATATATAACGTCTTCGAAAATGTATGTACTCCACCGACGACTTGAAAAGAAGGTCACACTGATCGGCTATAGCCTCGAGGTAGTAAGGGACTTCATCCGCTGTAAATGGTACCAACCGTAAACGTAAGTCAACCAGAGGAAGCGATAGAATAGACAGGAAATTATGGACTGTGATCATAAGACCACTTCCCTCACTCAACCGTTGCGTACTCGAATTTTACTTAAGTCCACAGAAGCAGTTGGGCAGTTTGACAGCTGTCTACTTTTTAGTAGGTTTTGCTAGGCTTAAACTAGATAAGTCAATTTTGGTTGGTCTTCTCTTGGCTGTCGTAGTTTCAAAGTTTGCCGTGTACTAGGCATTTTTCTTCTCGCTCTCGTTTACTTTTGGAAAACGAATGCAGTCTGCAATGGTATTGATTGCTTCTATATATATTTTCAAGCTACTATTACTAGATCAGAAGATTTTTCTTTAAAGTCCTGTTTCATTCCGGACTGTAACATCAAAGAAGAAATAAGACAGCGATAAGATGAGAGGAAATGTTATAGAGAGTTATGTTCTTAGAATAGCAAGCTACCCTTGCTTTGAAGATGACAGTAACCTACGTTGTAGCAGCAGCTCATCTGCAAACACATTGTTGGTATTTACGACCAGTACGTAATTAGATGATACGCGACCGAATAGATCACATCTATCCCGAGAGGTCAGCTACGTTTCATGATTCGGACGCCAAGATTACTCGCGTTATTGGGCAACTATCCGTTATAACACTAGAAGCAGTGATCCAAAATTGAACCTTCAGAATGAACCTTGTCGCGAGCAAGTATGAGGCTTATCAGAATTCATTAAGTATTAAACTAAAAATTCCTTTTATGTGTTTAATAAGTTTTGTCCTTGTTTCACAATGCTACCTAAGTGCCTCGACTACGTGCTGGTTACGATATCTGCTCTGAGGCGTAAATATGTCACAATCATCTTTTTTTTTAAGGACATTCTTAATTTCCTTTAATCTTGGGCGAGAGCCCAATAAGAATGTGGAGTAACTAAGTAAAATGCCTTACATGTGCTTACATGCGATTACGTTATTCACATCGCTTTAATTTTTCTTATAAAAGTCAAGTGAATGACATGGTGACGCACCAACGCAGCATTGGGTAATGGGAATTAATGGATCACCCTTTACGTTACGTTAACACATATTATGTCACATTCATTCGTTTTATCATTTATATTATATATGTACCGCATTTTCGAACGCGGTTTCATATCTAAATGGCTTTGAGCACATCCCTGTATCATATATTTCTTCCTGACAGTTGTTAAATGTCAACAAAAGTATTTTTATAAAACAATTTAGCTTAGAATATCTTTGAGTCTAGGGTGAACGAAATCACTGATTTATTTACATATTTCATACATAAAAATGGAAGGTTTTGAAGTTAAGAGAAAGGCATTGTTTGCATCGCTTGATGTCGCTGGGAACGAATTAAAAGGAACAATTCTTGACCAAAGCACCACCGAATCACACACAGTAAACTTACTGAAACGGTCGGCACCCTGCGAAGAAATATCTTCTGATCGAACACTAACAAAGCTCAGAGGAAAGGAATCTATTTTCAAGAAGCCCGACCTTCCCATTTCGAAATGTTTGAAACCCAGAGTTGTCCCAGACTATCAAGTACGCGGCAGGCAGTAAAAACTTTTCTTTTCGAACTCTCATAGCATTTCATTTATTTTTAGGTGAATCCACACAAATGGAAGAAATATTCACTGGCCGATGTGGATATATCAGAGAACACAAACACTTTAGCCCACGAAATGTTTTTCCGCAGTTTGATGGATAAACAAAATGACTCAGACGAATGTGAAGAAGGCGACGACAAAATTGTTTTCAAGAAAATAGTAAAAGCAAGGCGAAGCATTCGAAACTGCGATGAGGTAGAGGATTACGAAGTCGATAAGCCAAAACTTAAGGGATCGAAATTGGTTATGCCGGAATATGTAATTGGCAAGAAGGCGGAGAAGGCTAAAGCAAAGAAGAAGAACGCATCAGCTAGGCCGGAGGCAGGGAAACAATTAATGCTGTCGCATCTGCAAGAGGATGATGAAGAGTAATGAGATTAACAAAAGACTCGTGAGAAGTCCAATCAGAGTTTTAAGCTTTAGACTTTAGTATGCTAGATTTAGGTGTATATGTTTCAATATGCAAGGAGAATAAAATATATACATATATAATGAGTTAAAACGTGAAGCAAACCAAATATAGTACTAATATGCGTTTTTGTGTTTCGGCAGTAAGTTTGAACTCTGAAGTATATTAACTGTTCACCATTTATTTATTGTCACATCAAAACGGCAGGCAAAGGGTTTCTTATGCCATCTCTAAGACAAGGTTTGAAACAAAGTTATACCTTCTAACCCTACTACATTTTTTTAACAATCATTTACTCAACGCCAACCCTGCGCTTACACTTAGTAATCGAAAACAGAAATTTCCCAACATCTTCTCACTTTCACGTGCAGAAAAACTCTTAGAAATATGTATATCGAATGGTAGAAAAGGAAGGATGCAAACTGTCAAAACGCATTGAGCAGTGTGCTAATTTTATACCTCCGGCTAGTTTTACTCTAAATCTATCAAAATTTAAAGGATTAAATAAACTGCTACCAATTTCTATCAGACGAGGTAATTTTGAGTCCATCATATTATAGGGTTAACCAACATTATGCACAGATTCCTTGTAAGTGCTTAAACATTCGAGTTCCCGTCTGCAAATAATTACAGCGTCAAGCCATCCGATAACCTCCGCCTTTGCGGAAATTTGCAATTTTCAGTGCCAATCCACATTTGAGGGATTTCCACAAAGCCTTTTACAATCACGGAGAATTAATTGTAACCACCATCAGCAGGTAGATTGCACATTTTTTCACGCATTTTGGGAAAATTCCGCGAGCAGTATATTTGCTCTGTGAACGATTACATTTGTATTGAAACAGCAATCGATATCCATGTGCTGGGTTAGATAGCTATCCCTTTCTCTCACACCCGCGGATTGAATAAAAGTCGGTGCTGCTGTCAGGTTGGATTATGACATGGACAACGACAGTGCACATTTGACGTGTGTTTTGTATTGAGAAATGAGATGTTCGTGAATTTTAAATCAAGTTTAGTTTAGTTCTCTGTTAAATGTGCAGCAAAACATCACCATAGATTTTAGTCGTGACGATATCTTCATTTTTAAGTGTCGGTTGTTTTTATTTTTCGTATAATTTTTCACATCCAAATGACTGTGCAAAGTACAGTGGTTTTGATCCTGACCGTGTTGGCATCGATTATCTTCCTAGCCATAATTATTCTCTTAGGTATTTAAAATTGTTTCTCCTCTAAAAGACAAGCGCACTTTAATTGAATTATCTGAGAATTATTTCTTTGAGTTGTTATCTTGTGAAAGTAACCTTTGACCACGTTGTACTACATGGATTCTTTTGTTTATAGGTTGGTTCTTGATTTGGAAGGCATTTCTATCAAAATTCCGCCTCGTTCGTGAGCTGCTTGGGCAAGCGAACGAAGAAAAAGCTAACGCGCAGAACAAACCCGCAGCCGAAAGAGCATCAAAAACAAGAAAAATCCGAAAAGATTAAAGAGCGAACGTCTACACACCAGCAGCACCATGAATATCCGTTGTGCGAAACCCGAGGACCTGATGAACATGCAGCATTGCAATCTGCTGTGTTTGCCGGAGAACTACCAAATGAAATACTACTTCTATCACGGGTTAACTTGGCCACAGTTGAGTTACGTTGCCGAGGACGATAAAGGAAACATTGTTGGCTATGTGCTCGCTAAAATGGAGGAGCCTGAACCCGGCGAGGAGAGCAAACATGGACATATCACTTCGTTGGCTGTTAAGCGATCATACCGCCGACTCGGCTTGGCACAGAAGCTAATGAATCAGGCATCGCAGGCTATGGTGGAGTGCTTCGATGCACAATACGTATCGCTGCACGTACGTAAGAGCAACAGAGCCGCACTGAACTTATACACGAACTCGCTGAAGTTTAAGATTCTTGAAATAGAACCAAAGTACTACGCGGACGGTGAGGATGCGTACTCAATGCGCAGGGACTTGGGTGAGATTGCTAGGGAACTGCATCCGGACAAGGAATTGGATGGAGGCAACAAGATTGTATACAAATCGGCAGCAGTTCATGATCACAGTATGCACGACGGACACTGTTGCTGATGTGAAGACGTTTTTTCTTTTTTTGTTTAACAAAAATCTGGTAGTTTTAAGGATTTTAATTTAATGATTTTCTTTTTTGTATAAAGAAAGCATTTACGAAAAAAGAACAAAAATATTTGTGTTTAATTTTCTTTTAATTAGGCGGATAGATTCCGTTGATGAATGTTCCCGACTACATTTGCCTGCATTTTATGACAACATGGACAAAATGCTCTAAAACTGTTACTGTTGCGGCAAAGCGGTTATTCCATCAGTCTAAATTTACGTTTTGCAGATTCGCGGATTTCGAGAATTAGAGATTTTTGGAAGATCAATATCGCTATAATTGTGATGACGTTATGCTCCGCAGGACGCCTGGCGCATTTTTCAACGTGCATTTACGTCAACGATGTGCTAATATTTCCTTATCGTTAAAATGTTAAAAAGCTTAGCACGATTCTCCATTTTCAGAAACCAATTAATAAATGGAATGCGGTGTGTTTCATAGTCCATTGCTTCCCTTTCCAGAAAGTGATTCTTAGATTTTCAATAAAAAAAAATAATAAGAAAATAGTTGCAGTTTGTGGCAATGTGTAGTTCCATGAAGAAAAATCCGGACATGGCCATAAACTTAACCAAGAAATGCCCCGAATTTTTTCGGCAAAATTTGAAACATGTCTTCTCGGATTTTGTTGTCTTCTAATAGTAGACTCGGGACTTTCCGAAAAGTTCAATTCAACTTAATTTATTTGTACTGTTCGGCATTGTTTTGCATTGCAGCGCTAACATTAGTAATCTGTATAACCTTCTTTGGAGAATGATAACGATGTCTAAATCCGAGGCTACACCGCAACACCATCAATTTTTCCCAACGCCGATAGTTCATTCTACGATGTTACGACCTTTGCTATGCCTACTAAAAAACCTACTTCTTGGAGTTTGAACACCAGCTTTTCTAAATGGTGTGATGGGCCATGCCAATTGTGTCCATAATACATCTTATTTCACACTTCAAGATAACTATTCCTCAGAACAATTGAAACAAGAAAATTCAAAATTGACAGAAAACAACCGATTACAGAAGGGGTAGGTAGGAAGTATTTGCGGACCGATAATGTGGTTCAGTAGTTCCTTTTTGGGGAAAAACAGAAATGAAAAATCTGCTTCTACACTTCACTCCATTGCCAGAGACCTCTTTTCCAGCATTTACTTACATTTTTATTTGCACACAATAGAAGAAAAATCAACCAGATCGTATGAAATCCCCAACTATTGATACGGATACGAAATGCCATTTTCTTCGGGAAAGATCCGTTTTCTGTTAGACGTGGAACTCATTCACCTTATCTACACGCGGAACTATTGACTGCGGAGGGACTTCATCCGATCCGCATCCATAGTACAGCCCAAATATGTAATCCGACGGAAACTGATATTTATGTGATATCACCATGGTGTACATATGTAATTGTTTTTCTTTTCTAAAATAATTAGAATTCAACTTCATTTGAATAATAGCTTTTTTTCGACAAATATTTAAAAAAAAAATCGAATTGCATTGCGAAATGAGTGACAGCTGTTTGATAGTGAAACCACCTTATCCAAATGCATGTCGATAAGGGGACCTTTGCCGACTGATTCCACGATAGCAGTAGAATAGGTGAAATGAAACTCAATTCCGATGGATTTCACGATACATAAAATCGGTCCTTCATGTATTCCCAGATTTTTTGCTTGGCGGTACAGTTAAATATGGATCTGAGCTTCTACATATCCTCCGAGTTAGTCAATGACTCTCCGAGTGCTTCTGTGCCTAGTACAGCTTTAGTTTCTGAGTATTTCACCTAAATTTGGGCATGTCGTCGTCATTAAACATGATATTAGCATGATGCACATATAAATACATATGTCGTGTGACTAGTGCCGAGTAACACCAATTAACTAGCTTGTTGGTTACCTCAACAGCAAAATCAATTCCCAAACGAAGTAAGTCGCTTTTTTTTACTATATTTTTTTTCTAAATCGCAGGGAAAAACCACTTGCTTAAATTTGAATTTCAGAAAAATTGTACTATTGAATCGAACATTTTCTTATGTCGGTACAGTCGGTAATGTGAATCACAGTTCAGTTGGATTTGAATTTTTAACAAGATCAATTCTATTGTCGAACGTGCCTCATACTGTTATAATTTGCTAATGGATTCAAACGCAACCGTTTCTTTATTTTTTTCATTTGCTTATTACACTGATAGGACACACCAATCAATATATATGATAATGCAAACTATTCCATAATCATCGCATATCAGATTTCAATTGAAATAAATTATTTTGAAGCAAATAGCGTCAGATCTTTGCCTACCTTGTCTGCTGATCACTAACGAAAAATATTTTAAAATTATAGTTGCATATGAGATGTGGATAATGTAGTTAACTACAGATGTGCCCTCTGGAATGAGTCAGGGAGTTCTGATAAGGTAGATCTGACGAGAAGCAAAGCAAACTTAACTCGGAATTGTGACGTGAAGAAGGAAGGCGCGATAGAGATATAGAAAGAAAGAAAAAGTAAAATCCACAGCATTTCTCAACATCCAAGTTTGAGTATTAAAGGCACGGAATTTGAGGAAGCAACTGTAGGATTATGATACGAGGCAAATGATTAATTAAATGAAGGAAGGTTGAGGAAAAATTACACTGCAATATCTGCTCTTTCTGATTTCGGTTTAAATTTTAATAATTGGCGTGAGCTCTGCATGTGCTCTAAGCAGCAGACCTGATATGTAAGTGAACTCTTCATTTTCAATCATTGTCTTAGAGACGCAAGGGAGGTTTATATTTTGACGATCAAGAAGGAATTTTCAAGCTCCATGATTATTGACAGTCCAATTGCGATTGAAGACGAAAGTTCGAGTCATAACTAAAAACGAAAACTTCTCAGTAATGGGTTAAATCAGAATGAAGATTTAAAACTATTAGAAATAACGAATGAGCATGAGGTAGAAATAAAAAGATATACAGATTGTGATACGTCAAGAGTTGTGTACTTAAGCCTCGTTTTTTTAACAAGGAAAATCTCAACAAGATTCTGCTTAAGTAACGCAATACACAAAGAGGCAGAAGCGGTCCACTAATTAACGGAAAATCCTATTAAGCTCTTAGAGGAGAGAGTATTCGGAAAAAGCCCCAAACAAAAATCTGGCACGGACCTGTCCAAATTCAATAAACAACTATTATCTTCGCAGGCAATTAACTCAAAAGCACATAACATTTTATTTATTTTAATACATAATTTATTTTCATTGTATATATGTATGTTTCATAATTTATTACAACATATTTGCTGACAAACTTCAATAGTCTCGTTACCATGGTTTATTTACTTATTTTATTCAATTCTTATTCAAAGGATAACGCTCCTCCTCTTCTATGCTTTAAAACTTCACATTACCTGATATTTCACGGTGTTCTTCGCGCGCACGTAAAACTAACGCAATTCGGTTGGAAAAACAAAACTGCTTCTTCGGAGTTACAATTTAAATGATTATTAATCGATATATCCTAATAAATATGACTATTCGTACCACTATATCATACATATGAATCAAAAAATACAAATTAAACAAAAACTAAAAAAAACATGTACATATCGCATAAGGTCATGCATCTAAACAATTATTTACAAATGGAAGCAATGTTGCAAAGCAATGATGTTCTTTCTTTATCAATACGTAATTTGTTTCTTTTTTTATAATACAATCTTTCTTCTGTTTTTTTTTAAATAATACAAAAATTACAATGAAAAAATAAAATACTTGATCCTTCTTCTCGGCATTGCGCTGGATTGAGGGGGAGATGGATGAACAAAATGTACAAATTAAACTCTAGTAGAGGATGTGGTTTTTTGTTTTTCATTTTTCGTTTAGCTGCTGGATAGATCCTTAACATATCACATATATAAATATAAAATTATTTATTCATTATTTGTTTGTGTATAATTTTTAAGTTTAGGTTATATTTAGTTGGTTTCACGGATTCCTATTGCATCCGTGGATTGTAGATGTTTTCTGCATGGCGGTACATTCGTTTTTGTTGAGACAAGGCTGGTCTTCGACTGACTAGACCTTTATAGAGGCTTCACTTTAAAATCAGTACAGAATCTAAGGATTCACTTGGCAGTAGAATTTGACTTCTCTGAATTGTTTTAGTTGCAAATTGCAATGTTGCTCCTTGACAATGGGGAACAATTTGGATTCGATGTCGATTTCACGATTTTCACAGTTCACTGTGGGACTTTGAGGAAGCATTTGTCCATATTTCTTTGGGTTCGAGACTAATACCCTCGAAGGCAAACATAATCTTCTATTATCGACCGTCTCCTTCGGATGCATGTCGATAGTTGAAGCTTGTTTCAGGTAGCGAGCTGCTACCACCCGAACTGTAACTTTTCAAGAGTTTAACATAAATTTGCCCACAATGCTCCTACGTCGTCAAAACGTTGTTAGCTGCCAATTCAGACCATGAACTTTCTTGAATCGCATAGAAAGTTGTCAAAATCTAACTAACAAACAGTGCAATCATCTCGTTGCCAATAAGTAGTTCGGTGTCTTTCTGTCAAAATGCGTCCCAGAAACCAGCACTGGTCGTGGATAAAACATAAAGAAAAAAATAACTTAAGTTTGCGTAATGATGAGTCATTTTGGATGAGAACTAGAGAATGCTGGTGTTCCCTTAAGCTTCTGCCAGGTGATGGTGTAGAGTTCAGCTTGCTGTTCGCTCCAACACATTGCCACGCACTTAAGTCTTAGTTAACTGCACCGCCTTGAGCATGGATATTTTAAGGTCACTGGCCAAATGCGATATATCCACCACAGAGTCCAGCATCTCTTGTACCGCTGTTACACTAGGAAAATGTTGTGCGGCTTTCTTTGATTTCGTGACGCACACCTTTAAGGCATCCGACAGTGCGTCGGTGCAGCGTAAGACTTTCTCTTTCAATTCGGGTTTGGATATATTCCGGTGTACAATGTCGCCGATTGTCACCAGATTGTGCGCACTGAGGACGACAAACTTGCCGTAGGCGATGAAAAACTTTGGTGGCTGGTTTTTGGCCACAGTGTCCAAGAAGGAGTCAATGGCTTGTGTTAGATAACCCATGTGCGTTGTGATTTGTTTGGCGTAGTATCGTACTAACAGCTTGTCGTTTGGATTCAGTTCATTGTGTTCCTCTGTCACGGCAAATGTCTCGGCGGACTTAAGCACGTTGTCGAATTTCTTTTGAAGATTTTGTGGAATCGCCTCTCGGAGGTCGGAGTTCTTTTTGGCAGCTGCATCTTTTGACTCGAGGTCCACGTAATCGTTGTCGCTTAACCAGCCGCTGTTGTTGTTCTCGATGGTTGGAGTCTCCACGATGATGAGACTTCTTTTGAACAGCAGTGAGGCGTTGCCTTGAATGAACGATGCCGTTTGTCGTACATCTTCGATGAGCGTTTGTGCGCAAGCGATTAGCTGATCCAGGCTATCTGGGGGATAGTTGGCACACTTCTCGTCGCTTCGCTGAAGATTTTCTGTTGTCCAACCACTTGCATCTAGGGTTTGCGAGGATTCATGAATAAGTTTATCAGCATCTCGTAGGGCTTTGACTAGTGGGCGTAGCTTAAGTGCTAGATTACGGTCTTCAGAACGGGCTGCGTTTCCCAGGGCGCCCTCTCCGAATTCAGTGAGATCGTGTAAGGCTGTCCGTAAGCGTACAGCGGCTAGTTTCACTTCCATCACAACTGGGTCGAGTTTGTCCCGGTTCCTCCAACTAGGCGACACGAACGATAGTAATCTGAAATGAAAAGGAAAACCATTAGCCACTTGACTTGGATGACTGAAGCGCAAGATGTTGCAGGGTTTGTCATCGAGATGCCAGCCGATAATTCAGAAACGCAAGGGGGTCGTTGGTATGGCTCCCAGAATAAATTATGTAGTCAGCCATCAGTGCTTGAAGGCAAGCAGATGTCTGATGAAGTGTCATTCAAGATCCACGATCGACGATAGTCAAAGTTGTGAACAAGTGACTTTACGTGTGTCATGGCTGACATCACTGCAACAACTTTCAAAGATTATCATTCCCCAAGTAACTCACCTTGATATCGCTGTTGTGGCTTCTGTCTGCAATTTAGCCAGTGTCTCCAACGCCGACGACAGTTCTAATGGCAGTTCTTTGGTAGCAACTGGAATCGGAGACGCTGTTGCGGACGAGGGGTGTTGTTTCTCTAGCATTGGCGTCGTACAGCTGCCGTTGTCAATTGCATGCGCAGCTGCCGGCTGGGGATAATCATAAGTATTCTGATGCTGATGCTGTTGCATCAGTTGGTGCTGCTGCTGCTGATGATTCTGTAGCTGCTGATGAAGGCTCCCATGGTGGCCATTCCGTACAGCAATTGGATTCTTTCGTGGTATATCATAGTCCGGCATATTCGCCAGTGATGAACGATTCGACGAGGAGAACGATAGACTCAAGCTGTCCGACGTTAGTAACGATGAATTCGAACTGCTTGGTGTCATGTTTTGTTGATGCAACAAATTAATTGGCTTCGGTACGTCATAGCATTCCTCCTGCAGGGCATACGAGGAGGACTTTAAGCCCGTCGGTGTTGTTGACGTGGACATTTGGTCGAAATATTTAGGTGGTGTTCGACACCAATTCTTTGGGCAATCGTAATTAACAGGTGTTGCTGGCTTTGGTACGTCGTATGTCTCAAACGAATCCGAAGATATCATTGAGAGATTCTGATAGGTGCTGCTGCTGCAACTGCTACTCGATGTGTGCGAAGAGGCTGTTGACGGGGACCAGTTGTACACATAAACATCACCATGTCTCTGGGGTGTGATCACCTAAAAGTTGAAGAAAACGAAAATGAAAACGGGAAAAAATTAATGATTAACGGGTGTGTAAAGAAAATCAATTTACTACAGGATAAGCGACACGTAAGACTCATTCATATTCAAGTAGAGCGTGTGTACGTTGGTATGCGGCAACGCACGTGTGTGTATGTACGTGTATCAGGGAAGGGTGGGTTTTTCAAGAGGGTATTCCCAATCCCCAAATGGGATTTTGTGAACGTACCTACTCAACCATTAGAGTGTGGTTGGGGCAAGATGAGGAAGTTTATCGATTTTTCACTGAGTTTTTTTTTATTCTGGCACTTTTTTTTCCTTTGGCTCCAACAGATTCGGGTGGGATCTCTTTTTCCGGGTTCTACAGAGGTTCAGAGCCCTTGTGCGATGCGGTGCGCTCTATTGTCGTGTTCACGAAATGCTAGGAACTACACTTAATTTAAATCTAAACAAAAACCGTAGAAAGGTATAAAAGTGTAAAAAAAAGTTGACTAGCCATTGCAGGGCGCGCAACAACCGTCTACTTTAGTGCAACGATGAGTGTCTAATGTCGGCGCTCAACTATTCTGTCTCTATCGCGGCAGTTAACAGCGAGCGAAGGGGAAATCCATGGGATACCCAGCGCAGGCGTCTTCAAGCCAAAAAGCACTGCTTCTCGCACGAGGACGAGAGAGGAATCACAATTACTGTCTAGTCAGTGCCAGAGGTCGCTGATAGTTGGCGCATGAAGTCACGAAAGAGTGCAATCAAAAGTCACCACCATCAGCCAACCCCTCGCCGCCGGCTTGTTGTGACTCTCATTGTCAGTGTCAAGGAAGGGATGAACTTATCCGCATTGTTGGGGCTTGGAGGGGTGCTCTTTTGCTTGCGTTTTTGAAGTTTTCTTTGTTTTTGTAATAGGTTCTTTGTTGGGGATGGTTCAGCAGAGCAGAGAGAGTGAGCGCGAGAGTGTAGCAGCTCATGCCGCAGGCATTGATTTTTATTTTGTCCTGGCTCTTCTGGTGTAAGTTGGAAATGCGGAAAATAGTTGTGTACTTCATGGATAGATAGAGATGTCTGGCTGAAGATTGAATTAAGCAGCTCCAAGGGAGATGGATACGGTGGAGCATTCAGACCCATTATGCAACAGAAAATGACTAGGAAAATGCTTTCCTTTGATCACATCCCCGAGGGGTGGGGTCGATACGGTTGTCGATCTGGGAGCGCAAATGTGAAGCTACAAAGTAATTCGGCAAATGGAAGTGGTTACATCGTGTCGTTAGCTGAAAATTTAAATTTAAAGCAACTTTTTTGGGGGGTGAAACTGCGTCATTAAGTGTCAACGGGAAGGGGTTGAAGAGTCAAATGGAATTTTGGTTTCAATAAAGTCTGAAGCAGTCTGTGGTTGAGGTCCTTAAACGGAGTCACATTAAGACGCCACTGAGGTGGGGAGCACCGGCAAATTGGTTAGAAGCTGTTCCTTGAAAGTCTTCGAACGTATCCTTGGATACACGATTTTAAGGTTTATTTTATGAGAAAACGAAACGAATTGCTGTGACTTTTATTTATGAATGGATGCTTCTTTTGGGGGAAAGCAAAGAGACGGTTTTTGAAGTTTATGCGAGAATAAAGGAAAAACCTTTCTTTTATTATTAGGAACTTGAACGGCGTTGGATAGACCACCGATTCTTTATTGTGGTATCTTCGGCGGCAAGACGATACGGGTTTCTTCCATAGCTTGCTTTAAAGGGATAAAGGATTAATCTAGAGGGACTTGTGTCAAATTTCGATGACGATACTGTCTGCTGTAGATGTGAATTGTGGTTGACAGCTGTGCCGGAAAGCGACTTTATTGTGAAGTGCGTGTCGTTGAAGCTATTCCATTTCTCTCTGTGTTTGGAGGTGTTGAGTCATTTATGGTATGCTCTACAACAGAGAGGACACATACAAATTGGACAGAAACAGGGACAGCTGCTGACGATAGCAGCATCAATCGCCAATTACCATCTGTTTGACAGACAAAATCTTCTAAATGTCCACCATCTGACAACACACGAAATTCCTTTATTTTCTGCTAATGAATGCCAACGGAACGGAATGGAAATTGTCTATTTCTTTACGCTCGACAGAGCATTCAAAGATATTGCTGATCACGTCACTAATCTCTCGTTGAGACTATAAACTGGGTCTTGTGGTGAATGAGGGTAAGACATAGCACACAGAAGCTTGGACAATATTCTTGGTCGCTTCGAGTGGAAAATCCCTTGAATTATTTGTGGTATCTTCGGTTGAAGACGAGTCGCGCTTCTTACAGAGCTTTAAAGGGAATTAATCTAGGGGGAGTTGTTTCCCGATCCCGTGTGCGCAGAAGGAGTTTGGAGGAGAAGTTTGAATGAAGAACTCTACTAGCTTGACAACAAAATCGACATAGTCCAACGACTAGGTGGCTAGGTCATGCAAAGATAATGGACTCCAACGCTCCGGTTCGGAAAGACTCCAATTCAAACCCACAACGTGGAGAAGATCTCTCCTCTGATAGCGTGGCTAGCTGGAACGCGACCTCAATCAGCTGGTGCCTAATCTTATACCGTGCTAGTTGGAGAGGCATGTTGACTGGGGCCCATGTTCACCCCAGACTGTTGCTGAAGAAGATAAAGAAGGACTGAAGCAGAAGTGTGTATTGGTACTTGGTTTGATGCAGAAAAAGTTCAACGACATTCGATTTTGGGACTCCAGGCATTTTGGGCAGATGTAAACTGTTTCAGAAAACTCAACCCTTACGTTACTCTACAACAATCCCTTCGACTTAAATCCATCAATAGAGTAAATTAAGGGATATTTAAATACTCCCCCTTGTCCACCCCCACAATAAAGCAACTAAATCACATCCTTCGAAGTCCTCCCCCTTCAGCAGGAACGTCGAAGAATACGCAGTTACTCGACAAAACGTTTTTAATGATTGAAAATTAGAAAAAAAAGAATTAAATGGGAACATAGGGGGTGTAAAAGTGTCAACTCTGCAACAGATGTGAAGTATCCCTCATTACAATTCAACGATCAACGACGCAGCCTGAGGAAAAAAGCCAAAAAATAAGGAAAAACAATTTGCGGTGTCAACAGTCAGCTTGTTGTTACCCTCATGCAGGATACAACATGTGTCACGCAAGGCGACATACATTTCCTCGAGTAAATAATGTTCTAATCAAAGCGAAATAAATGCTCCTTCAGCCATCGCCACCCCTTTGCAAATTGAAATCAAAGTTGTTGACATTTCGCTGTTGTTGTTGCTGTAGCCCCGATTTCGGTGTAAATACCCTTCTCCGGTCGATTGTGTCACCACCACAATAGAATCGAATTAATAAAAAAAAATGAACCGTGTAAATTTGATAAATTTCACTACCATCTTGTTGAAAACTAAACAAGCACGAGTCGCCATTGTTTCGCCGACACGTGGTGTCTAAGTCCTGTGCTCCGCACACGAACGGAAATGAAGGGGTCCGATAGTTTGTTTTCATCTTGACTGCATCACGTCAAGGGTGCTGAGGGCAGGTGATCGTATCTATTCTTTACAATTTTCCAACATCTGCTGGTCCCACAGGGATACAGTTAGGAAAAGGGAATTCATAAACTCCAATTCCTGCGCAGCACACTCACGCCAGGCAGAAGACAATCCAATGAACTGCTGAGTGAGACGATGGCAACCGGAGAACACAGATGCCAATTGAAGTGTCAAATGTACGCATTCTTTTGAAGTCAAGCCAAATTCATGTTCTTTTCATTCCCTTCACACTTTCGCATCACTGACGAAGGGGAAACCCATTTGATCGGTCTTGGATTTCAATTCTAAAAAGACGCAAATAAGACACAGAGTTTCAGTTCAAAACCGCTATGAGTTGTTTGCTTTTGAACGAGTTCCCTGGTGCTCTTCAATGTCACGGCTGCAGTGGTGGAGGCAGCGGCGCGCGGTCTGATAATTCTCATTTCAAGGAAATTCGTCATACACATCTCCGGCGAAGTGGCTAAGTGAGACCAGAGAGTGTATAAATAAATACGACTTAAAGTGGTTTGGTTGGTTTTTCTTTTAAGAAAGACCTACAGCTCGCAGATCATTGTGCGGTTCTTGGTACTTTTACATCCCCACCGGCATGTCCAATACGAGTGTTGACGTGTGTCTAGAATACTTAAGTTCGCTGGAATTTGCTTAAAGTATGAGATATCGGTGCTCGACTGAGTAAATTATTAGGTATCGCATGGTTATTTAAATGGAATCGTCGATATTAATGGAGTGTGGAGTAGTTTTTATGCGGTAATGAGCGTTCTAAATTGGAAAGATTGTATAAATGTATGTGCAGCATTGACGACCAACAGATGTGGTTGCGGTTGATACTTTGTTAAGAATTCTGCCGGGTGATGTAATTGCTGAACAACGCGCTGGACATATAGAAATGTTACTTCATAAAAAATTATTGTTAATTCAAACTAGCAACTTTGAGACATGTAACATTTATTGTTAGGCATAAAATCATGCACGTGCTTGAGCACTTAAAGGGATATGATACATATCTTTAAAAGGAATAGATATCGCGTCGATTACAATGGAATGCTAATTCTAGCCCTGGCGTGGCATTCTTTATGCGCACAAATTGATTTGGTGTATCTTTAAATCAAAACCCGGGATATGAATATCAATGAGACAGACCTCTTGATTTGGAAGAACTACAAGTAATTCGAACTGAATTCGTACAGACGGACTGCCCATAGGTGGATGAAGCGAATTCATGATTAACGAGCTTGAGATGTGAGCTCAAGGATGCGGAGTGAGATTTGAATGTTTACTTCGAGTGAGTAACGTAGTAAATTCACCAAATGCAAACTAAATACATGCAACAAGAGGTGTCTTTGCATTAAACGAAAATCCAAAAACGTTCAGAAAAAGTGGTGATTTAGTCGAAGGTGAGCACTTTGAGGTTAGTGACGGAGCGACTAATGACAAATGTGTTCGGCCAAGTATTCAATCAGAGTAAGAAACAACACGACATCGACTCGGAATTTTGGAATTGAATTTTAATTATTTGAAACCGTTCTTCATTCCTAAACTTCACCGCGATCAAAATGTTATTTTTAAATTGACAGTTTGGTTTCCCTTTAGGGCTGTGTTCACAGTGCAGTCAAAATTGGAAAGCCCTTTACTTAGTACATCGGTGTGCGTGCAGAAACTAGTTCGAATTGTGGTGAATGCTGCAAAAAAGCACTAGCTATAGTGAGGTTTTGTCTCTGCTGAAGGGGGTTCCATAATCTAGATGGGAAAATGGATGATGACCCCATCCAAGGTGGGCCAACAGGCATCGAGGGAAGCATGGCTTGAGGGTTATTTATTGGATGCAAACTTGGAGTGCGTGGCTACATTTAAAGTACTATTCTGGAGCTCTGGAATTAGTGTAATTGTTAATGTAACAAATTAAAACACAGAAACCAGTGAGATGGCAGTATAAAAATCTCCAACACAAGAAGGTTAAAGAAATCTCAACCAAACACCTAATGATGAACGGGTGTCCAGGATAAGCCACACATAGGACACAACTTAGTACAATGACCCAAGTGGGTACAGAAGTGAACTTCACACTGCCATGTAGTGCCACAAAATACCACACTGACGCTGAAACCTGACAGGTAGCTGAACTTTGGATTATCTAAGAGTCACTCTCAAATGTTTCCAGCACAGCCACCGAAAGGATCATAGACATTATTCAAGGTTAAAATGAAGGCCTAATGTTTGAATCATGGGAGCATTGAAAAACTGGACCAAGGGAGAAAGAAGAAGGATTGCGATATTTTTCCCTATAGCTGTGAGACAAGGACCTTGATGACGAAACCTTTCTGCAATATTTGCACCTGTTTTGTAAAAATATACTCTATTCCAACACGTTGTGTGTTTCGATATCAATCCTCATTCAAAATGCCACCTCCTGTTGGATAAAATAGAGGGCCAGGGCCTAACTTCTCAGCGAGCGCTGGTGTTGAGAGTGCTTTTGTTCTCTCACGAGTGAAATGGACCTACAGAAAAAGCTTCTCAAACTTGGCCGTTCGGAGGCGGCATAAAAGACTACGGAGGGCCAGTTATTACTCTTTGAGCAGTGTTAGTGACTCGAAAGATAAAATTCAATTGCGTAGAAGTCAACGCACATACCCACAACGCCACGTTCACCACGCATGTTGGATGGCCCCATATTATTACGTGAATCTTTGAATACAATGCATTTCCTGATCTCCCACTTGTTTACTTTGTTGCATGAATATCTCTGGCTAGTCCACATCCACAAGTGAAATCGCAACTTGCACGTCAATGCTACCAATCTCGCTTTTTAACAAAAAAATCCCATTTGAAGGTTTAATTTCAAAACTTTTGTTTATTTATTTTCACACAATAAGATGGCTTCACTTCGCCGAATTGCGCACCGAAATTCACAAAAGCCATTCCCAATGAACGGCTTACGCCTCACCACAAGGGCCTTTGCTGCGTTAGACAACTACACCTTGTCGTAACGTATTCTTCGCAAAACTTTCCCTGCTTTTTGCCGCATCATTACCGTCAATTAAAAGATTTTACAACAAAATTACGCAATTAGTACCCTCGCAGAGATGTACACACGCACACGGCTTGGTCCGCGGCTTCGTCTTCGCTGGCCACTCCCTTTAATTGCTCCCAACGAATTTTCAACCCTCAATGCCGAAGCGCGGAGAGAATACCTTCGACCAAATACGAGACGGCAGGTAATCTGCAATTTAAAGATATCATGCCATATCGGCAGCATCTTCAGGGCAAAAGCAGTTCCAGTAGCCAGGCGGATTCCAGCCTCCATACGGCTCGTGATCCTATTCTATGCTAGCAATTTGTACCTTCTCTCCGGCATCGTCCACGTCGCGCTTGTGGTTTGGTTCGCCGGAAAGGGAACGAAAACACGAGTTTGCCATATGAACCGCGCACGCATAAGGCGATGCCAAGCTAGCCAGCGGACCAGACCCAGCCATCACCAGTGCAACTGACCACCGTCAGCAGTGGCGGTTGTTTGCGTGGTCCCCGATGCCGATATAAAATATCTCTTGTGGCCAACGCACGATGACCAAATATGGAAGCGGGACGATAAGTGCGCACATTTGGCCGCAATATCGCCCAACGATCCGCGCGATAGAGACTAATGAACTCCACGCCAAGCGCAGCGGCAAGCATACACCGATGAACACATTTTGGAAAATCCTTGAAAGCAAGCCTAAAACAATTTCAAACTCACACAGGAACGCACAACATGAAAGTACCCGTATCTCCTCATTCGTCTTCAGCATTTCTGTGCACTTATTTGGGCAGACAGACGACCGGTGAGAGTGGGGAGATGATTGACATTGCGTCCTTCTGCCCGACGTTCATCCACGGCAATCGTCACTGTCTCGCTCAATTCAAGCCGGTTTGATGAAGTCTGAAAAAATGGGGCCTCATCGGGATTCAGTCAAGTGATAATTTAGTCGTTGCTCCTTAGAATTCTTAATTCCACGCGCAGATTAATCTGTTAGTGTGACAATTTAATCTGACGTTAAACCTTTCAGCGATGTCACAGTGCAATTGTAGCCGAGGTTTCACGTCGGCCAGTGACAAATGTCATCCAAAGCGAGTGTCATAGTGGAAAAGTTGATTCGTTTTATGCATTCAGTGGAATTTCCGATGACCCACAATCGCAGAAGCTAATTTAGTATTCGGCTGTTCGGAGGAGAACGAAGTAGCAAAGTAAGTGGAGGAAAAATTCCTCGGGATTAATAAACATAATTCTATCGGAAGGAGGGGGCGTTCGAATGTCAAAAGTTAGGCGTCACAGCTCGTTACGTCAGAATGGGGGTGTTTTATTGCAGTTGCATGATGTGGGACAGGACAGGGGATTACTACAGCGTATTCCATCAGTCAACACGGTTTTGTTTTTCGTTTTTGGGTGTGGGCTCCCCCAGACTTCGATGGCAGTTTTATGAGCCTGAAAGGGTTGTCTGATTTACGCTGGGTCACTAATGAGTGAACATAAAATTGTTTATTTGTTTAATGCTCATGTGGTTAGGCAGTGGCTATGAAGCGTTAAATTAATTATGCGAAAGGGTGTCGGAAATGTGGTCATCTGGAAGATAAATTGTCAAAACGCTTTCCGACGAAAGACGCCATCAATATCCTTTGAGTGCGAGGTTATGACTTGATATTTGTCTTGAGCAAGATTTGATGCTTTGCTTGCCACATCGTTTTTTTTTTAGGAAAATAATTGCTTTCATTCGGCGTTAAGTAATTGAATGTGACGCACACTTGACGAAGATTCATCGACAGTTGTGTGAAATGAATCTTGTTCATCAGAGTGCACGAGTTTTCCCTAATGAATGCATCAAGTGTGACAGATGTCATTTGGACCAACAAAAAATATCACAATTTCTTCCAGCTTGGGGCACTGAAATGTTTATATCGAATTAAGGACAAACAAAAAACATTTTATGTCTTCCGTTTATTGCTCACAGACGAGATTTAATGATTTCGAGTGTCATACGACATGTGAACGTATCGAAGATGCGACAACTATAAATGTCATTGTTTCTATCAGGAGCGATAATTCGTATCTTTGTGAGTGATTAATGGTATTTCGTGTAGTCACCTAACGTGTGCGTGCAATAAGATACGGAAGAAGTCAGATGTGTGTCTGAATAGAAGAAAATAACCTTCAGACAACCTTGTCAGACGTTTGAGGGGGATGACATTTGGACTACGTTGTGAGAGTGTGAGGTGTGATTTAGGTGGTTTTACATTTTAAATGTAACAACGACTAGGTAGCAATTTTATGTATGAGTCCGGTTCAGCAGATCAGGGCAGTTTGCCGAAGCATCGTAAAAAAGTCCAGAATTTCAACAGGAACTGACGTTAACGTAGCCAGGGACAGAAATGCAGTATTATAGAGATGACCAACTTCCCTGATTGACCCCTAGCCCAGCGACCAATTCGAGGGACTTTTTGACAGTTATTCATGAAATATCGTGGATGCCGTTCTCTGATTGGTCAATCTGGCTTTGGAAAACGATAAAAAAAATGGTTGTCAAAAATGTTAAGGCGCAAGGGAGGTAGAAGTTGACTGTCTCTATCATACTTCATTTCTGGCCAGACAGCTATTCATTTGGCTTCCACTTAACTAAGCAGAATTTAAACGAAACTGAACGAAGCGGTTATTGTGTGCTTGATTGCCTTAGTTTCTGGCTAAACCACAGCAAGGATTTTTTCCCTTTCTATTCGAAGAGATGGGGCAAGATACAGAAATATGTAAAAACACAAAAAGTGAGGACTTTATTCATTTTATTGAATTGAATGACACAAGCGCTTATAATCGAAACTAATCCCAAGCAACATTTCAGAACAGTCCAGAGCTGTACAGATTTTTGTCGGAAACCTTAAGCGTGACCTCACTTAAGCAAATCACTGAAAACAGTTGCAGATGGTTATTTAATCTCCCCCTTTGTTGGTGAATATACCTGCGAACATTTCTAAAGAAACGTGCATCAATTAACAACAATTTGATTACATTCCATGCAGTTCTCGTATAGAGAGGCATAAAATTTGATAATTATCTTACCTCCAAGTGTTCATCCTCACAGCGGGATCGATTCCACTCGTCTCTCTCCCCTCAAATCCGAATTCAATATCAAGGCCATTTACATTTGACAATGACACTTAATGCGATTTATCGAAACAAGAACCACTGTCACCGAATATATGGTTCAAGGTCCAGCATAACCTCCAAAGCACAAACACATCCCAGCGCAAATATTGCACATTGTTAGTGTTTCGCAAATCGAAGAGCAGGTAAGGCGGCAGCCACATAAACACATCAAACTGTAGGGACATTTCAACATAAAATATTGCGTTTCCTTTTGTTCCTTTTCGAGCGATATCTGCCCGACGAAAGGAAGGGGAAAACGTGGAAAAATAAAACAAAGAGCAATACAAGAAATTATTCAAAAACGAAGGAACACAAAGTGAGCAAAGGAAAGATCATGAAACTCTTATGACTAGGGACTGTGTTTTTCGGGTCTACCGGGCACGGCACGAACGACAACATTCTTTGGCGATTCGACAAGAAACAAAAAAAGAACACTGAAAAAGGAAGCCAAGACGGAACCCAGAACGACGCGGGATGTATGTAGAAAGTGTCACGGTGGAGGGAAGAATGTGCAAGATTTCGCTTTCTTTGAGAGTTTAGAGACCCTGCTTGTGAAGAGGTTCCGAATAAGAAAAAAAAAAAAACCTTTTCCTTTCGGTTTTTTGCCTTCAGTCTTTTACCTGACAAGGAACGTTGCTGTTAATACACATAGCGATGTGTATTTTGTTTTTGAGTTCTTTCAGGAAGTCTGTGTGTGTGCATTGGACGTGTTCAATCACGCAAGATACCTTCGACCAAATACGAGACGGCAGGTAATCTGCAATTTAAAGATATCATGCCATATCGGCAGCATCTTCAGGGCAAAAGCAGTTCCAGTAGCCAGGCGGATTCCAGCCTCCATACGGCTCGTGATCCTATTCTATGCTAGCAATTTGTACCTTCTCTCCGGCATCGTCCACGTCGCGCTTGTGGTTTGGTTCGCCGGAAAGGGAACGAAAACACGAGTTTGCCATATGAACCGCGCACGCATAAGGCGATGCCAAGCTAGCCAGCGGACCAGACCCAGCCATCACCAGTGCAACTGACCACCGTCAGCAGTGGCGGTTGTTTGCGTGGTCCCCGATGCCGATATAAAATATCTCTTGTGGCCAACGCACGATGACCAAATATGGAAGCGGGACGATAAGTGCGCACATTTGGCCGCAATATCGCCCAACGATCCGCGCGATAGAGACTAATGAACTCCACGCCAAGCGCAGCGGCAAGCATACACCGATGAACACATTTTGGAAAATCCTTGAAAGCAAGCCTAAAACAATTTCAAACTCACACAGGAACGCACAACATGAAAGTACCCGTATCTCCTCATTCGTCTTCAGCATTTCTGTGCACTTATTTGGGCAGACAGACGACCGGTGAGAGTGGGGAGATGATTGACATTGCGTCCTTCTGCCCGACGTTCATCCACGGCAATCGTCACTGTCTCGCTCAATTCAAGCCGGTTTGATGAAGTCTGAAAAAATGGGGCCTCATCGGGATTCAGTCAAGTGATAATTTAGTCGTTGCTCCTTAGAATTCTTAATTCCACGCGCAGATTAATCTGTTAGTGTGACAATTTAATCTGACGTTAAACCTTTCAGCGATGTCACAGTGCAATTGTAGCCGAGGTTTCACGTCGGCCAGTGACAAATGTCATCCAAAGCGAGTGTCATAGTGGAAAAGTTGATTCGTTTTATGCATTCAGTGGAATTTCCGATGACCCACAATCGCAGAAGCTAATTTAGTATTCGGCTGTTCGGAGGAGAACGAAGTAGCAAAGTAAGTGGAGGAAAAATTCCTCGGGATTAATAAACATAATTCTATCGGAAGGAGGGGGCGTTCGAATGTCAAAAGTTAGGCGTCACAGCTCGTTACGTCAGAATGGGGGTGTTTTATTGCAGTTGCATGATGTGGGACAGGACAGGGGATTACTACAGCGTATTCCATCAGTCAACACGGTTTTGTTTTTCGTTTTTGGGTGTGGGCTCCCCCAGACTTCGATGGCAGTTTTATGAGCCTGAAAGGGTTGTCTGATTTACGCTGGGTCACTAATGAGTGAACATAAAATTGTTTATTTGTTTAATGCTCATGTGGTTAGGCAGTGGCTATGAAGCGTTAAATTAATTATGCGAAAGGGTGTCGGAAATGTGGTCATCTGGAAGATAAATTGTCAAAACGCTTTCCGACGAAAGACGCCATCAATATCCTTTGAGTGCGAGGTTATGACTTGATATTTGTCTTGAGCAAGATTTGATGCTTTGCTTGCCACATCGTTTTTTTTTTAGGAAAATAATTGCTTTCATTCGGCGTTAAGTAATTGAATGTGACGCACACTTGACGAAGATTCATCGACAGTTGTGTGAAATGAATCTTGTTCATCAGAGTGCACGAGTTTTCCCTAATGAATGCATCAAGTGTGACAGATGTCATTTGGACCAACAAAAAATATCACAATTTCTTCCAGCTTGGGGCACTGAAATGTTTATATCGAATTAAGGACAAACAAAAAACATTTTATGTCTTCCGTTTATTGCTCACAGACGAGATTTAATGATTTCGAGTGTCATACGACATGTGAACGTATCGAAGATGCGACAACTATAAATGTCATTGTTTCTATCAGGAGCGATAATTCGTATCTTTGTGAGTGATTAATGGTATTTCGTGTAGTCACCTAACGTGTGCGTGCAATAAGATACGGAAGAAGTCAGATGTGTGTCTGAATA
Organism: Eristalis tenax; assembly: GCA_905231855.2. Lineage (NCBI taxonomy): Eukaryota > Metazoa > Arthropoda > Insecta > Diptera > Syrphidae > Eristalis > Eristalis tenax. Next base: position 17,354,097 of record HG993126.1, on the reverse strand, counting down.
GAAGAAAATAACCTTCAGACAACCTTGTCAGACGTTTGAGGGGGATGACATTTGGACTACGTTGTGAGAGTGTGAGGTGTGATTTAGGTGGTTTTACATTTTAAATGTAACAACGACTAGGTAGCAATTTTATGTATGAGTCCGGTTCAGCAGATCAGGGCAGTTTGCCGAAGCATCGTAAAAAAGTCCAGAATTTCAACAGGAACTGACGTTAACGTAGCCAGGGACAGAAATGCAGTATTATAGAGATGACCAACTTCCCTGATTGACCCCTAGCCCAGCGACCAATTCGAGGGACTTTTTGACAGTTATTCATGAAATATCGTGGATGCCGTTCTCTGATTGGTCAATCTGGCTTTGGAAAACGATAAAAAAAATGGTTGTCAAAAATGTTAAGGCGCAAGGGAGGTAGAAGTTGACTGTCTCTATCATACTTCATTTCTGGCCAGACAGCTATTCATTTGGCTTCCACTTAACTAAGCAGAATTTAAACGAAACTGAACGAAGCGGTTATTGTGTGCTTGATTGCCTTAGTTTCTGGCTAAACCACAGCAAGGATTTTTTCCCTTTCTATTCGAAGAGATGGGGCAAGATACAGAAATATGTAAAAACACAAAAAGTGAGGACTTTATTCATTTTATTGAATTGAATGACACAAGCGCTTATAATCGAAACTAATCCCAAGCAACATTTCAGAACAGTCCAGAGCTGTACAGATTTTTGTCGGAAACCTTAAGCGTGACCTCACTTAAGCAAATCACTGAAAACAGTTGCAGATGGTTATTTAATCTCCCCCTTTGTTGGTGAATATACCTGCGAACATTTCTAAAGAAACGTGCATCAATTAACAACAATTTGATTACATTCCATGCAGTTCTCGTATAGAGAGGCATAAAATTTGATAATTATCTTACCTCCAAGTGTTCATCCTCACAGCGGGATCGATTCCACTCGTCTCTCTCCCCTCAAATCCGAATTCAATATCAAGGCCATTTACATTTGACAATGACACTTAATGCGATTTATCGAAACAAGAACCACTGTCACCGAATATATGGTTCAAGGTCCAGCATAACCTCCAAAGCACAAACACATCCCAGCGCAAATATTGCACATTGTTAGTGTTTCGCAAATCGAAGAGCAGGTAAGGCGGCAGCCACATAAACACATCAAACTGTAGGGACATTTCAACATAAAATATTGCGTTTCCTTTTGTTCCTTTTCGAGCGATATCTGCCCGACGAAAGGAAGGGGAAAACGTGGAAAAATAAAACAAAGAGCAATACAAGAAATTATTCAAAAACGAAGGAACACAAAGTGAGCAAAGGAAAGATCATGAAACTCTTATGACTAGGGACTGTGTTTTTCGGGTCTACCGGGCACGGCACGAACGACAACATTCTTTGGCGATTCGACAAGAAACAAAAAAAGAACACTGAAAAAGGAAGCCAAGACGGAACCCAGAACGACGCGGGATGTATGTAGAAAGTGTCACGGTGGAGGGAAGAATGTGCAAGATTTCGCTTTCTTTGAGAGTTTAGAGACCCTGCTTGTGAAGAGGTTCCGAATAAGAAAAAAAAAAAAACCTTTTCCTTTCGGTTTTTTGCCTTCAGTCTTTTACCTGACAAGGAACGTTGCTGTTAATACACATAGCGATGTGTATTTTGTTTTTGAGTTCTTTCAGGAAGTCTGTGTGTGTGCATTGGACGTGTTCAATCACGCAACATTAAGCAAAAGAACTCAAAGATTATTTCGTTGGTTTTGTACGTTGCTTTGTGTGGGTTTTGAGGTTGCAGCATGAAATGAATGGCTACATCTTCTTAATAAAAAAAATTAGGAACATTAAGATAAACACCTACATGCGTACATATGCTTGGACCAGAACTGCTATTGCAGAGGTACAACTGTTTCAGGTTCAGGCGAGTACTGTGCAGACGGTTCAAGGTTTCAAAAAAGTTCATTCACCCTTTTTTAATTTAATTATAACGTCACAACAAACAGGCGTGTACAGTGTGTTGTCAAAAGAAAATCACACTTTAATGAAAAAAAAAAACCCCATGGAGTCTCCAGTCAGAGTCTTGACTTCGAGTCTGTGGTGAAATGCGATGATGTCCGTGTTAAAGGTAATGCACACACGTGTAGACACAAAAACCTCAATAAACTTGTATGCAATTGGTTGAGGCCTAGTTCCACCACGAACTGCATCGCCACAAAATAATGAAGTCTGAGTCAGCACGGATTTAGATGACGACTTATGTACATATTTAAAAAGGAAACACGGGATAAGAGGACATAAGCTCATCAATTTTAGAGTTTAGGTCTTTCACTTGCCCACTCCAGGGAGCTCCCAAATATTGGACTCACTTGGACTCACCTAGGTAGCTTTCTGAAGCATAAATCATTTTTTTCAAACGTTTGCCAAATTGTCGAAGTCCAAGCTAATTGATTATTTGACATGCAATTGTATATTTGAAGCAAGAGATGGCGTAACTTGTATTATTCCATTGGAACATGCATTGGAAAGCTACTGTCATTGTACGTCATTTCAGTATATGTCATTCATTTGAAGCGTAAACAACAATAATTTTTTTCACTCAAATATGTCGAACTTTGTGCCTGAAAAAGTGTTTTTGCGGGGAGTTTTTCTTCATTACTTTAATGTGAAGAAATCTGCTGCCGAAAGTCATCGTGTTTTGGTGGAAGTTTATGGTGAACATGCGCTAGCTGAGCGAACGTGCCAAAAGTAGTTTGCACGATTAAAATTGGTGATTTTGGCTTGGCTAACCAGCCAAGTCAACGACAAAGCCGAATATCCATGGCGCGAAGGTAATATTCTGTATTTGGTGGGATCAGGAGGGTGTGCTGTATTATGAGCTGCTAAACCCGGGTGAAACTATCAATGGACAACGCTACCGAACACAATCAATCCGTTTGAGTAGTAGCCGAAAAACGCCCGGAATATGCGACCAAACACGAGGCAATAACTTTCCATTATGACAACGCCCAACGGCCCCACGTTGCTAGTCCGGTTAAGAACTATTTGAGCAATAGTTGAAATGAACAAATGCTTGAAAATTTAGTAATATAATCGTGTGATTGCATTTTTTAAGCAAGCAATTGTATCAAATCACATCAGCTTCAAAACAATTCTTCTAAAAATAACGAAGTTTGAATCATTATCATTTCTCAATCTACAGACGACAAATGACCAGCGTTTGTATCCTTAAAACATCCATCTGTCAGTTCAATCAAATGAAAATCTCTATCCATCCCCTATTCATCTTTCATCGCAGTCAGAGGAAAGCTGTTCATCAATCTCTCGAAAAGGTCAATGACTAAACCTTAAAACCAATACCCCCAAGGCCAAGGTGTCAGGAGCTCGGGAAATTGATGCACAAATTGTTCCCATTCACACCGCAGTGTCTTCAAGTTGTCCCCTCCTGATATTTATCCTGCCCAAGTGTCAGTGCGGCAAACACGCAACACCCAAGCCTTGAAGCCTGATGTCAAATGTACGGACAATTTCAAATGTGCTTATCGATTTAAGGATTGGCGTCCGGAGTAAGTTTCGTGACCGATATTGATCCGAAATTAAATAAAGGCGAACCCAGGGCTGGAGACCACAACATCAACAAACTAAACCCATCCACCGGAAGTTGCCATACATACTCACATCACATCGAGTAATTGCTTTTTGGGGTGTCACTTCAATGTTAACCATTCAATCGGTCTCAAGATGTTGGGGATGATATGAACAACCTAAGGCAATGTTGTTTCTCGTTTCCAAGGAGTGACAAAAAAAGTCTTCTTCTTCCCGTAGGATAAAGGTTCTGATTCATTGGACTCAACCTACACCACGTAATCCAGAACCGATATGCATGACAATACAACGATCGACAAATCAAATTATGTAGCTTCTACTTAAGATGCACGCAACGTAACACAAGAAGATACACTCCTCGTTCGGGGGGATTTTTCGTCTCTCCTTTGTTCTTCAAGAGCGGAATTCTTGAAATGCTTGAGAGAGAAGATTCGAAGGGAAAGGAAAGATGGAAAAAATGTACCCTAATTGGAGACGTGCCAATTTTTGAAATATGTATCTTTCAAAGAGGGACAACCATGAGGGTGACTTTGAGTGTTTGCCATCACAGGTAACCAATTTTATATTTCCTCTTCGTTTGATTGAATTGACGCTGCACGACTGTGGAAGATTTTAGTGATTACATTTTTTTTCAGTTTTAAAATATTTGCGGAACTTGGCAGCACTGCTCAGCGGATGTCAGTTAGAGCGTGTCTCAAATGACAACTGTACTTCGACAGTACCTGTCTGATTTTCGATAAAATATTGGATCAAATTATTTTCAAGTACGCGGAGTGAGGAGATTAAATTAATATTTTTTTCTCAGTCAACAGCTTCCGATCTTACTTGACACGTACATCACAGGGCAAGGGAATTGCGTGATGTTTAAGTGTTATGTACCAACTTCGCTGACCCATTTCAAAACCACTCAACGCACATTGCACAAAACTTCGCAAAAGAAAGAAACGCTTAAGAGGCAACTACAAAACACGCAAGGTCACTACCTCCATGTTGCAAGAGCACCGTCAGTCAACTTCCTTGTGTTGGCTTAACGACTGAAAAGATTTCCTGCCATCACGCCATACGGGTGGTATACCGTCAATTCAGATGATTAAGTGGACAATTTTTCAATTATTAAACAAAACTTTTCCCTTTCATCTGTGATCTCTCTCGCGTGAGGAAGATGTTGCGCAACATATACGAAGACAACAGCAGCACTCGCGCAGCAACATTTGTCATCATCAATTTCACGATTAACCTGCTGGCCGCGTGTCACATAGATAAGCATCGGAATATATGTGTAATAACTGTCAAAGGCACAGGCGAGTATCGTGATACATATTTCATTAATTAATTATAAATTATACTCGACTGTCAGTCGGATTACAACGATGACAGGCGTCTCGCACACAAACAGCACACACGGATTGTAAATTTGTATCTGCAACATGCAAAATATATGCAAGAAAGCAGAAAACAACCCGCGGGATAGTCGCGGCGCTGTGCGGCGGCACACAGTGCAACGCTCAACGGTGACAAATCCGTTTGCACACACAAAGACTGCCAGCCTCTAAGTAGGGCAATCTCGTTTCTGTATCTCTCTGCTTACCAAGAGATAGATACATGCATCCCGGGTAAACGGCTTTTTATTACCATAAGTGTACACTACCACGAGGTACAATAACACTTGCGTGTGTCTTTACATCGCTTCATCTCTATCTCCAGCCCCCGTCCATAGACATGGCTAGCTGGAACTTTTCCTTTTGCCGGGAGCAACGACAGAAGTTCGAAATTGGAAGTCGTCGCCGTTGTTGTTGTTTGTTGTGGTTGCTGTTCCCGTCGTTGTCGTCATCATCATCGACCGACGTTCACGTTCACGTCGCACCGCGGGAGCTCACTAGCTGCCTACCGTGACCGGAGATGGAAACTAGTTTCCTAGGACCCCCGAGTATCCACAAATAACGTGCCATTACACCGATCGACATATCTGGCTTAGTATCCGTCGCTTGCCTTATTTGCTCCCAAAAACACCTAGAGTTGCGAATTTTGATGGAAGGCTTCAGATAAGGCCGTCTCCCATTGCTATCTTCGATCTGCAAATCTTTGTTTTTTTTTTCTTTTTTGCATGGAGAAATGCATTCGGCCTGTGGCGAGTTTTAGATTTAGCTAAATTCTCCGAGATCTCGATCGTGCCGGGCAATAATGGCAATTGACTCATGAATTGGTTTGCGGATTGGTTTGTTTGTCTTAGCGCCTGAACTGGGTGCAGCGCAGCCCAGCACACGCAGACAGTCATTTGGCTGGTCTCGCGTAGGTTTCGAGTTCAGCGGAAATGGGGAAGGGGCTCTAGGTGGGCAATTGGCCCACGCCCAATTGAAGAATCAGGACTGTGGTTGAAGTGAAAAATACGCAGCGAATCATTCATATCGAATCGCAAATTAGGCGGTAATTTATAACGTCTGGTTGTAATTGAGAGAAATTTATGGCAGCGATTGATTTTGAATTTAATGGGAAAATTTCCATAATTCGTGGTTTGCGAGAAGGAGGAGCATTCGCGCAAGTCGCAAATGAAGTAGGCACACCGAGTCGATGATCGATGGCTTGGTATTGGCAAGAGATTTCGAAATGAGGCCTGCAAAAGGAGCGAGGCAAGGGCTCTCTAAATCAAAGAATGGACTTGGATGATCCTGTCGATGTGTGTCAGAAATATCTTTCGATTTAATTGCGGTTTTGGAGTCGAAAGCGTCAAACACCTCCGCTGACCTGGCCCGTCCTGGTGTCTGGCACAACACGTCTCTAGGTTAAGTGAGTTATCTATCGAAAACTTGAACTGCTTCAGATTCAGCTGCGAACGCATGATTTTACAGCAGATGAGAGCTTGGCAAAATAAATGGCCACAAAAAGGCATTCTTTATATCGTTTTCTCAAATTCAGGTATGAAGTTGGACCTGCTGTTGAAACGTCGTGGTTTTCAGTACGAGCCAATCACCACAAAGATAAGCGCTGCAGGGACGTCAGATGAAAAGTCACTTTATTCACAAAATGAAGGGATCCAGAAGATTCAGAAGAGTCGACTCAAGGCAATGCCTAACGTTTTCTTGGATTCGAAGCGATTTATCTGGGCCCACAAAGTGAGACGATAACAGCTCGATATTGTTTGAGTGTTTTGGAAAGGTTGTGACACAGATTTCATCATGTTCAAAGGTGATACTTTGTATTTGTTATTTCTGTCGTCACACGAAGTCCTTTTGGCCAAAAAAGCAGTATAATATTCGCCCTGCTCTGCGAGCATCAACACACTTGTCTGATCTAGCGCCGTGTGACATCTGTCTGTTTCCTGAGCTCAAATGAAGGGGAACATCAAGAGTACGATTCCTACAATCCAAATGACTTCGATCGACATCTACAGGGCTATTCTGGCCCTCGAATACCAGACCAGAAGTTTTGTTGTCTCGAAAGGGGATTATTTTGAATACAAGTATGACTCAAGAAATGCACTGCAAATGATCCCCTTTACATTCATTGGAAACGGAACAGACGCTGCATCTCACGAAGATTTGATCGCAGATTGTTGCAAATGACTCTCGAGATGGTGTCGGCATTCGGTTGCTTCATACTCAATGCACGTGAATTGAAACTGAGACCTCATGGGAAGCAACCAGCGCATTATCCGACTGTGCGGCGTCAAGGTTGGAGGTGATTTTGAGAGGTTGGTCATGGTGTACATACATGGACTCCATGCTGCTGGAGCGTGTACACTCCAGTGATGGTTGAATGCTTGGTATTTTCTTTCACTCCTTGAGGATAGAACATGACACTTCGTAAGCCGCAACTGACTACTATGATCAGACCACCAGCGACATAATAGAGGATTCATACAGTAGCATGACGACAGAAGAAACAGGTTGAACACGTACATGTGCTTTTGGGAGACTTCGCGTACACAAATGTTGGAAAAGTTCCTAACGGAGGCACGACAAACTTCTGTTTGCAAGATTCTTTTCATCACAACTTTGCGGCATCGGACGAGATTTCATCGTCAGTCCTTTGAGGAATTCTCTTTGCAAACACAAGCACATGCACCACAGTCCAGCTTAATTGACAAAATTGGAGAGAGTCCTTATCTTATTGACTTTGAAAGTTGCAGACTTTGTTTACAAAAGTCCCAACGAATGGTTTATTCGTTTGTCTCCCATAATTTCCCGAAGCCTGCAGGGTCAACAAAAAAGATTCATCGACACCGCCAGCCATCGACACCATTCTGCAGCCCTCGCGAATCCATCATGAATGTATCTAAAAATTCTAAGAACACTTCGCAAATACTCGTGGCCAGCGACCAGACTCATGGAAGAGGCTACACTCAGGAGTGAAGGCAGATCAAATCCCATTCAAGAGCTCGGCAAATAATCACACGTCCAAATCGTTTTTATCATCTCCTGCTTCGTCGTGTGACGAAATTTCTCCTTCTGGCCACCAGCGCACAGCCGGGAAATGACAGCCACCGGAAAACATCGACATAACCGGCGAGGCGCGGCGTGTGTGTGCCTGGCAAGCGCATGTATGTCCACAGTAATTAACCCGGCACCGCCAGCATATGAGCGTGCCCCCGTTCCCAGACACCGGTCGTACCTTAACCGAGTTCATCAGCTCTTGAGTGACAATGAGCTCGGCCATCAAGTTGAGGTGGAGCGCCGCGCCGCAGCCTCGTCAGGGAACGCTAATAAATTAAATTTTATCACTTGAGGTTACGTTGAGTCTTGCGCGTTGTTTTTTTTTGTTTTTGTTTTATGAATTAACTCCTTTTGCAGGGCAGTTTTGCATGCCAGTGCACTAGGCAAGATGTAATTACCTTGTTTGGCGTTGTGTGCCACGACCTTCTTTTGCCTTGACGGCTCTGCTGAAGATGGTGTTGCTGATGCTGTAGCTGCTGCTGCTGTTGCTGCTGCTGATGCTGCTGGTGATGGTGGTGCTGTGACTGGTGATGGTGCAGTAATTGCTGCTGGGCACTGCCGCTTATGATTGCAGAGTTCTCATAGATTTCCGACGATGATATTGAACTGTTGAGTGTCGCTGTTGATGCACCCAGCGACGGACACGGTGACGACGCTGGCGATGGTGAGAAACAACCGGAATCGTATGAGTTGATTACACGAAGACGATTTCCTGGACAGATGCCCTGTAATTAGAGAAAAATAGGTGTATCGAATATGAGATGTTATCGTTGTGTAATTGAAAAAGAGAACAAAAATAAGAATCATAGATTTCCCTCCACAAGGAGCACGAGAGGAGGCAGAGAAATGGCTCGGATAAGTGGAACGCGAAGCATGCCGCCTCTGCTGGATTGAGAGTCAGAGACGTGCGATCGAGGTAATCGAGCGGAGATCGAGTCGAAGTATCTCATGGGGTGATTCCTGGAATCGAATTGAAATGGAAAAGGTCCAGTGGACGATGTGAGCAAGAGCTGACAGCCGAACATTTTATGTCGACAAATGTGACGTTTATTGGCCTGTGACACTGCATTGCTGTGTGCTGCAGGTGTTTTGAGTCCTGATGAGGCTCGTAAAATGGAAGATATATGATGAGGAGGGAATCGGCTGGCCAATAAAGACGCCTTGTTCGTGCCGTGCTGTATCTTGTCACAGTTTCATAGTGCACCACCAAGTGATTGCCTATTGCCGCTGGCCAAAGGCATTAGAAGTTTGAAATTGAGTTATAAAAATGTGAAACATTAATTTTAATTGTGCCCCAAGCGAGTCGACTGCGGTGACTGTCTTAACGACTGCAATGAAAACAAGTCATTTTGTTTATGTTGTCAAATTTATTGCACTTTCAAGGGTTCCGTCGGGTGAATCCGAATCGTTTGAAGACGCTTGAGGCTCTTTTGTGTGAACTGTCATCAAACGGGAAGTTGACAGCAATGATGTCATCCAAATCGTTGTGATTTAGTTGCATTCAAATGCAGGGGGTTGGATCTTGATTGTGGATCTCTGGCATAAATCGGTGCCAAGAAAAACGCGGACCGGAGTTGGGCAGGACTTGAAAGGACTCAATTCGGGTCTGGTCTGTGACTCTGTGACATAGTGTGCAGGCGGAAGCACTTCGGACGCATTTTTTTTATCTCGTTTACGACTCCCCGTCTACACAGACTGTTCCATTGATGATAAGTTTTTGATAACAAGCCTTGAACAGACTTGAGGTCGTCATTCTCTCATAAATTGAGAGAGTCATCATAAATTAGACCGACTGACACTTGAAGCATTACCAGCGAAACAACTTGAATGATGTGCTATTCAATACATAATGACATGGACATAGCTTCGGAATAAAGGCGGAATAAACAAAAAACCCTCGTTGCTTTATTTAAATTATTTTTCCTAACCTTCTTATCTGGTCACCCTGTGCAACGCTATCTATCAACGATGCTGGTCTCTCTAGAAATACGGCTTTTCTTCGCTCGACTCGGCCATGAAATCGCACGAAACAGATCTATGACGTCCGCTTCCACCATCCAGACCCAACAACAAGTTCTCCAGTCGCAGTGACAGCTGTCAAAAATTACTCCACTTCAATTGCGCTGTCCGATTGCATTGCAAAAAAGGAGCAACAAATTAACAGATCAATGAAAAACAGCTTCATGAATGAAAATTTATCAATCTCGACATCAATAATTTCCAAGCTTACTGAAGATTAATTCGCAAATTGCCGCTGTCTCTGCACTGTTCCACTTCCATCAATCAATCTGTATTCATAATCAAGCGGGACGTGCGATTCCGTGCATTTGTGCATCTGTGCGTCCAACTATCAAACGATTCCTACATAAATTGCAAACATATTTCTCTGCTCCAGATTTCCGCGCCTCGGTAGACGCAGCATTTTAACCTAATGAGAACCACATTGCATTGGCGGACCAGCATCGCGCGCCAGTGCTGCCAATTAATTGAGACAGAAAAAACAACTAAAACAGATTGCATGTATACAATAAAAAGCCGAACACAAATTAATTCATTTCGATCTAGTTTCATTTGAAATCGGCGGCCAACACACGTAAAGCTAATTAAAGTTGCCTCAAACTTTCAATCGAGACAATTAACCTCAAGTCAATTGACTGAGATACACAACAGCAGGCCGGAGTGAGTCCACCAGTCCACCAGTCCACCAATCGGAGTGTGTGTGTGTCGGACTTTTAAATCGCGTGCCACAATGTCTCCGGATCAATTAATCAATTCGCACGTCACACAGACTCGGACGTGGACCGCGAATTCGCTCATTCTCAATTGGTTGGAACTTGCGAGCGATCTATTTACAAAGATCACGTCCATGAACCCTAGGCCGGAGTCCCCACTGGGCTCTGTGGCTGTTTTGTTCGTCGCAGTTGACATCGAAAAATCTAGCAGCGTCAATACACAGCCTTGTTAGACTGGATCATTTGCGTTTGCCTGTGCGGGGTGCCACAAGAGTGGCTTCCGTCGCTTGTTTGTTTGGATTGCTTGTGGAGAAGAGAATGTCAGCGACAGCATAAATACTGGATTCGCGCAAACGTCGCATAATTAATGCGATTCAGACGATTATTGTGACGGCTGTGCACTGGGGTTGGTGAAATTGTACACCAGTTTGGAAATTTTATTTATTCATCCCGCATTAGGAGGATCATCCAAGATCAAGGCAGCACAATGGATTTCCTCTCGCCGATGGGCTTGCGAAAGTGCAATTCGCGAATACGAATCTGCTGATGATGCGATATCGATTGTGAAGTGAAACTTCATCCTCAGATTGAATGTGGGCATTGCTTCAGTTCATGCGGGTCTCATGCGGGGAAAGCCCCGAATTGCGAAACTAAGTTGTCGGCATGTGGTTGTGAATGTCTTCCTATCACCTGGGTGTGGTGGATAGCTAATCTGTGTTTTATGAAGACATTCGATTGGGGTTTGATACTTACGAAGCGGATGTCGGAACAAGGTTTGCGAAAAGTTAAGTGATAGATCAGGTAAACCGGTTGCGTAGCAGTGGTGCCAGTTAGTGGTGAATTTACATTTCCGTGGTGAACTTAATTGCAATGAGCCATTGCGTGAGTCGATGTAACTTGCGACAGCTATGTATTCAATTTGAACAGATTTGATGACATTTCTTCTGTCATGTGGTAAGTGTCACATCAAAGTAATGGCAGCACTGATTTCTTATAAGGCATCTGTCAGTCTTTAGAAGTGGAAGTTGTTTAGTTGCAAGAGCTCTAGAATTTGTGTGTTATTTCACAAGCTCCCGCTGGCAGTTAAACTAAGTTTAGTAATACAATATACGAACTTGAGCGAAATTTGACAGAGCTCATCTGTCAAGGTATGCGGCGATGGAGCATATTCTTCAGAGAAGTTTGTAAAACAGGCCGGAGGTTTATGGAGGTTTATGAAGGTCTTGCCTTGCCCTTTAGTGTCATCATAAGAAATGAAATTGAAGTCGGCTCTCTGTACTTGGTCATCATTCAGAATCTGTCAGGCTGTGGAACGATGTTTTGTCTTGTAGTAAAGATCTTACCCACCGATATTCATTGAAAATCGCTATTTCGTTTCAATGTACCCATCAATCTCATTTAAAGCAACATCAGCGTTGCGATTTTCAAACAAAAATTTGGGGCATGTAAAAGGTCTTCAAAGACCCCAAATGTTTATAAAGACATCGTTTTATTCCCAACAAATTTTGAAGCACTGAGTCACGCATCACCAATCTCGCTGTTCCACATCAAGAACTACTCAAGATTTGAAGCAAAAACGCGCCCTGACCTATTTGACCCTACGAAAAATCGCCTCAACTTCTAATCAAATTCAAAGAACAACGACAAAAAGTTTCAATAAAAAGTGAAAAGAAACTTTTTCCTTGGGCCCGCCACAATGACAAGTCAGTTTTTAGGTAAAAAAAAATTGAATTCGGCAACACAACGGGGTGACCCTTATTTGCATAAAAATCCATTTCACCACACTCTCTGGGACAAAAGCGAATTTCAAGTGTAGCAGCCATTAAAGCCACAAGCATACTTTATCAAAATGTATCATTTGTTGGACATTCATTTGCCGCCCCCACCATAGCCACGAGCACGACAAAAAAGAGGAACCCGCGTTTGACATTTGGTTTATGGCAAAACTTGAGGCAAACGGAAATGGAATATATTTCAGGGACCCACTATAAGCCATCAAAATTTAATTTTCTGTCACAGAAAAGGATAACACAAGCACCCATGGGGGCCACTATGCCAACATTATCCTGCTCCGTTCATGTTCTCGTAAAAAAAAAAAACTGTTTGTGTTCGTTTATTTGTTGTGTCGAATCAAATCAGGAGCCAAGAAGGCACACACAGTCACGTTAGGTTGCCTTGTAATAGGTTCAGCAATTTACTAGCATGTAAAACATGGACTCGCTGGCAGACGGAGCGTAACGCGCACACATGTCACATTCCCCAACACAAGCGCCGGGGCACTCAGTGTTGCAACGAGAAAGGAGCAAACTGGATACACCACTCCCCCGTCCTTCAGCTGGGAATTACTTTAATATGTATGCGTTGTTATCCTCGAGATTTCATCCTTGCTTATGTACAGGATGTTGTCAACATGAAACATTATTCAGAGTTGTACCTTGTCGTCCTCAACCGTTGTGTAGCCGATGGATGTTTAAGATTTAAAGATCCAAGCACGTGACTACCAGGATCCAGGATGTGTACGCTTTACGCGGGTGTTGCGAGGGGGGAATTAAATTGCTTGCAAGAAGCATTCAGCAGGAGTGAAAGACTCCTGAAGAGGTTATTGTGGAGACTCTTGGTGCGTTGTTGGAGTTTAATTGTGAATGACTGTACACAGGCGGATCTGGGCCTGAGCTGGGGTTGTTTGCAGTCAAATTCAGTAACTCACTTCGGTGTGTTGCCATTGTTTTGCATCGCTCCCCCTCGGCTCTAAGCAATTGGCGGATTCAACTCGATGTAGGGCAAGTTAATCGATTTTTTGTTTTAATGAAAACCATAAAATTTATGAAAGCGACAGGGGTTACTGGGATGTGCTGGTCTTGTTTTTATTTTTTTAATTAAAGAAGTTGACAGTTTTTCATATCTAATTGCGGCCGTAAAATGTTAATTTCTTTGAGTTTATGTCGGCTGTGTTTAACGGTGGCGTGGATTAAACCGGGCGGAGCGAGTTCTGGATGCTGATGGTGGGTCACTTGATTTTATGTGACTTTAACTTGTTCATTCAAATACTGCTGTGTTGGTTGTGTGGGGGGACTTTTTTTTCAAGAAATTCTCATTAACGAACAAACGACAGTTAAATGGCAGCTCGTGCCGTTTGTTTAAATTTGTAATTTGTTAGGTTAGGGATGACGTTAAGCGAGGGTGTTGAAGGGACTTATCGAGTGATTGTTTTAAATGTTTTTCCTGGTCAGCTAAGCGCTGGTAATAATATTGGTGGCGCCACCAGTTCGAGGTGGACCCAGGCCTAGCTTCTACAGCAACCACTCCTGTCATGCATGCAATTATCCTATCACGAGTGGACTGGACCTACAGTATTAATGCTGACTCCGAACGGCGAAGTTTCTAATTTTTTTCTTGACAGGAGTACTCTTTGTGCATTGTCAGTCACTCGAAAGAGGTTGGGGGTTGAATTATGAAAGTTGGTAAATCGGGGGTCGAACCTGGCACCCTGGCGTAGGGGTCAACGCACCAACCCACTTTGCCACGGGTGTAACATAGTGAGCGATATTTCCGATGACAGCAAGTATTTTAATGCGCTTCATTAAATGAAAATTGACGAATCACACAATGCGTGTGCCTCTGTCTTCGAACTTTTAGACTCACTGTTTACCTACAGAAGACTAGGCCAAGTGACAGAAGATTAGGCCAAGTGCACATAAGCGACATGGAACGCATCACAATTTGTTGGCCTTTAATTAATGCGTCCTTAAATACTTACACTGAGTCTGAGCTAAAATTGCAGACCCAGTCACAGTCCTTCTAATCCTTATGGCCGACTTATATTGCATTGCATCTTCTTCTTTGTGTGGCACTGCAGCCCACACGTGGCCTTCTGAGTTTGTGATCACTTGGTCCATACCGTGAGCTCGATATTCCTCTTCTTCTGAATCTAAGAGGAAGCTTGAGTATTGGTGTTCAATTACTCGATTTGGCCTTCCAGACTACATCAGTCACAGAGTTTGCGGGTTAGGGTTCATATGAGGCAGCTGACTGAAGATCTTGTCAGCTGGAGAGCCTTGTTGGTTGAGGCCCATGTTCATCCTGAAGCGCCATTAGAAGAGGAATATGACGTTCTTTTGTCCACTTGTGTGTGCCACCTTAGACGTCTTATTTTGGGTTCTCTATTGCCTCGGAAGCGGTCTGCATTTTAGGGACCAAATAACCGACGTCGATTTTTTCTTTCAAAGGTTCTTCCGATGTGCATATCGTCCAGATCTTAGCTCAATAGAGTACGATTGGCAGAATAAGTTTTTCGTAAGTTTTAATTCGGTGCTTTGACTTTCGGCCCATATTGTTCAGACAAACCGAAGAACTCGTTGCCAAGAGCTATTCTACATCGGATCTTCACTAGGACGTCATTAGTGGCAAGCTCCTTAACCACCTCAATATAATAGCTGTCGTGACCGTGTCGATCGAATGAGGGATCACAACGGATCGACAACAAACATTTAGTTGTGTTCTCATTTATCTTAAACCGACTCGATTTACTTCTTCGCATCTGCGCAAGCTAACAGTTGAAATCAAGTTGCAATGCATCCTCTAGCCAGTATCCGTTAAGTTCCACAGCTTGAACCGAACTTCGCAATGCATGTAACGTGGTGTGACGCAAAAGGGTCAACGTTCTCGGGATCCCGTGTAACAAAGGTTGTGCGCAGCTATCTGAAACGGATATTTGGTCTATACTCCATTGCCGTACTGGGAATCTTACGCGTCGATTAAGGCGTATGTACATTCAGAGAGTACTCCACACAGAGTCGTATAATCAGCATTAACTAGAGGCATACCTCTACAGCTTTTGCAAGAGGTGGGGTGGCCTTCTTGGTGGGTGAGCCCTTTCCCCCAACGAACCCACCCCATTTCTCACCGAAACAGAAACTGAAACAGAGTCCCATACTAACACAAGAAAATACATCTTTCCCCTGCACGAAATTCGTAGTCTTCCGCTTTCATTCAGACACATGAATACGAAAGATGGATACTTCAATTCGCATAAAGGAATACCCTCACGTCATCCCATCAAAGTCCCATCAATCCCAGCCCCAGTTCCTGGTTTGTAATTTTTTTTAAATTTCCTTTCATTCCACTCAATTCCATGCGAGCACCCTCTATTTATATGCAGATAATTCGGGTGGTGAGGGAATAAATTTCGTGGAAGAAGTCCCACTGACCAACCACTTACAATCTCCTTATGCTTTTACATCAGAACTTATTAAGCCGGCGACCCATCGGGGAGCCCCAAAAGCCTCCGGAATCCGGAAGAAAAAGGGACTTTGCCAAGTGGTCCTTCCATTAACATCCCTTCAGGATATATTCCGTACCCCAGTCAGCCTGCAGAAGACTCTATCACTCCGTCCAGTGGAGATAAATTCTAATCACGCTACAGTGGCATCTCCTTAGGGTTTCTTTGCTATGATGGAGCACTTCTTCATTTCCACTCAAGTGGTCTGTCACAGGGTTCCATGGAATGGACGACAACCGTTCATGCAAATGAAACACACATCAGTCAGGGTTTTACCAGCTCCACTTTGCTACTACTTATGCCTGATTGATGGGGCAATCCAATTAAATTGTAGGCGAGGCTAGATGGGAAGGATTTTCAAGATTTGATGTACGTACCTGTCGGTCACGAAAGCTGCACAGCCACCATCCCTGGAGGCCGTCGGGGTTCTGCTCGATGACAGTCAGGATATCACCCTTTTTGAATGCCAGTTCGTCCGGCGTGTCAGCCAGATTCTCGTAAATGGCTTTCGCATAAATTTTCTGCAAAGAAACAAACAAGAAAAACGTCGTTATAAAAATTCTAGAGATTGAGTGTTGATTTGCCAACACGTCGTTAATTTGTTTAGCAGCGTATGACGCAACCACCCAAGGCCAGGTCTGAAAAGACTCCTAACCTCAACGATTTGCGCGGCAAAAAGCGGTCTTTCAGTGGAAATACAATGTAGCCGTGGTTTTGCTCGATTTGTCATCTGAACCCGAACGGAGATGACTAGGTCGAGGAACCAGTTTCGTTGTTTTTATGTTTTGTATTGTGTTCTCGTACAGCGCGAAGTTCAACCTCAGTGTATACCCCGAGGCTGCGGTATTTCTTGTTGTTCATTCATGCTGGGATACATATACGCCTGTCTTTGATCACTTTCAGGTCATCTGCTCGGTCGTTGGCGCACGCTGCGTCTTGCAGAATTGCGCTGAGGCGCTTTGTTTCGCGATATGAGTCAGATGAGAGTGAAAAGTAGGCCGGAATGTTTCATGGGCCGAGAATAACTTTGCAGGTGACTTCGTTGTCAAGGTAAACATTGTTCTTCTCTTAGTCAGCCGAAAATTGTTTTCACTGACAGCGGAGACTGCTTTCTTTACTTGTCTGACATCTGCGAAAAGTTCTGTGAGATGTTTCACTTTGGCATTGTCCGTCAAATTAAACGGCAATGCGACATTGATACTGACTGCTGTCAACTACAATGTCAAAGCATTGTCACAGTGTTTACTGTTAATCTCCTCCTGTTGACTGTCTAATGAAATAAATCGTGTTCAGATGACTGTTTCCTTCTGACAGCTGTCAACGTAACAATGTCAGATGAATTAGACAGTGCTTACTGTAATCCCCCGTTCGATTAATTCCTTGGCATTGTGCTGCCAAATAAATTAAACCGTATCCTGCTGTCACTTCACCACTGGCTGTTGGCCAGTGTTGCCAAATAATTAAACCGTATCCTGCTGTCGCTTCACCACTGGCTGTTGCCCAAATAACAATGTTTAACGAATTCCACAGAGTATACTGTATTTTCGTTTCTAGTTTGCCTTTCCACATCTTAGACACATTTGTTGGTAGTTATTTGTTCCTCCGGTGCTACCAAACTAATTAAATTATATCGCTGTCACTTTGACAAAGATTGAAACCACAAAATTCTGACTGCATTCAAACTGTCATCTGCATTGCCAAGCAAATCTCACAGATTCCAACGCATTTGCTTAGTTTGTCATAATTCCTAACAAGATCGTTGCACATTTGCCGTCAGATAAATAAAGTCGTCTGTCAACTTGACAGAAGCTACTACTGCTGACTTCAATGTCAAACCAACTTCACAAAGTGCGTCGTCAAATAAATAAAGCTGTCAGATTGACAGATTGCTGCATCAATGTCAAACGCACAGTGCCCACAAAAACTTGCAATTCATCACAAAACGCATAATTGAATGACGCCATTTGCATATGAATCAATGTGTTACCGCATGACATCTTCAAAATATCCCTCCAGCTGTGTAATCAATTTGTCAAACACAATACCCACTTTGTAGCTCGTGTAAACCTGAGTTTCTATGCACTTTTATCTGAGGCAAACAAATGGGCCTCGTATCTATTGTGAGCAGTATTTTTTTGTTTTCAAAACCAAGAACAGGAAATCGTTTCGTTTACTGCTCGTCGCCCTCTCATTATTGACTTTTAACGGTGTTTTTCTTTCGATTTTTCTATTTATCTGAGACTTTCTACAGAGACCCACTGAATTGACTCACTTTCCACAAGACCAGCACGGCACTGGATAAACAAGTACATAATTAGCAGATACATGCGTATTTGCATTCTGACAGGTGACAACAACATCCGTCACTTGGCACTGGATTTCGCCTGAAGTCGATTTTCAAAACATCAGATCTACTACAGAGGTGATACAAATTTCACTCAAAATGGCACAGAAAGGAGCAAGCGGCGATAAACCAATCGCAGCCGAAACCAGTTGCCGGGCGAGAAGCCTTCAATTTCATCAAATGGAAAAAAATATTCTGCGATTCTGACCGGAGGGGGTAATGCCAACGTGAATGCCCTTCGGACCATACCACACCATATATGGATCGTGTACACACAGATTTTTGGGTTAATTGAGTTTACTCGCCGATGGCGGACTCGTCTGAACACACACACACACACTCGTGTATGTATGCCATCTCTGGGTAATCAAAGAACATTGTTTGGTGGGGTAATTAGAAGAGAGAAGTCGAGGCGGTTTTGATGCTTGTAATGAGCTTCATTCAAGTTGTCAGAGGTGAGATGTTGTTCGGTTATTTTTTTTGGGGCGAGTGGAGGAATATGATCTCACGTGTATGTATGAGAAATTAGTGCGATCTTTGCTGAAGGGGTTTAAGTCAATGATTGTGGTTTCATTCCTTGCGGTCATGTGTACTGGTCCAGTTGGGAATATTCTGTTTAGTTGGTCCATAGAAAGTGGCTTTCGAAGTCATTGCCTTTTGAATTGTTTACCGAAGATTGAATGGAGACCAGGCCTAAGGGTCGGATGGTAAAGGAAGGCATGAAAAATGGGTTCATATTTGAACAAATTTGATTTCCCCGTGATTTTGTTGGGGGGTTTATGGAAGGAGAATAAGACGAGCAATGAACTCTGAAATGGTCAGTCTTCATCGAGAAAATTGAGGTCTTTTTTCTCGCTGCCAGAAAAGCCTGTATGAAATTATTTGTACATCGACAAGTTGTTGAAAGCAATCGAGTAGTCACTAGGACCCGTTAAAACTATGTGATCAGGGCCGTCATCGATGGAGCGCAGCTATTGATCAGGCTTAGATATTCTATCCATCCGAGTTATTGCTAGTAGGAGGGCTGCCTATAACTCTGTCTGGAATACACTGCAGTGGTTCACGGAAATCTATGGGGACCAATAGACCTCCACCCGATTCGAATCATTCCGTTTCTGGTTTATGGTCATTCTCTACGTCATACTCCTCTCTAGTGGAGATTTTTGTTTTCTGCTTTATTTGAATAATCAAAAGGCGTCAATTAAACCGGTTGTTTTCTTCAAGTTTCCATATGCACTTTTCTGTGAGTATTACCCCAGCCATTGCATTATTTTCATCATACGGCTGCATGTGTGGAAGAAGATGCAAGTATTTCTAAGGGCAGCCTTGACAAAACTTTGACTCAACCTGATCTCGAGTTAGGACAATTCTTGTGGGTTTTCCTACGACCTTCTTGAGCTCTGTTTTTGCTCTTAGCATTTACCGCTGAGACTTGTCACCACGAGACTTGTCAAATTTAGTAGTTAAATGCAAACGGACGGAAAATGAAGCCCTTCAGTTGCGCCATTCTTTCAGAATCACTCACATAACGTCTTGACACAATTGATGTAATCCCTCATTCTGAGTTAGACCTTCCTAGTGCCACTCTCAATTCCAGACATAGTTTCGTCAATTAAAACCTAAATCCATCTCGGTGGTCCTAAATCATCTGTCGTCTTCCAGAAAACTTTCTGTCCAGTCCGGGACATGTAAACACTCTTTAAGTACCCCAATCATGCATTCTTGCTCATCACAATGTTCACTGCAGTGCACTTTTCCACATATGCGTGTCATAAACTGTAGTTTATTTCGACACAGTTTCACAAATCTTCACCATCATCGTTCGTCGTTGACAATCATCATCTTTGTCATCATCTAGTTACGTTGGCCAGCAGCAGCGTCGTCACATCTTGGTCGCTCTTTAAACCAACCAGCCATCTGTCAGTTTCAAATGGAAAATCCATACCGTACCGTATCTTGTGAGTCGCATCTTTTTGATCTGTGACAACGCGCCATAAAGAACTCTGCTCGTGTGTGTGTGTGTTGCCCGGCTAACGTGCTAGAAGGACAAATAAACAACGTCGCGTTAAACGCGTCGTGTCAATAATAAAAACCTGATGGTCTGCCTCTCTCTATGCTCCTCATTCAGTGCTATGCTCTGTGCTGTGTCAAATGTGTGTGTGGTCTTCATTGTGCCCCCAGTTTAACGACGATTGCAAAAAATAAAACCAGAAGAGGAAAAACGAAAACAAAACGAAGAAGGAGAAGAAGCACACATTTGTTTGACAAATGTGACAAACTGACATCTAAGCACAGATACGCCAAAATCAGTCTCGATGCGATTGTTTGGACAGATTCGCGTTAATCTTCAAATTAAGACCGGAATTTGCTTGTGGCCTCGGTCAAGCAACTCAATTTAACGCACAATTTATCCGAAAAAACAATATTTATCGGCGATGGGATTTAGAGTTTTTGGCTGGAGGTCTGGAGGCTTTTTTTCGAGTCGATATCACGAACAAGGGTGGTGCTTGTTTGTGTCAATAACAAGGTCGGATACAGTTTGACGGCTCGCTTTCGCGAAAAATACGTCGATAAGATAAATGTATTTATAGTTGCCGTCATAAGTGTTAGGTTCGCGATTAGATACCGTTAGCTAGTCACTTGAGATTGTCCCGTTCAGTGTTTGCTCTAGATAAGGCTCGATGGAGCACTGGATGGAGCTATTGATCGGGGAGGACTACTCGTACAGTAATTGGCTGACGCGCAGAACGCTCCGATATCAGGCGATTGTTTCTGAGAATATTTATTGACGTTTCATTATTCTCTTTTTTCATTCCGCGGCCGTGTGTGTACTTGGCTTTAAGTGTTAGATATTGGAGGCAATAGCCAGTTGGAGGTTATGATGTAATTATTGGTATAGAATTCGGAAATGTGCTGCGTTTACGATCACAAATCACCCACAACAGCAGAGGAGAGTGAACAGAGCCGGCAATGGGAAGAAAGAGAAATTCGGATTGACATCAAGTCGCTCTTAGCGGCTGACTGTTATTCACTTTCAGCGGAGAAAGAAAAAAAAACGCAAGCATCCACCCCTTTTTTCTTGCAGTTACCACAGATTTCCTCTGTCAAGCGGTGTGTCAATATCACTTACGCTCGTTGCGGTCAGAGTTTTTCTCTTGCAAGCTCCATCTCATTCCTCGGCAAAAGGAAGTCGCTGGCGGTGCTTGCAGATGATTCTCATCTGCTCCAGTATCAAATTGATTTTTAAGTAATCCAGTAGCTTACCGCAGTGCATTGACTGCTTGTGATGGACCGCAAATTAAAACCGCACTAGTTTCTAATCAGCACCTGGTGTAGTGCAGCTATTTAGAGAGAGACTTCCATCGTATTTGTTTGTCCCGTCCATCATGCTGCTTTTGAAATTTACTCTGCTACCGGGAACTTGAGAGCGAGAGAGGGAATACTAAATAATTAGAGTGCTGCTGCTGCTGCTGCCGCTAGTTTGCAGTTCAAAGAAACTATCTTGTCAGGGAAGGAGGTCATATCAAAACATATCGGTTGCCTGGGATGTAGACTGTAGACACATTGAGGCTGAGGCACAGCATGCGCAGTGACATGCTGTTAATTGAACTAATAAACAGAGACTTTGTGTTAAATGGAAGGCTGGATGTGAACGCTGTGATTTGGTGGTTAACCTTGGCCAGGGAGACTGAAATCATTTACAAAATGTTATTCGAAATGATTTAAAGTGAATTTTGTTTTGTTTTTTCAGATGATGATGATGATGATGTTTTCATTGGACTGCTGGTGGTTTCCCTTTTTTGAATGAAGGCGGCTGTCTAAAAGTGAAATATGTGTGAGGGGTGTTAGTAGTGGACGCCTTGTTCACCGACTCAAAGGGAAGCGAAGTTTATACTATTCTTAAGTATAGAATGGGCAGCTATAATTTCGGGGTTAGCACAGAGTGACCGAGTAGCAAGCAGCAGAGGTCTCAGTGTAGATTCATTCTGTCACGAATTTAGGCGACTTTATTCTGAAATCCAAATGACTAGTTTCTGTCTAGTTTCTTCTTCATCTCTGCGTCGTAGAACAGGCACACTTTGAGGCGTGAGTTCCAAAGTACCAGTGATGCCTTCGAAAAGAGTTCGAAAATACCTTCTCATTTTGTTCAAGCTGAGTGGTCGTCTCCGGTCGAGAGTATGCCATAATTGCTTCGTTGCCTCACTTCGATGTAAGCACGGACTTCATGTACCTCGGTTTCTCTGTGCACAGTACTGACAACATCAGCATCGAGATCGAACCCAAAATCAGTCTTGTCAACCGCCGTTACTTTGAACTGCGAGGTATGTGAGTATTGGAGTCCTTTACGAAAAGAAGAAGCAGACTTTAAACAAGACATTCATCACCCCAATCCTGCTCTGCAGTGCAGGAACATGCAACATTTCAAAACAGGACGGAGAAGTCATTGATCTCTTAAAAAAGTCTGCATGCAAAAGATGCCCAGTTGAAGGTATCTTGAGCATCTAGAGAGATTCAGTGTAGTCTCAACTTGTCTCCGCATCGAACAATCTTTCACCTTGAACCTGTGTAACAGCAGATGACGCCACCGTCTATAGTACTCCTCACAAGTGGATAAGACCATGAACCAAATAGGAGGCTGCTAGTCAAAGTCGACTGCAGATGCTTGTTGGTTGAGAACCAAGTCCATCTCTCACAAAAGGAATCTTCGCCGTGATGTAAGGGGAGGTGCATCGTTTGATACGCTGAGTGATTAGGAGCAATTGCCGATAATGGATCGCTCGAATATTTACGAATATTCTCAAACTTCACATTTCGGAGTCAGCATAAAACTAAAGACCCCCTCCACTCGTGAGAGATCATCACACACATCGTGAATGGTTAGTCTAGAGGCTCGATCCAGGTTCACCTCGAAAACCGCATTTTTATTATCTTGAGCCACTACGGTCGCTTGCTCTGAGAAATGAAATCTCTGCAGGCACTTACTCACACTAGTTACAATCGAATGCGTTGTACATTAATTGCTCCATCACTTGACTTCAGTCATTCTTCAAACGAGTTAAAACAATTGACCAGCCCATATCAACTGGTTTTGCAAGACGATTAAGCCTTGTAGTATTTATGACCGAGTGCAATGACGTAAGCACAGGCAAGCGACTCTCTCAACGACAAGATACAGCAGGCAGCACAAAAACCCCGTCAATGGAGATCTCTCCGGATCAAAGCACTGAGTCCAAAGTTCTTGACATATCAACGAAATCAATAGAGTTTCATTTTACTGTTTTGCACTTTCATTTCGACTGAATCTAATCAACAAGCGACCACGATTCGACGCACACTCGTACATCTCAGTCGAGTACGATATGTTCTTGATAAGACGCTAATCATTTTTTGATTAAAATGCACTCAAGACATTCCACTATTGGCCGCTCCAAATCGCTCTATGTTTGCAGGAAATATCAACAGAATGACATCAGTTAAAAAAGAAAAATGTCGACCGGAAGGTAACGTTTCTGATATCAGACATCTTCGAATTCCATAGAATCATGTGTAATTCTCCAGTCCTTGAGATCCGATTAAGATCCACACACTGACGGACTCGGACAAATTCCAATCTCAAGTGATTTAAATGTTTTTGAGTTCTCATAATTTTTCAATTTGTAACCATTCTCGAAGGTACACACTGCACACTTGTGACAAAGTCTCTCAAGTGGGGTCAGACGGAGAACAATTTATAATCATGTTCTCTCATGACTGCGGCAGAGCCCACAGACAGAGAGATAGAGAGTGGGAGACGCACCAGAAGTCGACGACGCACGGCCAATTTAGTGATGTCAATCAAAATGCCTTCAGAATTCAGTCGCTTGTTTTGTCTTGTCTTTCTCCGGCTCTCCGAACTGAAAACAATGGAAAGTGAAAATGTGAAAGGAAACGCAGCTGAGTAAGAAATTGTTCGTCTTTTTTGAATGGTTTTGATTCTCGGCGCACTTGAGCAGGAAATGTGAAGTCGAATTTGATTGAAAATCGCAGACCACTTGACCTTATCCCAAATATTTTCTCTTGCCAATCAATTAAGTGGTCAAGGGAGAAACTGCTAATGGAGTCGGTTCGATTGGAATGGAATTCGATTTAAGCGGTTGCTGCCGATGGCGCCTTGAATCTGGATTTGGTGCCGCCTGTCGTGAGTTATTTCTGTTAAACTTGTTAAAGAGAAAATGATGACTAAATGAACGACCATCTAAAGTTGACTGTTTCTGAGATGATGAGGTTTGTGCCTTTGGATTTGCGCATCTTGGGTCAAGAATCTCTAAAGAATTGAAATTCTGAAAAAAAGGGTTTTTCCATTCATTCCGCGCCTCCGTAGTAGACTCATTTCAGTTATTGAAGCGCATTGTGGACTAAATGACTTCGACAACAAATTCGTTAGCTGAAAATTCACCCGCAAAAAATATCTGGTGTAGTTCTGAAGCCGATGGTGTCATTGGGACGATTTTTTCTTTCGCATGGATTTCTCTACAGGAGCAGGTTGCAACTTTATTTCTTTAATCAATTGCATGGACGAGACATGCATGAATGTGGTTTCAACAAGACGGTGCCACAAGCCACACAACGGCTCAAAGAACCGACTTATTGAAAACTAAATTCGATGAACGTGTTACATCGAGACAGAGTCTTATCGATTGGCCGCCTAGCTCGTGTGACTCAGCAACTATAGACTTTTTTATTCGATTCATGGGACTACGATTAATCATTGGTCCACAACAAGCAGGCGTCGTTAGAGGAGCTCAGAGCCATTTCCGTCCAAATGCGTGCCCGAGTCATCGTTGGGTTCAACGAATCGAATGGCGAAAACGTGACCGCGGTGGACGTATGAACGAGGGCAAATTCCGTACATAAATGTTTCAATTACATTTATGTACATACTTCAAGCAAATAATACAATTTACGAGGTACACTTGTTACAACTTGTCAAGTCCTTAATGGAAAACTCAATACAATCACAACCTATGCCCTACTTAATTTTATTGACATATGCCCTACTTCCTTTCATTCATCAGTGATTCGACTCCAGCACTGTCTAGGTTAAGCTCCTGGCAGGAAAAACGACACCAGCGTCTAGTCACTGCCACTGCACACAGAGTACACATGTCTACAAAAAGCTTCTCAAACTTCGCCTTTAGGAGACGCCGTAAATCTGTGGGCCGCCTCCAACAGTACGCCCAACAGGAGTGGTTGATTTATAAGCCCACAACAAGCGGCAGCCGCAGCTATATTTTTATTATTATTAGCGGATGGAGTCGAACGAATCTCTGTGTTCACCGATTGAGCTATGAAACAGATTCGTACTGTAGAAACATGAGCGACACAAGTGCTCTGACAGTTTCTTCCATTCTTCTTCTTTTTTATTTGACATACTCTGGGCCCTGGGGTGCACCTGAACTTCAACCATTTCTTCCATTCGGTTAACCTAAGTTTTATTCTTTCCACTTTAGTATCAGCTATTTCGCAATTAACTTTTCCTTCCTCTTCGCAAGAAGTCAAATGCCTTCCTTTCAAACCCCCGCCCAACACACTTCACTGACAGAAGAAAAATTATACCGCTTCCCTTAAATAGAACAATTTGCGTATAAATAAGTAGTCTTACTGTGCCAACACTTCAACATCAACGCTAGCAAAAAATATATTCAAGAACCAAGAAAAGTAAACAATTTATAATCTAGGCTCTGACCCAATTATTCATCAAGCGCCCATCGCCTTGCCTCTTGCCTCAATGCAACGACAAAAAAAAAACCTAAAAGAATTTGCAATTGAAACGAAATCAAGACAACGCCAAAGGGAAACCAAATCTAAGCGGAGTCCAAAATCGAAAGACAATCGAGCTCATTGTTCGAACCTAACACTGTCCCATTAAACGAAATCATTAGGCAGGCACATATCAAAGAAGACGAAAAAGGGTTGCGTCAACAGAAAAGAAAAATACAAAATGTAAAACGAGGCAAGAGGTTATAATTATGAAGCTATGCACATTATGAAAAGTCTCTAATTAAAGGTTCGCTTTATGCTCGACTCCATAGGATAGGATTCAATTGATGAGACGCGCACTGCAGGGCTTCAGTGCTTCTTTTGGGTATTTTCACTTTCGTAGATACTTTTGTTTTATAGATCTTGTGTAAAGTCGCTGAATGGGTGAATTATCATTTTAATGTGCAGTACCGTGCCGACAATTTTATGGGCGTCTTCTTTAGAACTGGAGACGGGTTTATTTTATTTTCTCGGATTTTATGTGCATAATTGAATTGAATAGTTATAATAAATATGCCATCGTCACGCACCGCATGTATTTTGTTGTTAAACGCATGCGAATGGGGGGCCTTAATGGGGGTTCGTGTGAGTATTTGATACTTTTTTTTGTTTGCTTTGGTGTTGTTGAGTATGAAGTTGTTTGATCTTGGACGTTTCCTCTTCGGACTTGTATTGGGTTGGGGCATTTATCGTTTTAAGAAATATGGACAAAGTGGCATCACTGATTACTTAACCGTGACCGTCATTTTGTTGATCAACTATATCCCCTACACCAGGCATTATTTTCAAATTCCTTAAAGCAATTTATCAAATTGATGATCTCATTGCCTTTCTGCATTATTTTTTGTTTAAATGGAAAATAAAAAAAATTCTGTAGACATCCGATGTGTGCACCCTGCCCCAAGAAGAGGATCTTTGTAAAAGCTAGAATTCATAAGGCGCCCGTCATCTGGATTTTATTTCGTTTACTCTAGGCCTGGGTCAGAAATAATTAAATTGGCAACACTGTTTGTGACAGCTGACAGTTCTCTAATGTTTTGAGGTTAGTTTGGTTTGGCAATACATCACTAAATGGCTCACGCAGCGGCGCAACGTGGCTCACAAATCATCTTAGGAAATATTCAACACCGATGACATGTGGTCTGTGGTTTATGTTGGAAATAAACCTGGACACCCAACGTAGGAGTCGAAGTACTTGCCTACCACTGCACAGGCGCGACTTGCTGACTCACGAAAAACTACAAATAGGCAGCATAAATTGCCAATTTCAAACCACCCCAAGAAGCGAAACTTATTGAATAAACTTATTCTGACATTAAAATCGTCCATTTCACAGCCGACCACATAAAACGCTTCTCTGATAGCAAAGCAAAACAAGTCGTAAAAGATTTCACTGCCGATAGAGACGGCAGATTCCTGGAATTCAACAAAACAGTTTCTACTTCCATTTGTTGCATGCTTCGGCTGCTGTCATAGCCCAGAGCCATGAATAACAGATGAAATTCGCCCGCCTTTATAGCCAGATGATTGAAATGGCCAGATCATCTTGCTTTTTCATTCATTAGTCGCGCCGAGCAAAATCGATCTTATTTTCGGCATGTCGCCGAACACAGTCCACATCGTTAAGCAACCTGACAGATTTTTGCGATCGCATCTCGTGTGTGTGTATATTTTTTTTTTACAGTTTTTGCATGCTGATGAGAAGACGCAATAGACGCCACAGCAAAAGCCAGAAGTGAATGACTCGACGTATACATTCCAAAAACCTGATGACTAGGTTGAACAGAAAAATTTCCCCTGACACAACGAACGCAGCCGATTGAACTTGGCAGTGCTGAAAATGTTTACAATTTTTGTTTCATTATCAGATACCATCCGACAGGTGACAGGTGTGTCACCATGACTAAATTTAGAATAATGACAAAAATTCACTTCAAGCTCAATGAAATGCTGCGTCAATCCGTTTTTTTTTTTCAGAATTCAACCTTATTTCAGTTGAAGGATGTAAGCAGCCTTTTAACCTCTATCTTGAACCCGACCCATGGTCATCAATTGTCTTTCAACAGTTTTATTGCCGTTTTCCTTCCGTTTGCTGTTCGCTCATATCCGCTTGCGCGTATTTTTTCGTCTTCAAAAACAAAACAAAAAAAAACTCCGGCGCTAAGTTAAACAGCAAACAAATGATTTTTTTCTCTCTCTCTTTGTTTAACTGCATCGGGTTTCTTTTACCTAGCAACAATTTGATGTTTACCTTCAAAACCGTAATAATTCATCCCGCCCGTCAATAACCTCAAACAACGAACACGACATCAACACGAAAGGAAAACAAAAAATGCCGTCGTCCCCGCACCCACATTAACGGACTAGTTAGACAGTTCCCTGGCTGCTTATCAGTTATTAAAATGTAGGTAGAAATATCGCTCCGTACCTGAGAACAGGTGCAAGTCCATCGCATCACACGCCGCCCAAGCCAGACCCACGGGTACACCTCTCGCACGGGAGAGATACGAGTACACACGAATGCTTTCAGTTAGCACGTATAATTGTTGCTTTGCTATCTGACTCTGACCTGTTGACTTTTTGCATCTGAATGCTAATTAAATTCTTTGCTGATGGCGTAATTGCTTATGCAAGTGCACATGCTTACGAGTCCACCGAACCAGCAGCGAATTCGATCTAATTGAGCCAAAATCCGATGATTCACATCGACTTCCGCTTTGGAAAAAAATGTCGCATGCTTGCGTTCCCTCTGTTCGTTTTGCCTGCGAACGCGATCGCAATGTCTTGCACGCAATGCTGCCGCGAGTAAATCTGCAATTTTCACCATCTGCCTCAGACTTCAGGCGCGCAGCAAACATCCGGGTGTCAATGACGTTAAGTGCTGCGCAAAGCAAAGATTGCTCAGATATTCGCGAATGAAATCCAATTTGAATACGCTGTGGTTTTGCTCAGGGTCTGCGTTGTGCGCTCTCAACACCGGGACCGGCATGATCTTGAACTGTAACATCTCGGAGTGATGGCTGACATATAATTCTTTGGCATCTACAACTTCTATGCACTTGGCAAGACAGCTCCTCATTTCATCTCACAGGTGCCTCATTCAGCCTGTCTAAGCTAAAGACCAACAATTATCCAACCGGGCAATTCAGATGCAGATTCATACGTACCGAGGCACAGATTATACTGTTTGTCACAATCTCATTTATGTACAACGGTATTCTCTTGACGAGTGATTTTGCTTTTTTTTAAGAGTAGAAGACGGTGTTGATTTGAGTGAAAAGTCACGTCCGTTGCGAATTTATTCATTCAATGCGCGCCTTATGAAAGGGGCATCGAAACGAAAGGAAAGTTGAGAATCCTGGACGTGGTTTATTGCTTGGAACGATATTCAAATTCAAGGGGTTCTCTGTCAAAAAAAGCGAGCGGAGAAAATATCGAATTACATTTTGTAATAAATCCGTCTGGACCCCTTTTTGTATCCTTTTCTCCCCGATTCTTCATAAAATTGGAGATGTGGTACGAATTGGAGTTGTTCAAGTGTGGGAAGAAGAATATAACAAATTTTCAGACATCACTGTCAGCTGTCAAATGTGTGTGACGTTGAATGCAATCAAAAATATGGGTTTCATTTTATCAATATCATTTTTTAGTTGGATGTTGTTTTGATGCAATGATGATTACAAATGCGATTGAATTTGGAGAACCAATTAGCTGTCATCAAATCGAGCTGTCATCTGTCATATAGATTTAAGACTTTTTGGGTATGTTCGGAAGTTTAAAGCATGTGACTCTCTATTCGACGCTAAAGAGCAAGTCTAGGGAACATTTTTTCAATGCCGTGACATGACAGCTGTCATCACATGCAGTTGCGTACAAAAATCTGTTAACGCTTCAAGAAATGCAACCGCCATCACTCGATAACCGACACACACACACTCTTACCCACTTCCTGTCATCTACAAAGATCGTCCGGTGTCAAAGCCATTAGCAAAAAAGAAATCGCACACTCACCGAACAAACCCCAAAGCCTTGCCGTACGGAACGAAACCAACTGGTTGTCATAAAGTAAATAGACTCAGCAACAACAACGCAACGTATCGCAAACTAGTTAAATATCAAATAACAGTTCAACTGAAATACGATACACAGATACAGGCCAATCAAGTTTTGCTAAAACATAATTATTTCTTCATCTGTTGGCTTAATTGATTCCTGCAACCAAGCCAAACACACACACCGACACGGCCTGAGGCCATCTGAATATCAAATGTGGAAAATAATAAATAGACAGAAGCTGCGCGCACGCACACGGAACCGAAAATCGAATTAAGTTTCAGTCTCCTCGCCCCATCGATCGGCATTCGGCGTGGCATCGTTTTGTGAAATACCCTTGAATCAAATCAAAGACGCAACACTGTGAAAGACCCACTTGAGGTTTCTGTTCAAGTGGAATTTCGGATTTGGATCATTAATCTGAACAAGATTTCAAAATAAACAATTCCAGCGAATGATTCTTCAGAAAGTGTCTTCTCACGATGTCATCAAGAACAGGCATCCCAATCCACGATTGATTGTGGCTCTCTCAACTCATAGCTTCGAAGATAACCGAAGACACATCTCAGCGGAAGCGTTCAGCGGTGACTCATTTGAATTGAATGCACCACCACTTAGATGCTTGCTGGTCTCTTCACGACTTCCGCTGAAAGGTACCTTTCGGACTTGGTTACCTTGCCAACGGAATCCCCTCGATTCTGAGCCAGCTATGACTAATAGACGATGGAATCTGCTGGTTTGAGCAATTCGTTGTATCTCATAATCCCTTGTGCGTGAGTCGAGCGTGCAGCAACAAGTGAAGCCCACGTGGAGCTCGAGTTCACGTGATGGATTACAGCCAATTGACAGGTTGAGGTGTTGAGTCCGCCGGTCTAAGACCGAGCCCTGTGTGTGGGCGGGGGAGAAGGAGTTCACACGTTTACTCGGACTGTTATCTGAGTTGATGGTTTGTTGTTTGTTTGTGGAAAATAGGCCTGCTTCACCCACATGAATATACATTTCAGTTATCAAATATGAGGCGGTCGACAACCATAACGACAACGTTCTTGGGCACTTAAGTGGGTCGGCCCACTACTAAGCGCAGTGCATTGTGTTGCGGGTGCCTGATTAAATTCATTTTTTCTCCTTCGCTTTTTCGTCGTCTTTTTTTCTAGCGGGTGTGAATTGATTTGGGAACACATAATTGCCTTGATTTGTGTCATAATAGTGAGAAGAGACTTATCGGTGTGGTCAAGTTTGTTTTGTTTTCAGATAGTTATCACAGGCACCAGGAGGTCTTCGTCAACATTATGTAACAGGTTTGATGAAATGGTGGCTATAAAGATTTAGATTCACGCGGAGACTCTGTGATGAGGAGGACTGGAAGTGGACGTAGCGCCCGGGTGCCCAAATCATCTAATTGTCAAAACACACACAAGGCCAATTCTGCACAAATCTAGCGCAAACATCAAAGAATTGATGTTGATGAAGCCTTTGAAAATTGACCATTTAACGGACAGCAGCTCTAGACACGATCGTAATCCTTGAAAAGGGCGTTAAATTCCAATTGACATAGGAAATCTTCAGTTTATTTAAGAATCGAACTAGAGCTGGGAGCTTACGCAAAATTCCAACACCAACTGTCATTTGCGTGCGTAGAAAGCGATTGAACGAAACTTAACGAAACTGAGCAAAGTGAGTATTAGAGTCAGCGAGTACCAGTAAATTGACTTCAGTCCCTTTTTGTCCATTTTGACTGGCGCTTCACTCGTTTCTTTCTCTTTGGGAAAACAGTGCCGCACAACTCCAAGTTTGCGCCCATTTCTTCTGAGGAACGGCGCTATTCAACACACATCCATGGCCATTTGATAAAACTCAGACCACAATCGATGAGTGGTCCCTTGCAGACCTCATCGTTCCAGCATTACAACAGAAATAGCTTGTGGTCATCAAATCTGGACTTGCTCATGATGATGCCCACGTCAATCATAGACGGTGAGTGTTCAGTTTGCTCAAGGCCTGCTCCGAGTTTCTTTGGAATAAGACTCGTATCGAATGCGCCATGAATCAGTCAGACTTTCGTCGCAGCCTATAAACGACTCATTCAAAGTTCGCCACCTAGGAATCAACTGATGACGTACACAAGTTCCCGCTGATAACACGAAACTCTCGGAGTGAGTTGTTATACCGCCCACAAGCGTCAGTCGCACGTGCCCTGCTCTTGATTTAATGAAATGACTAACTTGGAGCTCGTCGGCTAACTTGGGAGCAAGAATCTCGTGGGCGTCGTTTTTAGTCGATTTGATCTGATTCCCAAATCAAGGTGACAAATGACAATCGTTTTTTTTTTCGTAAACAACCATCATATTCAATCCAGTCATTCCCGCCGACACGCTTGCTCTTGGTCATAAAATCGTGAGAAACCCCCAGCCTCGATGGTTCGTTTTTTTTCATGAAACTGTTTGTGCTTGGCGGGACATAAGGCTTGCAGCCAGTCTCCAGTTTGGTTCGGGCTCATACGGGTGATTTGAATATTGAATTGAATTACCATCGCCATCGCCGCCGTCGTTGTCGACGCTGTTGGCGGCTGCAGTAGAGCCAGCACCGGCTGCCAGCCTAGCAACCGGCAATGCTTCGAATTGCTTAAAATCATTAATTACACGAGTTTAGTGGTTGTAGCTGGCCTGACGGTGGATGTCTTATGTGGCTTATTGACTGCGCACGAACACACACCAATCGGCAATCATGGTTTCGCATAGGCCTGACTGGGGGAAGGAGGACGGCTGTCGGTCTCGTGTCGACCGGTAATGTCGCTACACGTGCGATACCTAATTATGAACCATGCAGGAGGTGAAGTGTGACCTCTGACGTTGGGAACGTGACTTTTCAATCGAAACAAAAAAAAAAAAATATGGAAAATGAAGAATAAATAGCGGGTTGCTTGAAAAAAAGCCCGTCATCAAACATAGTGGAGGATGTGCTACGGGGAGCATAACATAACAGCTTGTCAAAACTATGATGCACTCATCTGAATTCATAATTCCATGCACCGCTGTGTGGGCTGACGTTCGAGTGGGGTACCGGCTGCCGCTTGGAAGTACGACATCAAGGGACTTTGCGAAATGTCAAAGGCTCTTATGTGTCAACATGACTGGGCTCTTGGTTGCATTTGACATTTTTCAAGAGGATGTGGGAATTGGATGTTATTTTAACGAATCAAATGATGTGACAGAAAAATCGTTGACAATGACGTGTGGGTGAGGATTGTTGTGGGAGAGAGAGAGATCAACACACTCCAGTTTGACTTAACGAGTGGAAGGTTGCCAATCGATTGCTTAAAAATGCTCTCATCATGGAGTTGGTGTTCAGAGTTCAAGTTGCGCAAGTCAAATTGTGATATATGAACGCAATTGTTTTAGAAATTTTCTCTCGGGTCAAACAGAGCATTCGATTTTGACAGAAATTCACCAGTTTAACGAGAAACACAGTCAGGATGTGTTCGGATGCTGAAGTCCATTGTTTAATGTCTTGCTTCTTAAGTATTTCCATTTCCAATTTAGGTTTGATCGATTGGATTGTCTGGCAACTTAGAGTTAACATTTTTCCCATGCAAGGTTTAGGACACAATTTGAATCGTGTTGAATGACATCAATGGGCTTACAAAGAAATGCGCACACATTAACTAGTTGTCCGAAACTCTATTGCCAAGCCGAGAATTCCGGTTACGATCAGATCTGTGCCTTTTTCTGCAAATAAGCATGATTCTGAATATATTAATGAAGATGTGTGGGGGCACTTATTCTGGCTAAACAATGATGCATCTCTAGCAAGGTTACTTGGCTGAGTGGAGGATGGAAGATCTGAGTAAATGTCTCTTAGATTCTCTAGGTAGTTTAGGTATGGTGGCCTGAAGACCTTACGGTAGTGGCTCACTTAAGCCAACGTTCTGGATCCATTCTGTACCGTTATGAGCATAGTTATCTTCAACGTTATCTTGCGTATTTTTGCTGACAATGCATGTAATTTACTAACATCAGATGACGACGCTCAGAAGATGAAATGCCGCCAGCAACTGTGCTCAGCTAGCAAGACGTTAGACAAGATCACAAAAGTAGATGACCGACAACCAGACTCAACTGGCAGCCAGTAGGAGCCTAGAAGACGTCCAAAAACAAGCGATCACACACGTAGAGCGCAGACGATAATGCTCACAAAAGAAAATGCTGCTACCACCTGGATGCAGCTAGAAAAACGCCGTGGATTGTTGGTTGAGGCCCAAGTCTAACCTCTATTTGGCAAGAAGATTTAAGGCAATAAGAATAATTTAAGGAATATACAGAAATGATACACTGATATCGTAATAACCACTTCGCTTGGTTTCGTTAAGTATCGTTCACTTTGTCGGAACTAAATTCATCACTGTCTAAGTGAGTAAATGGATGTCTTGGTTCCCAGAAACTTTTATGGGCTCCTTCAAATTTGGCTGATCTGTCTTGACTCTGCTTACTTTTCGTTCAGTCCTGACATACGATTTTGTTTACGTCAGTCATGATTAGACGATGAATCAGACATACTTTGACGTTTGGGTCGATTAAGTGTGCAATTCGACTGCAGCCAATCCTTCTTTTTGATACGCCCAAGAGTCTTAGCACCAGTTATCTTGTACTAAGGGCTTGATACTCGTTGGCGGTTGTAGCACGCACAACACTAGTGGTTGCTGCGCCACCCATATATTAAGAGGCTTGCATCAAAAGTCAATGGGTTGTCCAAAAACAAATCTTTTCGAATCAAATAAGATAACAATCGCACGCCCTTTGACATTCCCCGAAACCAAACAAGACAAGCTAAATGAAGACACGACCGTATCACTCGCAAGGGTCCTCCATCCGCTTCAAGGAATTGCATCACAGAAGCAGTCCCGCCCTGCTCTTCGGCACTTTGTCGGCTGTTAAACATACTGATTATCAAGAAACCTATAAATAGCTATCTTCATCTTACAAGTACCGGTCCCATTTATTAAGACCTAAATTACCGATAAAACTGGTTCCGCAGCAGTCATCGCCGTTCAGGCCCCAACTCATAAAATTTCAAGGTAACTAGACTAATGATTATTCACTATCAAACTGGCATTAAACTCTCCCTATCGCGTCGGTTCCCAATCTCCGTTCGCATCGTATTAAGTGCAATTAGAGGCTAGTCTATTCTCTGATCTATTTTTTTTAGAGAGTGCCATGTCGACGCCAGTCTATTTCAGAGTGGAAAAATATGAATAAACTGAATGGCAAGTGTCCGCTTCGCATGCAAATATCTTCTCTCTCTCCTCACCCTGCAGCCACCGACACGGCGACGCGTCCTATCATATAAATCCACTTAAACGACAGATCAATCAAGATAGGTACTTCGTGCGGAGCCGGGACACTGGCATGCCACCCATCAATTATCCGCGAAGCTTGGCTCTAACATGATAAATGAGACCAGCGCAGCGGCCGACGTCCGTCCGTCCAGCGGAAGAGAAGCGTGGAGAAAAAGAGAAAGAGAGAACAATCCAGTATCCAGGGGATTAATAATAAATACCTTCGTGGCAATTACCAAGTCCATTTGGATCACTTACTGTGCACACGTAGTGCGCGAGCATCCAACATCATCATCGACTGAGACTGTTCAGAGACTATTTACGAAATGATTAATTTCCATCGGGAGAGATACGACGACACGAGTGCGAGTACGAAAGGAAAACAAAACGAATGCGTAGATAGATAGTTTTCGAAACGATCGACAGTCCGATCACGGATCAACAAGTGCACCACGATGAGGACCGAACGATGAGTGATGGCGCGGTGGCTGGGCTGGTACTGGTGCCTGGTGGCTGGTGGCTGATCAACTAGAGTGAGATTGTGCGTTGGCCACTTAAGCTGCGCGCACTTCAGCAAAGATCTCTCCAAAACCAAAACAAGAGCTAGCGCCTACGAGACCAGATCACCGAGCACCAAGCACCGAGGAGCGAGTGCACGATGTGGCAATGCAGAAATGCAATGCAGCATTGCATCAGTGACACCTGTCAAA
This sequence comes from Eristalis tenax, assembly GCA_905231855.2. Classification (NCBI taxonomy): domain Eukaryota; kingdom Metazoa; phylum Arthropoda; class Insecta; order Diptera; family Syrphidae; genus Eristalis; species Eristalis tenax. The sequence continues at coordinate 17,317,817 of HG993126.1, read as the reverse complement.
AATCGTTCAGTTTTTGTCTTCAGGTCTAATCCCTTGGTCAAGTGACAGCACATGCTTGAGCCGCAGTGACCAAATCAGTTAAGACTGTGCGCCCAATAGCGCGCTATGAGTGGCTAGGTACCTTATTTGTCCGCTTGGTGAAGGCCGGTACATCGTAATCCAGGTTACACGAGTTGATTTTCTCGATCATGATGAATGCTGAGGTTTTTTTGGCTTTATCTTGTTTGTTTTTTTCGCGACGAGACAAAGCACAACGTACAGTGTCTATGATACCCGAACCGGCTTATCAGCAGGAGCTACCGCCTCGTTGGTTATCCATTGGTTTCGCGACGATATTCAATAATACACTGAACCGCCGTCGATCACTCACACTTTCCACTCAGAGATTATTGATCTTCACCTAATTGGTAGTTTCTCCCCAGCGAAGTGGAGTGGACATCAAAATTCACACTTAACACCCAACCGCGAGAGCCACGAACTTTTTGTATCTATTTATCTCCTTTCCGACTTGATTTCCGAGGTATTCTTCGATTTGATTTGGAGATTGATTATCACCACACAAGCACTCTACCAACAAAAGCGGCACAGGTGAACAATTACTTCGTATGCCGGAGCTAAGTGGGTATCTCGACGCACCAAGTGAATGTACCTTTTTTTTCGACTCGATTTCAATCGATTTTCATTGCGCTCTACCCCACTCGGTTCGAAAGTAGCCAACAATAGATACGCGAACGCGAGTATCTTTGACTTGTGACTTCTTTACTCGGTTTTTTGCAAACAAAGTCAGCCCGTCTGAGAGAGAGAGTGAGAGCTAGTCACGAGGGAACACGAATAAAAATCACAAAAAAAAAAACACTTTGGACTTTCCGTACGTGAGTATCTGCAAAGTTTAACCGCCCGAAATTCTTGGAATGAAAATCCGATATTCGTCCGGCAACACAACTTATCCCAACCGAGTTTCGTGTGGAACTACACGCCACCGATTGCACACGCAAGCGAAACGAAGCGAGTGGCCTGCCGCCTGAGTGAGTATCTCTGAGTGGAGTGTCGACTGGCGGATGGCGAGTCGAGTGAAACTCGTTGTGGAACGTGTGGAACGGAGTGAAAGTGAGCGAAGGATTTTGTTTAGTCGAAATCGGGAGTCGGGACGGAATTCATCACGTGTGTGATGGGCGAGTGCCTTTTGTTTGAAGGTTCGTAGGGAACACCACATGGGAACCGGTTACTACTGCCTGCCAAATGAGGGACATGCGATATTTTTTGAATGAAATTCGTCGAATGCACATTTATGTGTGTAGCTATGTAGGAGCCAGCCCAGGCACAGAACAGACGACGCACACATGTGTGTGGGATGGCGAATGAGTGTTTGCTGAGATAATTGTGCAAGGGTTCCATTCGGTCGTCGTCGGTTCGTGTTTGGATTGGATTTGTTTTTAATTAATCGAACACGCGGTACCCTTAAGATGCGCATTAGGAGCCGCAGGACCGCGACGTTGGGTGATGTCAGCGATGTGGTATCTAGTGTCAAGTGGTCGTGGGGTGGCTGCAGTGAAGGTCGCCCTCGCAGAATCTGGGCGAGCACTTGTGTGGGGAAGGTATTTCGAGATGCGTAGGTGAAGTGGAAGCTCAGGTTTCAGGTGGGGATCGACTTTGTTACGAGTGGCACTTGGGTGAGTGGGAGGGAGTAATGCTGTCTAGAGGTGGACATCGATAGGCATTAGTTACTGTCTACTTGGGATGGAGTCATTGACTGAATGAGCTATTAATCTTGAGAGCACTAGATGAGGGGGCACCACTTTCGGTAGTTTTTTCATCGATTTGGCTTTTCGGTCTCATCAGTTCTCAAAGACGTGTCGGTAAGTGCTCTTAATTGATACGAATTCAGTTTTGGATATTAAGAAAATAGAGACAAATATGTCCTCGAAACAGGGGACTTCATTAAGGGCCACGCGGCTGTTGCTCTGAAATGTTGATGAAGGAGTCATAGCACTGTACTCTAGACAAACTGCTTTCGGACACATACATCTTGTTAGACTGCTCCTTGGCTTGCTGCTTTCACTCGAGGAATAAGCAATGGCTTGTTGGCGGTGGAAATGTCCATGTCTCTCTTTTTTTCCAGATCGCATCAAGGCAGAAGAGGGAACGCTGCCACCCCATATTTGTGCCTGCCCCACATTGACTAGAGCCAGGCACCGGGCGCCAGACTTATCATTCCACCATGACGAGGTCTCCGTGAGGACAGAAGTGGAAATAGTCTGTTTCCTAAGCTCAACGAGATGGTTCTGGCTTTTCCAGCATGTGCTTCAGAAGATCATCCGGAGGATTATGCGGATCAGGAGCCAAATTGCTGCTAGAGCATCAAAGTTGTTCTTCTCAATGGTCCGCAATGACAGCAAAAGAGGTCGTGTTTCCGTGGTCAGCTTCACGGAGGAACTTAAATTTGACAGCCACTCGACTGTCGACTCTCAAAAAGCAAACGTTTTGGAAATGGTTATGAAATGGATTAAGTTAGAAGACGAGATGAGTTTCTCGTTTGTCAAATTATAGCGTATGGGCCCATCCCCAAGCTTTCGATCTTCGAGAGGAAGATACTGGTCTCATCTATAACTTCAGAAGTATCCCATCAGCAGGAGACTCTATGAAGAAGCCCGCATAAACCGCTACAGCAGTACATAGTGACACTGTTCCAGAGGCAATTGCTCGATATTGGAAGCCATCCAAACATGGCTATCAGGGACTTTAAAGCACGACTCCCGGACCACGATTCCTCAACTCGTTGAATCAGCTAAACGAACAGACATTCCCAAGAACCCCAACCAACGGAATGTATCAGTTCTCCCAAAGTAATGACAGCAGTCTTCATCGGCTGCCAACAAGGGCACATGCAACTGAACACCCCGATGCCAGTAGCTTAGTATTAAACAAAAAAATCTGTATTTTAAATAACAATAGTAAGTTCTCTAAATAGATCAGTTGGCCACCTCTCCCTTTCGCCATCTACACCTTCGTCCCGTGCTGTGTCTTGAACCCGGACACTTAAGGGTATTAACAATACCTTGTGCTCGAGCAAGTTATAAAAAAAAAAAAACCTATTGTGTTTAAGCTTTTAGCATGTGAGATCAATTGTTCAGCTTTTGTTCAAATTGAATAGAATGGAATTGAGTCAAGGCGTCTAGGCGTTGTCCAATGTGGTATATCGTGAGTTCTGTCTCCACCTGATTCGTACGCCTGAATCTAAACGCAATAAGTTCCATCCTGAAGAGGTCTTGTACATCGAGGCCAAGTTGAACAGGAGAGATCATTTTATAATTCGTCATTCGTGAAATTCGTTGATTCGAAGGAACATCGCACGAGGTTTCTACTCCTCTTTCGAGTCGCTGACAATGCTCTGAGAGTAGAACTTTCTAGAAAAAAGGCTTATCAAATTGGCAGTACGGAGTCAGTCAGACATAAAGCTGTAGGTCCCCTTTCACTCGTGGGAGAACAATAAGGACGCACAACACGAGTGTTTCCTGAGAAGCTGGGGTCTGGCCCTCTACGTAACTAATTATGACTTCTTCTAGAAATCGAATATTTTACCACTTTACGCATTATAATCTATCATCGGAGAATGCGTCTTGGCGGCTTAATTTCCCCCGAAGCACTCCTCCACTTGGATTTGCCTTGTTAATGTCCACACCCGAATCTTATTACCCCGTATATGTATAATTCATTTGGCTTTCTTCTGATAACAACATTTCGGCAAACGCTTGGTAAGTAAGTTGTTGGAATGGAAATGCGAAAATAACAGCTTTCAACTAGTTCGTACATCTTCGCATACATATCCTGAAAACTAGTGGTCTGAGAATGGAGCCTTGTGGAATGCCTCCATGAAACAGAAGAAGCCCAGGTACGTCGTTAGAATTTTGAACAGATTATTTTCTCTCATTGGAATGTAACTAAACGCCCCTGACGGCTGTATTTGCAAACAAAATTTGCTAGACAGAATCGAGTGATTAACTTTGTCAAGGTGTACTCGGAAACTAGAATTGTCTCCACCTACGAAAGTATTGAAAGTAGGGAAAATCTCCTCTACGTTTTTGGAAACGCAGTGTCTTAAGAAACTTCAATTATAACAAGAGACGCCAAATCAAGGCGAAATAGAACAAGTATCATCTGTGACTCTCACTCACCCAGAACATCCTCCCACTTGCATAGCAAACTCCGAAGAGTCTAAATTAACATGAAAATAAATTCCGTCATCCGTCGCTTCGTGGTTTCCTTGACGCACATCGAAACTTCAGACAATCATAATTGTTTCATCATCCGCACAATCAGCTTAGAAAATAATTCAATTTTTAAGCCATGCTAGTTATCAAGTGTCCAAAAGGGACACAGCCTTAAGCTTGCCATGTCAACGCGCATCCGCTGGCATGTGACAACAATGCTCACTTAATCCCGGTTCCTCTGGACACTGAGCAGGCGTATCATCAGCAACTTGTCATCTTGTCACATGATCTTCCACACCACAACGGCTTGGAGAAACGCACAGCATTCCCATGCGCGATGGCTTTGACGATTCGTGCCAAGTTAAATCGAATTCGAAGCGGATTAGGGAAATCCGGGGAAAAATCCCCCTGTTCTGCGATTAAGCAACTCCGTCCAGGCAATTAGAAGCAAAGTACACCGAACACCGTCGTCTGCCGCATTAGGAACATGAGACCAGAGCACCCCACCCAGGGGCAATCCACAAGGGGTTACCCTCTAAAATATCGACATCACCCCACCCACCCGACCCGACACCCAACTTAATTCTATCAATGAAATACAAATGCGGACACGTCCTGCGCGAGGCAGTTATTCGTTCAATTATCCCCGGCGTCGCTCGGCGCACAGATGTGGGTTGCTGGCTGCTGCTGGGGTGACACGCAGCCTCACAACCAGGGGTGCATTTTAATTGATATTTATGCCAATCGACCGGAGGGCTGCGCTGCCGACCCAGATGCACTAGATACCCCCTCCTCGGGCACTTACACGGACGCCTCGTGCGAGAAGTCGACCAACGACAACCAGCAGAAATGAAACCTGTATCCACGCCTCGAGCGGAAAAGGTACGAGTTTCACTGAGTGCAGGTTCCGTGCCATTTCCGCCGAATCGCAGACCTGACGTCATTGCGACGAATTTCGCCCGCCTTCCATCCGAATCGAATGCCTAGACCTGTCAGTTGACTTAATCGATTCGAAGATTAAAGCAAAACAAGAAGAAAAAAAGAAACAAAACAAAAATCAGAGCTCGCGAATTATTCCCCGAGCAAGAACAAGTTATCATGGCGGTCGGTGTCTGGCCGCCGCCCGGGCAAGACCACCTGATGCGGCGGCAACGGCGGCGGGGAATTGAGTTCTCAAATTCTGGTTTTGAGGTGTTAAATGGACTGCGGCGTTGGTCTTTGTGCTGTGTGCAGTGCAGCCATTTGATATCGGTCGGAAATCGAAACGCGACGCGAGAAGTGACCCGAAACGGAAAGAGGATGTGAACGAGTTTGTGGCATAAATCATCCGTCAAACGCTGAACCGTGCGTCCGCCTGACACTGACAGTGACACTAACAGAAGGCGGCTGAAAGCGGTGGCTTAACCCGTTTGAAATCTGATATCTTCCAGAAGCCAAAAGGGCTAATGTGATGGAAGAGAGGAAATGTGCGATGAAATGCATACGCGGACCGGCGGCAGTAGCGCAGCGCATGTGTGCAAATGACATTTGGCGTTCGCTTCGGGGAATGTGACCTTTAGCGTGCGAGTGCGGTGTTGGCACAGCTGAGATTGATTGTGGACACAAATACGGGGGTTAAGTGTGGGCTGACGAGCGGTCTGGTTACGAACAGTCGTTGGGTATTTCTGATATTTACTATTTCCGAGAATTGGAATCGATTGGCATAAATTTGCATGTTTTTTTTTCAAAACATTTATGAAGCAGCGAGCTGCGATGATTCATAAGGGCGTTAGGTTTAGCCCACAATTTAGGTCATTCATTCGATGCAGTTGCTCAAACGTGACGAATTATGTTGATACAAGGTACAGTCATGGTTTGCGTATGCACAAGCGGAGAGGTGAATCGGCTGACGACTGGGCTGACAATGTCATGGAGTGGAGCTAAAGGTAAACAAATGTGGTGTCCTAAGAAGGCGCAGTTGATGGAATTTGGGGATGAGCATGTTTTCTTAAGTCCAACTAGTCTCCGAAATTTCTTGGGGCGAAGCTTGATAACAGGCTGTGCTTCAAGACTTTTAACATTTCCTCCGATGCCACACCTGGGGGTTGCTTTTATGTTATCCTTCGATTTCAGCAAGCCAAGCTATAGCGAGCGAGTTGATTGTATGAAACCAGAGCTAATAAACACACCCTGTGTGCTTGACGGCCGCGTCAAATCCGCATGTAAGGGACGAACCTAAGAGCAATCATTGACTGACAAGAGAAAGGATAAAAGAGACGGTTATCGATAAGGCTGTGGTAGTAGAATAACTCAAAGGAAACGTTCAGACATTCGTCCATTCTCGAAGCTTGGACAGGCTACCATGGTAAGCCCTTCTTTTAGGGATGTCCAAGTGGAGGACAATTCTAAATCGATGGGGAGACGGGATTGAGACATGGTAATTTTCGAGGAATAAAAGTGTCCAAAGGCCAGCCACGGAACGTGTTTCACGAGTGTGCACCGAGTACTGACACATCAGCAGCGGAAATTGACAGCTATCGCCATGTTTGAAGAAAAATGAGTAAAAAGACAATTGGAACAATGTGGTGAAGAACCGGCGAAGACAAACGAATTTTTAAACTTCTTTGAATGAAGGTTTAAAAATTTAAAAGTTTCTGATACTTCTCTGTGCACGCGGGAAGGGAGCTTAATGACTGTGGGCTGATCGCAGGGATAGCGAAGACGAGGAGACAACATTTCATACACAAGCTAATTTCAAATCAATGAACAACAGGGATATCTAGATTTTCTCGAATTCATTCCAACCTCGTCGCAACAATTAACGCACAACGATCATTAAGAGCTGCTGCTAGTGCCTCTAGCGTCAATTCATAAAGATTCAGCAACACCACCAAAACGACTAATGAATGTGAACTTAGTTTTACGATTGTTGAACATGGTGTAAACACATTGTTGGCCGTCTTAGAAAAATGTACCAATAATGCGATCATCCAAAAACCACACGTACAAACAGTTGTACCTACTTTCAGACTGCATTGACTTGCTGAGAAAGAAATGCTCAAGCTGCTCTGAACTCCCAGAGAGTAGTGCTAACGATGCGGTGTCTCAATTCCTGAATTGATTGAAGACTGTAGTCCGTCACAATGACTGCGTTGAAAAGAAAGTGGGTCTTTGGTTGGGCGCCATTGCTTGCTTTCGCAAACTTTAGCCAGCTTCAGAGGGACGTCTCAAAAAAGGTCGGTGGTAAGTCAACAGATTCAATTGGGCTACGATATCTGCCAGGAACGTAGATGTTAGTGCTTCTTAACTCGTTCGCACTAAGGTTACCCCCTTGTGTACTGTTTGTATTTTCGAAGAGAAAGAGAAAAATTAAGATTGCCTTCCTCCGGAGCATCATATCATTAACTCAGGTTTTTTTTTCTTGATTTCGGATAATCCATTCACTTTTGACATAAGGGTAGGTTTGGAAAGGCGGTTGCTAATTCATCAGCACACATAGACCATGTTAGTCCATTGTGATACCCACAGTCAGACTACTACCTCTGGTTGACCACTCCAGTGATAGTACCGTTAATTTGATCCCAACGACAAATGGTGCGTGTATACAATTTGAAAACCAGATGAAAGCGTATTAACATTGATTCGAACCTATAACCCCACTAACCAAGGACAGGCACTTAAGCATCTGCGCCATCCAATCCTTTACTTTTGATAGTCATAATTTATAATGTTGGATCTATAACTTAATTCGTGCGGTTTTTTTTTCGTCTGATCGCATATTCCGAGCGTATTTGGCTACTGCTCTCTTCAAACGGATTAATTGTGTTCTGTAGCGTTGTCCATTATGGTTTCACCAGGTTTTAGCAGCTCATAATACAGCACACAGAGCATTACCTTCGCGCCATGGATGTTCGACTATGCCGTTGACTGGTTGGCCGGGTTTCACATATGATTTTTTGCGCTTGGGGTTGTCGTAATTGTTACTGTCATCACCAGTAACAATCCGACTTCCTTTTGTGGCGTCGTGTGTCGTGTGTGTCGTGTCCTGGCGAAAACACTTCTTCAGGCACAAAGTTCGACATATTTGAGTGAACAAAAAATTATTTTTGTTTACGCTTCAAATGAATGACATATCCTGGAATGACGTACAATGACAGTAGCTTTCCAACGCATGTTCCAATGAAATAATACAAGTTACGCCATCTCTTAGCTAGCCGCACGAAGTTATATTTTTCGTAAATACTTTTTCTTCATGTCGAAAAACATTTGGTATTAATTAATTTTATGTGTGATCACACAAAAAATCACAAATAACATCTATTTTTGTACGTTCCAACTTAAGCTGACCACGTGATGAGGAAGGCGCAGCTTCGCAGGTTCTGGATCTGCTTTTCTCACGTGAAGGTTTGGGACAGGAGGAAAGGAAAAAAGCGAAGAATTCCTTATGCATATGGGTCTGCGAAAAATAGTAACTTCGTAGATGTGAGATTTTTTCGCACCAGTTCGACGACTAATGACAATCCCATAATAATGGATGGCAACTGTAGAACTGCATGTTACTCGTGAATTGCATACAAAAGCTGCACATTGCTAAGACTGCTAGGCAGCCACAAAAAGGTTGTTGCTAAATTTATCCATTTCATGAGAGGCTGTCATCTACAGATATGTTGCGTGGGAGCTTCTGCGGAAATCAGGTAACTTTCAGAACCACTTAAGTTCAAAAGAATCTCAGTTTATTTGTTTGGCCTGCCACATTGACCATGAATTGCGTCATCTGACAATGCCAAAGAAACCGTTGCAGCATTTTATCATAGCTGTGAGCAAATTGAATGAGTCTTTGATCGGGCGCCATTTTTCGATCGCCAAGCGTATTGTTCGTGACGTTGTTGGATTTGATTCTGATTTGTCATTTTTTATTGTGAGAATCACCAGGGTATGCGTATGTTGAGTGCGTGAGAAAGCCTTGTGTAGCAGCATTATCTTCGTTAGCTGTTTCGATCTTCGTTGATAAGTTCTCCAGGTTGTGTTGCAATAGCCTCAGTGGTCAGAGTTTGGTTTTTGAGGAGCTTAAGCAGATGATCGTCATTAGTTTTTAGGGTTGCGATTTCGTCTTCGTTTTGCTCGGTAAACTCCTGGTCTAAAATACCAAAACCTTGTTTGCCACCGTTCCAACAAAGTCAAATGGTTACCTTCTACTTTGTTATTTCTTTTCCATCCCCGAATTGAAGAGCAACGCATTATTCTTTCTCATGGTCTCCAGTTGATGGTTGAATTGGCTGCCTTCGTTGTTGTCAGTACTTAACGCTGTTGCGTTACTTCCCCCAACCAAGAGAATGAGAAGCAGCTCGGTTAGACCATTGCTTGTTATATTTGAAACCTTATTTTGTTGCTTTGGCTTTGTTTTCTTTTTGGTACTATCGTCCCTGTTTGCGTAAATATCGTCTTTTGGCAAGAGGCACAGTTTTTGTAATGGTCTTTTGTAGATTTTGTTTTTGGCCTTCTCAGAGACAACGCATACTAATCCATCGTCACCTGGGTGAACCTCTTCAATGATCCCTAGAGACCAACGTGTCGGAGGGAGGGTTATTTATATCTTTCATCAAGACAATGTTACCAGTTCTTAAGTTGGGTATTTTCCGTGTCCATTTTTGTCGTTTTTGGAGTGTTGGTAAGTAGCTTTGTGTTTCATTCGATAGAACTTGGCGCCTAAACCAGTTTCTTAGTCATTGCTTGTAGGGATATGACGATGACTGCAATCAGCTCTTAACCCTTCACTTACACGGTGAAACCACACACTTAATAGTTATCCTCTACATTTCTAGTGCATTCATGATAAAACCAAGTGTTTTCTGCGAAAAAAAAATAATTGTACACCTCGGGTTAAGACGTAATTTGTCCCAAAAGTCGAAATTTTTGAGCTCAAAAATGAGGCGATTTAATTTTAGCCCACGCGTCAGTCAGACTTATGAGTTGGATAAAAGAACGCAAGTGTACTCCAAGCTTGGATTAACCGGATCGCCGTTGGAATCAACCCGACTTCTCATTCAGTCAAATAAAACAAAAACCATTCGCAACGCTACCATAATCCTTCGCTCTCAAATCAAGTTCTATGCCAATGTCTGTGCCTGTGCACGCAGCTCATAGGCCACGTCGTAACTCCTCTTAAACACCCCTTAGCCCTCAACTTAATCGCCCATCAGTTGCTGTGTGTATTGTTCCCCCCTTCTGACACAATTCGGTCTCGAATTCCTTTGTTTTCCCTTCGCAAATACTCCAGCTCCATGCGAGTCGTCTGGCAGAGTGCAGCATCCACAGTCGCTGCACCGCCACATGAGGTCAATCGAATGGCAGCTCTCCAAACTTTCCCCGCCCCACTCCATGGGACACTGGTGGAGCTGGCAGAGCTGATTGCACCCGCCCTGGGATATCTCTATTTCGTTTCGTTATTTATGAGCAGCGATTCCATTCATATTTACAATTTGCCTACAACTATCTCGTCTGCCGTCTAGCGTCTAGCGTCCTCGTTGTCGCTGTTAAGATGGATGCATTTACATAGACAATGTGTCCACAGTCCGCTCCCTCCCTCTGCGCGTTCGAGACAATGGAGCTGCAAAACGGATCTTCGTCAGATTTGCTATTGTTGTTTGCCGCACGGTGATTGTCTCCAGCAAGGAGCACGTTTGCAATAAATCCCATTGCCAGTGTTGACAGAGAGGAGCAGGATCATGGAGCAAAGGCGCAGCGGCGGTGTTTTTTGGTGGCTCTGGCGCGGCGGTGGCAGCAGGAGGCGTATTGAAATGCAGTTCAATCGATTGGATTGGTATCGGAATTTATGCGGCATGCGTGCAGTCGCGGCTGGGTGTAGGGATTTATTGACATTTTGAGGATTCCGTCCACTGGCCAGGGGAGAGGTGTGAGCTTAAGTGCGCTCTGAATTATTCGTTTTCGGCATCTATTTGATTTTTTGAGGAATTTATTGAGTGATACACAGCCGATTCGTGGCTTGTGGGGACTGGTTGGCAGCGATTGAGACTTCGAAGGTTATTCGAATCACGCACAGGAATTGTCGATGGCTTAAATCAATTGGACGCTTTTGGAGCTCGTGGCATTCCTGAAAAGTCCAAAGCTGTCGAAGTTGCGGTCAAGGAACTGACAGAGACCATTGAATATGCGCAATTGGTTGCCTATTTATAACCCGACTGCCTTCCGCCCAGCCAATCAACAGACATCCCCACATCCAATTGTCGTTTGATGCATACCCTCAATTTCTTCCCGCTGATTGCGTCTTGCTAGTCATCGTTGCCTAATGAGGCATACACTCACTAGCCCTTGAAGCTGCAATTCCCCGCATAAAACTTGCACTCGCTGATTGATTTTTTGATTTCACGCCAAGTGCACGGTACACATGCCTCGAGTGTGGACTCGACAGCGAGCAGCTCCCAGAGAAGGTGCTCACAATTCCCATCAGTACATTCCTCACCTAATTAAACGATACCCTGGAATGCGCTCTCCACGAGTGGGATCCGTGTGTGTGGCCAATGACTGCTGCCACATGCTGCCGCTGCAAGTGCCGCAAGTGAACCCCGCTCCTGTTGACACAATCAATGTCTTCGATTGTGCAACCGACTGGAGAGCAGTTGAATCGAGGCAATTGACATTTTTTGTTCGTTCGTTCGTGCCCGCACTTCGTCGCTGCCGCCATCACTCGCGTCTCAATTAGCCGTGCATCGGAGCGGGAACGCAGTGAGTGTTGCGCTTGGGTGCTCCGCTGCGACGGTGGCGGCAGCGTTCCGGACAAGAGTTCATTTATTCTTATCGCGGCGGTGTAATGCATTTAATCGGAACGAGGAATCTGGCTCGAGCTCTGGCGAAATGTGTTTTCGGTTTGTTTTCCTTGGTTTTATGGATGTTTACATGGAATTTCGCAAGATCACTTGGGTGTGCACAGGGACCCGAGGCGGCAGCACCAGCAGAGGCGACATGCACACGGTCTGGCGGGCACCCCTTATCTGACACATTTTGCACGGGGTGATGCATGCCTGTGTGCAGTGCGTTTATGGGATGTAACCGGAGATCATATTGCTGCAACGACAGATGCTCATCATCGCTGTGGGAGTCGGACTCGCCGATGACGCCTTAAGTCAAGAATCACCTGGTCATCGCGATGGCGTCGGGTGATTTCATTTGACAGAGCTGTGGGATGTGATCTCGTTGCACAGATGGTCAAGCGGTCATCTGCTGCAATTGGTGACTGAAGGTGGCATAGTGAGTAGTCTGAATCACGAAACAGTCATAAAATTATATTGATTGATGACAAAAAACGAAATATGAGAAAGAGCCAGAGCCAGAGCCAGAGCCAGAGCCAGAGCCAGAGCCAGAGCCAGAGCCAGAGCCAGAGCCAGAGCCAGAGCCAGAGCCAGAGCCAGAGCCAGAGCCTGAGTCAGAGCCAGAGCCAGAGCCAAAACCAGAGCCAGAGCCAGAGCCAGAGCCAGAGCCAGAGACAGAGACAGAGCCGGATTTACAGAGCCAGAGCCAGAGCCAGAGCCAGGGCCAGAGCCAAAGCCAGAACCAGAGAAAGAGCCAGAGCCAGAGCCAGAGCCAGAGCCAGAGCCAGAGCCAGAGCCAGAGCCAGAGCCAGAGCCAGAGCCAGAGCCAGAGCCAGAGCCAGAGCCAGAGCCAGAGCCAGAGCCAGAGCCAGAGCCGGAGCCAGAGCCAGAGCCAGAGCCAGAGCCAGAGCCAAAGCCAGAGCCAGAGCCAAAAACAGAAGCCAAGGTGAAAAGTATTTCTAAGAAAATCCTAAAATTACTTGTCAGATCCGCCCATTGTATCTCTCAAGTGGAAGTCGATCGGTTTCCCTGCTGTGATGAATTATACGTCCGAAGTTATTCCTCCACCACTCATTCCACCGAATTGTGACTTTCACACGCGTTCGCTTGTGTGTACAGCAATTCCCAGACAATTTCCAGACAAATGAGAGACTCAACAGCTCAAGGACGAGTCCCAGCCCACGCACCTAGCCAGACATCCATTGAGAAGCACCAACAAGGTCCCTCAGCCGTCCTTTGATGTCCACTACCATCCAAATGATCCACTCCACTTATCCACTTATTCCCTAGGTCCCATCCTTTTTCTGACACGGGTGCACAGCCAGAAACCTCCTTAGCGTCCGCAGAGTACGCAGAGTACCACAGCGAGACACCAGAATCGGTGCCGTGCGGCCGCAGCATCATCCCCTGCAAGTGAATGGCTTAAAAATAGACTCACATTCCCAGCCTAAACGTTTAGTAGAGCAACACACAAAGGAGCGCACTGCGGGCGGTAGGTGTTCGCGCTGCGTGCTGAGGAGACTCAACTAATCGCACCACAAAGCGACGCGACGAGAAGCGCATCGGAATGCCAAGTGGAATGCCCGTTCCGAGTGCATTACTTCTGGCGGTGGTTTCACTGGAATTTCATTTTCATGGCACACATGTGTGCGCTCGTTCCGATGCCCCTCAGCACAATCGGAACGATGCCGTTTTGCCCGCAGAAATAGATCGTGTTTCGAAGTTCTCCTCAGCGAAAGAATAAAGTGCTCCAGTTAATCTCACTCTCTCGCTCCTGCATGCTGTGCAGCGACTGGGTTTACTCCTCCCGAGTGGTCATTGTTTCAGGCGAGGTTTCGCTGGGAGTCCGCGGCCGATACCAGATCCGTACGCACATCTCTTCCTGAATGCCAAAGTGCCCGCGTCCATCGGCCACTGGCGTGGTTCCACTCGGAGTGAGAAGACCATGCGTCTGTTCCGCCTCCCCCCGTCTTGGATGGTAATGAATAGATGCTATCGCCGACATGGACACCTCTCGAGAGGCTTCCCATGGAGACGGCGTTAGTTCGCGGCAGTGAATGTCGTAACACAACTGGCGTGGGTGAAGTGAGAAGCGCACCAGTGGCCGGGCATTCATAGAGAGCCGGATGAAACCAAAGAGCGGTTGGTTAGCGGTTGAATGCAAAGAGTTTTGTGCTTGGCAGCGCACTTAACACCCTTGTTGGTGCATGGTCGCGCGATGATCTTAGGCGTTCGCTTCGTGGTGGGAGGTGTGTACTTGACGGTTTTGCTTGGCCGAACACGGCGGGGTTCTGGACACACGACACTGCGCTGCCAGTGGCATGAGGTCGACGATGAGTTCGTTAGACGATCACGATGATGAATGCGACGAAGCAGGTCAATGTCCAACTCGGCTGAGGGGTATGACACGGCGGATTGACGAAATTTGCGGCAAGTGAAAATGAAAGGAAAAGTTTGCCGCCTTGGAGAATGAGACTCAGCTGAGTGACTTGAGGGTGGACGCTGACGGTTCCTTGAAATAGACTCCAAACATAAAACTTGAAGAAAGGCTGCTTCTTAGTCACATCCTCGAGGGTGGCGCTGTTCATTGATAATGCAGGGGATCGCCGCTGATCGACGCCTTATCTGATTTCCTCGAGTAAGCGTGCGGTTCTTTGGCCAGCATTCGGGGAAACTCTTGGCTGCCGGCAACGTCAAAATTCACCGCATTCATACCCTTCACCATCACACTTCGCGGGAGACCTCAAAAGCTGTTGCGATTGACACGCCAGAAGCTCTGTATCCGATTATCCTGAACATACCTGAAACGAGAGGGAGAAGCACATTAGTTACACGTCACTCACGATCAGCACAAAAATTAAGAAAAAAGCATGTACTTGACTCAAATAGCGTCCACCCACTTGCTGCCAGCAGGTGTCCTAATGTGTCAACAATCGTTTAGATGTGACTACACGAGATAAACCCAACCCACCCACTCGTCATGGACCCTGTCACCAAGTGGTCAACTTTCGAAACGACTCGACGCAGCCTTGAACGGGCACAAGCCCTGTTCACGCTCCTCACACACGCGCCAAGAGAAAACGCAACCACCGCGGCGGCTAGTGTCCAACATACCCCACCGAACATGACTCAGGACGGTCGGGTTACAAGCTAAGAAATCGCATAAAAAGACTGCATGAAGTCGAAAATAGAATGAGACGCTGAGCAATGGTCCATGGACGCTGACGCTATCGTCCGACTATGCAAATTAACTCGACGTGCCCGGAGACGTCTTTGCCGCTGTCTTACTCCATCGCGGTCTGTCTCGCGTCGGGAGCTAACCACTCATAACAATCAGCCGTAAACAATTGCATGGAATGCACTAAAGGCAGCAGCACGGAGGGAGCTCCTGCTACCAGAAGCAATGCGGAGTAGATAAATATTCATGAGTTCAAACCTAGAGATTCCCTCGAAAAGAACTCGGAAATGGCAGACGTGCACAGGGACGGACGGGAAGGCGACCAGTGCTCGCTGACTTCTGAATTGCCTGCGACTGCATACCCAGTGGGCGCCTCTGCGATGTCATATGCTAATTTGATAAATTAGCGTTTCCTCGAGGTGTGAAGAGAGTTGATGTCACCCTGTGGGCTGACAGTGGAGTGCGTTTTTCCGTGAGGTGAGAGATGAAAAGTGAAATTTTGACAGATTGCTGATGGATCTGACGTAGCTGCGGTGCGGCGATGGAAAGTGTCAACGATTACGAAAAAGTCGTTGCCACAAAACAGCGCCGGACAGGTACTCTCAGATGAATGACACAGATTTCCGTTCGTTCAACCTGCAGCAAGTGTGTGTGGGTGTGTCGCCGGCAAGTTGTTATGCGAAGGCGTTCGGTGAGGTTTTGGGCGTCGACGTCAAAGCCGTGTTTGAGAGAAGTATGCACATGCTCATGAGCTAAATTTTGTGCAAGTCGAACGCGAAATCGACTTAACGGCCTACGCATGCATGCGATCAGCTGGCGAAGTGTGCGCAGAGTTGTGCCACCGAATTGATTGGCATGTCCGGCTAGGTAGACGGGTTCCAGCAAAGGGGTGGAAGGCGGAGTGTTTGGTGGAGAACAACCGATTTGGCAGATGATTGTGAGTGGCTGCTAATGCAACCTTTTTATGCTCCACAGTGTATTTTTATTTTCTTGTCTGATCAAAAGCGAGGATCAGAACCATCTTCTTTTGCCTCAGGACCTTTCTTTTTCCTTTCAAAAGACATCTGGGGAAGGAGAGAATCCAGAAGCGTGGCGTTGGAGAGATGGAGACACACCAAATTCGTTCCCTTATATAGTCTTGATTATTTTCTGAGGTTAGGTGAGGTGACTGCTTGTCAACAAGCAGCAGCAGTAACTGGGCCAGCGTAGGCCCATTGTATCACCATGCGCATCCGGTCGATCCTACTCCCCAGGCTAATTGGTTCTGTGGAGAAAGCGACGAAGATGGCTGACATCAATATTACTTAGTTCAGAAAGGTTAATGAAAAAGTAAGTCCCTAGGAGGCGAGGCCAGTGACAATAGTCTCCTCCTCATCCTTGTCTGAGCAATCTCTGCAAAAGTTGTTGAAGAGCAGACTCAATCTTGAGGCGTGAGTTCTAATGGAATCGTGGCCAGCCCTGAGAGTCGCCCTGCTCAGTCTGATACGGCTGAGTGAGATCGGATTGAGAGTAGGCCACATCATCTACGATGAATGGGATCTATCGTTTGAAGCATCATAAGATGTTTCGCAGTACTAATAGCTGGATTCTCCACTCGGAAAGATCGATGGACTAGTGTCCTTTTGTAGCGAGTTCATCTGCATCTAAATCATCTGGAACACCACAGTGTCCCGACACCCACATAGGCTGGGTGCTAAAATACACGGTCATCTCGTTAAGAGGCAAGGGGGAAGTTCAGAGAATACTTGAATGAATGTGGCGGCATCCAGAGACTTAATTGCCGCCTGTGGACAACACCAGATTTCAATGTTTTCTTTAGCCACGAAGCTTCTTTGATGGCTTTTATCTCTGTCTGAAATTCGCTACAAGTGTTCGACAATCAACGTGATGATTTGACGAAATCTTCGATCGATCCGTGAAAATTCGCGGAAGAACGAACACCCAGCGTCTGCTAATCAGGCTCCCAGGAGGACCTGGAGAGGATGCTGACATCAATATTACTTAGTTCAGAAAGGTTAATGAAAAAGTAAGTCCCTAGGAGGCGAGGCCAGTGACAATAGTCTCCTCCTCATCCTTGTCTGAGCAATCTCTGCAAAAGTTGTTGAAGAGCAGACTCAATCTTGAGGCGTGAGTTCTAATGGAATCGTGGCCAGCCCTGAGAGTCGCCCTGCTCAGTCTGATACGGCTGAGTGAGATCGGATTGAGAGTAGGCCACATCATCTACGATGAATGGGATCTATCGTTTGAAGCATCATAAGATGTTTCGCAGTACTAATAGCTGGATTCTCCACTCGGAAAGATCGATGGACTAGTGTCCTTTTGTAGCGAGTTCATCTGCATCTAAATCATCTGGAACACCACAGTGTCCCGACACCCACATAGGCTGGGTGCTAAAATACACGGTCATCTCGTTAAGAGGCAAGGGGGAAGTTCAGAGAATACTTGAATGAATGTGGCGGCATCCAGAGACTTAATTGCCGCCTGTGGACAACACCAGATTTCAATGTTTTCTTTAGCCACGAAGCTTCTTTGATGGCTTTTATCTCTGTCTGAAATTCGCTACAAGTGTTCGACAATCAACGTGATGATTTGACGAAATCTTCGATCGATCCGTGAAAATTCGCGGAAGAACGAACACCCAGCGTCTGCTAATCAGGCTCCCAGGAGGACCTGGAGAGGATGCTGGTCAAGAAGTGATTATCGAAAAAGGAGTAGGAGATCGGGTCAAAATCTGTTAAAGAAGAAACAGTGTCCAGAACGGAGTTCAGCAGCGATTCCTGCCTAAAAACCTTATAAGGTTGTCGATAGGCGGGCAGCATTGAACATACCCCATGTTCTATGCTCCTCAACGCTCCGCTGATACATATGCCGGCCATTCGTTGCAAACGCTGAGTATGCCCTTAGTGGCCTTTCAATCACTTTTTCTGTGAGCCAAATAAGGAGAGTCGTCAATGAGGGACCATTCAAAACATCGAGATAGGCGACTTCTTGAAGACGATTCGAAAGAAGACTATGCGAACAGTCAAAACGAGCGACAAGATTTTTCATCAATCTGTGCCATAATTCAGTGATCTGGAATGTAGACAGAGTGAGTATGGAAACGACTGGATGGCGCAGTCGGTTGTCCAGTCCCTGGGTCGAATCCCAGTGAAAGCAAAGTTAATACGCTTTTATATGGTTTTCAAAACTTGTCCAGTCACTATATGTCGTTGGGATCTAATTAACGCCGCCATCAGTGGAGTGGTCAATCAGTGGTAGTAGTCTGACTGTGGGTATTATAATGGCCTTAGAGTGCTGGTAAATTCATTAGAAGCCCCCGTACCTAACTACTTATCTACAGCCACGACCTAGAAACGTCCAAAAATTGCTTCTAAGAAAGATATTATAAATTGTTTATCTCTAAATATAAAAAAGTACGTGGAATGCAATGAATATGCGGTGATCCCTAAAGCTCGTCTCTGGATTTTCAGAAATTAAAAAAAAAATCATATCATTAAAAAAGTTAGTTAACTCTGTTATAATTCAAATTTTTCTCACATTTTCGGGTATAAAAATAAAAAAAAAAATCTTTCTTTTACCCAAAGGACAATTAAATAAAGAATAAGCGATACATTCAAATTCAAAAACTAATCAACTGATGTAAGGCCGTTCTCAACTTACAGCGATCACTGACCTCGAGAACATGGTGTCGTGCAAAAGTTGTATGTACAATTAGCATGCAGGCCATCTCTAGGCTCCACTCAAAGTTATTTATCTCCATACATAATTGTTCCATCTGTGGTCTATTTCATCAAACAACAAATTTGTACTTCTGATTCACAACTCACTTTTGGTTTCACAAATTACAAATATGTGGCTTGGTTGGGCTGGTGCGTCGACCCCTACGCGTCCCAGGTTCGATTCCCGGTACGAGGAAATATTTTTTCACGGTCCACCTCTTTCGGGTCACTAGCTCAAGGTTCTCGAAAAAGCTTCTGAAATTGGCCATTCGGAGTCGGTATAAAACTGTAGGTCCCTTCCAGTCGTGAGAGAACAAAAGCGCGCACAACACGTGTGGTTGCTGATAGGAATACAAAACAGTTGTGAGAAAAAACCACAAGTGTTAAACAATTACGTTGCACCGGATTTGTGATGGACATTTGGTTAAAAACTGTTTGTTGACAAAAAGTTTTTGAAAGATGAAACAATAAGTGCAAATACAAAAATATATTAAACAAAAATATATTAAAATATATTAAATAATATAAATAAACAAAATAAAATAGTTTTTGGATCTCTAGCTCGTGTCAAAAATTATCAGATTGCAAATGTCTGAGTGAAAAAAAATGTCACTTCACATCTTAAGGCAACTTAAGGGCGATGTGTGGCAAAACTTAAAGCTGGAAACTGTGGTAAATGCCTTCACATGCATGTAGTAACATTTAAATATTACATAGAGATAACTCGAGTATAACTGGTTCTGCAGTTATTTCAATCATTGACACCTCGAAAGAGGTATTTGTGGATTGCCCTAAAATGTTTGCCTGGATAAGAGTGATTTTGGTTTGTAATTTCTCGTTTAGTACTCCAATAGGATTTTCTAATATTTTTAGTTGATGTGTGTGCTCTATTTTTCCGATCTTTCGCAGGTGAGAACCGATGGGTGTGACCAATCGAATGATGGATATCCAAAACTTTTTTCAAATTTATAAAAGGGGACTCTTCGCAACTAGCTTGAATCGTGTACACTTCCTGGACAATTAAAGTACGCACTGTGGAGGGTATAGTCAGCTCCGCATAACATACAAGAAAGTCCTAACATGCCTGTTGACATGTGTAAATTCAAATTTGCTGCAACCATCTATGTCCGTATCATGTACAGTCCATACATCCATAAACATATGGCATTACCGATGCAAAAAGAACATTTTTTAGAGCCATAGAGCATTTGACAAAATATCATCGAGAGTGGGGTACGACTGGACAGTTGGTTAAGTACCTGACCTGGCTTAGAAGGGTCCCGGTTCCTAGTTCAATCCGCCCACTGAATGTTTTGCAAGGCACAACCACAGAGGACATCAATGGACTTCACGTCGAGTGCGTGAAACCAAGTCACAGCTCCTGGTAAACGAATGTCTTCCCGACTCAATACTGACCTAGCTATTAGGGACAAGTGCCTAGACTCAGACTCTCGATGGTTCATTGTGTGAGCAACGAAAGAAGGAGTTATAATGAAGAATGGCTTATTGAGAACTTTGGCTGCACTTGTTTTCACGATGATGTACGATCGTAGGAATGCCGCACCGACACGGCACAGATCCAACACCAGCCTCTTCTCCTCATACCCATCGCTTCTAACATCCCAGACTGGTTTCACTCGCTAAGATACAACCTCGTCTCGATGGACGTGTGTAAGATGCAATTGTTTGACGACCACCGACACTCACTCGCCCACGCCCGTGTGACCATGCACCACCCCCAGGCTTAGATCAATTTGCCGTGATTCATGAAGCTCACTCAGCTCAATCGACTGTTTCGCTTCCCTAATTCCAGTATTTCATTCAAATTGCAAGGCCCATTCGGGACGACTATCAAGCGCATAATCGAATTATTTGCCGCCATCAAAGCTATCATAAATCAAAGGCCGTCACGAAAGCAGGTAAATCTTGATAAATGGTCTCGATCGTATGGAAATTAGTTTCAATTCCATCTCCCTCGCTCTCTCTCGCTCTCGCTGTAATCTGTCACATTTGGCCGACCGAGACGCCCGAACCAGGTCACAATAACTTCGAAGCACACAGATAAGCCTCGAGCCTGTATATTATGCAAACAAGCCTCCATCCGCTTTGTTCCGTTTCCTAAGTGCATTCCGCAGAGCGATTACGAGCTCCATTTGCAAATTACCCACTACTCCCTGGGCAGCCACACATGCCGGCGCAGAGCACTCGCAAACGCTAGCTCACTCGCCTCTCGTCACTGATGCGACGCTAACCTCAGTCTATGGGTTCTGGTTAATGTCATTACATATTCTGGCGACACTCGGATGCAAATGAGAGGCGGGTGTCTCTTGCAATTTGCTGGTTCACTGTACAATGCGACACGAGCCGATTGTTTTCGATTTACTGGCGCGGACTTGACACTTGCGGGCTCTGTCCGCAGAAGACAACTCATTCCGTGTCGCACAGCGGTGAAGAGCTATCTCAGGGCCCTTGTGGTGACACGTTTCTTTTTTTGGGGTTTTCTGTTGCCTTTGGATTGGGAAATTTTGGGAATTGTTGGGAAACTTCTTGTGGTCGATCTCCAACGAGGTTGAAGTGACACCCCGAGTGAAATGTCATCTAGATGCAAATTTGTTTTTGACAGGGTATGGTGACATTTAAGGAATTTTCGAAATTTAAAGCTCTTCAACCAGTCAACCAGTGCGACGGGTTTGTAGCTCTGAAGTGACCGCTGACAGTTGACAGTCATCGCTGTTGGGACAAGTCATAAGATGTTCGTGATGACACTTGTGATTGGAATCCTGGAATTTTTATGTGACAGTAAAACAAAAGATCAGACGATGTAGCCGATAGTAAATGGAGTGAATATTTTATTAACGTCGTAATTATAGATGAGATGAGCTTGAGGGGACAGGTTTTTTTCTCTCTTTGTGACGGAATGGAATTTGAAGTGGATGGATGGTTTTAAGCTTCCAATTTTATGCGGGAGTCAAGAGATGGTCTGTGGAAACAAGTAGCAAGAGCTGTCATAAAATCAAATCAAACCAGGCCGGTCCATCAAGCGATGTGTGGGTTTTTAACTACGTCCACAAGGAGGGGAATGTTTCGGAGTAAGATTTTTATTCTCCAGTAAAAAAATCGCGTTAACTTTTTCTAGCTGTCACTTTCTACACAAACAGAGAGAGAGAGATAGAGAGAGAGCAATGACTGAAGAAAGCTGATACCGTTGCCCAATTATTATCGAAACTCGGCAAAGCTTATGAAAGGGAATGGTAAGACTTGTCGCTGGTCAAAGGTATGAATGTGCACGGATCGTTTGTGTAAACTGTCAAAAGTGTCAAGAATGAGTAAAAAAGGGGGTGAAGAGACTTACGTGAACTCAAGCAAACGAGAGAATGCATAGAAATAGCAGATTGTAAAAGGAATTCCACTTTCTTCAAATTCGTTAATTTTCGTTCAGTTTCTTTAAGCTTCGTTAACTTTTGCTTACTTAAGTGGGAGCGAAACCCGGCGCTCTCTACGTACTTCCATTGCAGTTGGTGCCCTCGGACCAATGGAGCGTTTGAGATTGAACGGGCAGTTCCGATATTGTCTTGATTTTCTTGAAGGATGTGTTCAGAAAATGAAGAAGTTCACATGTTCACGATCCATCGGATCGCAAAGAACTCTTTGGAATCGTATTCTCGAGTAAAGCGGGGGATGTAAGGCCTCTGACGGTTCAAATCGATCGCGCTTCATCACTACCTTTCCATCGAATCACCTTCTAGGAAGCACACACTCTCGTCGGTATAAAATCGAGCATAGCTAGTCTCATGGCACAGGCGCCCCAGCTGAAGCAGCAGTCTCCATCTCAGATCTCTGTGTCTCAATCAAGTCTATAAATAACTCAGTCTGTTCACACCCTTTGGCATGTAACCGCCGCGCAATTTCCTGTCGCCGTACCTGGACCAATTTAGAATTTATGACCCAATCTCGATCGTTTACCATCACTTTCCGTCGCCCAATTATCACCTTTTAGCACGCTAGATACTTCCATTTAAGATAATAACGCTCTCTAAGTGTAACATTCCGATTTTGTTGTCAGATTTTCGTCCGTGCCGTGCGGTAACGATCTACAGAAATATGCAGTTTCAATCGGCGACCGATAAGAGCCGGCATGCGATGCGGCCCCCACCCGTAGGACCGTAAGACATTAATTAAATTACGAAATTGTTTAAGCGAGCGAAATGGAAATCTTGGGGAAACAACTCCCCAAACCACTTAATCGACGATTCTCGCCGGTCTCTCCCGCTTCTCTAGCGTTTGTGGTTTTGTGAAAGTGGATAAACGTCGTCACAAGCTAAGCTCTGCGGCTGCTGGCGCCGCCACTCAATTGCCCAAGAGCCCGAACAACAACGCGAACATCGAAGCGAACTCTAATTCGAGACTTGGTAGACCGCCTCCTGGTTTGGCCACCTACATGGTGCTGTCGCAGTCACTGCCACCGTCGTCGTCGCCACCGCCGTCAGTGTGCGCGAAATTAATTGAACCGCCAAGCGGCTGGGCTGGCTCCATTCACATGGACACATGTAGATACCACCGCAGTCGCCGAAGCTGACGCCGACACCGACGCCGACGGTGACGGTGGTGGTTGGTGGTGGCGGATATCATTTTGGGCACGGAACACGGTTAGTGTAGGTATCTGTTTGTTCGCATGTCAACGACGGTCCTGAGATAAATAGCACGAGGTTTCAATTTCCACACACAACACCGCAAACAAGTTGGTTGTTGACTCTTGCGGCATTCAGCGTCCACCTTCCAGCTTACGGCACCTGCGACGTGTGGGTGAGGTGCGAGTGTTCCGATTGAAAGAAAAAGCACAAATGCCCGTAAACGGTCGACCCCCGACCACTTGGGTCAGCATCAAGTGTTGGCCGCGTTCGTTTTCCTCTAGACTTCTTGAGATGCACCGTCCCGCTCGTCTTAAGTCACGGCGCTGCGGTAAGAATGCCCCGCACTCAAGCCCATCGAGCGGTGAGCGATGATTTATACGAAATAGTTGCTCAAAGCGTTTACCGTTTATTATTCAAATCACACTCGTGTGAAATATGGTCTCGTATCGCGTGAACTCGCGGGAAACTCTCTCCCTCTCAGGTGAGGGCCGCGCGGGAGGGTCACGGGGCGCCTCCGTTACCGACGACGACGCCGGTATGCGGCTCTTTGAATCGCATTTCAGATTATTAATGACTGTGAAATGGTGTTGTAAACATTTACGAATGAGTGATTTGCGGCACGGATGCGCTTGATGTTAGTTTCTGATTTTCTGAAAGGAATTCGTGATGCGGTAAAGTTGAGACGCCGAGGAGCGGCTGCGGTGGCATGGGAGTGAAATTTTTGAAATAGGTGACATTAGCTGTGTGTGAAAGGGTGTGCGTGTGTGTGTGTAGAAGTCGTGCGTGGAGGGCGTGATGTGGGGCTACGTGACTACTTTTGGTAAGAGATCCTTCGCATGAACTCTGCGTTTTGGAATCGTGAAGGAAATTCTCGGCGGTGACTAGCTGAAGGAAGATGGTGTACAATGTCAGCAAATGTCAGTGGGTTTGGAGGTTTGGCAGAATTATTGGGAGTGGCTTTTTTGACCAGAATAACGTCTGCAGTACACGCATAACGGCTGCAGACCTTATTCTGGTGGCCGTGGTTGACGCGGGTTCGAATTTGCGGTTCCAGGCAGATTTGGGCAAACAATTTTTGGAATTGATTCTAAAGACAAGCGTTTCAGAAGAATGCCAACAACAAGGATTTGATTTCTATGATTCCCGAAAAGATAATCAATCCTCATCGGGAAACCCACACGTCATGAAGCAGCCATAAAGCAACTCGACCTGATCGAACAACCGTCAATCAGATTGATCACATTCCAATCAACGTCAGCAACTTCTCCGAAGGTTCGGATGAACTAGCATAAACCAGGGTTCCTCCCAGTAATCACAGAAGAAAACCATGTAACGACGTCGAACATTGAAATCTTGGACCATCGATTCCCAAATAAACTCTCATTAAGTTCGGGGCACACACAGCCGCAGATGATTGGAGGCATTGTCAAGAAACTATCAAATAAGCTGGCACTGATGTGCTTGGATTGACGATGCCATCTATGATAAACCCATTGCTTGACAAGGAGTGCAGAGAGGCATATACAGTAAAGTCAGAAGCTAACGAGGCAACGTTGCAGCGATAAACTTCGATAGTTATTAATAAGATCTACGAACGGAGACGATGGAGAGGTACACAGTTTATCAGGTGGAAAAAGAAAGAGTATGATGAGTAGCCCCCAATCGAGGAGATTTAACAGTCACTGACTCTGCCTGTATATTTCGCAGTTAATTGTTAAGCGACTATGGACTACCGCTGGCAGGCAGAATGTTCTGCAGAGGAGAAGTCTTAGAAAGAGCGAATGGGCTGTTTGCTGAAATGGTCTTATTGCAGCTGTGTATAGTATTATCGCAACTGTGGGTGGTCTTGTTGAAGGGTAAGATGTGTTTCAGAGAACAGTAAGTATCGTTTGCTCGATCCACATGAATGGAAAACCAGACTGCACATAGTCATCGACACTCGATAATTTTACACTTGTTTATCTGAATCTCTTGATAATTTTTTCCCGTTCCCTTGAAAAAAATACTCGCTGAATTGAATAAAATTCGTATTAATTGGAAGGAATAGCACCTTACCCGCCGATATTCAACAACTTGATGTCGGACTTCCCCTACTCACTATAACTTGAGGCATTTGCATGCACAGACTTGTCATTTGCTTTTATAGACCTGTCGAGTGTAATGGGTCTTTAACTTAATTCGTGCGGTTTGCTAAGAGATGGCGTAACTTGTATTATTCCATTGGAACATGCGTTGGAAAGCTGCTGTCATTGTACGTCATATCAGCATGTCATTCATTTGAAGCGCAAACAACAATCATTTCTGTTCACTCAAATATGTCGAACTTTGTGTCTGATAAAGTGTTTTTGCTAGGAGTTCCTCTTCATTACTTTAATATGAAGAACACTGCTGCCGAAAGTCATCGTATTTTGGTGGAAGTCTGTGGTGAACATGCACTAGCTGAGCGAAGGTGCCAAAAGTGGTTTACACGATTTAAGAGTGGTGATTTTCGCTTGGAAGCCCAAACGGCAATGCCGAATAACCATGACGCGAAGGTATTGCTCTGTATTTGGTGGGATCAGAAGGGTGTGCTGCTAAAACCGGATGAAACCATCAATGGACAATGCTACCGAACACAATTAATCCGTTTGAAGGCAGCAGTATCCGAAAAACGCCCGGAATATGCGAGCAATAATTCTCCATCATGACAACGCTCGGCCCCACGTTGCTATTCCGGTTAAGAACTATTTGGAAAACAGTGGATGCGAAGTCTTACCCCACCCGCCTTATAGCCCAGACCTTGCTAGTCAGAAGGGCTACCATTTGTTCCGGTCGATGTAGAACGCTCTCACTGAAATACGGTTCACGTCAGAGCAGAATATCAAAAATTGGCTTGATTCATTCTTGTCTGCCAAGCCGGCGCAGTTCTATTGGGTTGGGATCCACAAATTGCCAGAAAGATGGGAAGAAGTCATAGCTTCAGATGGGCAATACTTTGAATAATACACTCAAGTGGACAACAATGATGAAAGAACTGCCCTGTGGAAACCGCTAGATAGTCCGATATAGCGCTCTTTCCCTTGTCTATCCCGGACTACGGTTCCCCGAGGAAATGATTCCCTAGAGCAACATCCACTCTTTAAGGCGTCACCCATCCATCGCAACCCCAGTCAGTCATGTCTGTCTTCGGAATGGGCTCAGAATGCCTTTCAGCAGGTCACATTTTCACGTTCAACGGTAGAGGCATTGGAAGCCTTGTCGGAAGGAAGGCGATGCTATTCCTTGAGATTTACTAACAAGATTGATCCCAAAATTTCAAAGATCCTGGGTGACTTTCATATAGCCTGCTAACTTATGCTGTCTTGAACGGCTTTTAAGGTCGTAAGAAGATGTCGTGGTTGGATAACCATCCGTGATAGAAGTCTTGGACCTTGATAGCCTCAAAATTCGAACGAAATATGTCAACAAGATGATTTCAACGAAGAGCAGCAGGAAATTAGTCACAATTGATTTGATCAAGAAATCAGTGTCGACAGCCACAAATTCTCATTCATGTCAATTCTCCCGAGGCATGTACATATTCCTTATTTTGGGGTCAGACACTTGTGAAGACCATGCAGTTGGTGATCGACAGCACCACGAAATCACCATCTGTGCATGTGTCAGCACGAATTAATTTTCTCTAGTTGACAAATCTGATCATGCCCACGGGTTTGCCACATCTGACCGCCTCGCGTCGAGGTGGTCCCTCAAAAATTCCATCATCTTGTGAATTTGTCGCTTCCTAATGGCAGAGCACTCAATTTTATTGGCCACCGAATAAAATTGTCCGGCATACTTTTCGCATAGGCTCCCGAGGGCCACCGTTCTCAAGACGTGTTCACACATTTCTGATGAAGAGCGCTCCTCCGTCGAAGGCAGAAAACAATAAAAATTAATTCAAAGCCCATACATTCCGATGCTCCTCAGATTAGACGCCACTTGGACGCACTCGAACACAAAAGCCACCAAGGCACGTCAACCAAATCACAACAGCTTCAATGTGCCACTTTGAAGTGCACAACGCGGCGATAAAACCTCCCATAAATGTCCAACAATCAAGATTCTAATGAAGCGATACAAGGACGCACCTCTTCATGAGCACACAAAAATAAAAGCCACACGGGCAAGCAGTCTCCAGTCAAACACTGAAATAGTCTCCCCAAGCAAGCGCCCACCGTGCATATCAACGTGAATTTTGCTCGTTGAATAACTCTGCCATGCGTCGGTCGGTCGGCTGAGACTGCTGAGAGCGATCCAATAAGACTCGGCCAGCAATCTTATCAATTCGATGGGAAAAAAGCCATTCCAGCCATGCCGGCATTGAGGTGATAAGATAACCAGGTTCCATCAATATTTATCCGCATTCTATCTGACAAGCGACGCTTATTGCGTTTCCCACACGTCGTTCGCAACGACCACTGACAGTTGAATGGAAACGGCAAACGCAAGAGAATGTTCGCTGCAGTGGAGGAATTGCAACGTCTCTTCCTCTTTGCTGGCAGCAACGAACCAACGGCCAACAACAACAACAGCAACTCATGTCGAGAATTTATCGTAAATAGTCGCGGGCCAGGTGGTGGATGGTGCATGGAGCGACGATCGCGACGACCTGCGGCATGTCCACTCGTGGTACGAGTACGAGACGTCATACTCGGAAATCATAGCCAATACGTTGCGGGGAATTCTTAGAATCCGTCCGAAGAACCTTTCGAATATGCAACGCGTAGATGGGGATGTGTTGGCTGAAGAGACAGGCAGACAGGCCAGCCGATGATCGAACGTCATGGGAATTGAACATCTGGAGGCATGATAATCACGTCTTTTGGAAGGTGGCTGGCGAGAGGATTGTGTTGTACAAGCGAATGTGGGGCTTCGGGGATGACAATTTGTCTAGAAGTGGGCATCTGCTGTCTCATTTGTCGCTGACCGACCGAAGCGTGCTTCAAGGAAGTGCACAAGGCACAGGCTTTCCGCGGAAAGCGCCTCGTTTGCGCCACCTCTATCCACCGAATGGACAAAGGGTCAGCCATGGACTGTTGCCGGCTGATGATGCACGACAGATTTCCCGCGCGTCGGCATATGGTCAAGTGTGGTACAAATAGACAACACCACGAAACTGCACAAGGCATTTCGCACGCAGGTGCACGCCGCGCCGCCGCCGCCAGCGGAGGGTATAAAATGCAAAACATGTAAATTCAATTTCACGTTCCGTTCGGAGTGTGAATAAATGTTTGGCCACGGACAGCGGTAAATGCGACTATACTCGTACACTCGCACGGCACTGGCAAACTGTCATCTTGACCATTACAGTTGCTGCGAGGTTATGCCGCATAGTGGACTTTATCTTGGCGGTGGCAACGACAACGACACCGACGACGACGATGCACGGCGGCGATGGCGGTGGCGGAATAGTGATTTGAATATCCGTGTCGGCTGTCAGTTGGTGCAGAGGATCTCTGGCAAATGGCTAAACAGTGGCTAAGTTGGGTAATGTCATTGTGACAGCGGGTAATTTTTTCAAATGAAGCTTGAACGTGTCGGTGTTACATGGACGGCTTGTGGAATTTGTCTGACGGCATTTGAATGGAAACTATGAAATGCGATACGAAAGGAATGCAGGCAGTCGACGGGTGTTTGACGTCTCACTTGTGGATTGATGTCAGTGGGCGATTGCTAGGAGGGGATTGAGATGTCATGACACTTGATGTGCGATGAATTTTTGAATGTCTCATAAGTGGGTCGAGGGTGGGGTTTGAGAAATGGGCTACAATAATCCCTTTAGAATGGGGATATAAGCAGGTTCAGCTATAAGGCTGTCAAATTATTGTCAAATCACTCAAATTGTCCTGTACTCCAGACAAAAGATGGAAATCCTCACATGCTCCATTCTTTTCTCGGGAATCTTACCCGGGGCCTGTGACTTTAGGGCCAGACCCATAGCATTCTTTGCGTGCGTTGCTCTTAGAAACCACAAAAATTGTAGGTGCCGGATTGCAAAGAGGTGTCAACTGAATACTTCCGTTGCGTTCGAAATCGATCCAACCACACTACGACGACATCACAATGAAATTAGGTGGGAATGGATCTGCCAAAGTATGAGAGAAGAACAAGGTAAAACTTGACCAAGTTCATTCTTGGTGATACATCCCACTTGTGGGCTGCATTTGCTTTACGTGTACAGCCCACAACAAATTTCCTTCACTCTTCTCCATTGAATGCGTGCCGTTTTCATTCCACTCACCTGTTTGCAACAATAATCGCTCATTAAATTCAAATGTCAAATGACGTTTGAAGTAATGCCAACTGTCAACTCGCAAAAGAACCCCTCGTGACGCATTCTACTTGTGGACCGTATTTGTTGCTTCTCTCCATCTCACTAGGACTCTTGACAGAACGCAACAGATTTGGATCGGGGCCATTTCTCAACAATTGCATCACGTCCTGCTGTTAACAGCGTCTCAAATCATTAGCTGTCCACTCCTCTCCCATCGACGCAATTGCTAAGCTCATCCCTTTCTACTGAAATTTTAACACTCACATAAATTTTGATTCCGCAAACGACTTTCGGAAACATTACTTTCCACTGCGAGCCCACACAAACTCATTCACCTGGGCCACAAATGTCAAGTCGCCACTTATGCTGGCCGGAAATTTATGACCGCTACCCACCGCGTGCGCGTTTGATTACATCGTCTTGACCCAGTTTCAAAGGGTTTGGGCTTTTAGCAAAACCAAATCATGCGCCTCCTGTTATGCCATCCTTAATTTGTGACACCTTTCAGTGGCCACCCTTTGATATGTCACCTCGAGGCGCGAACTTTGTAAGCTCCTTGCACAATTTTCGGCTAATTATCATGCGAAGGCGTCCGCTGTTCTGTCAGCGCAACACGTCAATTTACATTAATCAGAAATGTCATAAAACGTCTCGCCCACCGCGAAGGATGTGTGAAACGACATGGAACATCAAACGTCACTCTGACATGAGATGTAGTCGCACACCATTAACACCCAGTTGGACACTTCAAAGGCCGAAGTAGAGAAGACACACTTTGCGTTGGAGTTGCGTTTCGTTCCGTGAGGTGTTCCCCTTGATTGCGCGCGGCATCCCTGTGTGTGCTCCTTCTGTCAATATTTGATGATCTACGGTTACGGTCTGGTTCACGATTTCATTTTCTTCAAATGTGTGTCAATATTGTCTTTCACTTGTCAGTTCACTTCACGGTTTTTCCCCGCCGCCACCGCCGCTCCGTCGTCATTGTACCATCCTGTCACATGTGTCGCACACACCCAACTTGACTTATGCAATTCATGATGCTCGTGTGAGCGAGCGTACTCGCCGTGTGCTGTGTTGAATGAAACTTTCCCATGTTGCATTTGTGGTTTGTCGATTATTTACCCAGTTGCACCTTAGGGTAGGTAGGAACCGAACCGAGGGGGCTAGGGCCAACGGGCGTGGTGTCAGGTTTTCGTGTTCATTGATAGTTCTCCAGTTTATTGACCGAAAAATATTTTTTTATTGTGTTTCGGTTGTCTTCTGGTGTCATGTTCACACACTCTGTCGACGATGTCATTTGATTCCGGCAGGGAAGCGGCCGGACGGGAGAGAACTTGTGAGAGAGAGAGAAAGTCATTTTCTCCGAAACAGTGGTGGTCTTTGGCAGGCCCTGTCTCAAGGAGGACACACACAACCCCGAACGTCGGTGTCAGTCTGCTTGGCCCCACTGGAGCGTTGAATGTCGTTTACACGATTAGGTAAATATTTACATTTTGCTTCGCCAACGACGTTGGGTCGGTCGGTGCACGAGGCGATGGGGAAAAATGTAAACTCACACAGCGACGCGAACCTGTTTAGCATCGACGAGCAGGTTGGTATCAAGTTCAAGGATAAGGCAACAAGTTGATGGTTAAATCGAGCGAACAACACAAGGTGTATGTATGTCTATGTACCCCGGCGAAATTAACGTCAATTACAATGGAATCGTGTGAGCTAGGAGCATGAGCGGGACGCGGTATGATGGAGTGTTGTGTCGCAAGCACGCTTAACATCACACCGCCACGGTGCGCGATGCACGGTGGAGTGGGTGCTGCGCGTGTAAACGTGATGGATTTGTTTTGATGGAATCCTTTTTTTGTTGAAGCTTTTGCGACGTGCGGTGATGTCATTGTGGCTGAGGGCACTAAGTGTGCGAGGTTCCTTTGTTCATGACTTGTTTGCGATTGTCTGGATGGTGTTGCCTGTCAGTGACTGGTGCGAGTATAACGAGCGTCTGGTCGTCCGTTTGGTGCCTCTACAGAGGAGTCGAGGAATTTAGTTGACTTACAGAAGCAAGGTCGATTCGATGGTTCTATATTACTCCGAAGGAGGTATACCTTCGGGATTGATGAATGAAATGAACATACACTTGAGAGATGAGAGAGAAGAGAAGAATTCTGTTTTTTTTTTTTTTTGCGTATTCTGAGAATTTTCTGATTGACGAAAGGCGTTATAAGGTCACTTCCAGATGTTGCCGAAGAACAGTCGCTTCAAGAACACAACCGACGAAGAGACTAGTGAACCTGTACGAATATCGAAGCAAAAACCTCTTGACAAGGCTTAAGGGCCAACAATACTGCATGCTCGTAGAGCCAAGTCCACTTTAGCACAATCGATATAATAGCCGCTTTGATTTCTTTCGTCAAGTTTCGTTCATTTTTAATTGGGAGGGAAACAAATGCTTTCCACGCAGCTACCTAAATTCCAGTTGGTCTTGGAATTCTGCTTAGTGGCAGAGACACGTTGAAACTTTACTGAGTTCCCTTTTTTTTCGGTTCTGATATAAGTTAAAGACAATGTGTATCCATTATAGTTGGCTCTTGATTCGTTTGTTTTTAAATATTATTCAAAGTCGAGAGATTAAAGGAATGAAACCATTTGATGCCATTCCAATGTCTTGCGACTGATTATTTCTTGACGAGATGCAAAGGTTTTTCAGACCGTAGGGATTTCATGCTTTCCCATGCCACAGACATTGACACATAACACGTAACTAGTATATTTCATTACTGTGTTGTTTGCTCTTGCAATCGCGGAGCACTGTCAATATCCTTAAAACCAGGCGCTGTTCGGCACAGCCTGCAAAAGAGCCATATACCTATAGGGGTCTCCCTGACCTGGCATGTCGGAGACAATAGATAGTTGCACTATATCGCGCTCTTTGAACAGCTTTTTTTCTGAGTGAGTTCTTGGCTCAACGTAGGGCGCCATTCTTCATACGGAAGATATTTATTAAGTAACAGGACGTGACACTCCGACTACCATGGCAGTGTATACCAAGAGGAAGTACCAGCTGTTTACCAGCCATCCGACTACCAATGAGCCAACAGACGGGAGATCTATTGCTTTGAACACAGACATTCAGGCGGCCATTGAAGCTCTGGCTACACAGTTCTGAACTCTAGGTGGTAAAACTCTGCCGTCTATGAGATAGCGGCTAGATGTAATCTAGCACACGAGCATTCCAAGGACCCAGAATGCTCAATGAAAGAGCTGGTGAACTAGCAAGAACAAGTGCGGGTATACCAATGGCACTAAATCAGGAGAAATACCCCCCATACAAGCAGATCATGGAAAGCGATGTGTCAAGCAGCAAAGCAAAAAAGGACCATATCTATCCTAGAGCTGAACATGTCCTGCACTTGCAGAAACTAGAAGAAATCTACTGAGCAAGTACTACTCCAACTACTAGTTTTCATTTATTTTTTTGCAAGATACAAACTTAAAATAATCGCGACCTACACAGGCGGTTCATAAGAAGGCCCCCATGTGAGTTTCAATTTGGACAATAAGCCAGCTTATGTCCTCAGCCGGTGGAGAGGTAGTCTCTGCTGTCACCGTTTGCTGCATTTTCTTATAATGCCGGCTAGACTTATATTCACAAGTCAACCATAAGCCGAGCAGGGCGTGCTTTATTCCTCAGTCAGGCAATAACCCATACCGAAAGACGTATTCAAAGTGAAATGTCGTTGACTTGAAGCTTAAAAGTTCAAATGTTTGTCCCATCAGCAAAATAAAGGAACCTTATTTCGCTTGGCCTTACTTAACCGCGCCGTTTTGAGTTGCGCTCAGTTGTAGAAAGCCCTTGCAGCGAATTTGCCGGCATTTAAAAACACCATCTCGCAGTTAGCTCTTAACTTTGTCTCCATTAATTGGAGTCCATAGACACAAAAAATGTTCTCCATCCCCAAACTCCAATGCAACAAGCAGTGACAACAGAATAATCTATTCCCGGACATCGATTACACCATCATTCGTGCAGTCTTTTATCACACCATTCAACTGCCACAGTCAAAACTATCGCTCCCCGTCATCTTTGCGTTGATTTATGACAGTCAATGGCGAAACCTAGGCAAATGCCATTCGCTCCGCTCTTAATTGATCACTGGTGACACAGTGTCGTCCCGCTATAGGTCCCACAGTAACAGCGCTCCTCAATTCCGGCTCACCTAATTTGAGTTGTGTCTCCTTCATTATCTTCATCAGTTTCGTTTTTGTATTTTTCTCAAAAATATCTTTCCCCTCTGCAGTGATTAATGTCAAAATGGAGACGACAAACTCAACCCCCAAAAAATGTCTGGTGTTCACTCGTCGCCAACGAACCTCCTGCATTCGGTCTCAAAAACAGCGAAGCAGACACACGACCTGATACCAAAAAGATCATGTTTACGTTCCCCTTGCGTGTTGGTCTGTCAACATTGAAAATCTCTTGGCACCGCTCGCGCAGAGGATCTACTCAACCTGAGTTCTCCCCCACAAAATGGATCCAAAAAAACAAGGCCAATTCCGGACAAACTAATTTGCCAGATCGCATTAATGGATTGTCAGGGTTAATTGTCACTGTCAGACATGTCGTGGACTGTCGTTCGGTCCAAAATAGTCTCGAATGTCGAGCGGCCCCCCTTTTTTCTTCGAGGAATGGTCACATTCAGTGTATCTAGCGAGAGATGGAGACGTCTGGTGATAGTCAAACGTTCGTTGGTGAATTTATGACTTAATTCAGCGTGAGTCTTCTCTTCCGAATGACTGCATTTTTCATCAATTTGTCTCCCTCTTCTGTTGCTTCTGTCGCAGCAGCCATCACTTCCTGACGGATTTTCCGTTTGATTTCGAATTCGATGTTTTTGTATGTATGTTTAAATGAAGTCGAATCTATGTTTAGACAAGGGGAGCATCAACATTTCCACTTCCACGCGATTTGCGAGCGAGTCTTGTCAAATATTCGCCTTTACGACTCGCGTGACTATTCTTCAACTTGAACTAATGTCTAGGGAATGGGGTACTCATACGAGCATTATCTGGCGACGACGCGACGTTTGGTTAAAAATTAAGCGAGTAAATATTTATGACAGTACGCAGCAATTTGACAGAACTCCTGACTAGATGGAATTCCAAGCGTGTTTACGTAGATTTCATTTCGCAAATATTCCACAAACAGTTATCAACGGCTTTTAGTGGATTTGTGATTATTTTGTGAGTGCGTGACCGAAGAATGCCCTTGTTGTTGTTGGATATCTGGTTAGTAGTTTATTGCAAGTCACGAAAGAGGCGAAAACGAAAAGGTAATCTGGTTGAGATTTTTGTTATCACTTCCACGAAGGTCGGCGAAATGACATGATATCACAACTAAATTAAGAAGATATCAAAATTGGGTATATTTAGTGATAGCTGTGAGGGGAGATAAACGGTAGTCAATACTGGTCAATTTCTGAGAGGGGCAGACTACGCCGCTGCTACGGTCAAATTTCGTCCGATCACGTCGCATCAACTGCGAGGTTCGTTGGCAAGGGAAGTGCGTGAGGTTTCCGTGCCGCATGTGTGCATAAATCGTTTGAGCTTTCGATTGAGTTTTCGCTCTTCTCCTCTTTTTTTGTATTTTTATTCTCAGCTTTGCGTATCGGAGGCATCAAATGCGTGTATGGGAAGGAAAGAGAAGCACAAAAAAATCATCGAAATTTGACAGTGTAAAAGCGGTAGATTCCCGAATGCCCATTTGTTAGAAATGGCAAAGATTCTCTCTTGTTTCTTTTACCAGCAATGAAGAAGCACTGGCATGGTAATTTTGGATGTAGAAAAAGCAATTGACACCGTTTGGCATAATGGTTTAATACACAAACTACTAAGACTTAATTTTCCATTGAATATCATTAAAATTATTCAACCGTTCCTATTATCCCGAAGTTTCATTGTATCCATCAACCAAAGCCTTCAGGATATCAAGTGATTAATGCAGGTGTCCCACAAGGTTCTGTTTTTGCTCCAGTCCTCTTTAATATATATACTTGCGATTTCCCCAACTTGACAAACTGTAACATTGCCTTATTCGCTGACGATACTTGCATTTATTCTTCAGATGTAATTGGTTTCAACATTGAAACTAATTTGCAATCTGGTTTAAATGTTGTTGAAGTATACTGTAGTGATTGGAAAATAAACATTAATGCTTCTAAGACTCAGGCTATATTTTTTTCTCGTAAAAAAAAGCCTGCTTACTTCCAAGCAACAATCTCCTAATCAACGGTACTCAAGTTGAGTGGAAATCGAGTGTTAAGTATCTTGGCATGTATCTAGATAAGCGACTTACATTCAATCTTCATGTTGAAGAAGTTATTAGAAAGGTTAATACGACAATAAGAGTGCTCTACCCATTTAAATGCCGGAATTCGAAATTGAGTGACGCCAAAAAATTATTAATTTTCAAAGCAGTATTCCAAACAATCATGTTTTACGGTTCTCCTGTCTGGGGTAAGTGTGCAAAATGCCATCTGCGAAAGCTGCAAATAGCACAAAACAAATTGCTGAAAATGATACTCAATCTTCCCTGTTTTTTCTCAACAAAGGAACTACATAAAATGGCTAACATTGAAATGGTTTCAGATAGGCCTCAAAAACTAAACTATCAATATAATATCTCTTGTTCTACATCTAACAACGACTTGATTTCAAATTCGGTCTCATAATGTGAAATGAATCTGTGATATTATATTTAATAAAAATTGTACAAATATT
The DNA here is from genome assembly GCA_905231855.2 of Eristalis tenax. NCBI lineage: Eukaryota > Metazoa > Arthropoda > Insecta > Diptera > Syrphidae > Eristalis > Eristalis tenax. The sequence goes on along the minus strand of HG993126.1, from coordinate 17,281,213 downwards.
GTAGTAATAAGGTACCAAACTAAATCTCTGTACCCCAAAAATTGTAACTTCTTGCCACAAAAAAATATATAAAACAAAACAATGAAGTGGAAATGTTGACCGTGTCAACACCGATTTTAAGTTAATGAGTTCAAAGCTCTGGAGAGGAAAGCAGCTTTGACAGGTAGTGCAGGTGTGCAGGAAGATGTCGGATTCTCGCTGTTCTGCTACGCTGTCCAAGAAGCCGTCTTTTGCATTAAATGCATTGACACAGGAAAAAACTTTACTGATTGAGGAATTAAAGTGGGCATGATTTCCGCAAGTGGAGGGGACCAGATAGGAATTATTTAAAATACTATCCAATGGTCTTGTTTCAGCAGCTGTCAAGGTTACCATTGACGTCAAGATGTCGATACGTGCGGAAATTTAAAAGAAAATATGTATTTTCGAAATTCTGGTTCGGCTGTAAGTACGTCGGTTTTCATAATAGCGTAAATGTGCAGGCAATACGTCACACCTCGGAGCCTTGAGTGCGAATACACTCATTTGGACCACAAGCCACCAATCGGGGAGAGATTGTTGCAAAATGAGGAATATAGCTCGGCCAGTATTGAAGAACCAGAAATGTCGATTCAGCAGGGATTTAGCTGAGTTTGGCATCACCAGAGCTTATGAGCTCTAGCTTAAACGAGACGGCACTATATGCCCTAGAACACACGAATCGTTCATCAATTGGCCGCCGCGACATGACACCACTCCATTATTTTCCCTACGTCTCCGCTAACAAGCCAACCACTTTGGACGAACTCGAGACCAACACGATGTTGTTGCTGTGCTTTTAAGGTGACACAGACCACCAAATTTTGAATGTTTGACGCCCTTATTCGAATAATTTTTTAATCCCAATGCTTGATATTAAATTATTGTTTAGCCAGGACAGAGCTTCCTTAACTGCTATAGTTTCAGCCTAAACGACTCTACAGTGATTCGGTAATCGCAAAGATAGCTGCATGTTTAGATCCTTGGAATAGAAACCAGCACCCACGCCTGTATCCATCTTCGATCCATCGGTGAAAATTCGCAGTGTATCCTCCTTGTGGTTTTCAGACTCCCAGAAAGATCTTGGGGGGGGGATACTGGTCGAGAAGTTCTTCTCGTTTAGGTATCGCGAGGTCTGTATCTAACTATACCTGCTGAGGATCGTTAAGTGTCCAGAAGGAATTCTTTCCAGATGTGAAGATGAAGACGATCGAGATGAAGTCTGATCGCCGTATTGGCTGCTGTTTGTCTACCAACTAGTTCTATCGGTGATAGATAAAGGAGCATGTGTAGAGCTTCGGCGGAGGTTATCCTTAATGCTCCGCTGATCGAGTGCTGTGAGGTTGATCTTCTGTTCGAGTGCAGTCCACCAAACTGCGACACAATAAACAGTTGACTACCGAAAGAAATAACTAGTGGACCATGCAGGGTTGTAGCCCCCATTTGCACCCTATGGCCTTTTACAGCAGTTGAGAGCAGTGGAGGCCTTCTTGACACGCTCCTGGATATTAAGCTTCCAGTTTAGCTGCGTGTCCTAAGTCTTTGGTGTTAATAAAATAATTTTTCGTTGTAAATTCTTGCATATTTTCATCAATTGGAATGCTTTTAGACTCACATTGCGCCGTAGAATGTTCAAAAATTGTTCCAATTAATGTTGAAAAACATCGTTCGATTCGAGAAACGTGAAGGCCATTGTCGAAACGCCATTACACGTAGATAAAGTTACCGTTCAGTGCGCTTTGTTAATTAAAATCAAAAATGATGACGGTCAAATCATTGCAGTCAACGGTGAGCGGCTGTGGAACATGTTTACCAGTTCTTTCGGTCAACACTTGGACCTGGAGTTGCGAGAACTAGACTGATGGACTGCGAAGAGTATGCGAAAGTTGGACCAGCCACGGCGGACACAGACTAAATATTCAGACATCAATGCCATAAAAGTATCTGTCAAACAAACTCTCAAATATCATTTCAATTTAAAGTTCTTCGCCGAAAAAAGGGGACCCTTTGCATACATGCGTATTCGATGAGTTCCTGTTGCGTAGGTCCTGCACTACGAGGCAAACAGGATAGATAATTTTATTATTAAGATGATCAGAAGGCCCATGCACGAGCTATGACTTCTTCCAACAGTCTAATCTGCGGCGCTTACTACCCCAATATTATGTACCATGAAAGGGTGCGCCTTAACGGCCTTATTCCTCCCGAAGCACTCCTCTATTTAGACACGATTGGCCTAATACAGGATACAGACGGATGGCCTATAATCGTCCAAGTCGTACGACGAACAGTGGACAAGGCGACTCCAATACGAACCGGATGTCGCTCGCACTCACAAGGGTCTTCCTCGGTTCAGTAGAGCTCGAGATAGAAAACAGTCTGTCAAAGAACTGGTGGTTACACCAAAACCAGACTCCGCCACCGCTGGCCTTTCCAAACGGCCCCGTTGAAATACAAAAAAATATAACAAAAAATTTAAACCAAAAAAAGGTGCTATCACATATACGCCCTGGTACACGCGTCCGTACTTTTACGGACATAGTTAAGTTAGTCTTAAGTTTTTTGTTAGGGTGATTTAGTTAAGGGAGGTTAAGCAGCTGATTTAAGTTTAGCCAAGTTTTTTCTCAGTTTTCGTGGTACATGAAAAATTAATAAAAGTTTATCATCAAAGACTATAAAAAACCACGTAGATTTAGACGAAAGGCACATTTATAACTTAAGGCTCTCACTGCTCTCACGGTAATGCTCTCACTGTGATCTACACGACGACGTCTGCACTCCGCTGCATTGAAGGATTATGACACAATTCAACTCCGCTGAATAAATATTTGATACACTTCCTGTGTTTTCACACGAATGAACTCGTACAACCAGACTTGCCTCGAAGGGTATTCATCCCTAAGCCAAGGCGTATTCTTCCGCACACCTTGTGCTGTGTACAGTTGACTTATGGCCAGAATCTAATTCACAAGCGTGACACCATAACTCATCGGATTGGAAATAATTTTCTCACAGTCAGGAAAAAAAAAACAATTCAATTCAGTAGAATTTGCCATGTCTGACAGTTTGTCTTGCACAGTGACAGCACACTCCAACTCACGCATGCACCAGCGCCTTGGAAGGGTCCTTTTTCATTCATCACTCATGCCTCGATTCATTCATCATTCCCAATGAATACCGCCGTGCTCCGCATTGCATGCTCCGCTTTGTTGCTCAGCTCACACAGCAAACCAAAGCCCAGCGAGTACTTGGAAATGTAATTAACTCTACAAAATTCTATCAGCGACACATGCATTTAAGATTGGCAAACACGTGACCACCGCCACCAGACACATGACTGTGCATCCTCACGACACCACGAACGCGACGGTGACAACGACGAGAACGTGGCTCCTCCAACTTTCATCCAGGAGCATACGAATTTCTGTCTGCGCCGTGTCTTGTCACAACCGCCCACAGAAGCCGTGAGCCTTCGGTAGGGTGATACGACATTTGCCCCCTTCCCATCCCCCTCCACCGGCCCAGGGACTCTGCAAACATAAGGGACACTGCACGTCTACTTGTGGCGTACACAAGCAAACACATCACCGAGCAAAGCAGACATCATCGTTCAAATGGAATTAAGTTGCGGGGGCGCCAACTGAGGAGGTGCCTGAATGCGATGAAGCAATCCAACGGGGCCGTCGGGTCGCCACACGGTCTGCGCCCACCGGATGTGCAGCTTTCAAAGCTTTGAATTCATCCCGAGTCGAAAGGAGCCGCTTTTCACTTTCCATGCTAATCACAAATTAATTAGTTCACTTGTGAAGAGACGACCCGAGGTGCCAATTGAAGACGGATAAGGACGGCGAGGAGCACGAGAAGGAACCGCACGTCGAGGAGGGGGCGCGGGCATCCGCGTCGCCTCGACTACATCGAGCACTAAGTGACGAGAAGATTCTTATCTGGCGAGTGCTTGTTTCATCAACCAAAGTGCTGTGGCTCTCCAGCCAGCCGTACCGCCATTCATGGAAAATTAATGTCAGTGCCCGGGTGCTTTCTGTGCCCGGGATTACGGCCAATCGCTGGGGTAATCTCTCGCTCTGAACGGAGTCTCTTGAGTTACTCGCCGATGGCAAACTTATTTGTAACAGTAATTAATGATGATCTCTGACCAGTGCGTCCTATTTTGTAACATCAAGTCCCGCCACCGACGCTGAAGTGTGTTAAATCATTGTCTCTGACGGCGAAGTGGTTGTGATTCGAACGAGATAGTCGCGGGTTGAGTGTGGGAAAAAACGCTTTTTGGCTCTCGACGACGACAATGACGGCGCGGCTGCGGCAACGACTATCGATGGTTCGCGGGGATCGCGGGTTTTCAATTGAGAGAATCGGGACACTTAGGGAGAGTGATTGTGTAATGTAATGAATGTTGAAGTAGGTCATGGATTAATGGTGGTTCCAGACAGGAAATTGAATGCGAGAGAGTTGCGCGACAGGAAATTGAGTCTAGTGGGGACGGGAAGAGGTGACGAGGTACTCCAGATATGTGTCTTGGAGAACTTGGGCGTGTTGTCGATTGGATTCATTGCCCTCTTCTGTCAATTTTGAGCTGAACTAATGGAGCTGACAAGATTTTAAAAGGAAGAACGCTGAATAGAATGGTGCCAGATCAGGTTTTGACAGTGACAGTTGACAGTTGACAGTTGACAGCAATGGCAGTGTTGAACAAACTGAGCGGAAACAAAACTAGGAAAGGGTGAGATTGTTTCCAAAAATTTACCTCTTTCCAGATTCTGTACAACTGTGCTGTCAAATTGCCACTCAAATGTGAAAATTGACAGTTGTGCTCGTTCATTTGTCAAAGACGACTAAATCCGATTTGAAGCAAGTAAGTTCGAGATTTAATTCACGGAGTTTATGATTCACATGGCCCCATCCAAATGTGATATGCCCACTGTTATTGACAGCAAAGTGATCGTCGCTTGTATAGCAAATTCCTCAGACTCAAAGTCTGCTAACCCCCAAAATTCAAACAACGACGGACAAGCCTTCATAGCTACCCATTTCGTCGACCACTCCTGCCCAAGCAATAAAACTCCATATTCAACCTCGTTAATGCCCTGTTAATGTCAGTTGCACCATAAAACTCGAATCAATAGTGGAGTGGTGGAAGGCAAGGCCATCACTCCCGGGATGATTTGCACCGCTCCCTGAATACCAAAAATATCCTCGCCGATGAAGGCTTGCAGACTCGATGATAAATTATTTCACTGTCATCTGTCATTTCTCATCCAGTTCGTCTGCACTTTTGACAGGCGTTCATCATGCCTCCGACTGCCCTCATCGATTCGTTTCTCTTCTATTCATGCTTGTTCGCCCGCCCCCCGTCAATAACTCTCACTCCTTATCATCGTCACTGGGGTAATTTGAGAACTGTCATCTCCCTCGTAGACAGACACCCGGACGTCTATGGATGGGTGCACGGCAAGGATGACGCCGGCATCCGTAAAGCGTACTGCATTGTGACATCATTTCGAAATTTATTGCGTCGTTAAAAAGAAGTCTAATGGAGATTGTTGTGGTCTTAGGTGGCGTAGGACTCATTGCCTCGTCCATTTCCATGCCAAAAAAACGAGCAGTTGAATGCACTCTCCTTTGGTCCTCCCTGGTCACAGCAGAGTGCACAGAGCGCACGAAGGCGACACACTCTAATCCGTGGGAGTATGCTGTTCCCTTCTTTCTTGAATTTATAAATTGATTTGTTAAATGCAATACTCGTTCCCTCGCCCCCACTCCACACGACAGTCTACAGTGGCGATAATGCAGTCGTAAAGACGCACTTAAGCACGCGGCAATGGAGATATTTATAAATCTCGTGGCACTAAAACGGGTCGCAATAATCTCCACGATGATGATTGGAAAATGGTCAATGCACGAGCTCCGAAGGGATGATGATGGGTGTCCTTATCGGAGGACGAGATAGCGAAGTGCTGTTTGTGACGAAGTGGACTTGAATATCGTATCACTTGTACTCAGAAGGACTTAATTAAATTTAACGATCCGGTGCGGGTGTGAGTTGACAAAGTTGTTGGATCGTTGCATTGACTGCGTTGGGCGCCATCCAAATGGACTTCCACTTAATAATTCGTGTCATCCATGATAGCCCTAATCTTATGCACACATTTTGTAGGACGACATTCCACTGAATCGATTTGTATTTGAGTAGGAAAAGGTATTTCGGGCATTGTGGACTGTTTTTTTTTTAAACGGTTGCAGTTGGAATGAGAGATCTAAATCTACACACTTTTAAAGACCCTTAAAGGGAGAGGGTCATAGCCTTGTCCTTCGTTTGAAAACGATGTCCTACCGACTTTGTTCCGAGAAGTGAGAACCACAGATTGTGGGAATCAGTTTAAACATCGCATTTGATACTGACGAATTGGGAAAATAGTCGCTGACCGACTGTTAAATGGCCATGATGACCTGATTGCGGGGCAGATGAAATATTCCATTCTGGATGAAGTGAATGAAAGGGGAAAAGTCCTTTGGGATGTCGATAGAGGAAATCAAATCAAACTGATGGCGACAATTCTGTTGGAAGTCTGATGCAAGAAACAGTAGAATCACTACAGTGGAATCCCGATAATATGAACTGATTTAGATATGTTGCCCAGATCACAATTTGACGCCAAGAGTTGTTGACGGTATTTTGTAGAGGGGTTTAAAACTTTGTCTATGTCTTTTTTGACTATGGGAGCCCCGTTTAGAAGTTAGGAACAATTCTGGTAACTTAAACTTTTACTTAACAGAGAAATTATTGGGTCTATAACTTAGTTCGTGTTTTTTGCTAAGAGATGGCGTAACTTGTATTATTCCATTGGATCATGCGTTGGAAAGCTACTGTCATTGTACGTCATTTCAGTATATGTCATTCATTTGCACTCAAATAAGTCGAACCTTGTGCCTGAAAAAGTGTTTTTGCGGGCAGTTCTTCTTCATTACCTTAATGTGAAGAAAACTGCTGCCGCAAGTCATCGTATTTTGGTGGAAGTTCATGGTGAACATGCGCTAGCTGAGCGAACGTGCCAAAAGTAGTTTACACGATTTAAGAGTGATGATCTTGGCTTGGAAGCCTAAACGGCAAAGCCGAATATCCATGGCGCGAAGGTATTGCTCTGTATTTGGTGGGATCTGAAGGGTGTGCTGTATTATGAGCTGCTAAAACCGGGTGAAACCATCAATGGACAATGCTACTGAACACAATTACCCGAAAAACGCCCGGAATATGCGACCAGTCGAAAAAACCGCACGAATTAAGTTGTATACCCAATGTTAAGAAAATAACGGTAACACTTACAATGAAGTACTATAAAAGTACTATTAAAAGCTACAAATTGTTCTTTAGTATCCAATTTACATCAAACTATTTATGTGAATAGTTTTTGAATAATTCGCATTCAAGCTTAAATTGTTGAAACAAAATGAAAAAGGTTTAAATCAATATTTTTCAAAATTGTGAAATGATGTTCTAAATCCGCTAATTGTAGTCAATACGTATATCAATTCTGAATCGAGCACAAAAAACCGCATGGCTTTATGTATGGATCCTCCATCCCCCCTCCATAGCAAAAACGTATAGTTTTTAACCAAATACCGTTGACATTTCGCCAAAGTTATCATACTCTCCCCCCCATTTTAGAGATATTCACATCTTCCAATAGAAAAAAGCAATCATTTTATTGTGGAAATGTATTTTTAAAATGAAAAAAAAATGTTGGTCAGAAATTATGTACTAATATTTTTAGTACATCTTTTCTGACCAACTTCACAGCTGATTATACCTTGGCTTTTTGACAGTTGTTTATGAATTGTTGACTGTAAATTTCGTTCTCTGATCAATCTGGTTTAAGAAAATAATGCAAAAAGCTGTTGTCAAAAATCTTAAGGAGCTAAAGAGGTAGAAGTTGTCTTTTTCTATAAAACGTCATTTCTGGTTTTGAGGTAAGCATTAGGGAAGGGTAGCGCAGATGGCTGCTGGTGAATTCACCAGCACACTTAGACCGTGTTGGCCCATTGTGATACCTATAGTCAGACTTCTACCACTGATGGACCACTTCAGTGATAATGCCGTTAATTTTATCACAACGGCAAATGGTGAGTGAAAAATGGTGACTGGCAAATGGTGACTGGACCAGCTAAGTGGATGAAACTAGTGTTAGAAAATGTCTGTTGTCATCCATGCATTGGTCCTTTGCGAAAATACCAAGGTAGTCTAGAGCAGGCGACGTAGTGCCAAACAGAGATGATCAGCCCTTTGAGCACAAAGAAACTGTGAGTTCTGCGTTTAATCTCAGTTCTGATGGTATTCATACTATTTACTTGGACCTAACTACCACGAAAGTATATCTGCTTGGATCGTGTGTGTCCTTCCTTGAAGGCAGCTTGTACTTCGTTTTACCCTCATTAACCACTAAGCCGATCTTGGCAGCCTCCATGTCAATACCTTGCATCGTGTGTGTCCTAAGCCTACTTTGGCAGCCTCGGTGTCAATACCAGCAAACGCTTCATTGGCGGCTCGTTGTGTTCGATCAATCACGTCAATGTCATCCGTGTATGGTTTCAATCTTACGAACTTCTGGAAGATCCTGCTTCTTGTGTTTAGGAGGGAGTTCTGCACGATCTTCTGAAGAATTATGTTGAAGAAGTCACATGGCAGCGATTCACCGTGTCTAAATCATTTACAAACATTGAAGCCTTGGTTTCGGTGAGTTCGTAACCAACCTTGATGTAGAGAATTCTCTATCGTCATCCGCACAACCTGACAAATTCGGCAGGAATTTCAAGACACATGGCGTTGTAAAGCTCGTGCGTCATATGCAGCCTTAAAATCGACGAATTGTTTCTCCCAGGATCGGCCGATGTGTGAATATTTTATCTTTGCTGGACTTCCCCGTCATGATAAGTGCCTATCAGAACATGTACGAATGGTTTCAGGCGCTTCCATAAAACGGTAGACAAGGGGTCGTGTTTAGGGGATTTAGTCCATAATTAGGGCAGTTACAAGAGAAGGTGATGGGCATTTAGGAAAGTGGGTAAATTCGGGAATTGAACGTGGCGCAGGAGTAGATGCACCGATCCAGAAACACTATGCCGGTTCGGCTGAATTCGTAGTAACTTCCGTAAATTGAACTAAAATTGTTTGAAGGTTTTGATTAATAGGCGGAATTATTCCTTTTGAAATGTTTTTTCCGCACGGAACCTTCTATATACGAGTACTACTCGTACTAGACCAGCATCATTTATTTTCATCTTCAATGAACTTCGCGCACTTCAGCTGCGGGGAGAATAAATGGAGACTTTGTGCACTAACATGAATTGCCAGCAAACACATACCAGGCTTTAATGTAAAAGACCATCTGCTCGTTGTAGGTGCACGTAGGTAGGTAGGTGTACGTTGAATGACAATTAAAGCAGACATTTCAAATGGAGTGCGTGATATTTAAGAACCTAAATTTAATTTAAAAACTTCAGTAAAACAATAATCGCCTAGGTCAGCTCCAGCCAGCAAGATCATTTATCAACTTTGCTGAGTTTCACATTAACGGCAAAGTTTATTGATTAGGACGCAAGTCCACTTCGGACTGAAGTGACACCCAAGAAGAGTACTTCCACATGAAACCTCCTCACATGCCACTTCCGAGTGAGGGCTACAATTTTGAGATTTTATTACATTCTCAACTGGGACATGATTTGATTTTATTGAATTTATATCAACTTCAAATTTTACGGCTGAAAATAAGAGCAGATCATCAATTTTCGTCGGCCGATGTAATAAAAAGTGTGTAAAATTTTTAAAATGTGACAAAGCGCATAAGTATCGTGGTAATGGCCGTGGTTTTATTGGAGAGATTTTTTATGTCAGTTTTGGTTCGAAGTGATGATTTCGGGCATTCCATGCCTATTTCCGGACAATTTTTGATGCAGTTGAGGTAGAGTACAGCAAGGGCCTGACGGTTGCTTGCCCATGAAGGCCGCGTCTTTCCGCGGGTTGTCTTGGAGTCAGTATCGTGGGTTGGTTCATCAGTTCATACGAGTATATCCATCTCGCGAAATATTTACGACGTTAAGGAGGTTTTATGCTTCTGCTCTTCTTGTGTGGTATTTATTCCTTCTTTTTGGGGAGCGCCATAGTTCGTCGGGATATTTCCCGCCAGGAGGACTCATGATGTGTGTGCTTTTGATGGACCTAACAATTTATTGTGAATTCCAACGGCAGACTGCCCAAGCACTGTCATTAATTCGAGGGAGTGGTGGAGCGGGAATGAAAATTGTTGTGTCTGGGATGGAACCATGCACGCTCCCCGTAGGAACGGATCCACTTGGAGAGTGAATTATGCGAAGGAAGTCTTGCATGGGAGGCGGTGCGAGTTAACACACGTGGAGGTAAATTGAAATTGTTGCAGGTGACATCATATATTCCAAATGTCCATCCAACAGTCGTCCTTGTCATCAAATGCAGAGCAAAGTTATACAAAATAAATTGAATTCCACTCTTCATGGCCACCGCAGTTGCCAATAACAATAAGTGAGGTCCCCTCGCCCCCCTCCCCCAGCGCTGTGGTTGTCTTGATGGGTGATAAATCGTATTGACAAACGACTGTCGAGCCCAAGAACTGAAACTCTTTGTCCTCAATTGCCGCCTCCGTCGCCGCCGCCTGTCTGGCTGTCTTCAATCTTTGACAGGCGGCAACAAATAAGCACCCGTCACTCGTCAGTGGGGATGTACACAGAACGCACATCATTTGTCATTCGTTTGCACTGTTGCGCGGGCAGAAGCAAATCTTACGCACACAAAGAAAATAAACAGACAAAACCTCCCTCTCGGGCAACAAAGAACCAAATCATGTGCATCGCATTAATTTTCAACCCTCCGCCACCTTGGCACCCTTTTCAACAGGCACGGATTTGTGTGTGCGGAATTTTCCATTTTCCATTCAACGATTTCTTGCAACCCCCCAGAATGTCGGCACACTGACTGTCGGCCGAAGGACTAGCGGCGGCACACACAGCCAAGCAGGCGAACACAGAATTTCTTTGTTCGACATGGGTGAAGTCACCCGTGCAACGGGCAATCCCCCTCAGGCATAAGGTTAGTAGATGCGAGCACTGCGGTGCCACCACCACCAACACCACCCCGTGGGGTTGTAATTCAATGCGGCATTACTTTTGCAACTGTGAACTTGGCATTCGAAGATAAAGACGAGCGTGCCGCATGTTGGTAAGGTCACTCACTGTCGGAAGGGATGAAGGCTGTGGGGGTGGCTTTTTCTCTTCTGGTGCTGCTCGCATTTCCTCTCAGCTGAGTGCTGAATGGCAGCCAGAGTGCTCAGAGGTGAATATGTCCCAGCTCGCTTTTTCCACCAGGCCGTTGTGTGGTGGAGCGGCTGCTCAGCCTTCCTGGGATGTCCTTGCTCACGGGGGTGATTGCTCTTTACCTTGAAGTGCTCGTATTTATTTACATGCAGAGATTTATCCTTGTCGCTTTTTTGCATGTGGGCGAGTCTTGCTGCGCCTTAGAGGGGGTAGTTTGTTGGTGTGGCTGCTGCTGGTGGTGGGTAACTTTCTCTGGCGCAGTGAAAGTTCATTGAACTTGGATATGTGCGAAGAACAGCCGTTCGGGGTGCTGCTTATTGACAATCAGTGATACGTCTTAATTGAAGTGTGCCTGCTACTGAGTGGTGAACGGGGATGGATAAGAGGATGTGTTTGTTTCACAGTCGGTGGGGTTTTGAAAAACTGACAAACACGTCGCTTCTTTCGCAATAGTCTCTGTCTTCAATAATGCACAAGTTACTTGAAAATGCCTACGCATGACAGGTCACAAGGGCAGATGTGTCGCTGAAGTGTTGTCAAACAGGCTTTTGACACGAGAGATGTGTGTCCTTGCCACTCGTCTTGCTAAATGGGAGGAGAACATGAATGGGAAATGCTTTGAGCAGATTGCTCACTTTGAACCTTGAAACAGTGTCTGGATGAATTGCTGACAATCTCGATGAGAAATAGCACGATTCCCAATCAAGACTAGACTGAGAGGGATTTTAGGGACGGATCTTTCGTTCAGAAGTGTGTATCAGATGTCCGTATCAGAGTTGGTCCGTTGACGTGTGCTACTTGGAGATGTGGTAAAGTTGTTTGATGATGATGATGATGATCAGGCAATAACTCAGCCATGACTAGACAAAGACGTGTTAGATCTTAGTGGATTAGTGGATGAAAATGTACGCAAGATATTTAGCAAACAGTTCATAAGGGAAATCCAGTCCGAGGTGTAAGTACGTACGACATGTCAGCGCACTACATGAGCAGAGAATGTAATTTGTGGATCCCACCTCCTCCTCATCCATTCAGCTTCTGCAAGAATCATTATAGGGGACACCCTTCCTGCGGACATGAATGCCCTTTAGCGGGCACTCCCTAACCCAGACGTGGACAGGGATATCAGCCGCAATTTGGTAAACTTAATCCTCTAGGCGGACAAAATTTGACTCAGCTGTGTTCTGTTGTTATATTTAGTTTCTTCTGTCTTCATGGTTATTTTATACTACCTTCCCATTGAAGCTAAATCGAGTGATTTGGATGAATTCATACTGAAACCTCAATAGACCGTTCCCACCGAGTTAAAGTGATTTCAAATGTCAAAGCTCTCAAAGCTCTCAATTTTGAATTGGCAGCTAAACATATGTCTAATAGTGAGAACACAAGAAAAGGGAAGGCGATAACATGAATTTGTACCAAAATGACCAAAAATAAACTTAAGTTCACGCTGTAGGCTTCTTCGGTTTGCCAATCGGACGGATGAACACGAGGGGGTTTCAAATAGATGTCAATGAAATCGACTGGTTTCGAAACCCGATAATGTAAGGCAACGTTCTGTTTTAATTTTTTTCTTCATGGACGGACATCTCCTCTTAGCCGAACAAAAGTGCTGCGACCATCACTGTCCGCCTATGGGAGCTTTCGTTTGTGCATTCTAACCATTTGAGATTGGTAGAATTTATTGTGTGTATCTTGAGTAGCGAATGACATGGAAGGTGGTGTTAGTGAGAGGATGTACCAAACAGAGTTCATCTGTCATGCAATTCCCCGATATGTCAACATGTCCTTGCAACTACATAAGTCACAATTAATGTATGTTTTTTTAATTTGAACGCGATTTGGCTCCAAGTACTCAATTTCGGTCAGACTGTCCGGACAGATGGTGATATCTCGTTCGGATATTACGTTGTCCTTGAGCCAGGACTGCACCTCTTTTATCGCAATGGTTTCGGCCTGGAAGACGTTACAGTGATCAGGGAGCTTCAGGAAGATTTTTAAGGCCTTTGGAATATATACACTTACTCTCTCGATCCATGGCAGGGGATCAGCCAGCAAAATAACTCTTCTAGGAATTTCGTATGTACGTATGTTTCGTATGTCTGTAGCAACGCCTTGTTGAACTTATCTTCCATATGTCTTCGATGTGATCAGGTTCACATTTGTCCATACAGAAGTGAACTTGTACATACAGAAGATTGGTACACAAGGTTCTTCTCCTAGGTTGTTGCACCCCTCAAGCAGTGAGTCTGTATGATATCCATTTAGTCTACCATTTAGGTAGAGGCCTATGGGTTGTGGTTATAACGTACCAAATTCATTGTCTCACTTTGTCTCAACAACTCTTGCTTCTGTGTCTCCCTGTTGCTAATGCAGCAAACTTGTATATTCTGTTCTGTCTATGAACTCTCTTAAGTAAACAATGGAATTTGGTCCGTTTGTTCGATGATGTTGTGTGTAAAAAGAAAAGGTTAATAAGACGGGCAAGAGGGTGTTCTCAGCAGATTTAGTCCAAAATACAAAGGCATTTGTACTACAGCTGGTAGGCCCGTGCTACACTTGTTTAAGGGTCATGTCGTCTCAGTTCTGTTTAAAGGCACAAGTGTCACTATTGCTTACTGGTCGCGTTTACTGAATGCTAGTGGGCTTGATATATTTCATCAGCGCCAATCGACCACGCTAGAATTCTTTGGTGGGGGCTTTCGCTTCGAAGGCATAATTTATAACGCCGACCTCAGGCAAATCAAGCGAATTGTCAAATGAGTTCGTTCTAGAATTAGATTTTCATTGACTGTGGAGTTATCACCTCAAAACATTTGAGCTGTTGAGCTCAATGACTTCAATAAAGGCACATTATTCGCATACCAGTGCAAAAGTTCATGCTGCACTGTTGCGTGAGTATATAAATTCTACGAATGGCGACGTGGTGTCGTGCGATTCAAAAGTGATTCACGAATGAATGTTTAAGGGTCTCTCAATGCCAAAGGCACGTACTTCGAGATACGAGTATATTTGTGGAATATTTATACAACTCAAGTAGATACAGAAAATCTGGAATTTGTCATGAGTTATCTTATGTCAACAACGATAAAATATTTTTCTATTTCCATTGGAATGCAAGGGAATTTGAAGTACTGTAGCGAATAGCTAGAAAATATTGTTTAAAATTGTATTGCAATCTATCCATGTCCGGAATAATAACACAGTGAAATTTCTCTATAGCGACCACCCGGGGTACCATCATTGTTGTCCATTATGCAGAGGTGTCCCTTCTAAGAGGTTAACATAAGTAATTGATGGAGATTTTCCCATGATTCACATGCACTCTCAAATTCAAAAATAAGCTGAACAGCTTAACTCTCAAATAGTGTCAATTCAAAACACGTACAAGTCGGAGTCTAGAGTATTGGCCGTTTAGGGTTTGTATGAACAAAGTGCTCATCTTTACAAACGCTGGGAGTTACACATGTCCTCATGAGAAGGCATGTAGACCATGGCAAAGGCTTTGTATGTCCGTTATTAGGGGTGCAAGTCCTCAATAAGCGCTGAAATTTATCTCCATGTCCGGTATGGAGTGAGGTCTATTGTAAAAGGGTTAAAATACACGAATAACCCAGTCTTCATACTGGACACAAGGAATTGTTCGTAAAGAAAGGTGTCCGTAAAGAGATATAACAATATCGGGTCGCTGTCCGAAGTAAATCTAGTCCTCACAGAATCCTTGTTGATGCAGAGTAACTTAAATGTGTTTCCGCGTTTATTTTGGTCAAACTGTATCCGATCGAGAAGCGAAGCAATGTATATCTTTTTGTACTGTACATTACAGCACAACTGCCAAGAAGCATAGTAAAATTTCAAATGTTTTGCAATTTAATAATTAAAATTACACAAAATTGCAACACTAAGTGTAATTTACGTGTGTATAGAGCTATTAATTTCCTAGCCACTCAAGTGAACAAGATTGAACGATACTTAACGAAAGTGAATTATGTGTTTGTTGTGGTCCCGGTGTATAATAATACGTACATAAAAATCAATTCACTTCTCTCCCAATCACTTAAACAAAAGTGAACGAAACTTGACGAAAGGTAATTGTGAGGTTAATGTGCACTCAGCGTATCATATCTGACTATTCGGTTAGTTGCTTTAGTTGTCCTAAGACTCCTTACGTCCATTATCACCGTGGTAATGCTTTCTTTTACATTTTCTAAGTTAAATAGATTCAAAATTCTCAGCAAATTTTAAATAAATCCTGAGCAAGTCCTCGTATTCCCACAAGATATAATCACTGTCTTGGGAATGTGATTAAGCCACTTTACCCACCACCCCCGCTCCATAAAAGAGTATAAGTCCATCCAAAGTGTACATAGAACTACATGCCATCATTCAAGTAACAACCAACATCTCCTTCAGAGTAGAACTCCAGCGATACACAAAGACCCTGTATGAAACACTTATTCTGCCGTCAATATTCCATAATATAGCAATCAACCCGGGTCTAGGCGGAGCAAGAAACGTTATGACCAAACTATGTCCGTCCCGATGAATACATCTGTGTGCAACAAAATCATGATGACATTGTTCTCCGGACACTTTGCACTGAATGCCCATCCAATCACATCGCCCATTCATCGCTTAATAGCCTCACTGACACGGCATGCCCACAGACGGCTTTAATAGATCCAACAATGCCCCCATAGTCATCGCACATCTCCATCCATTATAGACCGACACCTCAAGGGTATCGCATAGCATACGCACTCGCACTCACATTCGCACTCGCACTCGTACTCGCCCTCCGCGCCACCGTCTTGTGGTATAAATCTCAATGAAAATAATTACATTTCAGATATCAGAGATGGAGCTTCTAAAAGGGTATCCATGTTTCGCACTCCGATGGGCATCCTCCATTACCTACCATTAACCACATTCTAAGCGCGCTCGTGTGGGTGAACTTGGATGTGTGTGTGTGTGAGAGGGGGAGTGAATGTGTGTGCCATCGTTTCGGTAATAACATTAAAATTAACGAGCAAAACAACATTAATGAGTGAAATAAATTATGGAACTTTTAACAGGCTCTCCAACGACGCTCGACCAACCAACTCCCCCTACCAACAGGCCTCTGTAGCAGGCAGCTGCAAGGAGCTCCCCCAGCCGCTGCCCACACAGAAAGCTAAAAAGGATGAATCCACAAAACGACGACAACGAGAGACAGAGACAGAGAGAGGGAAAACAATTCTCATCGCGGCTCAGAGAGAACAAGGACAATCAACTTCAGCGTACCTGCGTAGACGTGATCTTTTGTAGTATTCCACCCCCTGCAGTCGGAATTACGGTGCTTGCCGTGGGCGCGTGGTGGTGGTATTGTGGTTGTTTCCCCATCAATACAACACCGCCACCACCACCACTGCCACCGGTGCTGCTGCTATTCTGTTCGCCTGATCCTTGTGACATTTCAACTGCAGCAGCCGACAAATAATCCTTCTGCACCCCCGCCTTCGTTGAGTATTTTTGCACGGTTTCAAATTATTCGTATCCGCACACTTTACCGCATTCGAGATGGTAGCACTGCGCGAATTTCCTAAATAAAGCACTTCACGTGATTCAAATCCACCAAAAGTGGTGATTGGGGGGACTTATGCGCTTTTCATTATTCGCTCACTCCTCACTCGCGTAACGGGACGATTTTTGAAATTTAAATCATAACCACAAGTTTTCAAATCAGTTATCAATCGATTTAGACAAATTCGATGAATATACGCGAACTAGAGCTGCAGGTACGGCAAGCGAATGCAGCAAGCAAAGCCGAACGTGTTTTTTTTTTTTTTTTTTTACTAAAACTTGAAATTTGACGAAAAATCGCTTGAAAACGCGATGTTGCCGTGTGCGAATTCGAATGGGACCCTGAGAGAACTGATTTATTGAGTCAGAATCTTTGCTTAAAACGGGTTACTATCTCCAGGAAGTTGGCAAGAGACGCTCGCGCTCTCTCTCTCTCTCTTTCACTCACTCTCTTGGTCAGCAGGGGAAAAGTTTCGCTTCAATTCGCCGGGGTGGGTCGCGTCATGCGCCCAAGTCGATATGAGAGGCCAAATCAACGGAGTTTCCCGGATTCTCCTTCGCCTTGAAGTTTGGCCTTTCATTCTGTTTTCATTTTTTCGCCGTGCGACTGGGATGGTCGCCACAACGGGGGCTGTGCCGGCTTGACGCGGGTGTGAGGCGTGGGGTGGAGGGTGGAGGGTGGAGGACCGCCACTGGATGAATAGTATGTGCTGACCAAAGTCAAGATTACTACGTATTTTTCGGTATCCATGAGGGAGTAATCTGATTTTTTTTTGCTGTGATTTTTTGCCGAGTCCATTATTGACAGAGCGAAGCTACTGCTCTGGTCTTTGGACTTTGTGGACCCGGTCCGAAGGCGAGCGAAGCGGCTGGAAGGGGCTAGGAGGCGCGAAGGACAAACGTTTCACTTGGAGGGTTGATAATCAGCACGAATGTTATCTGCACTGTGGGTTGGGGGTTTCGGGGGCAAAAGTTTTTTTGTTTGTAATTAAAGAAATGAACTGGAATTTTGTTGTTTGGGAATTTCTCGCAATTAGTTGGACAATATGTTTTAATAACACCCGATCGTCGGACGTGGGGGACGGCACGGACGGACGACGAGGCAGTGGACAGAAGGCCAGCTGACCAATTGATTGGGGATATCTGGTCTCCAGATATGGCGGGGCGGCGGCGGTATCTGCGGTTGGATAGGTCGTTTCAAGGTTTTCTTTGTTTTCATTTGACCGAATTAAGTTCTTGCCAAATAATTACGAATTTCACTGATTTTGTGGGGAGTGAGGCGTGGAGATGGACAATGGCGGACAAATTGAATTGGATTGTGGACGGCGTGTGACAATGAGTCACTGAGGTACTTGGCGCTGATGGTGGCGATAGTTGGGTCCGTGGTTTATGATTTTATTGGGGAGCGCTAGGTCAGGTTCGATAGTGAAACACGTGGTTAACCACTTCAACCTCGACGACCCTACCTCAAATGAATTCAACTACGAGAGGTTACTACGGGTTTATGTTTTAATGATTTCAGAGTTGTATCGATCAGCATTTAGACTCTTCTCTGAGTCATTTGTATGGAAGGTGAGAAATTGGAAACATCATGTAAACTGTGGGGCACTGACGCTGGTGCGGGGGTGGGTTGTTGGGTATTAGAAATAATTGCTTTCAGGAAGACTTATGATTTGCTTGCTATCGCTGAACCGTGGTATTCATCGTGTAATACGGTTCATTGAAAGTTTACTTCATTATCTCGTTAAAGAGTTACATACCGGCTATGACTCGATCGCAAGGGCGATCAGCAGTCGAGGTATGGGCCTAGTCAGGCCCGTTAGTCAGCTGCGAAAAGTGCTGCTTAAATACATCCACTATACCTTGCGGGTCAGCAACTAATTTACCATAACAATTTCGAAGAACCTGGATTCATTCCTAAAGGCTAAGGCCAGGCTTTGGGCTCTTTTATAAAAGGCCCTTATTTGTTGGTTGCACCTAGACTCTTCGATATCCTTGAGTTGGGAGGTTGTGAGAGACTTTTTCTTCAGGCGTAGATGTTCTTGTGCTGCTTATGATCATACTACGTCCTGTCGCAAAGTCAGTGAGTCGGAAGTGCTTTCCGATCAATCCCCCCAAAGGCATCTTACCGATTTTGGCATTGAAGTCTCCGAGTGAGATTTTTGCACTCTTTCTCTTTTACTATCCCTTGTCCTATCCGGCGTATTTCCTGGATCGCCTTGCACTGCATGAGGATGTTTTCCAGTTTATGGGCAGTCGTATAGAGTGTTGTTACATGCCAAGAGCACATTAGCAATCAAGGTCCGTCCGTTGTTCCGAGGCTGCTTTCTCTCTCGTAACAATTTGGTTTTTTATGTCAGCGGGTTTTTTACATGAGTTCACCACACAACGGGTGTTGCGAAGGCTATCCAGGGTGCATGTCCTCTCATAACATTAAATAGGTCAGCCAAAACAAGCATGTTATTATCGACGATTTTGGGAAAACTTTTAGACCATTCCTGATCCTTTGAAAATCGCGCCGTACCATGGTATTGCCCCACTGTCCATGAATACCCTCGGAATGAGGTCACATCTCTGATGTCAGGCGTACAAGATCATCGCCCCCTCGGTAGGATTGGTCTGCCACTCGCCATCACGCAAACGCCATCACTTTATCTCACAAAACTAAGTGATCTCGGGTAATGATCTACAGAAGCTATTCGAATAATTATATTTCCACCATTCTTTGTCGGCAACTTTTGGTTTGTTCTGCTCTCACTGACCTTGAAACCAACCCGTTTGGCCTGTTATTTCAGCAGTTCCAGCAGAAAAAAGAATTGAAATTGCATCGTCTGTGTGTCTAAGAAGTTGAGCAGTCACTTGTGTGTGACTTAGACAAGATTAATTAGTCCATTGCATGATGGTTGTGCATACCCAGGATTATTCGCTGTTTTGCAGTGGATTGGCTCTCAGTTGAGATCACCTAAGCAATATTTTTTTATATATATTTTACAATACATTTTATTTCGGAGACTCTGTCGTTGTTGGAGTTGCTTTGTACCTTCTTGACTGATTTAAATAGCCAGTAGTTCAGGCCGGTATTCAATTAAGAAATTGAATAGTTTGACGAGTGGTCTGGGTTGTGTGTGTGTTGAAGTGGTCTCAGCGGGTCCCCTGACCATGTCCTAAATACTGGCACAGTAGACTAGAAATATCATAACGACAGTTGCCGAAGCTGCATCTCTAATCTCTGAAGAAACAGACCCCCAGCAAGGAAAAGGAGTCAGTTCCTAGGAATGAACTTTTTCGCAAAACTGGAAGACCTAGGCGGTGTTGTACAGAAAAACCTCCTAAGATTCCGATGTCGATCTGGGTGGTTTTAGGACTGAAAGTAGGTCTCACACAGTAGACAAGAATTGATGGGGATTCTTGTGGTCTAAACATTTCAGTAGCTATTACATCGCACTTAGATTACAATATTCCTCAAATTCAACTACTCGGCCAGACATGATACAAGTATGGAGACCTGATTCCGTGCGCCTGCTGGCTGCGAGTTTAAGCCAAGCCAACGACGATTCTTGATTTAGTCTTATTTCAGAACCGAATAAAAGATAGCTAGGAGCATTGTTAAATATCATTGTGCCCACAATTGCGTCAGGGAAATTCACCAAAATTCCAACGTACTTAGAGAGCGATTGATTCGGACACACTTATGGAGGCAAAAGTGAACGAAACTTAACGAAACTAAGCAAAATGGTTATTGAGGTCACAGTGCATCATTTCTGCGCATTTGCACGTTAAATTAAATCGTACGAAAATCAAATAAAATCGTACGTCCTTATGTCCATTATGGTTGGGCCTACAGGGATTTAATGATGGGCAAACCAGTTGCCCAACATTCTACATAGGTAGATCCAACAAGTGACGTTATTTTAAATTCCATGCCACCGTCAACTTTTATTTATCACTGCGATGAGTTTCAATAAATTAAAACTGGGAGGCTATTGAATATGATGTGGCGTTATGAGTGGCACTACAACCCGAACAAGGCCAGGGCATAGCTTCTGCGGCAATCACTCGTGTGATGCGTATTCTTTCGCGAGAGCATCTACTCATTACGACTCATTACAACTCTGCAGTTCGGATTGAAGTGTGCATAAAATCGTGGACCGCGGCAATACTCCATTGTCTGGTGGGAGACTGCAACTATAACCCAACCACAGATCACTTTTGTTTCATATTAGACGGGGTTCCCTTTGCAGATGTTCACAAATCTGACAGAGTCTATCTTTGCCATTACGACAAGCTCTTGTATGTCTGCCTACGTCATAGTTTTGTAGACTAGTCCATCTAGAACTCGTTCAAGTAATGCTCTATGACTTGTGACTAATTTGGAACAAAGGCCTGGCTGCTATCTTTCCGTCGACTGCCTTGCTCTCTCCCCTCCCAAAGCACTCAAGCTGCTTTCATATCACAACGAAATGCCTACAATCTTGTCCATCACAACCTTCTGAGCCTCATCCATACTTTTACAGCCGTGGATGAGGCCCAGAAGTTTTGTCATGGAAAAGATCGAAATCAGTTAGATAAAGGGGTCGTAAAAGAGAACAAAGTTACCCACGATTTCAATGAAACATCGGACGGAATTGCCCTCGACAGAATCTCATCTTTCCTCTCAACAAAATGCCCAAAAGTAGATAAAATCAATTAAGAGTCAAAAGTTACCCGCAGCTGTCACGCAAAGGCACATAAAACAGACAACTCTTGTCAATCCTTTCTTTTAATGACATGGAAATGTGATATATGCACGCTCGCGGGGGAATCCGCCGCTGCGAGCCGCTCTGCGCCGTCAAGGCAACGTCTCTGTCCCGGCCCACGCGTCATAAAAACGTGAAAGTAAATGACGCCGTGGAAAGGTATCATGTTTTCACTTGTCCAGTCCATTTGCTTCAACAAATCATCGCCTTAGTCATGCTAATTAATTGTCTGTAGCGTCCGTAGACAGGAGAGGGAGACAAATGTCACGTCTGACAGATAGATAGTTGACGGGACAATTAATTTCGACTTAACGTGATGGCGCACATTCCGTCGAGCGAAGCTTTGCCATGGCACTTCCACTGACCGAAGACCCCTAAGGGAGCACCGATGCTGGCGTGGCGTGGCGTTTCGTGTTCAGCTAACATTTCAAATGGTAGGGTGGGTTGTGTCCTAAATAGCCAGATGATGTATCTAACTACCGCATACGTGACCTACGCCAGTCACAACAATACCGGGGAGAGGGTGCAGTCCCTCGTGTGATTAAAATCGTACACGAATGTTTCCGGGCAATCAGCTAAGAGCGGTTGGCGCTGTGGACGCTTGACTTTAACTCCAATTCATTCATCGAGGGACAGTTGCATTCGCTTGTCTGCGAGCAATCGGGATTAGTATGTGGGAGGTCATGTTTTGTGGAACTGGACTTCAAGTTTGTTTTGAGGAAGATTGATGCGACGAGAATGTAGAACAAGGCAAGGAACCAGGCAATAAAGAAACGTTCATACTGTTCTTGTGTCTGGAAGTGTCACAGCTGTCTCTTAAAGAAAGTGTACCACTTTGCATGTATAAAAGCGACCTAACGCGAGGTTTCATCCTCCATCGCTCCTCCATTGACCATGTTTCTACGATTGTTAGGGCGTTGGAGCAAAAAATAGAATGGTACCCAAGACTATGATAATCAAGAAGGCCGCTCTAACTCAGATTTCATGACGTACAGTCACTATGACTTGAAGCGGGCGGTTCTTTCGCAAAAAGTGCATGGTTCGATTCCAGGAATGAAAACACAATCAATTTTCGAGGCATTACTCCTACCGACCAGTGACGTATCGAAATGTCAATAGTATACTGTTGCAACATATTTCTGCGTGGGAATACTGACGTTGAATGCATTTCCATCTAGAAGAGCATTTAAAAGGTACGCTACAGAAGCGACGAACCAAACGACGCACGAGCAATATGAGAGTTCACGGAGCGACGGGCTATGTAAACGACGAACGTTATTTTGCGAATCTAGCAGAATTTAATTCAAAAATCAAAACCGTCCGAATGTCTTTGGCATCAAACGGCAGGTAAAGCCTCAGGTATTTGCCGTTGTGTGACATCTGAATCAGCAAACATTACAGCCACAGAAATGTAAAACATCAGACAGTCAAATAAAAATCAAAGCTGCGAATGAATCGTGTTCGTATGAAGAATGTAGCCACGCTATGCTTCTATGTTTGTTTTAGTTTCTTGCCTGTTACTTGAATAAGCTCTTGGATAAGCTTAAACGTTGTACGACCTTTGCAAGTGGTAGTAACTATCGGTTGGCTTGAAGGCCTTAGTCTTATCCGTTTTTTGGAACATTTTGACTTTGAATAGACTTTTAAAGATGTCCCCACGTGTCCACATCCGGAAATAATGTTTATAATGTTCTCCTGGCTGATGTATTGCAAAATCCGTTCCGACTGTTTGCCCCTAGCTGCCTACCCCATACAAATTTTTTGTGAGTTAACATTGCTTGAATAAATAACGATTAACTCACTATCTTCGACCAATACAACTCCGCTGCTACGGTTGAGGGCCGAAATAGGCGAATTTCGGTTCACGTAATGCAAAGTTTTGGTATTTTGGAAAATAGTGCTACAGACACATAAGAGTTGCAAGATACAGGCAAGGAGGGAACAAAGTAAGTGAGGAATTCTCAGCATGCAGAACGTTAATGCGGAATGGTTGGATCAGGAAATTAGATTGCCGGGAGAGTTCTATGATCTAGTCCCAACATCAAGCATGACATCGAATTCTGGACTACCTTCGAAGACATTTAACAAATGTACTAAGACGACGAGTGAACTTGGTATTGCCGTACAAGTGTCTGTGAGATGGAGTGGCAGGAGAGATGCAGCAAATCTGGTAAAATAGCAATCTGAAAAAATCTTGATCAGGTCAAAAAAAACATAATCAAATGATCACTCTGGAGGAAGCTCTTTTGCTGAGGGTTAACATAAAATGGATTACTTTTCAGTACACAGGCATGCACCAGCAGTCTAGAAATATAAATTGGAATGTATAGGGATGTATACAAAAAATAGCACCGCGCTTCATAGAGTAAGGAATCCCCTACCTCAAGACGGTATTCATCTGCTAAAGGCTCCCGAAGAGTTTCCATCATAGTAGCAGCTGAAGGCGATTATGGGAGTAACTAATTTCAAAACAAGTAAAACTCAAATTCAGTTACCAAATAAATAATTCTAAAAATTGCTGCTGGTGGTGAACGTAAAATGTGTTGGTTGTATCAAAATATCCTGAGAGGTATTTGTGTAGGTTCCTGTTGTTGAGGATCAGTTCTAAACACATTGGTGAAGATTTGAGATCGGTCGAGTAGTCTTTTAGTTAGAGACATTTACGAGTATATCCATGGGGTGCATGGAGTACAGATGAGGTGGGGTACATGTATACTTTTACTGATAACATATGGTTATGGGTCGTAAAAACGTCATAGCAACAAATGTATACTTACACCGAATAAAAGAAACTGTTTCTAAGACACTAATTCTAAAGTACATTCTAGCTCTAAAAACTCTTTTTACACCTTCTTCGCATTCATTGCTGTCTGCCTGATGTAAAATAAGTGGACTTGAGTGTCTTGCAGGATTTCAAAGCGTCGATATGTGAACCATGCAGGCACAAGAGCCGAGTACCATCGCCAGAAATAACCAACCCTCGTGGGAGGACGTCTTTGGCAAACGAGAGATTTGGGAGAGCGAGCCTGCCAGGGCTCATCTCTCTTAAGAATGGCGGCGGCGGAGCTGATTATGTGATAGACCGACGGCGGCATCCTGTAAGCTGAAGCTATCTGGTTTCCAAGGTCTGGTCGAGATCCTGGAATAGAGACGGCGGCGGATGAGCCCTTTCTTAGGACCAGCGGCCGCGCTCACCGCCTGGAAGTGGTTACCGACAGCAGATCCTTTCAGGACCCCGCATATACCGATATTCAAACAAATTTACTGAAAGTGGGATGTGTTGCATCAGCAACCGAATTGCACTTGCATTGGCAATTCTTGCTTAATTTAATTTTAACATCAATTTTGACATTTGACTTTCTCTACAACAATTTCTACAAATCCTTTATTTTGGCATGTGCATTTTTTAACCTTTTGATTTGCCTTTGAAGCTTGCTTTCCGCCTAAAATGTTTTAGATTAACCCCTAATCACACAGTCTTTGAATTTGTGAGTTAAGTCAAAGCTTAACAGGATGTGCTTTAGTTTTGTCCAATACTGTATGTACCTTGTACAAGTTAAAAAAAAATATTTTTTATTTTTGAGGAGAGGCCTCTTGCTTTATTTGTTGGTCGAAATGAACTGAACTTAAGAATGTCTACAAAAGATCTTAAATACAATTTTCTTCTATTGGTTTATTGCTGCATCGGCGTTTTCTTGGCTGATTCCGTTGAAGTGGATCGTCTGATGATGGCGGATGTCGTTTGTCGAAATGTTTGTTTACAGGCTGTCGATTTATGAGTTCTGGGCTATTGGTCACTTATGGGTATGGTGGTTTATTTTGTTTGTTTTCAAATGAACCGGATGCTTATGTGTGGCCTTGATATTTAACTTAACCTACACCTTGTTTCCTGCAAACATGAGATTTTAAGCATCAAAAATACTGAAAAAACGTAGTGTCATACGGGCTTTAGCCTTGACTCATTCGTTAAGCATTGCTACTTTGTAGCGACAGGTGAGAGTTCCATTCATTTTTAAATCTATTCAAAAAGTAGACTTAATGTTGAGATCTACAGTCACTGCCAAAAGTAATTAAACACCACAATTAATTAATTAAATAAATTTAATTTAAACGGGACTCCAATGAAAAAAATCTTAAATGTAGCAACGAAATTTACATTCGCAAGCGCTTTTTATGCATGTTGCACTTGAGATTGCTCAAGTAACTAAATCCTTCCATTTCTTGATCAACTAGATTGAGCTCGATATATATTGGGTCTATAACCTAATGCGTGCGGTTTGTTTTAAGAGATGGCGTAAGTCGTATTATTCCATTGGAACATGCGTTGAAAAGCTACTGTCATTGTACGTCATTTCAGTTGAAGCGTAAACAACAATAATTTTTTTTTTTTTTTTCACTTAAATATGTCGAAGTTTGTGCCAACGCTACCGAACACAATTAATCCATTTGAAGAGAGCAGTAGCCGAAAAACGCCCGGAATATGCGACCAGACACCAGGCAATAATTTTCCATCATGACAACGCTCGGTCCTATGAAACAGTCGATGGGAAGTTTTACCCTGACTACCATTTGTTCCGGTCGATGCAGAACGCCCTCACTGTTCACATCAGAGCAGAATATCAAAAATTGCCTTGATTCTTTCTTGGCTGCCAAGCCGGCGCAGTTCTTTTGGGATGGGATCCACAAATTCCCAGAAAGGTAGGGAAAAGCCATAGCTTCATTATTTATTGTACACGTTTTTTTTTAAATAAACGTTATAATTTTGGGAAAAAAAATGTATAGACTCAATATATAAATGTATCATATTATGGCAGATGGCTTGTAAGAACTGCTTGCAAGGCCGCAGTCACACAAGCTAAATTTTTCGCTGATTTTTCAATGTTGTAGGCAAGGGAGGTGAGACCTGCTAGGGGTAGACCGTATCATGATGGTATTCTCTTTTATCTCACTTCGTTTTGTCTTCAATTAGCTTTATACGTATTTGCTGAATGTTTGGTATTGGAGGCATGGTAAGTATGTGCGATAAAGAGCGGGAAACAGACAAGATTGAGAATTGAAATCTGTATCGACGAGCTTGAAAAATCTCCCGTGTAAAAGTGGCATGGGATCACAAAAGCAATTTGAAACAAATCTTGTTTAAAATGTCTCCTGTGTGAAAGCAGCCATAGCAAGACTCTGAAACAGATATATTCTCTAAGCACTTCTATTTCCTGGTGCTTCTCTATTTTTGAACATCGCGGTCCATCAATCGATTTCTGAAGGGCATCACTTTAGACTGAATGGTTAGATTCCACATATTGCAGTAGTTTTGGAATCATCATCTGCGATAATGTTGCTTGAATGACCGGGTCGTCCGCGAACAAAAGCAATTTTATCCTGATGTATGTTAGTAGGACACAAGTCCGTCTGTTATATAGTTTCCGAGATCATCTAGAAATAATGAGAACAAAAGTGGCCCCATGAGACAAACTTGTTTCTCTTCGATGTAGGAATTCAACCTTCAACCTTTAAGTTTCCTCCTCGACTTGTCTAAATCACCACAATTTCTTTAGTTTTTTTTTGAATTCACGGCTATTTGCGGAGTGATTGAATGCAATGAAGAAAGTGTTTTAGAAACACATCGAATCACTTGTTCATATCGATTCCAATACTATTCAAATGACAAAAAAATTAGCCTTATGTAAGCACTGAGAATTTAAACAGCTTTATATTTTTTTAAAGTAAGTTCTTTGTTTTACTAAAATTACCCGACCGTTTCGTTCGCACTTCAGACATCGAATGAATAATGAAATGAATAATTCGCCGCATGCTTGGCGATGACAATATTAAAGAGACACTTTTAAAGAGATCACCGGCAGCTCTTACATTATGAATTGGTTCTTAGTATCCTTTCTTCATCCTTTCTTGTCTTTGTCTATTTTTCTTACTGTCTACACCTAGTAACTTGCCAAGGCTAATTTTTTTCTCGGACATCGACAAAGGCAAACAAATGCTTCGTTTGGGATCGCAAAGAAGGGCACTCTCTACCTCTTCACTCCATCCATCTCAAGTAACATCCTCCAGATGACAAACAGTCCATCAACTGCAAACCCTCTCGAATCGAATGATGCACCCTTTGTCGGAATGATATCCTTAGAAACTGCAGATTGATTGACTGGTGCGCGTCGTTCTAGGAAGCATCGAATTTCCTGCCGCTACCAGTACCAGATCCCCGGAACATATCTCAATTTACTGTTGACTCAGTTGCACCACCGAAGATTTGATCTACAGCCGCGACCCGGGAAAAAACAAATCTAAATATTTACTCCCACACCCTGAAACCCTGTCGTAAACCGCGCCACATGTGCCCTTCTCGCCATTGAATGGCTCAGTGGACACAATGGGCTCTCAATTCACAGCCACAAAGGATTCATCCTCCATCAGCCGACAGTGAACCGTGTTCCACACAATGGATTATGAAATTATTATCTTCTCTGCCGCTCCTTTGATTCCTCAAATTGTAGCTTGTCTTTTGTTGTGCGTGTGTGTGTATTGGATGGACAATGACATAAATGTTGTCACCATTAATAACGAATCCTTGAAGGACACAATGGTGTGACGCAGGGGTACCGGTTGGGAGACCATAAGGGCACCGATATGGAGATCACTCCCTCCTCCCGGGCGTACCTCTGTAAGTGACAGATGAATGACCACACACCATGTCAACTTCTAGTAGGACACAAATTTATGGGCGTGTAATCGGTTGCCCTCGTCCTTTCAGTGCTACGGGGCGATGTACTGAGCGAGAGAGGTGGACACTTCGGTGAGCGTTTACTTGTGTCATTCGATCGCGCGACCAGGTAGACGCGTAGATGCTGCAGATCCGATAAGGGCAGGGGATCCTCATAAATAACCACCGGAGGCATGCGGCTGCATGCCACACATTGGAATTCAGGGAGGGGGCGGCAGAAAATAGAACATGGATTTTTCCACACAACGACGACCGCAACGCGACGCTCCGTTCAAGTTCGTTCCTAATCGGTCATTTAGATGGAAACCGAAGTGCCAGATAAAAGCCGAAAGCAATCAGTTGGAGGGGAAAATCAGAAATTCAGAAAATCAGAAATTTTGAAAGTCTGCTTCCCCTCCCCATGCGGAGGCGCATTGTTCCAGATATCATCGTGGGGTTCCACTCGTCGTTCTCACCTCGTACTGGCCGGTTTCGTGTTACCAAATGCAGATCGGAGAGCGAGACCGGGGCCACCGAAGAGCTTATCTTCTGTTTGTTGCACGTATGTCGCCGATACGACCGTGTTCAGATATGGATACAAATTGACTTGGACTGGCTTTTGTTTCTTTATTCACATCCAAGTGGTTGTTCCGCATCGGATAGAGGCTACTTGGGAGCGTTTTATGACACCTCTGGTGGCATCGGTTTTACGGCCTGTCTGACTGACAGACGTGAATAGATTTTTCTTGTGTCTAATTTCGTGTTACTGTAAACTTTTGTAAGCGATGTGTCGTGTGCTTCTCCCAGCGGGATGAGGAGTGCTTGTGAAGTGGAAATTACCGTGAGATGGGGTCTAGTTGTTTGGACACATTAGCATGTTACACCTTCGATTAGGAGATGGAATGGGTGTTATGTCAGAGCACGTACGTCAAATTTGTTTGATTGAAGGCATTGCATTTGAAGATGTCTTCGATCAGAGGGAGATGGAAGTCTGTTGTTCATCGTGGTGAGGAAGCTTGCACAGTTCACGTTTCAAACTGCCGGCAGCAACGTTTTGCTGACATCTGGGTCGATTACAGAGAAAAGTGAAAGAAACTATTTCTTGAACAGAAGTGAAGGGACACATATTATGCTAACGCCCGGCACTAGCCAGCAGAAGAAAAACGATATTTGGGCGTGACTGGATTAGGAATGTATCGGCTAATTAGATAGCAAATTCCTTAAAGAACAGTGCGGCCATGCGAGAAAGCCAATCGATGCAAATCAATACCCAACAATTTGGATTGGAGAATTGGAGCGATTGTGAATGTAAGGCACATTGAATTCCGATGGTGACAGCATAGTCAATTGGGGTACAAGCAATCGAGTCGAGAATGAATGCTGCCTCTTAACAGACTGTCGCAGGCAAAGCCGCAGCCCACTTAGATCCTCGTCCGTGGCGAACCCTTGATAATTAGCCATGATTGATGAATTGAACTTGTCGCGAGGAAACCGAAAACGCACGATTTAAGATTTCCTAATTAGCAAGATCACATATTTGAGGGCGCCAATGGCTACGAAATGTGTAAAGATAATAGAATGGGTGGCGCTACAGCCAGCTGAGGGCCAGGGCCTGCCTTTTTTTCTCTCTCTTTATGTAATACGGTGTATATGATATTACAATGAAATTTTCATACCCATAATTTGAGAATATGCAGTTTGTGACATTTGGGATAGCAAAAAGAGGTAGCCTCACACCATTTAGATAATTCAGTATGGGGGAACAAGTACATTCCTAGTGTATCCTAGTGTAAGACACGAAGAAGGAAGGGCTAAAATTTACAAGTACAGGAACTTTCCCAATCCACTGTACTTCGTCCAAATCAATTCCTTTTTGATCGATTTTGCTCCTCTAGCATCACTCTCTTTAGGCAGCTAAAGACCATTGTAAGTGTAAACAAAAGAAGAAAGCGGATAATAAAGTGAATCGTCAGAGGAATCAAACGTGGTATTTTCTTTTGATGGCTTCATGTTGATACAAAAAGAAAATGTATCAATTCTTCAAAAGCCAAGACTTTATTTTACACAAACATTGTTTGAACGTTCTGATAGCTCGAATGTCTGCGGGAAGCGAGTTGAATAATTTGCAAGAGACGCAGAATGACGGAATGGATACTAGACAACTCGTATTGCTACGAAGATTGTGATTTTCGTTGAGTGGACTCTGTAAGTAGTCACAACTTCATTAAAGAGAATCCTCAAGACTTTATAAAAGTACAAGTGTCTTGAATGTCTGAATGTTCAGCTTGTTGAATAAATCTAAGGGACTGGCTCGGCGGTAAGAGGAGCGTTTTATTTAAGTGCGTCCCTCGTCAGCAGGTAATACCATGCAGTAGTCTTGAGTGGAATATTCCAAAGTCGATATTTTGTAGGATACTTGAAAATGAGGCGTACAGCCGCCGCCATGAATATTCCAAAGTCGATATTTTTCAGGATACTTGAAAATGGGGTGTACAGCCGCCAGTGTACTGTCCTGGCTATTCGCCTATATTCTATAATCAAAGTCGCCCGAATGACAAAAGTTCGGTATCAAACGGCAGGTAAAACATCAGGTATTTTCTGCAAACAAGAGAAATCTAACGCCTCAGTTGCATAATGTGAGTCCAACTCCTCGTGTTTGTAGGAAGTAAGTAGGAGCGCTTTTTTTAAATTTCTTTCCTGTAACTCAAAAATCTTTAAGGTCAGTATGTACCTTGTACGACCCCAGCAGGTGGTAGTAATTATTGTTTGGCTTGAAGGCCTTAGGCTTATCCGTCTTTTCAAGGGCTACTGATTTTGAACAGACCCATACTGGTGCTGAAAAAGTATGCCATTTCCATATTTGGCGTATTTTTTGTTTTTGACAGGGATGGTAACACAGCTCGAAAGTTTTCGGTTTCGAGAGCATTTCAGACAAAAGTCTACAAGACAAAATTCAATCAGAGATGTCCTTAATAGATTTTTACTGTTCGAGCCGAAGCATAAAACTCAATCGAAGAAGAAATCCACTTCCACAGGAAAGTATCAATTAGCAAGTTAAGAAGAAGACTATGGTTAGAATTGCTGCGAAGGAGCTTAGCTACCAACTTAGCTACCAACTTCATAGCTTTATTGTGGTAGCACACCGGGCCTACTTTTGGCCTATTCCCTTAAGGTAGTCAAGCACTCTAACCTAACTTAGGACAATTGAAGAACAGTACTTGCTTAGATCTCTTTCTCTCTCTGGCTATTTCGGCAACAGAAATAAAGACCAATCTGGTCGAAGGCTGTATCGAAGAGCTCAAGGTTTTCAATGCGCAGCGCTGGATTTATTCACTGTTTCCAGGTCACAGGGACTTGGCCGGCAAAGAGGTAATGGATGAATTTGCCAGAAAAGGGACTGATCAGGCAGTCCAATATCTCGAACCACCTATTGCAGATGTCAAGAAAAAAAAAATGGATGACACAATCATAGAGGAATCTAATAAAAAATGGAACTATCTCACCCTGAATGCTCTGGCCCAAGTTGAACAGTGCCAAAACCGACAAACTCCTTCGTTGCTCGGGATGGTATTTAGAGTTGAGAATAAAGAACACTGGGAGAACACTTCCCCCAAGACCTTCAGGATCCAACGAAGATCCTACTACCTAAGATGCCAACTTTCAAGGTGGCTGTGCTACATACTATCATGGCGGGTAAGGAATGTGTTAAGAGGAGAAATTTACCTTCGGGTATCACAGTTTATTCAACTGGTACTCAGTATCAGAGCTGTAAACACGGAATCTGCTGTCTTATCTCCTGTGGAACATGAGACTGTGAGGAAAGTCTAATTGTCTATGCCTAGCGATGACAGTCGACGATCAAGCCTATTTTCAACGACTTTCTGGCACTGCCACCGATGTCTAAATGAGACGTCCGAATATTTTATCATCAACCTCCTGTATGTGTGCCGACATCCCAGATTTAGACAAAAAGCTAATTTGACAAATTCTCTAGAAAGGGTATGGACTAGATCCGAGTGGTTACATAACGGGCCAATGCTTGGCCTACGTGTGAATTATGTATGCAGTCATCCACGTGATACACGCCTAACCTGCATTTGGATGCACCCTTAAGTTCCGAGACGATTTTAGGCGTACTTCGTGAATATGGAAAACACACTCTTCCCCACTCACTACAGTCAACAGAAAACTGAGACCAATGCACATAGGGACATCCTCTCCCTACATCTTTGGCACATGCTGTGTCTTTACTGAGGACACTTGAGGGTATTTAGCAAGCATTGGATTTTCTTTGGATAGTACGTAAGACAGGGCTATTATGGAATCCTCGGAAGGTTATATAGCATAACTTTCGTGCTAATTAGTTGGCAGTAAAATAACAGAAACCGATCGCAACTCCTTTTCATTGATCGACACTCGTTCTTCCGCCATCGGCACTAACTCATCAGGAGTTAAGCCCAAGCGCAACCAGGCGAGTTTTCAACTTGGTCCAACCACCATAAAAACAGTAATTTCCTCATTTAAACGTTCTTGACACTTAGCTGCAGCTAACGTGCTCAACAGATCCAACTTCCGATCCAACTAGGCACCGTTTAATTGAGCACTGTTTGACTTCAGTGATCTACAAACTAAATGTTGTCAAAATGAGAACTTAGGTAAGAAAAACGGAGAAATCGCTGTGAATCATCTTTTTTCAGTAAGAACAATAAATCAAATAATCAATCCGATATTTTTTCTCCGTGTACTTCGTATCAGATCCCCTAAGCATATGCAAGGCAACGGATCAGTCGGCCAACTAAAAACAAGTGCATACTTCTAGGACTGCGAAACCGTGTCTCATGAAACCTGAACACCTTCCATTTCATCGGACGAATCCCTAGAATCAGAGAAAGGACTTATTCTTAAGTCAAGTCCGAGCGCGAGTCTTTACTTCTCCTCGGAGACATCACTGAGGTCCCCATAGTCAATAGGCTTGCTGCACAGGCAGCACATGTTGTTCAGCTCCGCATAACACTCGGCACAGTACATTCCTCTGCAACCTTGCTGCTGGCACTTGACCATGTCCGCATCCCTAGAACCCGAGGAGAATAGGTGACTGAGTCAATTCTTGTGAGGTATATTTACCCTTTTAGAGGTGTGGCGCAAATGTTGCATGCTTGTGGGACGTGGACTCGGAAGACCGTTCGAAAAAACCAGTACCTGCGGCGGGGACAGATTTAAAGCATTCAAAGAAAGAAGCTCACCCACAAACCGACTCATCTTCGCATTCACCCAGGAAAAGAGGGAATATGATTCGGCGCTCTTGTCCTTGAGGATCCTACTCCGAGCTTGACGCCGAGCAAACTTCATGAAGCTGTCTGCAAAAATGATCCACTGAATAAACAGAGTCCCCCGGTGGAGTGGCCTCTCTTACCCCGGTTCCAGAGAATGTGATTGTACAGCCACAACGCCCGCTCCTTGGATCGGTGGGGATAGTACGCGCCCATGATGACCTGGCGACACCTCAGTCCGTAGGGTTGACAGAAGAGGAACATCCACGCCAGCCCCAGCAGCGCCCCTGAAAAACAGACACAATGCACAGAAGAAGTCTCCACCCAGTTTTACTCACCAATTTCCCAGTACTTCCTGTAGGTTGGTGGATGGGGTACCGGCAGACACGGTCTAGGGTCGATTTCATACTTCTCCCTGAGGGGTTCGAAGGCGTGGACAATTCCCCTGAAAATATCCGCAGTGACTCCAGACCCAGAAACGTTGACCGTGAGAAACGGTGGAACTGGGAACGAGGGAAATTACAAAAACTGGGAAATCTCTGTGAGGGAATTTACCTACTCTCCAAACCGGCTTCGCCCTGACCGAAGTGATTTATCGTAGCCACCAACCAGAAGAGGCAGTAGTCGGTGAGACAGATGCAGAGCAACTGGACCGTGGGCACAATTATGAAGAGTATCGTTCGGGATATTTTGTGCAACTCTGCACGAACGAGGGAACATGATGTTATCTGGAGGGGAAATTTGATTGTTGATGGCAGGGGTTTTGTTCAACGGCGTTAGGTACCTTGACGTATTTGCCGCGTTCCTTTCGTGTAAGCGGCAAGACTGCATCCTTTCCCATCGTCTTTCGCTGCTTGTCGATGGCCACGAAGTCGCGGGTGATGAAGTGATTGTCGAAGCGGTCACTGCTGAGGTATTTGCTTTTGTACAACAAGGCTCTATACGGAGGATATAGAAAAGGGTGGTTTGGATGGATACTACTAGACGCGAAATCTCTATCTATTCAGACTACTATCGTAAAATCCATAACGTCAGCTGATTAGATGAGGGCCCTAGTTTTGATATTAAGTAAGATTTCGGCTGTTCCAACTTTCTGGGACAAGATGTGTCCTTAGCGAGGGCAACGTAGCGCAGAACGGCGAAAACATACTCTTCGACAAAAGACAACACCGCGGGTATACCTACATCAAAGACACACGCCAAGGATATGTGGCGCTCAGCCAACAAGCAGGGATCTGACATGATCTTAGGCTCCCTTCCTCGAACAATCCCCAATACGGAACCCGTAGAATAAAAGCGAGTGTAAGAAGTAAAACCATGCAGCAGACGATGTATACCCAAAGAGCTCTGCAACGAAAATCCAGGTAAGCTCAAGAGGTAGTGTCGGGCAAAAAGACAGGAGAAAAGGAAGCATCTTGGCCCAAATGCAAGGTTTCTTTGAAATTCCCAGCTCAAGGTAATCGAAGAGCCTCGGGACAAAAGGATGTTACGAAGGCACTCCAAGCTATTCGAAATTGCGAGGGTTGTCTTGACATTGACATCACGGGTTGTTAGCGACCGGCTGGGAATAGTGAACACATGAGCATGACTATGCCAGAGTGATATGGAACGAAGAAATCCCAACTCCAGCTGACGGAGGCTAGTCTTGAACCCACAACCGCCTTGACGAAGAATGTTGATGGCGGAAGATACATCCTTGTCTATCCAACAAATTCTACATCCAACCGACCAAAAACTCACTTGATGATCAAGAAGAAAATCATCAGTCCCCCAACGAGTTCCACCCATCCGAAGAGGAAGAAGAATCCGTTCAATTCCTTTTGTATCTCCGTCACAATGTCGCCGGTCACCTCGGTAAGATTCTTCGTGGCGACTGTCTTGAAGCTGAAGTTGTGATCGAACTTCACCGACACGTAGAACATCGTCTTGATGTCCTGTTTGAATTTGGCGAGCTCTGGAATGACAGGATTTCACAGAGGCGCTAGCATGAAGTGCACAACCTACTCTCAGTGACTGTGCCAATGATCGATTCGCTGACGAACCCCACGAGGACGCAGAGGGAGTCGATGAACTTCACACTATAGCAGAGCGCTCGAAACACGTCCGTGACATTGCAGAGTGCCTGCAGCTTGCCCATGGTCGTCCTGCAGTTCTCCATGGCCGAGTCGGACACTCGTAAGCATCGATCGAAGGGTGTTCCCATCTTTTTGTTGCACACAGACACCACGTCGGCCAGCCAATCGAAGGCCTTCTTGATGGAATCCACTGCAATGAAAGAGACAGTGAAAGGGAGGACGATGTAGTTCCACTCGTACTCACAGATTTCAAGGACCAACTTCTGAATCCGCACCAGAACGACTTGAACAGCTTCCAGCACTTTCTTGACCTCGGCCATCGCCGTTTCTATCGCGTTCTTGATGGCGATCAACGGCCGCTTGACCAGGTCCAGCATCTTCTCAAGAGCCTCCTTCAATTGCTGTTGTCCACACGAGATGCTCTCAATTAGGACGTCCACGTTGCGGAGGGTATTTGCCGTGGGTCCTGTTGCCGCCAGGACCAAAGCCGTTGCGATGAGCGCTGAGCGTCCTTTCGAACTGAAGAGGATCGGCAAGATCAGAATCGAAATGCACCTGGGCGCGATAGGTTAGCCTGATTCAGGGACGGGAACAAACGTCTCAAACCTGGCATTCCGACTGCAAACGAGGACGCAGACATATATCAAGAGGAAATAGAGCACTTTGCGGGTGGACTGCTGGCGGAGGTAAGTGAGGATGTTGCTGAAGAGCGTGAACCAGAGGATTGTGGCCAGCAGGCCGACCATGTAGCCGATAAGGATCCATTTGAGGAACGATTTCCAAGTGCATCTAGAAGTTGACTTATGGGAGTGCATTGCTAGGTTTAAAGGGAACTCACTTTTTGGTGTTGTTTGTGTCCGACCTGTGCTCGTCTGCGTCAATAGCTTGTTCTGGCAGTTTTTGATATTTCATCGACGACTTCATTGCGATTTGAAATCAAGGAATGAATAACTACGAATGATAGTCTTTGCAAAGAAATGTGACTGCGTGATGTAGGTTCACACAAAGTAATCAATTGTTGTACTATGTACCAAATTTCTGCTTAGCGTACGAAATCATCCAAACCCATGAGCCTCGCCGGGGAAGTTTTATCAGCAATCAACACCTCCAACCAGCTGGATCTTGTAAGGATATAGGCCTAAAGGCCTGACTATAATTGACGTACGTACACTTAACTTAACACAGCACTGTCTGTGCCCGTAAAAGCCACGTCACACAGTTTCGTTAAGTTTCGTTAAATTTTATCTAGCTTTACGTACGTAAATAAACACTACTAGCTTGTGTAAGCATGGACACTCTGGGCATGCTTCTGTCTACTTTGCTAAAAACAAACGGATTCCTAGCCCAAAAGACGTCCAACTGGATCCAATTGCTGTGATTCTACCAAGATGGTGACGCATGTCACAGAGCTAGTGAAGCAAATATTCTATTAAACGGGGAAGTTCGGCAATCGAATTCGGTCGAACTGTCACCCCGAATATCCGATTTCCAGGATCACGTTAAGTCTCGGATTTATACCAAATAAGGCGTGGTTTTTTGCAAGCGTATATAAGCTTAAGTTTCAATTTACATTTAAAATACAATAACAACAAATCCTATCCTCGCTTAAGTTACGCTTAGGAGAAAAACAATGCTTGCAACCATTATTGGCTGTGACTTAAGAATTTATTTGAACTAAAGGTTAGGGTGTTGGCTTAACAATAGGGACCCAACTGATGTGCTTTGTTTAATTTAATGCCTGGTGTTTACATCGGGTTGTTGAAGTCCATGTGTCCATGGTGGTCCTTTAGGGATGGGGTAGTGATGTGGAAGCCGACATAGCCTCGATGGTGATTGATATCGCTGCTCTGGTGAACTCCATCCAGCTCGTAGTTGGACGTCGTTGGAAAGTTCTGCTCGTTTAGCAGATTTAACGCGTTGAGGTAGCGTTGTCCGGGGATTGTGTTTCAGGTTCCTGATTTCCTCGTTAGGATGGTTGGTGATTTTTAGTAACTGCTTTCCGAACAGTGTCCCCATGTACTGTTGCAGGGGGATGATGCGTGCTTGGTGGTAAAGCCTATTGTTGCTGTGGTGCCTTTGACGGTCCCTGTCGAAGGTGAGTCCGGTTCAAATTCGCAGTATTTTCCTTTCGAAAATTGCGAGCTTCGTCAGAGATGGTGTGCCAGATTGGGAAGCCGTACGTTAAGATCGGCCGTATAAGCTGCTTGTATAACAGCAGTTTTGTCCTCTGGCTTAATCCATTTTGCTTGTACATCAAGGGATAGATGCGATAGAAGCCTAGGTTGGCCTTCTTAAGGGTCAGTTTCGTATGACTGTTGAACTTCAACCTTTCCGTGAAGTTAACGCCAAGATACTTGCCCTTTTCGTTTATTAATATTTCTGTACCGTTAGTCAGCACCTTTATGCTTCGACACTTGGCTGCTGATCTGCATCCACCTCTTAATGGTCTCCTTAAGCACACAAGTACCGATTTCCCAGCATTGATACCCCATTTGGTGTAGAAGTCAAATTTGTTCACTGTTTGGACTTCGACCCTTTGCGCGGCTATCTGTGAGGACGTCGGTCTGGCATAAGTCAGCGAGTCATCTGCAAATAGACAGCAGTTCACTGTGTCAGTTGGATGTGGTTGACCTGCCGTGTAGATGTTGTTGTGGTCCCAGCTTTGATCCTTGTTCAACTTCCGCCTTGGTACTCTGCTCTGTTGACTTGCTGCTTTCTGGAATGCAGAAGGCTATAAATTATTCTGATGAGGTTGGAGGTCAGTCCCATCTGGTTCAGCTTGTAGATGAGTCCCTCCCTCCCACTCGTTTTTGTTCAGGGCAGCTGCAACATCGTTTAAATGCTGCAACATTCATTAAATGATGAAGCGTTGAATGTTTTCCCCTAAATCCGTACGGAATATCCGAAATGATGTTTAGGTCGGAAAACCATCGCTTTAGTTTTCGCACTACCAGGCTCTCCAGGATCTTGCTTACATTGCTCAAGAGCGATATAGGCCTGTATCCTGAAACACTGGCAGCGTTCCCCTTTTTTGGTATTGCGGCAATTTTTGCTATTTCCCACTTGCTAGGAAAGTAGCAATTGTTGATGCAATTGTTCATGATTATTGTGAGAAGTATCATCACCCTTTGTGGCATCGCTTCTTCTTCACGAAAGGAACAAAATTCCAGCTTTTTTTTATCCAGTTTTGCTCATCACTGTCTGTACGAGCAATATGAATTACTCCATACTCCATACTACTACTTTTATTTTTTCTTTGTATGGCAGCCGAAATGGACCAGGGCTTCAGCCAACAAGAAACGTCTCTCCAGACACCACATTAGGAATAAACTTCTAATATCCTATTGGCCTGTACTTTACTGAAATACAAATTTGTTATGTATTCAGTGATTATTTTCTTCTAGCTTCTCAGCCCATCGACCCATGGATGGATTGAGCCTGAGCTTCCTTCTTGAAGATCGTGAACACGATGATTCGCAGGTCAGTTCTCCCTTTCCTTATCGAACCAGGATGCCATGGTCCGAATGCCTTAGCTTACCTGGAGCATTTTTTATTCTCCCTTTCTATTTGCCGTTGCCAGGCTGAATCCCTGTCGTAAGTTGGAGGTGTTCGCATTCACCCCAGGGTCGATAAGCTCCTTTAACTACCACAATACTATAGCTGTTTATAGTGACGTCTTCCGTGTTGTATGACGGATCGATTCTTGATCGACAACACGTAGTTGGATTGGACATCAATTAAGAGAGGATTTACTTCAATTTGAAATTCGCCTGTTTCTTCCTGGATTTGGCTGACTGTGGATATTTATTCTTTGGACCTCATGTTCTTTCAGACATCCTGTACACCGAGATAGTCAACTTTCAAGTGGAGTACCCTTCGCCAGTCGTTTTGTTGCTCTAAAAGCCAAGCATACTACATTATTTTCACACACACTTCTTGAGGCTTTAGATCAGCGCCCGCCATGGTGTTAGTCAGGAACATGTCCTGTTTGTGAACATGTGCCAAACTTTGAAGTTGCTCTCATTTTGTGTATATTTTATAGAACCATACCTCTGCTTAACCCCCCTTCACTTAGGCAACACAATGTCGACCCAGAACTCGAGGTCAGCACTTTCAGAACACATCGTGCTTGGCTACGACGTCAGTAATCTTTACCAAAGCCCTCTCCACTCACACTGTCGAGGATTTTACAACGATCGACAACATGTGAAGTCCCATCGTAGATCAATCGGAATCAAAAGGTTCCCACCACAGCTCACCTCACCTCGAGGGTTGCCGCCGCACCGGCATTGTGAGCCAAGAACCCTTATCTCGTATTCGTCACAAATGCCATAATCCCCTTCCCTAATAGCCCCAGTGGAACAAACACGTCCCTTGTATCCGCGAGTTTACGACCGTATCGCCCATAATCAATTTCCATCTCACAAGATCCAACCGACAAAACATCCTTTTTGTCACTCGAAAGCCATAAAATCCACAAAACTGCCCCGATCCATTGAAATCCTAGAACCACAGCCAGCGCATACAATTCAATCTCTCAAGAGACACCGATGCAGGCTTTAATCACCGCCGTCGCTGCTGCGACAGCCGCGCCGCCTCGCTCGCCCTCCTCCTTAGACGACAAAGCGAAACTAGAGAGCGCGCAGCACTCCTTCGACAAGATTTACAACAAATGCTCAGATTCACTATTCTCCGACTCAGTCTCAGTCTCGGATTCAGCTACGGTTACGGCTACGGCTATTCCCATTGCCATTCTGTCCCGCTTCGCGCTCTGCGTTTCCTTGTGAGGAGGAAAGTTTTACGATCTTACCTGTTCTGTAATCTCATCTTAGCGTGGCAGCGGCGGTAAGAGCCAACCAACCCGACCAACCTACATCCCTACATAATCAAGGGAGACAAGAAAACAAGAGAAGAGAAGAGAGAAGAAGCGAAGCAAAAGAACGATGCCGACAAAGTAATAAACCAATTAGGACATCAAAGGCCGCCGCTCGCTTTACGATGCTATTTTGAGAGGGCCCTTTAGAACAACAGCCCCGATAGCAGTGATTGCGGTGCTTACGAGATTTCCAAAACCGACCGTAATATGTCCTTCTTCCTATTCATCTCAGGAGGGTACAAAAAACACTCGTACGCACTGTGTACCTATTTCTCTGAATAAATAGGACAATGGAGTACGCCGAACATGTGACACGGACGCAGGTAGGACCCCGTGTGTGATGCGCAAAAGGCGGCACGATATGGTTGCGGTTAGCTTAGCCCGAGATTATCCCTCCGCCGCCGTTGTGTTGTGCCGTTTCCCGGAAGCTACCAGAAAGGTGTTGCATGTGATGACGGGAACCTCCCCCAACAGAGAGCAGGAGGCTCTGCGAGTCATCAATTACGTTTGGGGCCGTCCGTGCCAAAAGATCATCAATTCACGGTTTTTTTCTTCAGTTTTCTCATATTTTCGCGGCCTTTGACGCTGTCCACCGAGAGGCGGGAAGGTGAGCCGGCATCTTCAACCGATAATACCTTCCCGCGTTCGGTGACGTCAATGGGTGATTCCATAAATTTCGATAAACAACTCAATACGGGGCTAATTTGCATGTGAATGGCAAAGTCGACTAGGCGGCAAGGTCGTATGTACACACATGTCAACCAAGAATTATGCGAGGGCAGCCAAGATTTATTGCGAATTCCATGGAGTCCAAGGGAAGGCCATGCGGAGAACAAGTTCAAAGACAGCGGTCACAGCTGGACCGAGATTCGATTCAAATGATAGCGGAGACGTCTTAATTAAAAGAACGCCGACTCGGCTGGACGTATCCCCGTCGGAATGCCTTGCGGATGTGTCACCGTTAGAAGAAGAGTGTCGGTTGTATTCAATTTGATCATCATCAGCCATGGGAACGTGAAGTTGTTTAGACGAAGGAGATTGGTGTTCGTTAAGCCATCATCAGGCCTTTGCCGTGGGTCGGAGTCGTCGCAAAACTGAAGGCCTACAGACTGTATCGCCACCCACATTATTGTTTTAAAACGCGGGATGCAATTGCTGAACTCATGTGACCTCCGTTTCTATCAGTGGCCAGCTGGGAAGATGATCCTATATAAAATGCTGAAGCTGATCGGAATTTCACGTTTTCTCCTGTTGTCTGCACTAACTTGGTACAAACTTGGTACATTAGTGTCCTTACTAGGTTGGGCGTGAGTGGCTGACTGCCAGCAAGCAGTAGTAGGCTCATTTAAGCCGGAGAAGGCTCGAAGAAGTTGTTGTAGGGCAGGCCCAATCTTAAGGCTAGAGTTCTCATTCCAATCAGTGCTGAGTGATCGTCTCGGATCGTCTCGGAGAGTGGGCCACAATTGTTTCGTAGTGTGACATCCTGTGCGGGATAAGGAGACATCATCCTGTGCATGTTCTTTCTAGCGAGCTCGTTCGCTACGAAATATTCTGGAATGTCAGAGTGACTCGGCACGGGCATGGTTTGGTGCTAAAATACTCGGACATCTCGGGAAGAGATAGGCGGCACATCAGGGAAGGCGTGGAGATCCTGCATCCAGAGACTTAATGATACCCGCCTGGAGGCAGGTCTAGATCTCACATTTTATTTTTCTAGCCAAGACTTGTGGTAGGGTACATGTACCAGCTCGTTTGCCCGATCCACAAGAAAGGAGACCCCTTTAACTGCACCAACTACCGGAGGATAAGTCTCCTCAAGATCGCTTTTACACTCTTCTCTGCTGTTTTGTGTGAGCGCCTGAAACAATTCGTCATTAGGTCAAAAGGTCCTATCAGGTACCTTACCAGTGTGGTTTCAGGCCGGGAAAGTCCACCATCGAAGAAAACATCAAACAACGGCAGATCCTGGAAATAACCCAAGAGATGCAGATCGACAAACACCGCCTATTCGTCGATTTCAAGGCCGCATATAACAGAGTGCGTAGAGACGAGCTATGTCTACTTTTGACATTCCTACTAAAATTGTCGAGTTGTGGAGGATGACTGTGCTCGCTGCTTCATCAGGGTCGGTAAAGAGTTGGGCGAACACAAATATCCGCCAATGAGGCGTTTGCTGGGATCGAGACGCAAGTCGCTAAAATGAGTATAGCAGCGATCGAGGGTAAAACAAAGTATCTATATGCTGTCGTCGAGAAAGGATGCACAACATCCACGACTCGGCCAGAGCGTCACCATAGGCAGCTATTACTTAGATTTAGTGTAGGACTTCGTGTACCTCGGCTCCGAAGTAAACAATACGAACAACATCAGTGCCGAGATTAAACGCGGAATGTGTTTTTCAAGAAGAGGATTCAACCACGAACTGCGTCATGAGCCTAGCCAAGCGTCGTTTCCTCTTGAGTACCTCTTGAGTCGGAGTTTATCATATCCACTGGCCGCTTTTGCTTTGATCTCATCATGTAGGATCATTTTCAGTGCTTCAGCCATGAAATTGGCCACTTAGACATATCCCTGAAAAGGCGACGACGGGATTTCCGACAGCAACCTTGCGCGGATATTGTCTATTCAAGCTTCAATTGAGTGAATAAACTTGAGTTCACAACTGTCTTCTTTGGACACTTCAGCGATGCTTGTTTGTTTTGGTCCTTGTCGCTTCTATTCGTTTTGCATGACTTATTTGCCTTTGATCTCGGTACTGATGTTGTTTGTACTGTTTACAGAGAAAATTAAGTCCCTGGCTCTCTCGAAATGATAGCTGCCCATTATGACGCTCTGACCAATACATCGATGTTACCTGTTCTTTCTTGTTCTCGACTTCGTTTTCCCCTCGTTCAGAGCCAAACCCACTGCCGCTTCCGTCTTAACGTCAGAATGCCAGCAAATGCCTCATTGACGGCTCATTGTGTTCTGCCAATTATGTCAATGTTATCTGCTTACGCCAACAGTTTCTGGAAGATCGTGCCTCTAGTGTTGGCATGTGAGTTCTGCAGGATCATCTTCAGATCTTTGTCGTTAATATGCTTCAGGTGCGAGTTACTTTCAATTTTCACCCCACTTGCTACGGTGAATATCCGGCTGCATAAAGGCTGCTTTTCCTACTTTCGCAAGGCAGGAATGTGTGGTGGAATAATATTGACATCTATACGGAAGCTGTAGGAATTCTAGAATAGCGGGGTGAGCCCATATTACAAAGCGTCGATTTCTACTTCTGGACCAGTCAGACCAATCAGTTCCCTCCTTCCACACAACGAAAAGATTCATATCCCTCAACTGCAGACTGGCCCTCTGTGGCCAAGAATTCGCTCGCCATTCCGCACAGTGTCCCATTCCCGCATTCCTGCGACATACACATCGCCACAACACCACGAACCAGAAATCCAATGCCCGAAACAGAGACGAAAAATCAATCCGTCGTCGTCGATGGGATGGCGGCGGCAGTCCTCTGCAGATTCGACGAGGATATCCGCGTTTGTTTTGGCGTCGAGGCCAGCTTGCGCTCCCTTTCTGCGTACCGCCACGGCAGTAAATTCTCATGTAAATGATAATCAATTATGGGTCGTGTTCCAAGATAAGCCAGCGCGCAGCGAAGCAGCACACACACGCGCCCGCTCATACGCCGCAGTGGCCGCGTGTTAGCATACTTTTGAGGGATTTACGCACTAGCTCCTCCGCACGGGGGCCCCCAGACGGTGCGGAGAGGCGATTTGTTTACTCTCGGGTGCTGCAGCCGCTGCTGCGGTGACTCCGTTTGTTTCTCGATTCTTGTTGCACCGTTCTTGCGGTCGATTCTGGTTGTTTTGGTCGCTTGAGCCTGAATTATAAACCAATTCTCGATTAATTCACGATGGTTTTGC
Source organism: Eristalis tenax (assembly GCA_905231855.2). NCBI lineage: Eukaryota > Metazoa > Arthropoda > Insecta > Diptera > Syrphidae > Eristalis > Eristalis tenax. Next base: position 17,236,698 of record HG993126.1, on the reverse strand, counting down.
ATGTGAGCCGCCGCCATCAACGCCAACCATCAGAGCCGCCAAGGCATGACAAAGGTTTGCCGCCACCGCCACAACACCGCGCATACCGCTCTTCTTGGTCAGTGTCTGGCACTGGGTTGGGCTTGGGCGCACAGTCAAGAGGGTGACTATCGGATCTTAGATGGAACTCATTCGACGGTCGTAGATCTCTTTAAAATGGATCTGTGCACGCTGGTCGTCAGTTTCGTCAGTTTTCTTTTGTGTTCTCCTGACTGCGCCCCTTAGCCACCGCACTTGGGCAGCGGCCGATGGCGGACCGACGGTCTGCGCACAAATTGGACTCGACTTGATTTGATTTTTGATGAGAGGACTGAAGTGGAATCATTGACAAATATCCACGTTTCTTCTGTCAACGTGAGTTCGCACTGATGAATGTCTCTGCGTGTCGGAGCTTTGGCGCTCTACGCTGTTTGATGTGCCGTCTTGTAAATGGAACCGGGTCAGTTGGAGCAAAGTCAGTTGTGCGGGGGTGAGGCCAAGCGTTTACCGTTGGTAGTTGTCGGACACATTCTTGACTAGGTTTTTATGAATACTCGAGGAATTCATTCGAAGCTCGGGAATATTCGAAGAATAAGTCCATGTACAGGTTTGATGGCCACTGGGATTCTCTAAAATTGCTCATGGTGTGCACTGAATACAGAAAGTTGATATACATGCATGCCATGCCTTTGAAATTTCTTTCTTGTCCAATATACTCCTAAAAATGTGTCATTTCTCAGGGATTAAATGTCTTCAACTTCAAGTCGGAGTCTTTGAGATCTCTTCTTCTCGCAGAAGGGGAGGTTTGCTGCAGAAGAAAGCATATTTCAGTGACTAAGGGCCGTTTGCTGATACTACACTTAAATCTACTTCATAGCCAAGTTACACTTAAACCTCATGATCAACTCAGCTCATTTGCAGTTGCTCGTAAATATTTAAGTCGGACTTCGCTACGATACGGTTTTCTTCTAAGTGCAACCAACTGCACTTCGATTTTAAATGTCAAATTCGGTATTTTGTGTTTAAATGAGAATTTTTTTTGTGGGATCGATAGATGGCGCCAAATGAATTTTTGACGGTTATTCACGAAATAACGTAAATGCCGTTCTCTGATTGGTCAATTGTGGCTTTAAAAAACAATATAAAAAATGATTGTCATACATTTTAAGGGGCAAGAGAGGTAGAAGTTGGGCATCTCTAGCATACTTCATTTCTGAACTGTGGGTATCACAATGGACCAACATGGTTGCCTGATGAATTCACTAGAAGCCCCCTTCCCTACCCCTACCCTACATGAAGTTAAATTAATACCACAGCTCTGATTGAAATGTGCGGTAGTGAACTTAGAACCATTGTGCGTCGTACAGAAACACTATTAATTCTTTGCTGATCCTTTCGGACATCTTGCCGAAAGATCGAATGAAGGATTGGAATAGAGTCCATTGCCTTGCTATACCAAGTGCTAGACATGCGGTGAGAACGTATGTCAGGGTTACTGATTCTTCTGTGTCAGCTACAGCTAGGGCAGTGTGAATTATGACGTAACCACATCCAGTGCAGTGTACTTACCACTTTAGTTTGTGCAATATCCATGAGATCTTTAGAATATCGTTTGTGCGTGGTATGTTATAATTGGGCTATGCCTTCATAGACGTCGCACCGTTAGCTAACCGAGACCATCTTTGTACCAATAATAAGGCAGAAGCCTTAACCCTGGATGGTTATTCTGCCGACGAAAACCAGTTTCATTTTCTAGGATTTTCCTCAAGTAAATCATCCCGACCTTGCGCACAATAGGAGCAAAATTACATTTAGTTTATTCCTTGAAGTATGCGTGTGAGACATTAAATTACAAATCTTAGGCTCATGGCTTAGATAGTTTAAAGAGGAGATGAGTTCAAAGTTCACCTTCTTCCATTCTACGAAGCATACATTTAGTGTGTGTGAAGCATGAGAAGCCATCTAGGGGTAACTAGGCCAAATGAAATATGTAAAGGGTGATTTTTTAGCTATTATCTTTTTGGCAACACTGGTTTAAACAGCTGACGCACGTTTCGTGTTTTGTTTCACTGCCAGTTTGGTCTATAATTTAACCATGAATCGTCTTACAAACGAACAACGCTTGCAAATTATTGAATTTTATTAAAATGCATGCTCTGGTCAGTTTAATCGACCCTCATTTTGGGCTCAGTGGGTACGTAAATAAACAGAATTGTCGATTTTGGAGTGAATATCAGCCAGAAGCATTGCAAGAGCTACCAGTGCATCCAGAAAAAGTCACAATTTGGTGCGGTTTATGGGCTGGTGGCATCATTGGACCGCACTTCTTCAAAGATGATGCGAATCGTAACGTAACTGTGAATAGTCTCACGGTAGCGATGATATCCAACTTTTTTTTTGCCCAAAATGCAAGAGCTTGACTTGCATGACATGTGGTTTCAACAAGACGGTGCCACATGCCACACAGCACGCGCAACAATTTACTTTTTGAGAGGCGAGTTCGGTGAACACTTTATTTCACGTTCGGGACCGGTCAATCGGCCGCCTAGATCGTGCGATTTAACGCCTTTCGACTATTTTTTGTGGGGCTATGTTAAAGCTCATGTCTATACAGACAAGCCCGCTTCAATTGGAAGACAACATTAAAACATTTATTCGTGAGATACCGGCCGAAATGTAGAGAGAGTATGCCAAAATTGGACTAAGCGTATGGACCATTTGAGGCGCAGTCAAGGTCAACATTATCAAACTCAATTATATGGACCATATTATCGACTCAAATAAAGATTTCATACATTTTTCTGAATTTTATGTCCTACAGCTTTAAAAAAATCACCCTTTACCTCCGTAGCAGACGAGCTATGGAGCGCAGACCTTTTTTTGCAGTTTTCCTGGAATAATTTTGAAGTTATGGTGGAACATGCAACAACTTTGATGGCAGATTGAGAGTCAATGATAATTGCTGTCCTTTGCCTTGCCGTTGTAATTGGGTGGGATCTGATTACACAGCACTCCGTCTCCCTAATAGCAAGGATTTTCCGCTTGGAAGGTAGAGGAAGATGCAGGCGTGGCGTGAGAGCCTGCAGGGATGTGTAGAGGAGCAGAGTAAATACACGCGCCAACTCCGCAATCCTTCTTTGAACCAAATAATCGTACAGGGATTGTACCATCTCTCGAGTCAAACTCGTCAGGTTGCGCACGGTAGCGACAATTCTTGGTGCTCCAATGTCCAGCATTTCTCTCAAAAAAGTTTCCAAGAATGCGATGATTATAAAGGCTTTATTCAAAATAAACATGGTCTCTCTCGAACCAACTCTATTTCTCAATTGCTTTTTGAAGCGGTTTGGGAAGATTCATCCCGTGCATTGTTTCAGTGATGATGATGGCAGTTTGTAGAGGCAAGTAAGTAACGTTTTTTAAGAAAGGACATTGAAATTTCAAAATTTGAACGTTTACTTAAAAAAACATCTACAATAGTATTATTCAAAGAATTGCCTATCTAAAGCTATGACTTTTTCCCATCTTTCTGGCAAGAATCTGGCAGCCAAGAATGAATCAAGCCAAGTCAATTTTTGTTGTTCTGCTCTGATGTGAACCGTATTTCAGTGAGGGCGTTCTGGTCGCAGAGCGGAAGGAGCAAGGTCTGGGCTATAAGGCGGGTGGGGTAAAACTTCCCATCCACTGTTTTCCAAATAGTTCTTATCCGGAATAGCAACGTGGGGCCGAGCGTTGTCATGATGGAAAATTATTGCCTCGTGTCTGGTCGCATATTCCTGGCGTTTTTCGGCTACTGCTCTCTTTAAACGGATTAATTGTGTTCGGTAGCGTTGTCCATTGATGGTTTCACCTGGTTTTAGCAGCTCATAATACAGCACACCCTTCTGATCCCACCAAATACAGAGCATTACCTTCGCGCCATGGATACGGCTTTTCCGTTGATTTGGCTGGTTGGCCAAGCCAACCGTGCAAACCACTTTGAAATATCAAATTATTTATGTCAATAGTTTTTGAAAAATTCGCATGCAAACACAAATTTTTTGGTAAAAAATAAAAAAAAAGTTCGGACCAAACTTGTACAAAATTGTGAAATGAAGTACTATACCAGCTTTTTGTGATCAGAGCTTATAGCAATTCTGAATCTTCTAGCATTTGAGAAAATTTAAAACTTATAGCTGGAAAACCAATCTAGAATGGCGGATTAGGAAGGCAAGTATAGCCCTATATGCCTGCAACAAAACTTTCGGGAAGTGTCGGACCTACAATCAGATGGATGTACACAGCCGCCATACTGCCCATCATCACTAGTCTGGTGGCCAGCCCTGAATGGCATGTATAGCCACCACAGAAAAACGCCTACTGACGCCTTAATGGTCATGCTCCATCTTGTACCAATCGACCGGCATATTGACAACACAGCTGTGCATAGTGCGATCAGATTAAAAGAGTCTCGGCGATGGCCCTCTTGGCCGTATGGTTACAGTTGCATCCTAGATTTGTTGTCATATTCTTCCTATAATAGATCTGAGCTTACACGCTGGCGTTCTCTCTCTCAAGGTCAAGTGAGATTGCAAGCGCTTTTGCTTGCCTTCTGACGGGAGCGTATACACAGACGGCTCTGAAATGCATTTGGGTCTAGGTGGACATCTATGCAGTCCCTAAACTCCCGAACTACACCAGTATCTTTCAAGCGGAAATCCTTGCCATGTGGGACAGATCTCACCCAAATACAACGACAAGGAAAGTTTAACAACTTTCGTTGATAGTCAATCTGCTATCAAATCAAGGCCATGGCGTCTTCCGCCATAAACTCGAAATTGGTCTACGAATGGGGAAATTAACTGGCCACCGTAGCGGAAAAGCTTAAAGTTAGTCCAACCTGGGTCCAACCAGGCACAGCAACATTTTTGGTACTGAACAATCCGATGAACTGGCCAAACAAGGAACTGAGATCCATAGCTCGCCTCGCCATGAGGTACAACACTTACTCAGCCTAGTAAAGTCACAAATTACATTAAATTTCCCTATCATGGCTATCCTAAGATGGTCTACGTTCAAAAACTGTGCAATCTTTCTAAAGATCTTCTAAAGAGGTCGCACACTGATATTGCGGGGCATTGACCGACAGAGGATCATACGGTTAGACACTGCCGCAGCTGCAACGACACAGTAGAAGAAGAAACTTTGACTCACTTCATGTGCGCATGTCCAGCGCTTGCTAGAACAAGGAAACAAACTCTAGGGAAACCTTTATTGACTTCTTGGGCGAAATCTCCGAAAGCAGCGTTAAACATTCGTCAATGTTCTCTTTCCTATCAGACGCGGGGTATCAAAATAGCACTCAGTGCTACTTGGGTTCAACCTGAACCGCCACCAAACACACACCCAAGCACAGGGCAAATTATTAAAGGAAGGAATGCATACATGCGATCGTTGTTGCAAATATAGATGGAGTGGAGAAAGGGAAATGCTTGTTTTTGGCACATCATAAAATCCAAGGTGCAAAAAAAATTAATCCGAAATTTTTGAAGGAGTGAATATTTGAGGATCTGGTCCTTCTGTTGGTCCTGATGAATCGTAGCTTGTAGGTATAAGACCGTGCCTCAGGTTGCACTCTCTCCACACGCTTTTTCTTGCATTTTTGAAGAGGTTTTATGACAACTTACTGAGTTGCGGAGCGAGCTAAGTCTCATCGCTTAAAGTCAGTTACAATGTTTACCCTTTCAAATGAGAGGCAAATTTAGAAGCAGCCCATGTTTCTGCGAGTTTGTACAAAATTCCACGACCTCTCCTTCTGGTTCCCTCTCAGTCAGTAATACCCAATGACAAACACCGTCTAATGGATGTCCGTAAATACACCAGATCATATGTCATAAGGTTTCCTCCAAAAAAGTGTAACCGGAAACGTTGTTCCCTCTCTCCTCTGTTGCCTGGTGATTTTTCAAGTTTTCACTCAGCATGCAGCACCTAATCCGGCTCTGTTCTCCTTTTTTCCGAACGTATTCCAAGACACCTTCCTCAACCGCTCGACCACCTTGAAACTGATGAAAAAAGAATTAAAACTCCCAGAAATCGATCGAAGTCATTGAGCCAATTCATCCTGCCTAACGCTGACCGTCTTCATTGTTCCAGGAACTCTGAATAATTGAAATGTTGCGACAGCAGTCACCAAGTATTTACCCAACACCACACCTACGAATACAACTGAATCAGAATCCCTTCAAAGAATCATCCGCAGTCAGAGTCACAGTCACAGTCCAGCCATCGACGGTGGTCCGACTCGGAGATGCTCATAAATCGACCTGAATACCCTCCGACAATCGAAAATCACACAAAATATTATTTCCGCTTAATTGCCGCTCAATAAAGGTAAACAAATCCCTGCAGGATACCGTGCGCGTCGGTCACAATAAATCCCAACGACCCCTATGCTGGGTCGAAGGAGGAGAACTAATGATGTGGGATGCATACGTCCGTTTGAAGATTCACCGAATGTTCGTTGAACTGTCGAATCCGACTGAATACCATTATCTGCGTGTGACCCATTATGAGCTTCGAACGTATGCAAAGGAATTCGCCTCCACTCTCTCTCGCTCGCTCGCTCTTTGTCACTCTCTCCTATGGTGCAGCACTGGTCGGCGGGCGGCGCGGCGCGGTGGCGGTGCAGTCTTGCAGCGTCATTATCGTCGTCATCCTCATCATCGGCTTGTTCAGAAACTATTCAAGGAATTCTCCTGAAACAGTAAGTGGGGTCTCGCTCGGCATCGACATTCGACATCGGCATCGGATGTTTTGACAGAACGACACTCTTTCAGTGATATTTCACCTTCGCTCGCTCCCAGCGTGAGATCGTCGGTTGGTCGTCGAGTCGAGACCCAGTCTCGGCGTAGCTGTCCAGTCGTCGGCGGCGGCTTGCTGTCCAATTGCTTTATTTATTTCACCGTTGGAGTGCGTTCGTTTTTGGCTGCGGCTCGTTTGATGGGAGCACAGAATTGAGTTCCTCGAATGTGACTTCACAGCTAGGCGTCTTGCGGCGACAGGGCTTGACAGTGACCACCGCCGCGCTGATGTTGCTCCAAATTGTACGATACCGGCTGCAGGGGTAATAAATACGAAATTCCAGATGCCAATCGCTTCGGATTCCTGTCCTTGCACTGGGCGCGACTATCGATCCAATCGTTTCTGAGTTTACAAATGTGGGTTCAAATGGATTCTCATTTTCATATTTTGTGGGATGAGCGAGTGTGTTTTGCGGCAGGCATGAAGTGTCAGCCTTGACGAGGTTGGCAGGAACAAGTTCGAAGGGGAATGAGCGGCCGGGACGAAGGACCGATAAAATAGCGACTCTGCTTCGAAATGAGACATAGGTCCAGAGAAAAGAAAAGGGCTGCTTATAAGAATCCCTTCGAAAATCCGTCCTCACAAGGCCCTGGTTCCGTGAAGAGTGTTCCCTGGAGCTGGCTAGTATCTACCAGCGGGTGACGTCCATATCTCAGAAAAAAATAAACATGGATCCTTGGTAATTTGAGCCACAGATTTCTGTGACGTTTCAAAACCGAGAGCGAGTGCAGGGGTCTTCTGTGACCACTTCGAAAAAAACTCTGGCATTCAGAGAGTGCACCGATTTCCAAGCTGAAGTAGTTGCGATACACAAAGCAGCAACAAATCGATCTCCATTTTTTTGGACGACAGGCCGGTCTTAGGAATTGGTCAGATTATGCAGACAAAGCGTCGCAGAGAGATATCCTTGGCGAACACGGGCACCAGGGCACACCGGTATACAAAGAAACGAAAAGCAGACAGTCTTGCGAAAAATGGATCTGAACTTTGGGAGTCTAGGCCAATCCCTTATGCATTCGTACCGTTTAGAGAGAAAAAATGGAAGACTAAGCTATGGACAAGCCAGAACTAGATGGCTCGGTCTGGAAATTGAAGCAATACCAACTATCATGTGGCCGACGAGCAAGATGAGATTGACATCATTGCCCATCGTTCAGCTTTAGTCGGAAAGAAGTGCACACGCTAATAGAAGTTCTTACCGGGCACTGTGCCATAAACACCGTCTCCACAGGACATATGTATTTCTGGCCAAAATATCAACCACAATTTGAACAGCCATCCGAGCTCATTTCTTTCTTGAGCAGGCCATGCTATGCATTTCAACATTGGCTGCGAGAGAGCCAACATCAAGAAGCGGGCAACGAAGTGAGATCTACTAAAAAATAATGCCGAACAAATTACATTCACTAGCACTTCTACTTTTACTCTCATTATTTAGCACTTCATTCAAACAAAATCGTGCACATATAGGAAAACGTTAAATTCTATGCCCAACTTTTGAACAGAGCTCATGTAAAATCCAGATTGTCCGACAGGATGAAGGTTCCGTCATGGATTTTTGTGCCTCCACTAGATTTTTTCACATCATGTTCATGAACCGGTCATGGTTCGTGTCCAGCCGAGACTACTTGACAGGCACGCATGCTTCGAAACTGACAATACTGCCCTGAACAAGCACGAAGTCAGTTAGGCCTGTTCCATAGATGTGGACCAGGGACTCATATACAAACTGAACCAAGTGGGATTCCCCTCCAACCTCATCAGAATAATTTATAGCTTTCTACTTTCTGTTGCAATGCAGCATCGACAATTCTGGTGCCTGGGGAGCGAAAGAACTCCCTCGTCGAACCCTTTAGACCCTGGGTGGAAACGGTAATTCATATCCCCGCATGGGAGCAGTAGTCGGTCACTGTCTTGCAGCTGAGCAGCCGCAACCTATGGCCGTCTTACATAGTTTAGGATTGTTTGTTACGGTAGATTTAGTTTAAGATTAAGTTTAGCTTAGAGTTAAAATAGAATCATTGCTTGTCCAAATCGTGATATAAGAGAATTGATAAATAAAAATGAATTAAAAAAATGACCGACAGTATGGCTTTCGATTTCTCATCTCATTGGACAATGGAATAAATCCCTTCATCGTTTTGGTGAAAGTCACATCATTGCTCTCGATATTTCAAAAGCATTCGACCGAGTTTGGCATCAAATTCTCATGACGAAATTGCTTGCGTTCGATCATTTCTTTTGCGATGAATAGAAAGCTTTCTTTAAAACCGAAAAAGAGTTGGAGTTAAGTTTGAGTGCCCCAGGGTTCAGCCTCCAACCCTCTTCTTCATTTTTACAAACGATCTTCTTAACAAAACTACTGGGCTTCGTTAAATACTAATTCTTTTGCGGACAACAGCACCCTCAGTTTTTCGTGCTTCTTCACAGATAAACGTCCTCAACTTGCGGATGTGAACCACCAAGTGCAATGTATGACTAACTCACTAAATTCAGAATATCTTGCAATGGGGAACTAAAAATTGGTTTGAATTTAATGCCTCTAAAATTCAATAACGTCTTCTTGCATTGAAGCGAAACCTACCCCGTTTTTTGCTTTGTCCGAGGATTTGGCAATCTTTGATAGATACTAATAGCCCGGGCTATCTCCATACACGATTCGCAAACTCAAGTACTCGATTTAGGGATACGCCTAAGCACTACCCCATACCCTGCACTCTTCTACTAGACTCCACTGCCGTTAGATATTACTTCTCGGAGCTGGTTAGCAAATTATGCTATTTTCTGGGAGGCGACCACCTCTGCCTTTCTCACTGCTTCTGCCCTCCGCAATTTCAATTACACGTCGAGGACGTAGGAGCGTATATTGTTCCGTTAGCCTGTGAACTTGTCATGTGGTGGATTAAGTTATATACTATTGGCCGGTTAAAGGACTGCCGTGAAAGACTGCGTACTCCGAGTCTTCATCCATATGTGGACATACAGGATAGAGGGCGAACTATCGTGTCCACATTTGTGTAGTTATTCTCGATAGCCACTGTGTCCAGATAGAGACTGCGTCAGTTGGTAGTTGCAGTTCCCTAATTCTCTCGCTGTGCACCTCTCGACAACGGGAATAAGTTGTTGGGTCCACCTTCCTTTTGTGGAAAATTTCCACTTGGCTTGCCATTGTATTAGTGGTGCTGTCCGCTCTTCCTTTTTTAATTGTTTGTCCTGCTGCCGATCTAGTGTTCAGCTACTGTGCACTCTACTCAGCTCGTCTGCCAGGATGTCGATGGGCAACATTCCTGCTAAAACGAACGCTGCATTGTCTGTAGACTGATAGATAGTCTGTAGACTGATATCAGCATAAGTTTCAATTGTCCTGCTGCAAGTGCTCCTAACCAAATAGGAGCAGCGTATAAGAGGACCGAGCGGACAACTCGTGAGTGTAGCATTCTGGGCTTATATCCGGTGTTAAGGAGCATTCGCGAGAGTGCTACTTGCGTACGTGAAAACTTCTCGCTGACATACCTTATGTGTACTTTGAAGGACAGCCTGATGTCTAGCATCACCCCGATGTATTTCCGCGCCTCCTTGGACTTGATCGTATGACCTCCAACCTGGAAGTGTGCATATACCACACATTGGCGATTGGTTATGACAACTGCCTCTGTTTTGTGGTCAGATAATTTCAGGCCAGCTGTCTCTAGCCAATATTTTACCTTTGAGACCGCAGTATCAGTAGCAAGGTCCACTTCCCTGACCTCCTTTGCCACTGTTACTACGGCAATATCGTCTGCAAAGACGATGACATGCACGCCTTCTGGAAGCGCCAGGCGTAAGACACCTGTATGATGGTGGCTTCCCTGAGTAAAGGTCAGAGGATCGATAATCCCGTTTTGACAATGCGATATCTGATGCCAACGTCGGTGTGATACATGAGCTTCTTGTTGTCATAGACCATGACTATCTTCAGTAAGTAGGACGGTGTACCCATGGCGATGAGGGATCTCCGTATGTGCGTCCAGTTCGCCGAGTTGAAGGCGTTTTTAACGCCCAGCGTGACTACCGCACAGTATTTGTTGGGTCCTCTATCTCTTTGAATGGCTTCTGTAGCCAAGTGTACCACTGTTTCTGTGGCGACAACAGTGATCGCGCTTTCATGAAACCATGCTGATGATGTGCACCGTTTGCCTCCGCCACGGAGTAGTCTGTCGTAAATGATCCCTTCTAGCATATTCCCTAATATGTCTAGTAGACAAACGGGACGATATGAGGACGGTTCTCCCAAAGGTTTTCAGTTTCCGCTGTGAGGGGAAAACGCTTGCAAATAGTTGTTCTCTCTATTTGACCTGGCTGTAATGTACAAGACTGACAAAAACTTGATTACAACTCACACATCTGGGCTGGAGCCCATCCAACTCATCTGCGATTCTTGGACGTTATCCAGAAAGGAGCCTTGAAGATGACACCGTTGTAATGTTTCCTGTCTCTCTTGATTTTATCGATATTTCCACAAGCGATGCTGAGCTGCCGGTTGTATTCCTTCTCTTAAACAATCAATGGAATGCACGTGCCGCTAGGAATGCTTAAATGTCGACATTCTTCCTTTAGCCGTATAACGCGGTGAAATGCTTTAACCAACTCTATTTTTCCCTCTCATTGTGATATTCAGAGATTAACAAACCAACGTGCTGTAGTTTACCTTCGACTTACCACCAGTTGTACTCCTAACTTGGCCTGCCACTCAACTCTTTTACTCTTGATACGCTGTGAGATAAGATGCGAAGTACGGTCGCAGAATTAATGATACAGCTTTGCAAGTCCTTTAGCGCCCTTAAGCTGTCCATAAAGGCATTTATATATGAGCTGACATCGCGTGTAAAGAGTCTGCGTCGATCTACGAATAGGAGCCGGAAGCGCTATTAAATTGCTTCGAGTCTGCCAACACCTAGGCCGTCCTTTTGCTTTAAGCCATCTGTACAGATGTTAACAGTACGGCCGTGATTTTTGATGAGCGAACTAGAGTTCTCTGAAAAAACTGTACAAATAACCAACCGTCAAATTGATCATGGACCGGACAAATTATTCTCCCCCTTACCGAGAAAAACTTTCACTTTTCCTCGGCGTATTTGCAATCCAATGAAGTCCGAAACTCGCGATACGCTGGGCTACTTTCGCACAGACAGCAAATCGATCTGCTTTTAGCCAGCCAATCTGTGGGCTCCTCTCGGCGATCATTTGAATTTCAAAGCAGAACGCAATTGCCTAAGCCCAGCCAAAATCAAAGACAAGTCTATGCATGTATTTCAAAATTCCAGATACTCGACCAAATCGAATGCGAGACAACCGCAACAAATCTCCATCAACAGCAACGATGAGCGATCAGTGGTCACCGATCACCGCCGATCAGCGACCATTGGCGAACGCATTACGGTGGCGGGCGGTGCGGTGCCGATTAAGGCCCAACCCGACAAAGGCCATTAATTATACAAATCTCTCTCTAAAAGCATTGTAACATTAAATGTTCGTCAAATAAATATAAAAATTTAATTCCAGTAGTCGGGCAGAGTATAAATTTCTCCAAAATTTTGCCGATACCGGCGCGGATGCCCGCATGTGGCATTTTTTGTCGGTCTTTTTCGGTGCTTTTTTTATTTTTCGAATCTGAATCGATTTTGAATTTCGAGTTAATCCGGTCCCCGATTATCGGTCGGGAATTTATGGCGTGGACGACCAGAAAAAATTAAAATGAAAAACAACGGACTGTGCGGTGTGCGGGCCGGCCTTTTACGGTTGTATTTTAATATTTCACTTAAGTCTGAAACATGTTACGTTTTAACGAGCAGCGGAGTTTAAAAGATACAGCAGCAACCGCAGCCAGATAAAAGGCAGATGAGCGTGGGGCGCTCTTTCGAAAACAGAAGCTTAGTGGAGCAGTCCTAATGGGATTTAATTCGTTGCATTAATTACAATCTATTCTCGGTAGCTACTCGGAGGGGAATTAAGCTGACTTTTTCTCTTGTTTTACTGCGATCTCGCTTCGCTTTAATGGAGCCGCCAAAGAGCGCTGCCGCCGCGCAGGCCTGAGTGATTGACTAGCACGTGTGATAGACTTGAACTGAATTGATTCGGAAAATTATGCATGATCTTGCACTCTAGCGTGAAGGTTTCACGGCGAATGGGTTGCCATCTCTATTTAATGCCATTTCGACTGCGAGGAGCCGGGGGGGCTTAACTTTTCGGTTCAGAAGCCAAACGATTTCTAGAGAGTTGCCTTATGTGAGGCATTTTACAATGTCTCAGAATTCCACGGTGGCTTCGATTTCGAAATTGTATGTGCATCAAAGTTGGTAACAAAATGCGAACTCCAAAGGTTTCAAAAAAGCGTACATACTATTATATGCCTTCTTTATGATGTTAAATAAAGCAATGGAGACACCATGTTGCAGGAGTTTGCACACTGCACAATTCCTACCATAGGCGGAAGACATCACGTGATTGATGGAACACAGCTAGCCGTCAGTGTGACAAAGTGCTGCTAAAACTTGGTCAGGTACTCCGTCTTCTTCGACTCCGCAGTGAATACTCACAGCACCAGTACTGAGATTGAACGCAGAATAAATTTACACAATCGCTGTTTCCCAAGGCTCAGGTGACAATAGTACAGCCCTCTCTCGAAGGACCATAGTTGACATTGGTATCTGCTATGAGCTTAATCCTATGAGCTTAATCCAGTAGGAGCTACTGCAGACTATTAGATATTCTTCTCTTTATAGCGTTAACTATCGAGGTTGTGTTGTACTACTTTCGCAACAATGTCAGTGACGAACACAATATGCTTAAGGGCTTTATTTTAGTCGTAACGAATTAGGCACAGTCCGAAAGGTTCTTGCGACTTACTGCATATAATATGAATAAATTTACACAATCGCTGTTTCCCAAGGCTCAGGTGACAATAGTACAGCCCTCTCTCGAAGGACCATAGTTGACATTGGTATCTGCTATGAGCTTAATCCTATGAGCTTAATCCAGTAGGAGCTAGTGCAGATTATTAGATATTCTTCTCTTTATAGCGATAACTATCGAGGTTGTGTTGTACTACTTTCGCAACAATGTCAGTGACGAACACAATATGCTTAAGGGCTTTATTTTAGTCGTAACGAATTAGGCACAGTCCGAAAGGTTCTTGCGACTTACTGCTGTCTATTTTGGAGAAAGGCGTACATACTCTACAACGCTTTTAGGAGAATTCCATCATCCTCTGACTGTGAGTGAGAATAAAGGGCGATAGCATGAGGAACTTTTGATGAAGCTGATAGAGGAGTGTGGCATTTCTTTAAATTTCGAAACAAGCCGCGGCCCATGAATCGGTTCTTTCCGAATTTATTCGAAATCAGATTTCGCCCCGCCTAAGCTACTGCGACCAGATGCAAGTTGATGATCGTCAGAGCGTTGAACATAACAAGACATCAGGCCTATAGCCTGGCAAAGTGTGGAAGATGCACCAAACACAAACTACATTACAGCCCAGCGCCCACACAGAGCACACAGAATTCCAGCAGGTTGTCCACCGGGATTCCATAAAGGTATTCAGTCGCCTCTGGCTCCGAGTGGCCTCTTTAAGATATGTTTGCCCATTATGCTTAGGATACGCTCTATTAGGAGCCAATACATTTAGGTGCCGTATGCCGAGGCCGAACATCACACACAAGCACATGCATACAGGCGCACGAAAGACGAGTGATAGGAGAAGTCGGCTCCGATAAAAGAAGCCCATCGGCGCAACAAAGGCCACCGCTTCGATGCGGTGGCCACAGCAGCCAGTAGCTGCCAAGGCACACCATCAGCGTATCACGGTAGCACTTCAAACGTAAATTGCTTTTAACATGATTCTCACTCGGTTGTCCATTCTGAAAGAGATAAACCTTGAGCCATAAGAGACTGCGCACTGTGTGCGAGTGTGTGTGAGTGTTCGGAAGATAGGTAATCCCAAGGGAATTAGTTCCACTTTGAGCCGATATTAAGCGGCAAACCATTGATTGAGAGTGCTCAGTGCCAGTGCCAGTGCCATAGTGAAGTCGATGCGAGTCTGTGTCTGGGATTATCGTTCCTTTTCCGAAGGCACAAATGTGCTGTTGGTCGGATGAAAGGATATTTGAGCGGTTATGTGTGTAATTAAGACGGCGATGTAAATTAGTGGACATTAGAGGGGTATGAACTGTTAAAAGGGGTCAATAATGAGCGGAACGAACGACGTGATGGTAATGGACTGAAGCACGGACGTGATAGTCCTTGTATGTTAGAATTCTGTTTGTGGATCGTTTAGTTTAGGAAGTGCCCGAAACAACAACGAGATTGAAGAATTTCACGGATTGTGGATGAATTTTCAACGTCAGGGGGCAGTACTTCGACCATTTTCACTCTCGGGTCTTTGGCTTGTACAAAAAAATTTGCAGAAGAAATCAGATTTGTTCGCTTTTTTGAAGATTTTAAATTGAAAACATTGAAACATGAGCTTGCCACAGATGCGGTGACATTGCAGTTGTGGTCGTCAAAAATACAACATCTCCAATCTCGAGTGAGTTGAGAAAGTTTGGACTTTTCGAAGAATGTAAAATGCACCGCCATTGTGAGCGTTGAGTTTCAACTCTCTCCAACTCTTGCCCAGCTGTCGGGACTCTTCCTCTACTGTTCTGCGCCCTGTACTTCTCGAACGACCCGATATTCTTCCTTCTTGGGTTAACGGGTTCCACTGCATCGCATGTTTTTTTTTGCTAGGGAGCTGTCGCTTTTTAGAAGTGTATGACCAATCCATTGCCTCTTGAGTCGTTGGCCTGTTAACTCATGGAGTTGTTCGTTTGAAATACGGTTCGGCCAGAAAATCCTTAGTATATTTGCAGCCTTCTGATCCAAGTGCTGCACCCATATAACAGCACGGACTCAACATTGGAGCGAAACAGTCTTAGCTTGGTGTTTACGTCTGCGTATTCAAGATGGTTTAAGTGTGATGAAAGGGTCCATCGAATTCCTCGTGCTCCCAATGACAGAGCAGAGTTAAGGGGATAGGATGCAACCCTGACTGACTCCACTTTGGATGTCTGACAACTTTCCTGTGTGCAGTAAATGACACTTGGACCCATCGTAAGTCGCTTTGATGATATAAGCTATAAGCTTATCTGGGATCCTTCACCTGCGCAAGGCCAGCCAAATAAATTCTCTGTTGACACTGTCGAAAGCTTTCTCGAAGTCGATGAATAACAGGTGAAGTGGCGACCGATATTCTGAGCATTGCGCGATGATGATATGGAGAGAGCGGAAACCCGCTTGCTCTTCATCGAGTGTGCCTTCAAGATGTTCCTTTATTCGCCCTAGAACTATTTGCGCTATTATCATACCACAGGGAGCACACATACGCCTCTCCAATTTTCGCACTGTATTAAGTTTAATTTCTTAGGAAGCCTGACGATTATTCCATTCTTCCACGTTTCGCGAAAGCTTTTTAGCCTGCCAAGCTCTCTCCAATAGTGGGTGCAATAGCTCAGCCGATATTGTTGCTTGGAGCGTTGCAGAATTCGTCCAATTGGCCTATCCACACCACTGGTCGAACAGCTTGGACTTGGTTGAACTTAGGAAGTGACATATTGCATTCTACGCAGCCACTCGTAATAATAATTGACTTAAGTAAACTTGATCGTACATCAGAACCAAACGAAATGTAACCAGAAGCGTTGTAAAATTCCACACTGCTCACAATCTTCTGAAGTAAAATTTCGGCACTAACTGTCATTTACGTGAGTAGGCATCAATTTACTTCGCTCCCACCTCAGTAAGCAATAATGAACGAAGCTTGACGAAACTTAACGAAACTGAACGAAGTGGTTATTATAGTCGCAGCTCATCGATTTTGTACATTGACTCGATTGCATAAGTTGTCTTCTGTGGAAATCCTATGGTTGTGCATCAATCAATCTCACCATTCTCGCGTCCAATGTCTCATGTTCATTTCATATGTCGCCATGGCGCCTTGCCATGAATTCATTCAACTTCATCAGCTTATAATAAAAAAAAGACAACTCACTCGGTATGCAAATCGAATGCAAATTTGTCCAAAGTGAATTAATTAAGGCGCCTCCGTGAACAGAAGCTATTCGCAAATCACTCCTAATGGAATTTTAATAACGAATTAGCGAGCTCTCAAAAGCTGTTGTGGCTGCGGCTGCTGGCACAAGCTACTTTTTATCTCTTTAATGACCCATCAATCTTGCCGCTGAATGTGAAGAAAATCGCTGACAGCTGTCAGACTTGTGCTGCAGACAAGATTTCTCTTGATGTCAGTTCGCTAAATTGAGACATAGCAATTGAACGACTTGAAGAATATAGGAAAGATACCGACCAACTTTGTTGTCTCGAGCTTGGAATTGTATTAATTTTCTGTGGTGGCGCTATAGTGCCGCAGCTTTCTCAATCGGTTTCAGTTTCTCGCTAGCAGTCTTTGGAACTGAAAAGCAGGTTAGCTGAGGTGCACAATAGTCTGACACTTTATGTGTTTTCCTGTGACGCTGAGCTTAGTCTGGAAGCATTGTTCTTCTAAACTTCTGAAACTCATTCTAAGCACCAGCAAAAGGTGAGTAGGCAAGAACATAAACCGATTAGAGATCGTTACTGCTGTAACAATTTTAGTTTTCCAGATAGAAACTGCAGAGACGTGTGTTTTCTTGCTAATATAGTGCCCGGCAATAACAGACAAGGCGCCTGTACATCGACAACAGATGTGTAGGCCATTAAACAGCAATCCCTCTCTTGCTGCATGATATTCTAGAGCACAGTGGTCCAATTAGGTAACCAACCTGTTCCCATACTGAACACCGCTTGCGTTCTACGATGGTCTAGGTTTGACCACAGTAGTCTCGTCTGAATACAAATATCTAAAATTCCGCCATCCCTTGTTGGTATGTGCATATAAGGGCCTGCTTAGAGATTTTGTTCTCTAGAGTTTCCGAGGTGCCCTTGACACCGAGGTGCCCTTTTTTGCCTGTTCGCCTGTTTCAACGGGATTTGACTTTGTCCAGCATCCCTAGAAAACTCTAGATTGTGTTTACTAGATACCTTGACGTTGTAAGAATGACGAGAATGAAGAGCTACGATTGGCAGAAAGAGACGACAGCGAGAGGCACGCGGAACAGACAACTTGTTGCCCGCGGCAGACTTACAGAAAATATTAGAAGCTCTGATTTGATGGCTGAATTCGTTTACATCAAGGATGATTTATGTGACAAGTCATAACGAACAATACCCTAGCTTTGACAAGATCTTGCTAAGAGACTTTACTTTACCCCACATCCGACAACGGATTGCCAGCTACCACATCCTCTCAACTTTCTCAGAATCCATAAAGGGGCCTAGCTATCATCTGATAAATCCACCGTCAACCGGATTAATCACATTTCGATCGAAGTAAGAGACTTCTTCAGTATTCTTAAGACGCAGACTCATGTCAGTTCCTTATCCCAAGCGAAGGAAAGGGCCAACAGAGTTGAGCGAAAAACTACATCACAACAGACAGCTAGGATATTTGCCGATTTGAAAGTTCAACACCGCCGCCTCTACTAGAAGAAGATAGGAAGTTGTGCCAAAGCCATCAAAGCGGCTGCCACTGAAGTACAGGGTTTTATGACAAGATTCAAAACCCCCCGGCTTGACAAGAGACACAAACCTGCTCATGCCACGAATCTAGAAACATACAAGGCAATGCTGCATCGACTCGTGACAGCTGTTGTTGAGCTGGACAGAGAAGAAGGGAAGATACTCGGCTTCATAGATGGAAAAAGAAAGAGCAGCTTAGGCCGGTGAAGTCTACGAATGTTCTTCAGACCACGGCAGGTCTTGGAAAGAACACATCAGCCACGTCTAGCAAGCTTTCCTCGACTTTCGGTTTGAGGTTAGCTGATCATCAATCAATCAGTCAATTTCAATGGCGCATATGACATATATGGCTCGTCTATAGTTCTTCCTCGTCTATGTCTAGACTGTAGAATCTTGTCAAACTCGTCAGTTTGTGCTAGATGAGAAAGGAGGAAATTCGCTGCTCCATTAGGGTCGGTAATGAACTCAACGAGATCTTCCATCTCAAAAGAGGTTGTATTATTATTATTGTTGTTGAGGGCATATTGCACCGCGACCCTTAGATCTAGTGTGCCCCCCTTTCATGCCTTTGCTTTCTTCAGAGATCCCCTCACATTCAGTTCTTTTCAGAATTGTATTGAGGGTTATCGACTCCTGTTGCTCGAAGGTGGAAGAGATTTATTCTTGAGTGCTCTCTCTAAGCCAGTTTCCTTAAGGAATCCGAGAATGAAAGCTAGTTCTAGCTTCAATTCTTTCCCTGATATTAAGTGCTTGCCCAGACATCTTTATCTTTTGTGGGCTAGCGCCTCACAAAATCGGAATTTCGGTAAATTTTGCAGAGACCTATTTCTTACTCCTCGTTTATTTAGGTGCTCCCTGAGTCTATAGCGCCCTGTTGGGAAGCCTATTAGGATACGTAGATTGCTCTTGCTTCTCACATGCCTCAAGCCTCTGTTTTGACCCAAGAGTTTCTTGGCTTGCTTCATGCCATGAGCGTTGTGCCAGGTATCTGTCCGGTTCCTTCTTTCTAGTTCCCTGAATTCTTGACTGTGAACATGATCTCTGTATGGCCAGATATCCAGCAGAGTTTTACTCTGTTACTCCTGCTCGGCTCCTTAAGCTTCTGTGCGCATTCATGATTAGGAGTCTAGTGCCAGGATAGCGGCACGACTGTCCGACATTATTGCTATGTCGCAGTTGGTATATGTCCAGAATGGTGCAGACTTCTGCTTGAAAGATACTGGTGCGTTCGTCCATGTGTTCGTAGTTCTTTGTGCAGCGGCCGAATACTCCTGCCCCTGTTCCTTCATCAGTTCTTGATCCACCTGTATACCATTTTGCCGTATTTCTGCTCAGTCTGTGGACTATGGATTTATTTCACCAGTCCTTTTTGGTGCTGTGCTTAATGGTAAACTTCTTTTGGAAATTTAAGTTCCGCTTCATCCTGGCGAAGAGTGGTAGCTTTTTGACCAATGCATCGAATTGACACGATGTAATGCACCTGACCTATCTCTTCTTTTGCCAATCATTGTTTGCACATTCTGCAACGACTAAGGAAGTCAGCTCTCATAGCACCTCCTTGGTAGCAGCTGGGCAAGTTCTCATGGCCCCTGTAATGCAGAGGCATGCCAACTTTTGTACTTTATTGAGTGACTCTCTTGAACTGATCAGGTTGCTTCTTTTAAACCATGCTAGAGGCCATGATCTAACAATAGGTATGTATATCCAACCTGAGGAGCTTGGACTGCATTAGGATATGCCCGCCAAGCTCCGACAAATCATTAGAACACGTGTCGCTCTCATCTGTGTGCTTTTTCCAGGTGAGTTTGCTGTTTTACTGGAACCCGACGGACTTATTTGTAGGTACGCGACTCGATGTTATGTGACTTCTTTAACATTGTTATTGAGACGATCGTGCAGACATTGTGGCCAACACTAGATACATGATCTTTAAGGACATGATACGACAGGACATTGACGGGATTGGTCGAACATAGCGAGTTGTCAATGAGGCCTTGACTAGCATTGATACGGAAGCCCTTTAAATGTGGCTGGCGACGATCGATGGAAAAACGTAGTATATGCTGTCTTGACAGGCAAGGCATCATCCCAGACCTGCTTTACGAAGAAGACCTTGATCTTTTCGAAAGAAAATTTCTGTGTGCCAATGATCACACTGATGGCGTTGATGGCACCTCGAGGAGATAATTCAAGCGATCCACTACCTAGTCAACAAGTCAGCTTCGGGCTGATGAACCTTACACTCCCAGACATTAGGCCAACAGAACAGAGGTTGCCCGGGTTTATGGTGGGAAGCAGACAGAGATCACACCAGATCAGAGAGCACAAAGAATAACAAGAAACCCCGCCTCCATTCATTTTCTTCACTACATTTTTCAATTTATGGCACTTTGGATGGCCAACCCCGTCGGGCGTGCAACAGTTTGGGCATCGTCGGTATCCGGTTATCCGGAGTTTTCACTCTAGTTTGGTTCAATGTTTCTACAAATTCTGCCTCTTAAGGAAGCTCCACAGACTAGGCCGATTTACAATCCATTTCAACAGACACAGTGTGGATTACTTCTCAGCGACGCGACGTGTCGCATGGAGATAGTCTTTAAAGATCTTTGACGTTTGCTACGAAAATTTCCCTCAAAATCTTTTCTCGAAGGTTCATGTCATGCTTATGGGTTCGATGAAAATGCCGGCGTACCACAGGGCTCCATTTAATGTCCCATGCTTTTTCTTACCTTCCATCGTGTCTCCTAATTTAAGCGCATTTACTTTGCTGTCGATGTTATTCCTTCCAATTCCAAGAACAAAAGGCCATTAACCTTATGCATGGCGACGTCCAAAAGCTTCAGTCAAGTATTTGTTTCTCCCTTGATTCTTCTGCTTCCCACGGCGCGGTTGCTTCGAAGATTGTCCCAAATCTGGATTTGCTTGATTTAATAAAACTACTCTAGAAATGGATGAAATCAAAGTCAGTATAAATTCACCATCATCGGCGATTGTTATCCGGCAAAATACACCCACTTACGCATCTCAACCCGAAAATAGACACCATAGACCCAAATACCCAAGCAGGGTGTGGTCTAATCAGTGAAACCCCTTCACTTCACAGCCATAAACCAAAGCCACTTTGTCCGGCAAAAACGCCGCAATTAACACCAGCTACACGCCAATAAAAAGCCAACCTATTTGCCCAAACCCGTTCGCATTGATTTCCGATGTACACACATATCAGCCCTCGCATCTGGCTCGTTTGACATAAAAGTCGCCTCCGAAAGCCCACACATTAACATCCCTCGGTTAATTAGCGAACCATATTCAAATTATCACCCCGTCCACCTACCGAATGGACTGCAAACCGCCAATTTCATAGCTAAGCTTGTTTATGGCCATCTCCAGGCGGGGATGGAGGCCAAACCAACTGCCGAGATCTAATCGGCGGAGCGGAGCGGCGGCCGCGTCCACCCAGTTCTGCGTTTTAAAAGCTGAAAGCTCGTAAAATCGTTTAACAGATGAACACGTCTTCGCGGTCGTCGCGCTCATTGACCGCCCGAGTGGTGATATCTATTTCGGCGAGTGTTCATTGATCTTGTGTCTGAAATCTGTTTTCATTCTCCTAGATTTGGATTCGCCTCTCTGCATCTCTCGTCATCGCTTGCCTACAACATGAGTGCGGGGCACAGTGAAGGGGAGACGGGGAAAAAATAGTGTCACTTTCGGCGAAAGATCAAAGACGCCCAAAAGTATCTGAAAAAGAAAAGATCAAAAGGGCCGCTAGCGCGAGCACTTCGCAAAGGCAGATTCGGCAAGAGAGCGCTAGTCAAAGTCGAGGGCGATGCGAACCACACAGCACCAGCATCAGAACCTGGCACCGGCACAGAATCGGCATCGGCATCGGCATCGATCGCGATGGCTTTAAGAAGATTTCTGTTCAGCGTTCGCCTCTTCATCCTCCACCTTCGCCACCGCCTCTTTCTGTTACTCTGCCTCGACTCGAGGCTGAGCATCTCTTCTTTCGGTACTTTGTGTGAGTGTGTCTGCCGTTTTTTTGTGTTCGGTTTGAAACCTAATCAGGCAAATCGCAATTTCTACACGCATCTCAATGGATTCGGCAGATTCGGGTACGAGTTCGGTAGCTGGTTCCGAATCCTTTGCATGCTCCAATTCGGTTTGGTTAATTGATTTAGAATTACACCGACACACGAGGAAGAGTGTGTGTGCCAGTGACGATTTGCTACGCATCGAGTGTGTCCCGAGGCTGGCGGGATATGAAAGGGATGCGCCGACACAGAGATTGGCGTGTAATTTCGAATTTTCGAGTCCACCACCTGCTCTTGCATGATTAGTTCCTACTTCACAGCCGCGACGAAAACAGAAGGACCCTTTGTGAGTTATTTTGCTGTGCCCATCTCCCTCCCGGGATCACAGGTGGAACGAAATGAAATTCCTTAGATCCTTCCGACGCCGAGCGGAGCAGAGCAGAGAGGGTCGCAAATCAATTGAAATCGCCATCGTCACCGCCACCGCCACCGACACCGCGACCCACGTCCCTCGTCGCCATCCTCGGTCCGGTTGTTCGGTTAAGTGAATTTTTTCGGGGCGGCCGGCGACAGAGGATGAATAATGGATCGCGTCGTCGGACACCCGACATAGCTGTGAATCATAGTGAATCATCATTTTCATCACCATCCTTGTTTCGCTGGGAATTTATTGGGAGGCAATCCTTTATCGAATCAGCGATGGCTTCGACGCGTAAATTAGACGTTCTGGGACGCGATCGGTGGGTGATTCAAGCTCCCTGCAGGATGTCGCATCCTAATGGTTTTGCCCATCTGCGATAGTGGATCGTAAATCGAGCCGGCTGGACCTGGCCCCGGACAGCCAAACCGCGTCTCCTTGCGGTGATGAGTGGTAAATATTTGCTGGCTACATGCGGCAGTGATCAAATGGATTCCATTTAATTTTGGTTAATTGATTTTAATCTTTGGGAACGATAGTCCGCGGCTTGGGTCAGCACCGCAATATGAATCGGAAATTATTGGACAGCCATTCGATTGATTATTCATGAGCGATTCCAATGAAATTTGCTTTGCTGGTGATAAATGACGTTAACTGCCAGAGACATGCAGAGAGCGAGATAACCGAAAAGTGATCGTTTAAAATTTGACTAAAATCCTTTTTGAATCGTGTTCTTTGTCCTTTTTTCGGTGGTTTCTGACCAGTCTGGTTACGTAGTAATGGCTCCTGCTTCATGAATAGGACGGGAGTGCTTGTTCGACCGCATTCTAGGCGAGCATCGATTGTAGCCAGCTGGCAGTGAGTCGGGATGGACACAGCAATTATAAGGCCGATACTGACTTACTGCGTCCTTGTGCCAATCCATTTGATGGTTCTTACTACAGACGACTGGGTGGCGCAGTTGCAAGTGCCTGCCCTTAGTTGGTGGGGTCCCCGGTTCGGTTCGAATCCCAGTTATCAAATTAACGGCACTGTCTCTGGAGTGGTCAATAAGTGGTAGTAGTCTGACTGTGGGTATACCAATGGACCAACCCGGTCTAAGTGTGCTGGTGAATTCACTAGCAGCCCCCTTCACTACCCTACCTACCCATATCCAATGGCTCCACGCGAAGACGGTCAATTCAAACTATCATTCTGTCTGCATGGCCTAAGGATACCTGCACACAGGACTCTCCCCAGCCGCAGGATGAATGCCAGTAGATCCTATCCTTACTGGCTGAGCAACTTCTATACAGGATGCCTCATTATAGATTATTTTCCTAGAAGTTGGCGAGAGTTCAATGTAATGTTCAAAGCCAAGGCAGGTAAGGCAAGCCCACCACTGCCAAGCATTACTGCCTCTCTTCCTTCTTGCTAAAAACTCTGGAACGTTTCGCAGACATCTACGTCATGGGTCAGCTACGTCGTAGGTGGTTCTCTAAGTCTATGGAAAGCCCATCACACCAATTAGTGTCCACCTCCGAAAAATCCTTGTAGCAGAAAGGAAATTCCTGTGCACTGACGTCTGAAAAACTATTACAGGCGCAAGGTTCTTCTACGACCACTATCAACACCACTATCTCTGGCCCTTATTGACGACTGCAGGGGTTTCTGCTGAAATGGCTGCGATACATGAGGCAGCACCAACAAATCGATCTGCAATTGTTCCGGCAGCTAAGCGGAAAATATTGCCATAACATTGGACTTCTTGAACTAGAAGCTTTAAAGGTTATGCAGAAGTGTCAGTAAGACATCATTGGCGAACACGGTGACTTTGCGTTGGGTACCAGGGCACACAGTCACACAGTCTTGCAAACGATGGATCTGAGCTGGGTGAACCTCCACGTAGCTCCATAAGAAAAAAAACTGGAAGACAAAGCGAAGACTCAATGGCTTGGTCTGGAAATTAGAGCCACAGCAAGGACCCTGTCGCCGACGCACGCTGAGCAAAAAGAGATCAACATCACTAATAAGAGTCCTTACCGGGCACTGTGTCAACGCAACTGCACATACCACACGACGACTGTTGAAGGACCTTCAAATATGAGGGAGAAGGTCTGTCCTGGCCTAAGTCTGGCACTTTAACCTAACCGAGTCTGTGAGCCAATGGTACACAAGAAAGGAGCCCAAATTTTACTGCGCCAACTACAGAGTATCCCTCTATACGACTCCTATACGTAATGTACAACATTCTTTCTGTCTTTATCTGTGCCCGCGTGACACCGGGAAGTCCAGATCTTCCCGCTACGGCAGATAATGGGAAAACCCTAACATATGCTAATAGACAACCACCACACATCTGTCGATTTAAAGGCAGCATACGACAGCTCACATAGAGACTTGATATACAACGACATGTCTAGAGTTTTGACATTCCTGCCAAACTCGACAGACTGAGCAGGATGACTATGGAGAACTCTCGCTTCTGCATAGAGGTCGGTAACGAACCAACCGAGGGCTCCAAAGTCAAAAAAGGTTTTAGACAATGCGATGCGCCTTCATGTGACTTTCTTAACATCATTTTTGAGAAGGTCTCAATCGTCAACGGAAGAGGCACGACCTGGCAAAAGTCCGAACAATTGCTGGCAAACGGGGACGGCGGATAAAGAGGCGTGACAGGCGTGTATATGACCTTGCTCTACTATGCAGAGACATGGACCATATCCAAAACGGATGAAGAGGCTCTTGGTCTCTTTGAGAAAAAAGAATTGGCGTTGATGCTAGTTGAAGAAAAAAGCTTGTTTTGAGGAATTGGAGATTGATGGCGACAGATCGTCCCGGCTAGAGAGACACGTTGGGCAGCCTTTCATCTTTTTTGTCCGGCCAATCCCATCGCACCTCCTGGATGGCGGTGAAATCTGCCTTATAGGCTTCTAGGGTCACCGCGACTTCATCGGCTGCACGTGGTCTGTTAAGGGACCTTACATTCCACGTGCAGAACCGAAAGTCATTGTTCTTGTCCCGTTTGCTGGGGTCGTCAACAGTCAATTCGCCCGTATCCGAGGAAGGTTTGTGCTTCTAAACTAACTTTTTTTTCGTGGTGTGAAAGTTAACCCCACGCACAACCTCCAACTGGGACGACAGATCCCTTTGTTCAGTCCCCGGACAAAAGGGTCTGGAAAGGACCCGGTGTCGTTTGGCCACCCCCACAAAAACAGTGTCGGTAGCCTCTTCCAGTCAATGAGCGACGCCGTTGGCCCCAAGAAAGCACTCACCTATTCCAGGGTCCCAACCTGACCTGGGAAACCAGGTAGCTCCCGTTTACCGGAGTTGTGGATGCCGCCGTTGTCCTATCAGGTAATCAGCTCCTCAGTCGGCATCCTATAAGAGGGATGAGATTTGGTAGGCTCAACATTTTCTAATTCAGTTGAATTATTGAAGTTGATTAAAATACCTAGACGAAAACGCATTTTTTTGGTATAATTCCGTTTATGGCACTCTGGACCTTAAAATGACACTTTTTGGCATTTGGTCCTGTTCGGCAGGTGGCCGATGAACACCTCGCACAGTCAGCTGCAACTCGGCTTGTAAGGGCGATCAATCCAAAAGCCACGATGGCAAATACCTTCTAGGTACAAATTCTATAGTCTGTGTCGCATGTCACTTCCTGACTTTGACATTTCTCAACTCATGAAGCGCTCTGCGCTGCAACTTTCTAACTCAACAGTCTTGAGGATTGTGTAAGGCCGGAGCGAAATGATAAGATCGTAAATCCCTCTCGGATGTAAACAGTAGGAGGCAAACAGCGATACATGAAGACGACAGAAGCCTGGACAATGCCAACAAGATTGTGACATCAAGCACAATTCTAAGAAAGTTCAAACTTAATTTCTTAGCGTTAAAAGTGCACGTCGCTGTCCATGCGTTGACATAACCAAATCATGATCACGAGACCTGCCAGCCAGGCAACTGACTTGACTCACAAAAGTCTCTTCAACAGGGAGGATCATTGATGCAGGGCCATCCCTTTCCGCGGTGATTGAGTCGTCCCATATAACCAAAACTTGTGTGAAGCGTGCCATCGCTGTCCTCACGATCAAAGCAAATCTAATTGGAAAGCACTCACGAATCAAATGACCACTCTGCGCCCAAACGTTTTATCGTTTCGAAAGAGACGGATCAGAAAAACCCATAAACCAAGCACGAATGTGTTAATCAAAACAATTTCCACCCAAGAGGGCCGCCCGAACGATTTTCCAACAATTCACCCACAAATCTCCTTCCTTCCACTTATCCCCAAAAAAAAAACCGAGAAAATCTGGGCAAGTCTCCCACATCACCGCCTCCCGGTCCCCAAATTCGAATCCAATAAAAAAAAACAGAAATGAAATAATAGAAAGTAATTACGGCCCAAATGAAAGACGTACCGCCGAAAACGAATTAAAATCTATTAGTGCGCTATTATGGGTCTTAACGTCTCCCTCCCTACATTATCCACAGCAAACTCCAGTGCTGCCGACACACCACTCCCTTTCTACGAGAAGGCATCACTGCTGCCGCCACCAGCAACAGCAACAACGACTGAACAGATTTGCCGCGCTCTCGACAAAGTCCACTTCAATTCAGTTACGATAGCTTCTTGAAGAAATCTCAATTCGTGTATCTATCAGATACAAGGCGCACTACAAATCCCCCTACACAGTTGTACCGATTAGACGAGCAC
The DNA here is from genome assembly GCA_905231855.2 of Eristalis tenax. Taxonomy (NCBI): domain Eukaryota; kingdom Metazoa; phylum Arthropoda; class Insecta; order Diptera; family Syrphidae; genus Eristalis; species Eristalis tenax. Next base: position 17,209,064 of record HG993126.1, on the reverse strand, counting down.
CGGCCGGTTCTCCCTCCGTCTCCCCTGGCTTGGACGAGTGTATTCCTTGGTCACGATAGTAAACAAAAACATCGGCCACCACACAAGGGACAGCACACACCCAATGGGACGACAGCGCGGCACGGCGCGGCGGCGGCATGGAACGGACAAGGAACCAACGACGAGCCTATTATTCCCACACCGACTGACAGCGCGGCGGCGCGGCGTCGACCGTTCAGCCGATCAACCCATCGACTGATCGCCAGATCGGTGTAATCAAACCATAATCTCTGCATTAAGGCACACGCCATTTCGAAGATCAAACGTGATGCCGACAAATTTTCTGCGGTTGCGCGCGCGCTCTCTGTCCCTATCACAAGATGGGCCAGTCTCGCGTGGAATTGGTGCGCCCAGTTTCCTGTCTCTTTCTCCCGATGTTTGGTCCAAGTCATGATCATCATGGACATCGAGCGTCATCATCTTTGCGTTGGATGTGCCCCGTGAGACTGTGCCACTGCGTGGCCTTTGGTCTGCAGTGGGGTGGCTCTCATTATGGGCTTGGTGGACACATTCACACCGTCATCGGTGGGACAAGTTGTAAGAGCACTGCACGCCTGTCATCCGTGCTGTGGAGAGTTTTGTGGGAACTGACATGACAACGGGAAGTATTTATGAAGGGACACTGGAAATAAAGCTATCAAATTGACGAGAAGACATCGTTCATGAGGATCGTGCTTGTTGGCGGTCTTTAGATGCGTCTCTTTTAACATTTTAAGGGAATTTATAATTCATTTCGTTTGTCTTAAGCTGGCGCATGGGACCATGGCAAGCGTTTGGCGAAAAGAAGCGGCCACCAGTCACTGCCCTGTGGGGTGCCACAATTCCAATGTTCCAGCTTGATTCACAGAATTGCTTGGGAGTTCAATCCAATGGCACCTAAAACGTATTGCTGAGTTTCTTGTTATCTGAAAATCTATCGGAGACCACCGACACGTGAACGACCTAGGTCTGTGCCAATCGAGCCTTTCAATCGTCGCGCTTCTAGACCATGTTTCCTTGAATCTGTGGCGGTGAAAGTTCGTTCCTCTTCTCTTTATCATTCCAGGAGGCAGAATAAGAATAATTCTATGCCAGAAGGCAGAAAGTCTTGCGTAAGTTTCTGTGGTTGGTTAACTTGCTAACCACTCGTCTTCCTTTTATCCAAACGATGTACTTGGAGTTTCAACGATGTACTTGGAGGGTCTTACGACATCTGAACAATATTGGGCTTCTGTGGCACTACAGTCCGGGTCGATCTGAGTCTCTCCAGCTGTGTGTACCCTTCATTTCTTTAGCATTTAATGGCATGCCTTTCGGTCAGAATAGCAAGGGCAGACACAAGTCATCCCATTTCTGACACATTCTGTCCACAATCCACCACAAAGCCACACACTCTCGCATTCGTTTTATCTCGATCCGCTTGCCAGATCAGATTCTCATGATTTGCAGAATTAGCCTGCGAACCAATTCAATTCTACCTTTGAATCGATTATTTGTTACGTTCGTCTGCCTTAAGCCGCACCATCGCCCGCCCGCAATCACCGCCGCGATCGTATCGTGCCGCTGAGGGCCAGTTAACGATCGTTTCACCCTTTTGCTCGTAAAAATAATACTTAATCCAGTCCAAATATCAAAAACCGATCGTTATTAATTTTTTATTGTTTGAAATTCTCTCGCAAGTTGTCCGCGTTCAGATCGCGCTTGTTGCTGATGTCTTAACGTGTCCTGTCGCTTTGGTTAATAATTTTCTCGTGTTATAAATGTTTTTTTGCCGTTGTTGCTTGTCTTTTATTTGCTGCGTCCAGCTGCTGCCGGCGTCAGTGAAGTGATGCAAGGCAAATTAGTTAGCTGCACTGGATCTGGTGATCACAGTTCGTCGGCACAAATGAAAGGAAATCTCTCTCGTAATGTCATGTCATTAATTGATTTTTTTTTTTTTCAGAAGAATTTCTTTCCGACTTTTTTTTTATAGCTGTAGGTTTCGTTTCATGTTTGTGTCTCAGAGCATCCATGGTGTGAAGTTTGTTTGAAGTTTTTCTTCATTTCTTTTCTTTTTTCGGTAGAAAATAAGAAAATATGTCCAGACGATCGCTATGGAGTGGGCTCTTAAGGATGGTTCACATGCACTGGCTTACACGGTGGATTGTTGTCGACTAAAGGCGAGAGGAGTGCAGGATTCATCTATGGTACTCATTGGAAAGACTGACTGCTAGTGGAGACTTAAGGAAAAATTGTATTAGAACTCGATTCGCAGTTCAACTGATCAATGTCAAAAAGCATGACCAGCGAAATGACATTGGACGACGAGCCACACTGCGAAGCACATTGCGAGTCGCACGTTTTAGAGAAGAGGAAAAAGCTGTCTTCCGGAAGCAACATTTTTGAAGAGCTAGGGGATTTAAATGCGGTCAATTTAAGATGAGATTCATATACTTGTTGGGATTCATGCACAAATCTGGTTGGTTAAAGTTGAGATAAGAAAGGTCTCCCATCATCAGTGAATCGCAAAGGCACCAGTAAACCTGTCTAGCCTACGTCCGCTCATCCATCAAGGAGGCAGTAGAAACTTAAGGCGGCCAAGGACCCCGTGTTATGGAAGCGAGTTGGAGCGGAAAAACCGCGAAACCAAAGCAGCACACCAACGACGCTGCAAAGAAAACCAGGGCAGCTCTAGAGTAAACGCGACCACGAAGACGGGCGGAAAAGGAGGCAAAGGTTTCTTGCAAACAACTCACCTTGTGGATATCGAGGAGCCTCAGGACAAACAGAAAATGCGAACCAAAGGCAATATCTAGCAGCAGGCTTTCAAATGTGGATCTTCGCAGTTATGAGAGTAATCTTGTTAGCGACTCGCAGGGACTACGGATGCATTTAAGAAACAGCTTACTCATCGGCATTTGAAACTAAGCAATTCCAACTCCAGCCGATACAGTAGTCTTACTGCCTTGCTCGGAATAAGCCAACATACAATGTAGAACAAAATCGGCCTCAGACACGGTCGGCCGATGACGGCAAGCTAATCTATCTGCACTTGCTGGGTGAAGCATTTTTTAACAAGAAATTATATACTTCTGTGTAGAAAATTGCGGTATGCTTTGCGACCAGCTTTTCACTCTAAGAGTGGTACTTGAGAAGGCTTGGGAGTATGCCAAACCCATCTAAAGTTGTTTTGTGGATTTGGAAAAGGCATACGACCGAGTTCCTCGAGGTAAACTCTGCAGTGTTCTACAGGAGTATGGGATTGAAGGTCCTCATCTGAGGGCCATTCAGTCTCTATAAACAAACTGCAGCAACTGTGTTCGGGTTAACGGTGCTAAATCGACATCTTTCACCGTGAGTGAACTAGACTTCGCCAAGGGTGCGTCTTGTCACCTCCCCATTTCATGGACTGGATGTTGCGTGGCAGCCGAGGCGAGGAATGTTTCACATTGGAAGAGTTGAGGGTCAGTTGGATGACTTGGTTATCCTCACATCTTCCCAGACGGAACTCCAGCGCGCACTCGATAGGTTTGTGGCCGAATGTGCTGTTGCTGGAATGAAGGTCAACGTGGACAAATCGGAGGTTATGGTCATCTCCAATGCGATCTACAGATTAGTGGAGTCCCATTGAAGCAGGTGAAGAATTTGAAGTATCTCGGGGTCTTTTTCACGAGTGATGGGAGGAGTAATGCTGTTGGATTGGTCAAGCTAGTTCAATTTTGAAGCTTGGTAGATCTGTTATCAGGAAGGAAGAATGGTGTCAAAGTGGTTTTCACCTCAGTATTTGTTCCAACTCTCACCTATGGTCATGAAATTTGGGTAATGACCGAAAGAATAAGATTGCGAATACAAGCTGCAGAGGTCAGATTTCCCGTGCTGTTGTGGGAATTACTCGCCGGGATAGGGTGGGAAACACGGCAGTGCGCAAGGAACTCAACATTAAGGATCTGCTTCTTCGAACGGAGAGGGCTATGCTTCGTTAGTTTGGTCACGTGGCAACAACTACTTCCGAGACAGGCGTTGAATGCTATTCTATCAGGTAGTCGACCGCGTTGCAAACCCAGGACGAGATGGTTGGACCAAGTCCAAAAACTCGCCTGGTTACGCTTGGGCATAACTCCTGATGAGTTAGAGTCGATGGCGGAGGATCGAGTTGCCTGGAGATGCAAGGTTAACCCCCGCTACCCCTTTAGTGAAGCATGCGGGTCAGAAGATGATGATGATGATGGTAAAGAAAAGGAACGTAAGTGCGCATTTAGTTGTCTTGGAAGCGCCTTAAAAGAGCTACAATAAATGACATTTCTACTTCCGCTGATACAAGTGGTGCCCATTTAAAGCTTTCACCATCAATGTCTTCTGGAAGCTTGGAATTCACGACGTTCATTACAAAATTTATCTGCTCAATAGTTGCATTGAAAACGGCGGTAAACTTCTTCATGATTTCTTTTGCAATCGGCCCCTTTTGCCTTTTTCAAGTTTTCTTAAATGTTGTACAAAACCGGCAACACTTTGCCAATTGAACTCATTTTTTTTTCAGTTCCAGTAACGAAAGAGTTTTTTCTTTCTTCGAAGCCATTGCTTGCTGGTGCTTTGATCTCTTGATATGCTGCTCAATAATATATATTTTTTTCATGATTAACTTCTATACCACACAATTAGCATAAAAGCACTTTTTCGTCGGATAAAAATTAATCTAGTCCAAATTTCAATACAAAATTTTTTCAATTTTGGTTCCTCTTTGCAGGCCGTTTTATGCATATTAGCACTTTAATTAATTTTTTTTAATAATTTTTAACTAAAAAACCCTCCGAGATACCAAACTAGATTCTTAACTTCTTTCTGGTTTACAAATAATCAACGCTACATCTGTGTGAAGAGTGGAGCGTTGCAAATAACGAGGGTGCCTTTTGGTTTTTGCCCAATGCTTTCGGTCCCTTGATATATTCGTTAATCGCCAAAATTGTCGCATTTGGGGTCAAGAAAACCCACGAGTAATTGATGAGAATAAGTGCATCCACAACGCGTGCCTGTTTGGTGCGAATTTGGGCTGGATGCATTATCGGACTATTCTTATTCGAAAATGGGGTTCTTCAGGCAGTAGCATTAATGGTGTTCGTTATCGGGACATGATAGCCCAGATGATATAGATGTGACCATAATGTGGTTTCAACAAGACGGTGCCACATGACATACAGCCAGAGAAACAATTTAAGGAGTACATGACGCATTTCCTAATAACAGTTCTTTGTTTAGTCGACTCCTGAGCAGAGGGTGCCAGGTTCGAGCCCCGAAATTACCAGTCCTCAATTTGTGTGTGCTTTTAATGCGTCTATGACTTCAGATATGCGTATGACGTAGTGTGAGTAAGATTCAATGTTTGCACAGATATACATTCACCCAAACTCGGATTTTCCTCCATTTTTTTGGCGAACACGCTTTGAGAAGAGTTAAATATAGGCAAAAAGGCAGAAAGAGGCAAAAAAGGCAATAACGGTATAAAAAGGCAAAATAAAATACATATATTTGGAACCTATCGTCCGATTAACCAAACCAAAGAGAGGCAAAGTTAGCAAAATCATATCCCTAATAATGACGAAATCAACGCCTGCTAACCAGCGAGGAGACAAAAAGAAGACGACTAAAAAGAGATAGAACAACAGATGTGGCTATTTAAGAACTGCATACAAGTAAAATTTTAATAATTATGGTAAACATTTTTAATTATTGTCGTCTGGTAGCATATTCCGGGCGTTTTTCGGGTACTGCTCTTTTCAAACGTCAACGGCACACCCTTCTGATGCCACCAAATACAGAGTATTGCCTTCACGCCGTGGATATTCGGCTTTGCCGTTGATTTGGCTGGTTGGCCGGGTTTCACATATGATTTTTTGTGCTTGGGGTTGTCGTAATGGATCCATTTTTCATCACCATTAACAATCCGATGCAAAAATTACTTCCTTTTGTGGTGTCGTGTTCGACATATTTCAGTGAAAAGGAAATTATTGTTGTTTACGCTTCAAATGAATGACATATACTGAAATGACTTACAATGACAGTAGCTTTCCAACGCATGTTCCAATGGAATAATACAAGTTACGCCATCTCTTAGCAAACCGCACGAATTAAGATGTATATATACCATTCGGCATTGGTTATAGCCCACAGGATTTTTGAATGGGTTAGTAATTGATTTGTCTTTGTTATTTATTTATAATTCAAAGTCAGTCTGTTGTCTTTATTTTTTTATAATTTGAACTTTCTTTTTTTTTGTATGACGTTTCCATGTTAGGAGTCCATGTACATTCCATGGTTTGTAGCTACTTTTTCCATTGACATCATTTTGTATTTCAAGAAAAATGTGTAACAATTGGTCTTTTCTAGAAGAAAAAGTTACTTGATCTGTTTTACCTGGTTTATTTGTATATGCCGATCTTCAAACCATTAGTTGTGCGATCCACCAAATGTTGAAGTAGTGCAGTTGCTTCGTCTAGATCGAGATGGATCATTAATAATATAGTATCGTCTCCAAATGTCGCTATAAGAGCGGAAGATACTATGCGCTCTTATAAATGGTACATATGTCAGCAGTGAATAAAGGGTATAGTGTTGTTCCCAGGATACTTCCCTGAGTCTTGTAGATGTTTGATGATTCGTCTACATACTTTACATAGAAGATGCGTTAAGCGATGTAGCTTTCCAGCAGAAGGTAGAAGTCAGTAGGTAGCATGCTTTGAAGTTTTTATAGGATACCCAGGTATTAATTTGTGTATGGGCAGTAAATGTGGGTTGCAACCGGTCGAGAAGAACTTTTTCAAATATTTTAGATGGTATGGGCAGTAGGCTTATTGGTCTATATGACTTTGGTTTTCTTGTGTTTTGGTGTAGCTATTATTTGTGCAACCTTCCACGTTTTGGGGTAGTACTTCCACCTGATCATATTATTATATCAACGGAAACCGGAGACCCCTTCAGACTTCGTAAACACCACTACTAGGTGGTTCACTGAATGCAATCCTTCCACATTTGGGTCACATCCTAAAAATGCAACCAGACCTCATGGACCCATCATTGACCCAAGAAAGAGCAGCCAAAGACTAGAGGCTTCTAATATCACAACAGCCGCATTTCAAAAGACCCTCACCCTCATCGCAGCTTCAAACAACACACAACCCGATCTGCATCGAGTCATCTATCAACTTACGTCTAAGCGGTAAGCGGATTGCACGCATATCGGTCCGTCATTCAAACGCCTCAGTCATAAAGAAACGTCTCTCATTCCGTCGGAAGAAAGAAGGACACCTTGTCTTGAATGCAAACAATTTCCAAAAGAAACAAGAAACAAATGAAAAAGAAAAACGCAACAAAAAGCAGAAAACCCTCAATTCCTGTTGCATTCTCACAATGAACGCAAAGGGAATGCAAAAATGACGAACAAATGAAAAATCACAAGCAACAGAGCAACCAAAAGATGAACAAAACCCAACAGACAACAACAGCTGTTGCATCAGGCGTGTAAGGAACTTGTGAGCCATGAGCGGTCCCTTTCATCCCGACGTTCTATTGTTTCTGTATCAAAAGTCCACTATTATGTAAACAGTCGGCCTCTTTGATCTCCACCGCATCAAAGGGTGCCGCTCCCGTGTACTTCCCTCTCCTTCGCACTCAATCACCTCTTCCGAGACACAGATATCTGTGTCCCTGTCCCCACCGCAGCCGCACCGCTCCACGCCGCCGCCGCTCTGGGCTCTTCACAGCGGCTCTGTCCAAATCCCCGAACAATGCCTTGGACAAGAAAAAAGAAAACTGCTCAAATCTCCGACGAGCACACAGAGAGCCGCCGCGCATCATCATCGAGGCTTCGAGAGCGACCAGCGACCACCACTGGCTGGCACTGCCAGCACCTCCGTTGCGCCGTGCCGGCAGAGTCTTGGGCGATGGACCGATGGACGGCTGACTCTGGTGTGGCGGAATCCAGTTCAATTTGTTGGCAGCTCGCTCTAGTGATCTTTGCTTTTGATCTTCCACTTCCGCTTCTTCCGATTCCCTTACACACGCACGCACATCGGCTGCGGTACGGTGCCGTGTGGCCACTCGTTCGCGTGTGTGTTTGTGAACATGCCCCTGGCACTTCATTATCATTTATTTATTTATTATTCCTTGATGAACTGGGAAATAATTACATCAACGCTACTCGCGGTGAGTTTCACAGGCTGTGAGTGTGGAAGGATGTTCTTTCGGAAGACGACGAGGACGGCAGCGTCGGCATCCTGTATCCTCTTCGGAGTTCCAGTTCCAAGCGGCTGCGTGCTGAGCGAGCTCACCTGATTTACGAAGGAGTTGTTTCTTTATGACGAAAATAATGATGATGGTGCTGACGACGGACGAGGATGCACATTGGTCACTGCGCGTATGTGTGCATGTGCTTGTGGATGTCCTCCCAGGCAAAGGATAATTGAATTTCACGGATTATCTGTGTGCACATTGTGTGCAGCAGGTGCTGAAATCAGGTCGACCGATTATTTATGACTCGCCATGGTTTTGCGCATAAAAGACAATCTCTAGCGAAAGAGAGCGGCAAGGAGAAAGGGCATCTTTTGCAGAAGATGAAGGGCAAAAAATTTATTACGATCGCATTAAGGCATTTCTTGTTCTTCCTTTACGGGCCACTGGGTACAGTGCCTTGGAGAGTATTCTTCGCTTTTGTTTTTCTCATGGGAAACGCACACGTAATTACTAAATTAGTGTCGCTTTAGCTGAACGCCTCTGCCTCTGACGGTAACATGTGGTCTACAGGGTGGACACGATTGATGATGGTTATTTAATTTGTTGCGCATGTCTTTATATTGGAGTGTTCGACAGGAATCTTCGACCTTTGCCAGTCAGAAGGCAGAATAAAATTGTTACACTCGTCAGCTAGGCCGATATGAGCAAGAAGAGATCGACCTTATTGATCGGGTTTAGTATCAACGACGTACGTACACTAATAGAAGTCCTTTCCTGGCACGGTGCCATTGGTACCTACAAATGCGATGCGACATTCCGACATTCCGTAGACCGACTTTCGCAGAAACTTCAGAAATGAGGAAGAAACAGAATACATTCAACGTCTGCTCTGCGAATGGCAAGCCTCAGCAAGGCAAAGAAGATATTTGTTTAAGAAAGCACTTCTTCACAAAGCTTTGGGTCTTAAGCGGTGTTTAATGGGAGAACCTCCTAAGATTCGCAAATGAATTTGGTTGGACTACAGTAGGTCTCACGGCCGTGGATCAGTTAGACTACGTTCTCGGTTTATGGTCCTCGGAGTTCTCACACTCCGAGAACGTAGTCTAAGTGATCCACGGCCACAAAGACGTCAGGGCACCCAGTTAATTCGCAGTGCTCGTTCTTGTCAAGCATTAGCAAAGTATATCCCGGGGGATATACACATGAAACACTGCCAGCGGTATTCACACTTATGTGGGAGCACTTGCACAATGCTTATATACAACGATGCAAGTTTTTCACTCGGTGTCCAGGCCTAAAGTCCAAGACACAGGCAAAAGTTGCATTTTGGAAAACGTAGTCTAAGTGATCCACGGCCACAAAGACGTCAGAGCACCCAGTTAATTCGCAGTGCTCGTTCTTGTCAAGCATTATCAAAGTATATCCCGGGGGATATACACATGAAACACTGCCAGCGGTATTCACACTTATGTGGGAGCACTTGCACAGTGCTTATATACAACGATGCAAGTTTTTCACTCACACTAAAGTCCAAGACACAGGCAAAAGTTGCATTTTGGAAAAGGCATTCTATCAGCAGGCATGCGTCCAAAATGTCGCATGTTCTCCCATCACCCAGCAAGTGATGTCACTGAACACTGAAAGCCATTTTTATAGTTTTAAGCATACTTCGGAGCAGTTGCCGCTGTGAAATGAGTGCTCGTCGACAACGGATAACTCCGAGAAAGTCTTCGGAGATAGAGATGCATAAGCATCCCTAATGCTCCGACACTGCAAATCGCACTCGTAGACCTCTCGGCAGTGAAGTGATCAGAAAACCTAACGAAACTAATCGAAGTAGTTAATATGACCGTAGTGTATCATTTCGGTACTCGATGTGACTTACTTAGTATAAGCTCCTATAACGGATAACATCTTTAACAAAAGTGAACGAAACTCAACGAAACTTAACGAAACTGATCGAAGTGGTTATTATGACCAGAGAGCATAATTTCTTATCTCTATTGCTTCAGTTGACTAGAGTCTCATTCTTTTGCCTATACTCTTGTTGCTGTCTGCCGTATACGTTATCATCCACTTAAGTCAATTTCTATAATTAAAGAGATTACAACTGGGTCCACGGTTGTGTTGTTTAATGGGTAGCTCTAGTCTCCGTAAGCAGATGGTTTTTCCATTTGATCCGTATGAGATCACTGGGTATTAAGCTAGGACCAAAGAAAAAATCCGACGACATTCCACCACATGACAAGTCAAACTCAATCTGTTCCCCTCTATTACGAATGGATACACTCGACTCACCCTGTGTGCCTGTCATAATCATCTTGCTTCCGTATTTTTTTTCCGATTCCCGAATGACAAGCGAAGATAAAACCCATGTTCTTCGTAATCTGTGTGTCCGTGCGTACTGCTCGTCCTCGTTTTTTTATTGAAATCCGTATTACGCGTGTTATCATGTTTGGGATCACCTTAATCGAATTTCGAAAGTGCTTCTGGTTTTGGTTTTACCCGTCGGCATGCAGCTTCTTCATTTTTCAATATTCCTGCTGTCAGCGGTGACCTGGTTTGAATTTCAACGAAAACCGTCCGAAAGTGTAGATCATATACTTGTGCGACAATTGCCCGATGGAAATAAGTAATGTGTGTGTGATCAAATGTGGTTCTATTGAGTGAGGCAATCTGCTATTCTCTCTCTCTATCTCTCTCCACCCCGCCGGCGTTGTTATCAGATCAAAGCCATAAAAGCCCCCCAACTTCTGATAGACAACTTGCCACAGTCGGCAAGATCTTTCCACGTCCTTTTCAGTTGATTTTCTCAAAATTCACAAAAATGTCGCGATCACCTTACCAAACATCCAAACATCCACCCACGCATTCAACAACATACCGAGAAGCAAAAATAACAAAAATCTGTAGTGCAAATAATAGGACCGAATGCAAACACAAACACAAGACTTTTAAACAAAGCACAAGCCGCGCCGCCCGTGCATATGAATTAAAAAATTAGTGAACGCACAATCGTAAACTTGCCGCTCAAATATTGACCATGGGACGGTGAAGGGGGTTCGGCAAGATAGAGCAGCGAGCAGCATCCAGACATGCCAAGGAAACCGTGCGTCGCGGTCGTCGTCGTAACTTGCCTCTAATGTCTCAATGGCCAAACTGAACCAGTCGCGCAGTACCAAATCGCAGCGAGGCAAGCAACAGATAAGAGGAGACGCACTGCGGTTCGACAAGGCGGCGGGCGCATGCAGGCCCGCTGTGTATAACCAACGAGTGTGTGTTACCAACCGCAGCACAGTGGGATTGCGATGAGATTTTTTTTTTACAGAAAGACAGTCACTTTTGGTGGGAGTCAAAAGATGAAGCTGTCTCTTGTACAGTGGAAGTGGCCATGAAGATGATAGGTCTAGCAGGCAGTTCCAGCTAAGTTCCCAAGGGAAGAGAAAAAAACGTTGCCTCAGAAAGCATGCAAGGAAATATACGCCAGAATTGCAGGAAGAGACCAAATATGGTTGAAGACAGCAAGAAAGACACAACAAGTTGTCTTAAAACCTGCGGGCCTCTTGGTCAGCTTTGTCAGAACTATCATTTTGAGGTCCTCCAAAGATGCCACTTTGCTCCATGATTCTTTCTTCGTGTTTTCAATGATGGAGAACAAATTTTGGAGCAACCGCAACTAATTTCATGCTCAACCTCAAAAATGTATTCGCAGTCATTCAGTCGCGCTCAATAGTTGTTGGTCTTCAGTCTACAACAAGATGCTGACCAAAGGCGCTTTGATCATTTAAACCACATCACTGGATCCACTTAGAGAATTAAAGGATTTCCTCAGGAAGGGTTGAAGACGGGAGGTACTACCAAGTCTGTATTACCCTACAGTCGTGTTATGGGCGCTTTTTGTCCCGACTGGATGGGGCCTGCAGTTGTATGTCCTCTCCGTACGACGAACCTTAAAAGAAGCTTCTTTAAGACATGTAAAGTCGGTCACAGGACCAGTCCATAGAATTAATTTAAGACCGTTCTCTTCAGACCTCAACTTCAAACGAGTCACACACAAGTGGATAAGTACTCAAACGAGACCATGCTCCACTCTAAGCCTAAAGTCACAACTCTCAATTTCAACGCGTTATCCAACCCAATTTCATATTTGTTTTCTGTAAGCCCTCCTCTCCCCGTAAACCCTTCCGGCGAAGCTTTTAATACACTTTCCACCACCGTTTGTTCTACTGTACAACTTGCGGCGGCACTTTCAAGATCAGTCCTCTGAACCATGTGGAAAAACAAATGAAAGAAGAAAAAACGGAAAAACAAACTGGTGTGTTGCCTCCGAATGCAATTTGTAAGTACGGCAGGTTACATTCGACTCTATTTGCCGTACAACATTTGTGTGCACAACAAGAACCGCGACGGCACCACACAAGAGATTAGTAACAAGCGCACTTTGGTGTTACGTTGCGGTGTGCATTGCTACACGCATGCGCGCAACCTTGTTTTGATATGCTAGAGTCTACAGTGAAGTTTATTTGTTTTTGCTTTGCTTTGTTGGGGAATGCTGGGGAATAAGAAATTATTTAATCCGAACGAGGTATTTCTTGCCTTAGTGAGTTAACAGGAGATGTTGGTGGACTTTCAAGTAAATGGGTTAATTTTAACGATAAATTTGAAGTTTTGATTTAATTGAGCTTCTTCTTCTTCGAGTGGTGCTACAGTGTGTGACAGAACTGGATCATTCCAATCCTAGAACGCTCTTACGCAATATTGGACACCAAGTTTGTTGATGTCCTCCTTCATTTGTACACGGCATCTTATCCACGTGCTCTGCATGGGCTATCCAAGTTGTGTTGATCAGTAGCGGCTTTGATAGGATCATGATTCTTGGTTCAATCCTCAGTGGCAGATGCCAGCAACTCTAACTGGGTCAGGACCGCATGAAGATAATTTCCTTCGAAGCGACTAAGGATTTCTTGATCAGCTTTTCGTGGTAAATTCCACTGCGTCTTAAAGCAGACCTGGGAAGAGTGAATGAATTGCTTTTAAAAAGTCCCCTGGGTCTCGGAACTGGGAAACGGTTTAGCCAGAAATGGACTGCATTTTGGAGTCACCAAGGAACCATTCAGAAAAAACTAAATGAGTCTTCAATGTGGTCAAAGGTAATAAAGCCCAAAGAATTGCTCTGTCCAAGGCCTGAAGGAACTCGTCCAAGGACTACATTCAGACATCTGAGACTAAGTGCCGTCAAGCCTCTGTAAGTCGAACAACCTTTACTCGGATTTTCTACAAGTCAAACAAATGTTTGAGGGCTGACTTAAAGCGACCAAGGACTACAATTTTCCCATAATTTAACCCCATAACTCGAACATTCCATAAATTGAACATAATATTTGTTACTGTCACTATTCGACTTATGAAGGTTCGAGAGTATATGTAGTTTCTAAAATTGTTATGATTCAGCAGCTGGGAAAATATTCAGTAAGGTTTGCCATTTCATGATACATCGCTTAACGCTTGCCGAACGTGCAGAAATTATTCAAAAATGCTATCGAAATTCCGGCACAGTTTCAAGGTGAATTTCGTTGTGAGTCAAGCTTCATTACGGCGCAGGCAATTCGTTCCACTGTGGGAATGTTTGAGCGTGAGTATTCCGTAGATAGTATGGAAGTAGATACAGAATGTCGATTCGGTGCAATCAGCCGAATACGCGTCGCCAGGGTGTCAGTCTGGCTGGATTTGGGGGTTAAATATCCATTAAGCCATGTACTTCTTTTACTGCTTCTGAAAACTGACGATTGCTACACGCCGGGCGCCAATGAGGGAGACATTCCGCTTCTCGAAGATATACAAACCATTGATCTTCGCGAGTTCATGAAATTAACCAAAAGGGGTTATAATTGATTTCTTGCAGACTTAGATTTCCCTCACTCTGAATGAGGCGGTCTTGACAAAATAAGTGTCTCATCGACAATTGACAAATTGTTACGGTTTAGACGTGAAACGACAAATAGATTGTAGCACCAATCCAAGTTGTCTGTGGAAAATTGCAGGCAAGAAATCGCTCAAGCGTGCACATTTCTGTACTCCTTGAAACGGAAATCCTGAAATACATGGTCTGTTTATATTTTAGGGATACAAGTGGAGTCTCATTTATCTCCTCCAATTGGCTTTCACACATCCAACCATTCATTCTCAACCTTTGACTCAACCAACAAAGCAAAGCACACAAGGAGTATTCCACAAGACAGAATATAACAGGTCTATTCGATCTGCAAATAGCATCTACTCATAATTGTTTCGTCTGCAAAGGAAAGTCGCTCGCTAATCATCTTAATCCAAAAAAATACTGCAAGACGATAAGAGACAGACGATAGTCACCACGTACCAGCGCAAAATCACACGTCACTGGGTGATTCGCATATCTGTCAGCAATCAAATAAGTCTCCAAACCTCTGCCGCCAAAAGAAACCCTAAAAGAATATCGCTGCCTACAAGCGTATAACCTTTCTCAATCGTCCGCAAATCGTCTTCGTTTTTTGAAATCCCAATTACTTCCTTATCACCTTCGTTCACCTACATAATCACCAATTTACGTTTTCTCCTTTAACTTTTGCCGCCAATGCCGCAAGTTCACTCCTGTCGTGGCCTTAAGAGAATCCAGCGTTGACTCTCTTAAGTTGTACAAGTGCACACGAGTATCTTTGATTCTTTGACTCTGCCTTTCACTGTTCAAATTCATCGGCTTTTTCCTGTGTCATCTCTCGCATACACACGATTATCATTTTCTTTCCTTCCATTCAAATTCTAAACAACATTTTCAAGAAGCGCCAAACCGTGTCCTCTTCTTTCTCATCATTCTCTGCGCCACATCTCTCTTACCTCATCGCACACCACCACCGATGCACACCACCACAGCTGAGGTTTACCTGAGTGTGTCCTGGACATTTGAGCGCTACCCCCACACGCACGGCCGTACACTCGTACCATGCACAGCACAAGTGTTGCCGCTCGCATCACTCATGTTAGGTTCGTTCGGTATCACCACGACGATCACCAAACACCGCCGCAGCACTTCTTCTGAGAGGTAAACACAAGGTTACAACAGACTTTTTCTTTCATTCCGAAACGATCGTTCAATCGGTAGAGTTGTGCAGTTCTCTCTCTGATCGTGGTGTCTCTCAACTAGAAAACGCATATTTTTGTTTCTGATCTGATCATATTGGTTCGCATCGAATTTGCTTGCATTCGGTTATTTATTTATTTTCCCCCTATTTGTGTCACCTATCGATCGTCTTTAAGTTCGCAATATTAGCGGTATAGAGTACAAAAAAAAAAAAATAAAAATACGGCACCCTGATGACAAGACATCAGTAATCGTAAGCTATCAGAGGCCGGTTGATCTCCGCTTAGTGTGGTTTCTCATTTCAAAATTCGAGTGCCAATAGTGTTAAAAAATATGGAAATATAATGAATATTTGTGTTGAAAATCTTTAGTTCTGACATCTGTCATCTGTCACCTGTCATCAGTGATCGACGTATTGGCAGTCTATTCAGTTTTGAGTTGCAAAGAAAATTAAATTGCTTGCATCGTTTGCAAAAGTTACTGAAAAATAATACCTGAATAACGACATCCACGATGATGTCAATCTCAGCAACGTCAACGACACAACTGACAAATGTCAAAATGAGGATTAAACGATATCTAAATCGGGTAAGTTGTACCAAATATTATATTTCCCCTGTTATAATTAGAACTTAGAGCATAATCTGTGGGTGATCTAGATGTGTCACTAGATGTAGTTCATGTGTCACTTTCACTTCATATATTTTTCGTTATATTTTCTAAAGGGTGCAGTGTGTTCAGAACCTTAACCTGATTTTTTGACTGTTGACTGTTGCCAGAACTGATGATTATCCGGTGGTTCATGTCTGCTTCAATGGTCAAGTAGAACAATCTAGGGATCATTCTCCTTTACAAAGGAAATGTCAATTTGGTCCGAACTTAATTCCCTAATTTTGACCAAAAAGACTCCACAACAAAACGCATTTCTGTCACCAAGTTGGACTATTCCATCCTTTTGCATTTTCCACAACTCAGGAATTTAATAAATCAACTGTCGGATCCAAACCGAAAACAGGGCACAACTTAAAAGTCTCCGCACACGTCCATGGCACAGTGACCATAAGTAGAGGACAGAAAAAGAGGTATAAGTCTCGATGGACGTTGGCCAACGAAAGTGTCACATTGTGACAATGATTGGAAAAATTGGTTTAATTTGCATTTTCTCACAATAGGCGCAGTTCAACGCAAATCTGATCAAGCAAACGAAACGAAAAAATGCAGACCACTGGACGTGACTGCGCCTACCGGGCAGGCTCATTGGTTGAAGTCCAGGTTCACCCAGTGTTTCTGCCGATATGGCGAATGACTACTCCCAGGTGCAAACTTGTGCAGGATAACCCCCAACAGTCATAAAGTTTGATGTTTCCTAGTTTTTCCAGTTTGACTTTCATCCTTCAGATGTGAAGCATGGATTTCAAGGAGTTTAAAACTCTTCCTTTCAACACATCCACTTGGTAGTAAACTTCCAAACTATGTTTCCATTCCACCACATTTATTGGTGGCACCAGAATTCAGCTGAAGTTTCAACTATGTCCAACATCCACTAAAATTAGAACTTAAAAACTACGAATTTATCATCTATGTCAATAGCGGGCGATAGCAACAGTACGTAGTGAATTTTGACTTATGAGCAACTGTTCCTATGCACCCACTGGAACTGACCATAGTTCAGTCACCAATTGGTTTGTCGTTCCAACAATGCCATGAAGAATGGACCAGAAGAACTTCAGCTTAGTAAAAGAGACGCAAAATCTACTCTTTTGAATCTTGCATTAAGCGTTGCTCCGCATTTCTTCAGACACTGTCCCTTAAAGTTGCCTTAATGTGTCGTATACATATTCCCACAAAAACAAATCTAACAGCGACAAGTCCTACGACCGAGCACCCAATCGGAGTGTGTTCCTCTCATTCCCTGGTCGGCAGGCTTTAACTCCCGAGTGAGTTGAACTATAAGGGTGTACATACACGCCTTAAAATGTTATAAGACGTGCTCAAGTGCTATGTTCGCTCTGAAATAGATTCGGATCTTGTTTAACGGCAGTCATTTTCTGCAGAGCCTGTGAAATGATGGTCGATGTGGAATTAAGACGTCAGTGTCTTAAAGTTCCGCCTGTACTACGCTCAAAATTTACCATTATTCGATCCTAATGCGCGAAACATTTCACAAAGATTCAGCCAAACCTTAGACTAAAAACAGTCTCAGACGAGACTTCCTGGACATAGTGACTGAGACAGTGATACTAAATCCGGGCTACAAATTGTGCAACTCAAAAAAGTAACGGAACCGTGAATGCCTGTCACTTTTCAAACGTTACTCTAGGCTACCTCGGTCTTACTACTCAAATTCGAAAACATTTTTCTTCCTCGCCAGTCTTCCCCTGTGGTTCCAACAAGACGACCCTACATGTCATACAAGCGACTCTGAGCTCGATGTTGTGAAGGACGTCAGAGTATAATAAAAAGAAAAAAACCAAATAATCAACCCAAATTTCGACTCACAGCATTTTCCAGAAAACCCAAATGAGCTAGAGATCGGTAAGCTCATTCACTTAACACAGAAATGATCGTCATGCATTCCTCCCTACCCTGCACCCAACTTATTCAGTCTTATTATCCTCTCTACTATCTCCTCTTTACTTTTGTTACGTCTCGAGTTCCACAAGATCAGTGGTTGATGAAAACTTGTTGAAGGTTCTACCGATCACTGTATCTATTCGGCTCTGGTCAATGCAAAAGATCACCCCCCTTAAAAGGTCTTATATTAGTCTCGAAGAGGAAAATTCATGACGTCCTCTAACTCTCCACGCAATCGCAGTCGCTCTTGATGACATCATTCGCCCTCGTCCTGCCTTGGAGTGGTAGGGCAGTTGCCGCCATGAGGTAAGAGTGTGTTCGCCACCTCATACGCTGTTTATCCAAGACAATTCGCGACACGAACAATTTTCATCATTGACGGTTCTCTCTCGAGTCACTCAGAGATTATAACCAAATTCTTCTCCAACTTAACTGCAGGTCGTCTCATCATACACATAACACAGGTGGCTAGAAATGGGATCGCCACCCAGACCCGCAGGCAAGCCGTCGTCTATCGGAAGTGTTTCCAGTCGATGATGGCCTAATTCAGGTTGATTTGGTTCCAAATGTGTGGACCGTCTTCAATGAAAGACGATGAACGACATAATTCCACGCCAGAGCTAGAACCCATGAGACACATCCCCGTCCCCGCAGATGGCATCAGTGAAGAAGCAGCCATCCAAAATGCACTTGTGAACAGTCAGCTTCTGCAAAGCCCGTACGCGGTCCATTGCTCACCGTCCAAAATGATAACCATGCCAGCCAGCTCGGGCCATTCGTCTTCGCTCCTCCCAGCTCGCAGTTCCCAAACAGTAGCCTTCACCGGTCAGAGATAAATTTATTTAGACCACGCGAAAACCGTGAGTGCAAATCCGTCTTCCTGATAAGTGAAGCAAGTTGAGTCCTTCGGCGAGAGCTGCGTCCAGGGCCAGTGGTGTTATTTTAAGAATTTTCCAAATAGATACACATCTCGTACGAGTACGAGTATCGCATCGTGTGTGTACACACCGCATCACGGCACCGAAACACCGACTCCGACATCGGCGCAGTTCGTCTGAACAACAGTCGGCTTTTGCGTTAAACAAATACCTATCCACCTATCGGGGAGCTCATCTCTTAACCTTCGCGGTATTTTTCACCTCCTTTACAGCGGAGAGTCTCGCACAGGCTCGCGCAGTTCCGCTGACGGTGTGCCGTTGCCCGTGTGAGTGTATTGCAGCACGTATAATGGTCACATAAAATTGCAATTTCACCAGCAAACCCCCGGCAGTCGAGAGGGTTGCCAACAAACGAGGCGAATTAACACAAAGTGCCGCCGACCGACAAAAGGATAAATTACGCCATTTAAATAAAGTCAAGTGGATTTGCACTTCTCGGTCGCAGCCGGAGACCGTGTGCGCTGTCTCGCTCCTTTTCGACGTAAAGGACTGAATGCTGTCATTTTGCAAGCTCAGTGCGCAGAGCCAGCTTCAATCGATGACGATCACACACAGCGCGGCAGCAACAGCAACAACAGCGGCTGAAGTATTGTAGAAGTTGCGGCGTGCCAGTCGCGAATCGCGATTTCTTTTATTGGATTTCTTGGCGAGCGCGTTCCTTTAACTGGAATAAACACAGAAAAATATAAATACGCGAAGAGAAACAAAAACAAGCTGCGAAATGCAGGCAAAAACATTTTACGACTTTTCGGCTTTTTGATATTTTTGCGTGGCCAATAAAATAGCGGCACCGCAGTGGGGTCTCCTTTGCGCAGCGATTGGTGTGCACCTTTCAAGTGAAACCGCTCGCGTCTTTAGTATCGTCTTTCACTTGGGGCTGGACCTCTTGGAAGGTGGAAGATGGAAGATGCATCACTCCTGATAAAATCAACGTTCTTAAAGGATAATAAAGATGAAACGTTCTGCCGACAGAACGTTACGAGGACAGTGAAGGACATGCAGCATCGCAGTGTTTGTCAGAGATGCAGACAAACATGCGACGTCAGGCAGGCTCAGGCGGTTGTTCAAACAAAAAGAGGGGGTGATCGAGCTCAAGCCTTTGCTTTTCGGTTTTTGGCAAAAAATTTTCATTGAATGCACACAATCATCGGAGGAATGTACCTGCAGGGGTCGTAAAGTTTACGATGTCATCATTTCTGAAATGACTGTAGAGTCATTGCATGCGATCGAAGGTGATCTTTGGTTTTACGGATCGTAAGCCGATGAGACGCTTAGTCTAGATGCGATCATGGGCTTGTAAGTGTGTGTGTGCGCCTTTTGTTTGTCACTTCATTTGTTTGACAGAAGAGGATTCAATTTCAGGAAATGAGGTATGCTCTCTTCTTTTCATTGATCGTGTAGAGCTGGGTAGTACCTAAATTTGCCCATATTCCGGGTATTCTTCTCAGTTTTTGGTCGCTTGTCATTGTCGGCGTCTAGGGGTGACCTGTCGAAAGTTTCGCTATTGCAGCTGTCGATTCTTAATAGAGGCATGCATATCTGGTGTCCGATCCTTGAAATGTGTGGACCAGGCTAGGTCAGGCTGCTTACATTCTATTCCATACAACATTTCCACCAGACACTTCTTCATGTTCAATTTGTTGCTATTCCTAAATGGAATCGGCCGCTCTAAAGTTCTCAATGTTTCCTGCTTTTTTTAGTTTTTGGTCACTAGTATATCTTGCGCTGCGTGGTTCCTGGTGTTCCTTAACTGTTGCCTCTTGGTTGTGAGCGAATGTCCTTGCTGGTGTTCGGTAAATGCTGAATACTGTACGACACACAAGCAATATACGTAAGCATCTTAAGATTGCCAGAGCACTATGGATATGGCGCCCCATGCTCGTTTACTTCCTCTGCGCGTTCATGCCCTCTGGTCGCTCACTTCATCTGCGCGTTCATGCCCTGTGCTCGTTCACTTCCTCTGCTCGTTCATCCGTCATCTGCGCTTGCATGTCCTGTGCTCGTTTATCTCCTCTGCTCGTCAATGCCCTCTACTCGTTCATGTACTCTGCTCGTTCATGCCCTGTGCTCGGTCATGTTCTCTGCTCGTTAATTTCCTCTGCTCGTTCATCCGTCATCTGCGCGTGCATGTCCTGTGCTCGTTCATCTCCTCTGCTCGTCAATGCCCTCTACTCGTTCAATTACTCTGCTCGTTCATGCCCTGTGCTCGGTAATGTTTTCTGCTCGTTACTTTCCTCTGCTCGTTCATCCGTCATCTGCTCGTGCATGTCCTGTGCTTGTTCATGTCCTCTGCTCCTTCATGTCCAGTGTTGACTGATGTTTCTTGAATCTTTCATGGCCAACTTCAACCAAATACCTCCACCCATGCGAACCAACAAGTTCTACGATGTCAATTAAAACATCGAAGCCTTCATTCCCTGACCATCATCCACTGGAAAACATTATAAGACCCGCACATTTGTCGTCCATTACTTTCCAATGGAAAATCCTAAAAACCCAACGGAAGCTCCCTTTTTGCATAGCAATCGCACAAAAATGTGTCACATTGCTGCACGTTGCGCACACAGCTTCCGAAATACTCCTCACGTCCATGAGTAACAGAAGACCCAAAAAAATCAACGACAAGACCACTTCCAGGAGAGCTGTAATAAACCAAGAGAAAAAAAAAACAACAAAAACCGGAGTTCGCAAGAAAACCAAAACAGAAATACCATGTCGAAGGGAAAACAAAAATTGCAATGGGATCCAACGAGCTCAACGAAACCGAGAGAAGTCGGGCGGGCAAAGAAAGCCCGTGTGGGACTGCGACTGCTGCTGCACCGCAACATTGCGAGCAAGAAGCAGCCAAGACAAGGAGCAGCCCAGCCACCAGCAAGCAGTAGTAATCAGGCCGGGAATTATCTCTCTGTGTGCCTGAACTCGATGCCGAACAGGTGCACGATGCATGATGCCGATTTTGGTTTTTGTGTCTCAAAAGCGTTCTTTTCTTTCTCCTTGTTTTTTCCAGTTTTTGTTTTCTTCATTTTCTTATTATTATTATTATTATTGTTTTCCTTGTTTTCTTTTCTGTGGCTCATTTGCCCTGCGGTCACTACAAAGCCTTGCGGCGGCGGTGGCGGCGGCTGCTGTGCTACGAACGACGGCGACGATGACGACGACCGGTAGCGGCTATTTCGAGCCAAGTTAACTCACTTTTCGGCTCATTTGAGAGCATTTGTACCTCTGAATGATGTCGGCATCCATTGATCCGTTTCGGTTTTTAGTTTCCTTTTTGGTCAGACCTATCGGTGTCTCTTTCACGCTTCACCACGGACTGGGCCCTCTGGGTTTCCTTGTTAAATTCAAGAAGCAAAGCTAAAACAAAAAACAAGATGAAATCAGGAAGAGCGAAGATAGGAGTTGAAATGAATATCCCAGAATGAATCTAATGTGATCTCCTCCTCCTTGCAAGTACGCTGCGCTGGTCGCCGATCACCGCCGATCGCTGGTCAGGTGGGGCTATGGAGTTAAGTTTGTGCTGCATGCCTAATGGAAACAACAGGCAATAAACATGAAATGGGAGGGAGAAGAGCACAGTAGCAAGAATTGAAAGCAAGAAAAAAAGGATCTCCCGCAGGCGATTATGCGGCACGATACCCAACTACTGTGTGCGCGGCAGTGGCGGCCGGCCGTGGTGGTGGTGGTGGCATCATCTTCGGCGAGAGATACCTACTCCACCGACAAATTAGCGATTCATTCAGGTTGATGTTTTAAATGTGTTGTTGTTTTCTTTTTGGAGTGTTTTTTCTGTTCTTTTTTTTTTTTTTTGCTTGTTGTTGTTTTGTAAGACGGTTGCTTCTTGCACGGATCAGCGATCGTGTTGATCATGCGCTAAGTTTTTTTCTCTCTTATTCTTCTTGCTCTCACGGCAAAGGGAACAACTTTGACTTTGACAATTGCCGCGAACAACGCTTGATTATGTGAGATAACTGATGCTTGGCGTTAGCTGTCACTTTGACGTAAGATTGAATGGAGTCCATTTGTCATTGTGCAACACGCTCAAAGTAAGGAAGAGAGAGAGTGTGTTCTTGGTTGGCAATTGCATCCTGTGTTTTATTTTGTCACTCAAGTCATTAATGTATTTCCAAAAGCTTACAAAAACCTACACTCTGTACATAGCTGTTGAAGGCCATCATGACACCTGTCAAAAGCTTCAAGTAATCAAAAGCGTCTAAAGGAGACTTACAAAGGCACTCCTAGACTTCTCAGCATTTCCCAAAAGTAAACATCAAACCGAAATATATGCACGCTTGACAGACAGAAACATCAAAATGACATAATCAAGAAAAACGCATATTCAAGTTCAATCGTCCACCACTTGTCATCACCGACTGCTGACGTTTCGTGTTCCATGTGACACACTCGAACTGCATTCATCGAAAAGTGTTGTATCCTTGTGCCAAGCACACTTCATCGTGTCAGCACATCTTCTGCGACACTAACTTGGCGGCGGCGGCATTTACCTCGTCATGCGTCAACTCTCAAAACATTTGGCATGATACGATGGTGTGCTGTGCCCTGTCCCATCACCATCATTGTCATCAGGCAGGAGTCCATCCACTTCAACTCCCAGTGCAATAGTGATCTCCTGGTAACGTGGTAAACGGCATTTCATCGTTCCAGGAATGAAGTTTCCTCTTCGTCACTTTTTTCCTTCTTCTTTTCCACTCAACCGAACCAACAGCCAATGCGCGAGTGTAGCCTTTTTGCTGCCCCAACATTCGTCCATCCATCCATCCATCCATCCATCGATCCTACCAGCCAGCCATCTCCATCCAGCACCAGGTCAGTTCCTGTATCATTATTGTCTTGTGTTTATTGCGTTGGCTTGGTGCCGTTGTTTCCACCAGAACCACCATCACGATGATCATCATCATCCAGCATCCAACGTCAACCAGCAGCGGCAGCACCAACATCATCAGAAAAAGTTGCCCACGAATGAGCATTGCGCGATTGGAGGCACAAGTAGACGCGAAGGTAGCAGCAGCAGCTCGTTGAATGGTGGCACGGTCGAGTCGGTCGGTTGGTTGTCGGATTGGTAACTTGCGGCACGCACGCTCCGGTTGCATTCTTTTGATCATAGCGATCATCAATAAATTACCGGATTCCTCAAAGTGTTTCACCGACATGGCATCCGTCAGTCCAATCATGATATAATTATTGTGTGTGCATGGACATCTCTTATTCTCTTGTGGCCTCTTTTCCGTGATCGTCGTTGTTTGTCGTTGCTTTTTACCTTTTTCTGTTTTTTTTTGTTTTTTTCTGTTCCTCTTGTCCTTCCCCGACGTCTGTACATATTCTCCCCTCCATCTTCCTTATTGTGCTTTTCGTTTCGTTTGTGTTGGTTGCTTGCTTTTTTTTGTTTAAGGAAACACATATGTTTTCTTCTGTCATCAGCAGGGGGCGCCATGCACTGACTTATGTGTGTTCTGTCGTGTGTTGGTGATTCCTTTCGAATTACTGTAATCGCAGACACGTTTGTCACCGGGCGGAGAAGGAAGACAACTTCAGCAACAAACATAACAAGACAACAACTGCGATGAGAAAACATCTAATTATTTGCCGACAAACATGGCGGCACATAACAACAGAGAACAGAGCAACTGCTGTCACTAGTTAATAAGACAACTTCATACGCGAGATCGTTTGCGGCACACCACCGACCAACCAAACGACAGCCGCGTCTGAAGCAATGCGCGACGGTAGCGGCGATGACGACGGCGACGGGCGGCACAACAAACAACAACAAGTAGTGTGCATAGTGTATCGGTGTAATTACTCGCGCTATGGATGTGACAGCAAAGTGAAAGATCTCTTATTGATAGATACAACTAAACACAAGTATTTCGAAGCAGAGAAAATAAAGAAAACCCCCACACTCACACGTGCACTTAAACGACGGAAGGAAAATAGTTTTTAGAATTCCTTCGTGAAAGAGAGATGATTGCCTTGAGCTGTTGACAGGTCTTTAGCGCATTGTGTTGAGAAGGTGGGGTTAACGTTAAACTAACCGTTTGATGATTTTTAAATGGATTGAAATGAATTCCTGCCGATGCAAAAGATTGCATCCTGTTTGGGGAGAGTGACAAATGGCCATGGGGCAATGAATGAATTGTCAGTTGTCAGATGAGTGACGTTTGTCAGACTGATGTGGCGGAATGGAAAAAGTGTCTAAAATATCTGAAGCACCGCAATTCTCAATCGCCAGTCTTCAATGTTAATGGAGACTTATGCCGCAGCACCACTTTCTGTCGGATTGGGGAATAGTGGAAGTGTCATTTTCAAGCTCAGTGACATCTGTCAGGGGGGGATATTGATCGGGGATCCTGCAAAAATACAGGAACTATCACTCAACAATAACAACAGCGCCTCCCATTACCTTACAGAGAGTAACACATTTTGTAGCTGGAACGATGTTCAGAACGTGGAATAGAAGTCGGCCTAAACATCAATAGTTTGTCAAGTCATGTTAAGCTTCACCTCATCAAAATAATCTTTGCATTCATAAGACATTGTCCCTCATCGCCTAATGTCCATCAACGTACGTAAATTGTAGCCGTTGGCGTCATTTGGGCAAGTTCCAAGACATTTCCTTATGTTCGTTGAAGTCATTTAAAGACTATTTTTGTTTCGATAAGTTTGGTTTACTTTCCTAAACT
This sequence comes from Eristalis tenax, assembly GCA_905231855.2. Lineage (NCBI taxonomy): Eukaryota > Metazoa > Arthropoda > Insecta > Diptera > Syrphidae > Eristalis > Eristalis tenax. Next base: position 17,183,520 of record HG993126.1, on the reverse strand, counting down.
GGCAAACTGAATGTTCAAGCATAATAGACTTACGCAGACTGTTAAAATCTGACAAAAAGTAGCTAAAGCGTCTTCAATTGTTGACAATAGGGTCCTTTCCCTTCTTTCATTCGGCTCACACTAGGGAAAAATTCACGATACTTAACGAAGCCGGGAAAAGTGGTTATTATGAGTGGTGGTGGTTATTATCCCTTTGTATTCGGTCGACTGTTTAAATTGACTCCGACTTTTACGTGGCGTAAGTGGTAATTTGAAAGTTGTCTTCCATCATAGTCCATTATCAGAAACACCAATTCTTCCCCATGACCTAGCCTATTTTGACGAGACTTTTAACTTCTCACCAGACTTTGAATAAGCTGACTCTACCTTGGCACCCACCGACCTCCCATGTCTCCAACATCACTTCATTCAAACCAGTATCACTTTACCATCACTTCAAAAAAAAAAACAAAAAAAGCACGAAAAGAATTCGATAAATAAAATGCAAAAAATTGCCCACTCGCCACATTATCAAACCACTTAAACATTTCAATTAACATTTCTGACTTCCATTACCGAGTGTCGAATCGTTTTGGTTTAGCATTTTCATTTCTGTCCCAGATTCCTGTTGGCACACTGCAAGGCATCAACGATAATCTAGGTATAATCTCAGTGAATTATGCCAAAAACCTGTCAAGTCAATCAAAACCAACCAATCTCAGACAAGTATTTGCAACAACAGCGATGACTGTCAGAATGACAGTTCTAAATTATACCAAGCACACGACCACAAAATGCCGACAAATGAAATGGCGACGGTGCACAACCAATTAATTTCAGGTGACAATTTAATTTCCACACAACGTCACGGTAAAATTCAACAAATTACGGTGTTAGCCGCCACAGTCGACGACCACAGCAAACCCTAGTCCTCATTGCAGAAAAAAAACAAACCATCAACAACAACAAAATATCATTTAATGAGGCCAGCAGAGAGTGCCAGCCAACCGGCCAGTCAGCCTGGCCCGCCAGCCAGTTGGTAGCTCCGCCAAGGCACAGTCAACACAGTCAGCAATCATATCTCGCCTAATATTAGTTTTCCGTTTAAATCAATGCGAACGAGCGTGAAATCCGCGCCGCGCCGTCCGACATACTAGCCGGCGCCGGAAGGGGAAAGGTAATTAAGAAATGGTTGTGTTCTCTTTATCTCTCTCTAACACACTCCGTGGCGCTCTTCCTTTGAGTTTTCCCTGAGAGCCTAGAGCCGATAGCTGCAAGCATCACTCGTGTTTTCCTTTCCATTCGCACGCCTGGCGCCACACATCTTCCCCGAGTACACATTCACGTGAGCGGTGAGCAAGCCGTGCCGCGCTGTGCTGGGTGAGCAATCGATGATTATCTCTGAGAGAGTATTATTATGATTAGAGTTCCTTGAATCTTTGAGGCTGCCGCGCATACGCTGCCTCTTCATTTGGGGCCGTTTAGATACTCTTCGCGCTGTATTTGTTTATCTAGCTAGGGCTGTGCCGTGCAGGGTAGCCGTCTAATCGTGTGGTCGTTTGGTCGTGTGATCGTCATCGGATCGAGCAGGAGCAATAATGCGTGTACGTCAATTTCTTGATCACCATGTTGATCTGTCACAAGTTTGTTTGGTTTCACTTCTAGTTGAGTTCAGTTTTTTTGTTCCACCGCTAGGCTCTTACGATCGAGTGATTAGTCGGCATCAATGGCAGCCGGCAGCAGCAGTTGCAGTCACACAACTGTCAACGCTTTTCGAAGGAGACGTCTATCAACGGTAGCCGAAGATTGATTGATGATTAGGTCGTACACGTTGAATGTTCGCGTGCTCGCGGCCTGAGGGCGGCGAGGCGGCTCGCGTCTGTCCGTAGATTTATTGCTTTTTAATAACCGTAATATGAGTGAGCGGGATCTTTTTGAAATGTTGTGCTTTTCTGTTTTGTTGTTGTTCCGTGCTCCCTCAACGACTTGTCAGTGATCCGTAGCACCACCACTCTAAGTCTGGCACTGAGGCTGATACTCTTGTGATTCGTGATACACTTTTCTTTCTTTTTTCTCATGAATTTTCAAAGCCGTACTCCTTCTTTGTACCCAACAGCATCATCGCCATCGCAGCATGGACACATCCGTGGTAATAGGCTCCACGCATGTGTATCTATCGAATGCGATTTAAAAAGCGGCGTCTCAAGGTATACGTACATGCCGCGCGTCTCGCTATTATTGGCGGCAATTCGTTTGATCTCCAGATTGTGGCGTGCGTACAGAACAAAAACAAAACAACAACAACAAAAAAAATAATAACAAAAAAAACTTGAGCTCCTCTTATGTGTCTCCCTGTCTCCGTCACTCTTAACTGTACAATTCGATGCGGTATTCCCCTCGGTGTTATTAATAGAGAGAGGAATGCTGAAGAAGAAGAAGAAAACAAAATTGTAATAACTCTCGTTGGGAATGGGAGTACCGAGATATGAGGGTACAGTACATACGATCGCAACCAGGAAATGATTGTGTCGAGGATCTTCGGGGACGACATTTCGAATTGGTAACGGGAAATGGGGAATCTTCGGATTGGTCACAGTTGCCACGGATTGGAAGTGTGAGATGGGCTGTATCGTGACGGCGAGGCAATTTCGCACATTCTGCGAAAGAATGCGCAAGTGACGTGATAAAGCTTAGAAAAACGTTGACACTGTTCTGTGAATTGCGGGGAATACACACATTTTTTTGACAGCTGTCAGTTTATGTCGATACGCTCTTTTTAATTCGCAATGATTTGGGATGATTCACAAATGGATTTGGAGATTATTGATATGCACCTATGTACTTATGAAAATCGCAGGGAAGTCATTGATAGCTGTGAACATATGCAGAGTTACCGTTAGTGCTTGGAATGACTGGAAATCTGCCGGGAATGGGATTAGTGTTCGCTTGGAATGAATGGAAATCTGCCGGGAATGTGGTTAGTGTTCGTTAAACTCAATATTTCAAAATCCACATTGATGTAAATGCTTTTTGACAGCTGTCAATGCATGGAAACTTTCCTTTTGTTGCCTGGAACAACTGGAAATCGATAAATAATAAATAAAAATCGATATAAAATGGTTTAGCCCATTCTATAAGAAGCTTAGAGAAACCAGATGGGGGAAGAAGAAGAAGACATCCATGTGCCAGCAGTGATTTTGACAGTTGACTGTTGAACTGAAGCACAAAGAAGGTCTCATATAGGGTCATCAAAAATAATCAATTACATATCCCAAAACGAGCACACGCCGACTAAAACCTTTCTCTAAGATACACTGAAGAGTGCATCGCCTTCGGCATCCCTTGTATCCACCTCAGCCGGCCAGCATTCACCTGGCTCATCATTCAAAACGGTAAAAAAAATACAACCGCACAACAAAAACATCGTCACATCAAAAACATGCGAAGTACGCTCCGAACACGTGGTACTGGTCACAACTGCCGCCCGCACGCCGCTCCCCGTCAATGTTTGTACACGAGATGCGCTATCAGTGAGTTCGAATGTTTGTAGTGCCGACGCCGTTATCGCCAAACCTCAACCACAAAGCGGAATACAAAAAGTACGTCACCACATTGAACTGAATTTCAGTGCTTTCTCGCGCCAATGAGCTCCTTGTCGCTCTTGCTTTCTCGCCCTCTCTTTGGCAAGCAATCACGAATCACACCACAACATGATTGTACATCCACCAGTGAGCTCACAGAGCGCCAATCTCTTTGCACTTGACTGCTCTGTGTCTCCCTCTCTTTGGTCGATTTGGTTGCACGCCGCCGCCGCCGCCGGCCACATTGTAACAGTCTTATCTGTGCTGCATCATCAAAAGCAAGTCTCTGAAACAACACCGTCGATGGTCATCGGCAACCACGATCTCGTGCTGGGGCAACACTGACAAACCGCGAATGTGTATTCCCGCCAGCACTCCAGTCATCAGTCGGGTCGAGGACGGTGCTCGCTCTTTACCTTTGTGCGCTCGCACATCTTCGGCAGCCAGGTGGTTGCGTCCTGGTAGTAGTGTCGTTCTCATCATCATAATGATGATCATATGATCTGAATGAACGTGAGTGTGTGTGTGTATCGAGTTGTTTTTATTTGTATCTGGGCCGTGTGTCGGCGAATCGCTTTGATCTTATCGTGGAGCTCCTTGCTCGCATTCTGATCAAAGAGTTTCCGCCAAAACAGTGTGTTTACGTTCGTTTAAGACTTGAGGTGAGAAAAACGACAAAAACGACAAAACCGAATGCCCGCATACATGCGAGTGGCGACACCACCAACCACAGTTACACGGTTTGCGGTTGAGCTCTGCGCGGGGGGTGGAGAGGGGGCGAGTCAGAAGCAAAAAGAAAATAATTAATTACAATTTAACATAATAACAATGCGCAATCCACTTTGTGGGCTCCCTGCTGCAATGCGCCAACCGCAACCGGCGGATGCGAGCGGCATTCGAGATGCAATTGTGAGACCGGCATACACAGATCGTTTTATCGGAATTATGGGAAAATGCAGATTCATTCATGAAGACGTACAGGCGGACCCAGAGAGAGAGAGCGCGAGAGAGTGAGAGAGCGAAGAGAAACATCATCAGCGCACGATAGACGCGTGCGTGTCGTATGGCTTGTTTGTCGGCGCGACCGATCTTTTACGATCCTCCTGCGATCTCTCCCGAGCCCGCATGGTACTAAGTGAACAGTTTAATGTGGCACCGTACTAATTAATTGATTCGATTAAGTGAGATTTGCTCTTAAGTATCTCAGAGCGGGGCGACGTCTGTGTATGTGTGTGTATGTGGGCGGGTGTGTGGTGCCCGCGTGTATGTCGTTCGTCGTCCGTCATCGGGGACGTGCTCGTTCAGAGCTGGTTCCATTTCTCTTCTTGTTGGCTTGGATGGGGGCCGGGACAGATCGCAACAGCAGCGGCGGTGATGGCGGCGACGTATTTTTCTTAGTCGGCACTGTGTCGGCATTGGATCCAAATCAAAGCAAAGGAATTTAGAATTATTGTATGAATGCCTGTCGCGTGGTATGTATATGCTTCAAGAAATATCTCTGCAAACCAATTGATACACTCGATACAAGTATGAGAACCACCGCACGAGTAGGTTTCTTGTTTTTCTTGTCATTTTTGTTTTTGCCATTTTATTCCCTTTATGTAGCGCCTGGCAGCCGTAGGCCAGTCGGCGGCATTCTAATGCACGCGGCTATGATCTCTGTTCTCTAATTCTGTGTGTAATTATGGCTCGTTAGAAGCTGGGCCGGATGATGGACGCAAAAAAGGGGGAAGTTTTGAATGTTGCTCACTGTTGTTCACAGGGAATTCTTTGTGAATTGCTGTCAGTCACTTGCAAAAGCGCCGCGGTACAAGGTGATCGAATGGTATTTCACACTTTAAAAAGATTTCATTGGAAGATAACTTCCGTGTTCGAAAGTCTGCGGCACTTATTCATCTGTCGTGATGCTCTGTCAAAGAGACTATATCCATCAATCAGCAGAATAAGACGACAAAACCTTAACGATGTGAAATCAATTGTGGTCGGCAGTCAAACCACGTACCTACGTGTCTAAACGACAATAAAACGGTTGCTGAACTTAGATCGATTGTTTGACAACTGGTGTTACACTTTGCGCTATCATCGGCCCATCCAAGGCCTGTTCAGATTCCGAACATTCAATTCTGTGCAAATAGTGAGACATTCTTCGGCTGAAGCTGGCACTTCACAGAGAACCCCAGACAGTCGATCCCAAGAGCTGTGAAACGGGCAAACGTTGGTTCTTCCTATACGACATAAAGCTCCAAAACCCCAGGTCAGTGTCCACTCTGACCACTTGTCCAAAATGTTACTCCACCACCGCTTCGACTTGTAAACTTCAACTCTTTCTTTTTCACATTTCGAACACATTGCCTCTTCAAAGAAAAGGTATTCGATTTTGTCCAACATAACTTTGCTAAACCAATTTGCCTCTTTCTCTTCACAGATTCAAACATCCAGGACAACAACCACTTGCCTGTGTCTACTCTTAGCTGTTATATTCACAAACAGTAAACCCATCGAATGTCGAGCATTGGACACATCCGACTTCAGTCAAGACACGAACCTGACGAAGCATCGGCTGCTCATCGAAACAAATTCCATCCAGCGGCAAGTAGAGGAAGCAAGCAGCGTTAGCAGCGACCACAACCGTTCGTTGAAGAGGGTGTTCCTCTCGAATCGTACGGTCACATGCAACGATGGCTCGCAGGCGGGTTTCTATCTCCGGAAGTCGACTGGTTCGAAGAAATGGGTTGTGTTCCTCGAAGGCGGGTGGCATTGCTACGACAACAAGTCGTGCCGAGCACGGTGGATGAAACTGCGCCACTTGATGACGTCCGCTCAGTGGCCGGATACCAGAGATGGTGAGTACAACTCTCATTTGCATGTGGACGTGTGTGTAATGTTTGTGCTTTGAAATCCTTTCAGTTGGCGGCATTCTGTCGAGCATACCGGACGAGAATCCTTTCTGGCACAATGCGAATCACGTTCTAGTGCCGTACTGCAGCAGTGATTCGTGGTCGGGGACGAAGGCCCAGGCGGACACTCGAGATGGCTGGCGCTTCATGGGCTCGTCCATCATTCGCCAGGTGATTGCCGACCTCATTCCCATGGGACTGGGCAGGGCTTCCGGCTCTGAGCTTCTTTTGGTTGGCTCCTCGGCCGGCGGGCTCGGCGTCATGCTCAATCTGGACCGGATAAACAAGTTCCTTCACCAAGAGAAGAATCTCAAGGTCCAGGTCCGAGGAGTCAGCGACTCTGGATGGTTCCTGGACAGAGAGCCTTACACCCCGGCGGCGATCGGCTCCAGTGAGGCCGTCCGCCAGGGATGGAAAATGTGGGAGGGACAGTTGCCGGAGGCTTGTGTGCAAAAGCACCCGGTTGAGCCGTGGAGGTGCTACTTCGGCTACCGCCTCTACCCGACTCTGGAATGTAAGTTAAACCCTGAATAACTCCTTAGGATCTAGTTCTGATTATCGACTCCTTTCAGCTCCCCTCTTTGTGTTTCAATGGCTCTTCGATGAAGCGCAGATGAGAGCGGACAACGTCGGCGCCCCTGTGACGCAGCAGCAGTGGAACTACATCCACGAGATGGGTGGGGCACTCAAGAACTCCCTGGAAAATGTCTCGGCAGTGTTTGCTCCGTCCTGCATTGGACACGCGGTGCTGTCGAAGCGCGACTGGGTCAACATCAAGATCGACAATGTCTCTTTGCCCATGGCGCTCCGTTGCTGGGAGCAGTCGACGCGGAGGAAACGAAACAACAAGCTGCGACGTGCCACCGAATCGAGTCTGGCGCCGTCAGAGAAGCGAAAGCACAACCAAAGGCACAAGCACCCGGAAGAGCCGACCAAGACCAGGAGAAAACAACGCCTGACCAAAGAGGAGCGCGAACAACGTCGCCGGCACAATCAGCAGAGGCGACGCAACCAAAACAACAACAAGAACCCTCGCCGCCTCAGAACCACCACACCGAATCCAAATCGCTTCGGCAGCATTCCCGAGAACGGCACCCACACAAATCGCCCCCACAAGAACCGCAGGAAAAACGACAAAGACAGAGCGGAGCACAGGAACACCCACAACAGCCGCAACGACAGCGGCAGTGCTGGCTTAAAGAAGCGGCGAAGAAAGCAGCAACAGCAATTGGAGCAACCCGATCGGCCAGTGACAAAAAGTCAAAAGGCAACCGACGAATCTGCGGCACAAAAGTGCAACCTAAGGTATCTGGAGCGCTGCAGCTGGCCGCAGTGCAATCACTCATGCCCTGTCCTAACCAACCCCATCACGGGCGAGGAGATGGGGTTCCTGGAATTGCTGACATCATTCGGCGTGGACATTGAGAGGGTCGCCAAGGCATTGGGTGTCGACATGGAGACCCTCAGGAACATGGGCCACTCCGAGCTCCTCGACGTACTCACGCAGCAGGTCAGCTGAAGCCACGAGGGCCCGTAGATGTAGGAATAGATATTTTTTTAGTTTGAGTTTGTTTTGAGCTGAAACGAGGAATCTCTCGAAGAGGATTGTTATATTGTGAGGTGGGAATGGAATTCGTGAGAGAATGGCGGCAAAAGTCATCGTTTAACGTCTAACTTATGCGTGCAACTTCCGGTGATTCACCAAGAGGAAATCATCGACCACAAGTTATCGTTCCTTGAAGTGCACACAATTCCAACTAAACAGTGTGCTCGCTGATTGCATTATCAGTGAGGCTACTTAGTGCAACGTGCCGGTTTACTTGAGAGTACTCGAGAGTTGTGTTTGCTATCGAGATATGCCTTATCGATGTTTGCGAGTTAAGCTCCGAGGCTTTATAGGCGTCTGCTCTTGAAAGGAAGCAGTTGCAGCAGTGCCTGAGCGGTGTCTTTGGGCTTTCCGAGAGATGGGGCCACATCGCTGTTTTGTGACAAATGATGCTTTTGCAATCAGTGTGCTCACACCCGCAGCCGAAGCAAATATCGGTTAGTAGAGCACGGAGAATGGTTGAGAGCTCCTTCGGACTTATTGGCAACTTCTCAGGCTACCCTCATTCACCTTAATGTGTGCTTTTATCGGGCATTCCAATAAGGACTATATGATTTGATATGATTTTTTTGGTCAACTCGAGTTGATAAAACGGGTCAAACCGAGTTGCCGGAAGTGAAACGAAGGGAATAACTGAACTGCAAAACTTCAAGCTGTTCGACTTGGTGTTGAGGTGAACAAACAATTCGCGTTCGGTTGGTTAAGACACAGTGAGCCCATTGCACATAGACAAAACCCGAGTGGTACTCGCCGGTTCAATAGCATTTATGGAAGCTTTAGTTCAATTTCTGAGAAATTGGTTAGCTAAAGCAGATCCACCACGCTTTTTTCAAATCCACTAAACATTTTCTTCGGGATCTACCACACTTTGAACAATTTAAGTCCCAACACAGCTCTTCAGAGACGGTCTTGGTGACACGTGGTCTACTATCTCTTCAAAAGTTGGAAAAAGTTGGTTTAGAAACAAATTGAGCAAGTTGAACACAGCTTGAAACCAAATTAGTCAACTCGGGTTGCAACTCGATTTGCCTTAATTCCAACTCTTAACTTGGCTTAAGAAATTTTCAATTTGGCACGTCACTAGTTTGAAGTACATTCAAAGCATTTATGTGTGGTGTTCGACGTCGTTCATGTGTCCATCTGCAGCGGTCGATCAGTTGAACTCAAATGTCCATGGCTGGACTATACTTTTCCACGGAAGCGCCTCTGAGTTCAACCGATGAAGCCGGCGTGGGCATGATTTAACGTAGTCCACGCCACACCACCTAGACGACCAATCGACTCGACAGGACCATTGCTCGAGCTTTCATCAAGTCGATGTTTACATCAGCTGTGTGGCTTGTTGAAACTACATGTGATTCAAGTCTAGTCCATGCAATTGACCAAAGAAATAGCGTTGCAACGTGCCTCTCCAGCGATCTCCATTGACTGTGACGTGACAGTCATTTCCATTAACAAACAAAAACGGTCCAATGACACCGCCGACTGGTGAATGAAGGTGTGTCTTTTTCATAATTTCACATGAGGTTTTTCTCTTGACCAATAACGCATATTCTGCTTGTTGACGATGGAGTTTAGCGAAAAATGGGCTTCGTCACTGAAGATTGATTGGTTAAAAGGAACACGACCTTAAGGTTGCGCTCTTACCAACTCGTCGACCGAGTTTTTTTTTTGTTAATTTGTAAACATTCCTTTTCCGTTTTGATGACGAGTTCACAGTAAAAGGTCAGAGTTGTCAGCTACCAATTGGAAAACCATTTATTGATGTACTCCCCTTCACAAGCTATCTACTATCATAGACGTAACTTAACTGTGTACTCATTCTAAAAGAAAGTGAATGATTTCGCAATTTCGAACACATTTTCTTCTCGTGTGCTAGACGAAGTCACGGTGGCGGAATCCGCTTCCTATATGGCCTTTTGAGTCCCTCTCATTGGACTTTTAAAGAAACTTTGAGCCAGTCAGGGTTTGTTGTTTGAGGCCTGGATCTACTCCGAAGCCACACAAAGAAGAAGAGGCCACTTTTTGATATTCTGAAACAGAATTCCTACTTCATTAGTTGATTCCTTAGACTAAGAGACGAACGAATTGTTGAATTTTGAACAAAATGCATTCGCAATAAATCCCGTGTTTCCTTAGTGTTCACTATTTTGCCATGTTGGGTACTAGCTCTCAGCAGCAACTCGCTCAATAGGAACTGTCAGACGTCTGTACACACGAGAGGGCATGAGGGCCTAGGTAGGGCAGGGTACCTGACGTTCTCGTGGTCGTGGCTCACTTAGATCAGCGTGGTGTGTTCATTGCTAGGGAGTACTACATCCGTGAGACCTTCCCAATACCAGCCAGATCCACTTGTGAATATTGAGAGGTTTTCCAGTTCAACACCGCTTAACGCTTTGCTTTCTAGTGATTTCACAGTGAATTGACACACTTAATTTTTTTTCTTTATAACTCTAGTGTTTTCATGTTAAAACCAAGTGTTTCCTACGAAAAAAAAGTCACACCTGCGGAAAGAAAGGGTTAAGTCCTCCAGCTTCCCTAGCAACCTTGTTTTCCTTGCTAGGTCTGGCTAATGTTGGATAGATTCTGTTTCTTCCTCGTTATGGGGTGTGTTCATACACATGCATTTGTGCATATGGCACCGTGACCGGTATGGACTCCTCTAAGCATGCCTGCATTGCGACTGAGACCGATCAATGATGTCGATCTCTTAGTACTCAGGCCAAGCCTTCGAGCTCTCGCTCTATCCTGGACTTAGCTTTCTAGTTTCTTTTTCACGAGAGTTTATTACTTTTCAGGCCAGTGACATATTGGGAGCACAGGCCGATAACAAATACAATTTCCATGGAAGCTCACTGCTGCTTGCTGACATTAAGACCAAGTTGTCCTGCGTCCTAGATGCATCCTGGTGACCATGAATTTTGTTGTCCAAATCATCACTTCAGACGCTGTTGATCTGTCATTGAAACCATCAACATTTCCATTCTGACCAGATGTGGTTGGACACTCTCTGTGAACCTTTTGCGATCACTGTGTCTTGGATGTGATTCTGAACATAAAGATCGTCATTACAAATGCGGGGACAAAAGTCATCGAAACCATTGCTCTATATCATTCACATCTGTGTCGTAGACTGTCACAGACATGCCACAAATAGGTTTCGATTCGGAACCATCGTGGTAATATCCACTCCAATCCAAGCATGTCATCTTGGGCGACTCATTGTTCGTAATTACCAATGCCTTGTCACACACTTGACTGGGATTCACTGTGACTTGCAAGTGAATCATTTGCAAGATCTTCCATGTCGCAATGTGCAGCACCACTTTAGTTGAAACCCCATCCGATGCGCTTCAAAGTCTTTCAGTGCTTCTCTCACGTTCCACTCGCCTTTTATGATTTCCTTAGGATAATGTATTTATTTTGTCTTGTGTTTTTTTTGTATTTGTTTAAACTACGAACAATCCTAAAACTGCCTACTGAAGTACAACCAACAAAATGTGTAAATTGATATTTCCCGTTATAATTCCTTGTAAATTTTATTTCTATTTTCCCTTAAGACATTTTGTAAATATGTAAAACTAACAAATTTAATTTTATTGTTTTGTACATTTTTATTGATGCAGATGCACTTGCACGACCCAGTTAACGAAGATACAAGCCCATTGTGTCGTCTCAATCGATCACTTGTCACATAAGTTAGGTTTTTCTTTTCATTTTGTTCTGTTTCAATAAACCGTCCTCACAGTGGAGTCTAATGTTAGATCATTCCATAAGCAAAAAAAAAAAAAACAAATGCCAATTGAAAAGAAAAAGAATGCACATGAAAAACAAAAAAAAAACAAAAAACCATACACAAATGCAACTACAAGACTGTTTTTTTTAAATAATTATTTATTGAACTATAGCTTAGGTTACACACACACGTACACTTTATAAATAAATAGATATATATGTATTTTGTTTAATTTATATGTTAACGTTCTTTGTTCCGTGCACAGCTTATTGATATTATTTGTCCCTAAATAAATCTAATCACTACCTCAGTTAAAATAAATCATAAGAGAAAAGGAAACGCATTAAAATTAATTAAAAATAATAAAAATATAGAGTACCTGGGAAATCTGAAACATTCCGTCTTGAGCAAATGAAGATTCAGTCGATACAATTCTCGGTGTCGAATCACTCGAATAGCTGACAGTTAATGTTAACCTCCTTTTTTGTATTGATTAGAATCTAAGATACGCACATGTAGATGCGAGGTGCGGCTGTTTTGATGTGTAAATATGTATCTGTAAGTTACCTCTGTATATATTGTAGTATGATTAATTTCTAGAAGAATTCTGTACTTAATTGTAATATTTAATTCTTTTTTATACTTGTATGTTAATTGTTTTGCCATGAGTGCGAAAAGAATACAATTTTGATGAGATATTAAATTAGAAGTTTTATTTTCTGCAAAGTACAGGCAGCTGGAGTTGCGGTGGCCCTGCTGTGTTTCGGGCTCATGTTGAAACACCTCTTTTATCACGTTTGGGCTTGGTTCGTTTTCAAATGATGTAGTTTCTGAACTTAAGACTCTAGTCTCTTCCCCGTACTCCTCCAAAATGGCTCCAGGTCCAGTCGTTTTACGAAGTACCTGGTATGCCAAATTAAACCAATTAAATTTTAAGATTTAAGAGTTTAAGGGGTGCTTCGGAGAACTGCTGAAATATACCCCCTTGGTCCCTACTCGATTCACAAATCACCTACTTGCAAATTCTAAGGGTGCCTAATAGTGGCGAGACAACCTAATAGTGGCGCACCCATGGACCTCAACCAACTTCGAGTGAGTGTTTGCTTTGAGGCTTGTTGATTCAGACCCAGGTCTACCACGGAAAGAAGAAAAATGCGTGTGTTACAATATGGGAGGCGCTACAGCCAGTAAAAGGGCCAGATCTAGCTTCTTAGCAACCAATCGTCTTGTGCTTGCGAGTGGAAGGGATCTAATTTATGCCGACTCCCCAATTTGAGGAGCTTTTTGTAGACAGTTTTTACACTTTAAGCATTGTCAGTGACTCGAAAGAGGTGCGGTCGTGAGAAATATTTTGCTTGTATCGGGAATCGAACCTGGGCTGCGTAGGGATCTGTGCCACAGTGCCACGACCGCCCAACTGATGCACATGGTTTAATCTAACCTTTATTATTATTATCGGGTTATTGTTTTCTTTTGTGTCCTACAAAGGTCAGTGCTTACGTCGGGTTACGTCGTTTTGGGAAAGAGTGGTGTTGTGGTAGTCCATTTAGCCTTGATGATGGTTCTTATCGCTGCTTTGGTAGAAACCATGCAGCTCGTTGTTCGACGTCGTTGGAAAGCTTTGCTCGTTTAACAGAATTGGCGCGTTGTCCGGGAATTGTGTTTCTCAGGTTCCTGATTTCCTCGTTAGGATGGTTATTGATGTCTAGTAGCTGCGTTCTGAACAGTGTCACCTTGTACTGTTGCAGGGGGATGATGCGTGCTTGGTCGTAAAGCCTATTGTTGCTGTGGCGTCTTTGACGGTAACTATCGAAGGTGAGTCCTGCACATATTCGCAGTATTTTCCTTTCGAAAATTGCTAACTTCGTTCTCTAACGCTGGGCTTAGAGATGGTGTGCCATATTGGAAAGCCATACGTTAAGATCGGCCATATTAGCAGCAGTTTAGTCCCCTGGCTTAATCCATTCTGGCTGTACAACAAGAGATAGATGTGATGGAAGACTAGGTTCGCTTTTTTTAAGGATCAGTTTCGAATGCCTGTTGAACTTCAAACTTTCCGTGAAGTTAACGCCAAGATGCTGGACTTTTTGTGCCCGTTGATATTTCTGTACAGTTGAGAAGCCGACATTTTTTCACAACATTGATACGGTGTTGTAGTAGTCAAATTTGTTCGCTATTTGGATTTCAACACTTCACGCGCCGATTTGTGGGGACAACCAGCTAGCATAAGTCAGCGAAGCATATACAAATAGACAGCAGTTCATTGTGTCGGTTGGGTATGGTTGAACTGCCGTGTAGATGTTGAAAAGCCACGTCCCCATCCTTGTGCAACAGCTGCCTTGATGCTCCGCTCTGTTGATTTGCTGCCGTCAATTTGATGGTAGAATTTTCTGGAATGCAGAAAGCTATAAATTGTTCTGATGTAGTTGGAGGCGAATCCCATCTGGTTCAGCTTGTAGATGAGTGACTACCCAGACTGTGCCGAAGAGATTGAGGGCTGCAGAAGTATTCTTAAGTGCAGTGACAAATTTTTAGGACGATAGGGAGGAGAACAATTTCTTAGGAAAAGGTTTCTGCTTTCTCGGCCGGTGTGTTTGCTTCCTTCGCTTCTTTTCAGTGTCTGTGGCAGATTCTTTCTCTTACCGATGACCTGGTGGATTTGTCGGAATATGTCGGGTCCTCGCTGTATCTGGCGGAGCTTGTTCTCCAGTTGTATGTTGCTGTGAGTTTGTACCGCATGAATTACTTAGCTTGGTAGTCGCTACCTCGTGTGTTCAGCTCCCGGTGGTGTATTCGCTGGAGTCTTTTCCTTCGCCTTTGCCTGTGGTGATAAAGGTCAAGGATATGTACGGAGAAGTGACAACACGTGTCCCTGCTTGCCCTCGGCCACTTTTGCCGTAAGGCGTTGTTGGTTGAGTTCTCGAGTCCTTCAATCGTTGTATTAATCTTCACATTGTTGAGGTTCTTTGTGTCTGGTGGTATGTGGATGTTCTACAGTATGTCTTCTTGTATCCAGCTGATGTAGTTTGACGAAGTCCCCTTCAGGCCGGCTGTTGGAAAATACTGGGTTTACTTGGTTAACCAGGTTTGAGGTAGCCAGAAGGAAATCCACTATCGATGGTGTACTTGGGCGGGGAAATCACGACCAGGGAGTGACTGTCCGCATTTTTCTCCAGCCATTTGAGAAAGGCTGTGCCTTGCCACATACGGCGTGTTGCATTGAAGTCACCACCTATGAGCCCAGTATGTCTTGACAAGAGCATATTAAGCACATGGCATAAGTTAATCAATTGCTTTTATGATATTGGGAGACGCGGCCGTGGCGTAGTGGGTTGGTGCGTCGACCCTTACGCACTTGAGTCTACGTTGACTATGTTCGATTCCCGGTACGAGAAAAATACTTTTCACTGCCCCACCACTTTCGAGTCACTGACAATGCTCATAGTGTAAAAACTGTCTAGAAAAAAATTGGCCGTTCGGAGTCGGCATAGATTAGATCCCTGCCACTGGTGGAAGAACAATAGCACGCACAACTCGAGTGGTTGCTGGGAAGCTAGGCCATGGCCCTTTATGGGCTGTAGCGCCACCCATGTAACCCATGCAACACTCGCTTCAAAACTACAGAATTAACACCGCTTGTAAGTTTGTCTAAACCAAAAAAAAAAAAAAAAACAACGGTCATGGAAATACGAACGATAGCACGCACATGAATTCAGCTTCGAACTACATTTTCATGCGATCGTGATGCACGGTATCTTGGCACGTGATCACGTGCATAAACAACACAATCAGACTCAATGACGAATCGTGACCCTCAAAGAAGCCTAGATCAGATTTCATACACAATTCTGAGTCTCACCAGCGTGTGTCTAAACAGCAATTTCGTTCAATCAAACTCCTGGTCACTTGATGACCAGCCAGACTGAAATCTTTTGTGCGTCTGTCCGACTTTGCCACACAAATCCCATTCACTCCTAAGATCCGGACGACGCGCCTGACTCTGAGGTGCAGGCAACCCTGTGCAGATAATGGTTGATCTGATTCTTTCACAATTTGAGGTTTGAATAAATCAAAAACTGAGCTTGTCTCTGTCATTTCGTGTACCGATTCGTACTTAATTTAAAATCTCACGCGAAAGGTCACAACTACGGGCACAATCAAGAAGTGACGGACCGCACAAGAGAGTGAAGGAAAAAAGTCCGTGTTCTTAATGAGGAAATGACTCTATTAATACGCCTCTCTGGGCATTAGGTAGTCCATTCCGAGTCACTAAGCCGCCGTCAGTGCTGAGTCGCAACGCCACGTCGTGCGTTGGATCATAAAGTGTTGCGCTATTGTCACTCAATTTCACTTGGGCAGTGGATCATCGTCCGTTTCTTCGTCATCCGACTTTAAATCAAGATCACAGCTACAGACCGTCACGCAGAAATGCTCGCGAAGTTCGCGACTCTCATCTGGACGCTGAGCGTCTTGCTCAGTTTCACAATTCGAGGTAAAATTAATTGCAAAAACCCGCGTTACACCATTTCTTGATTGGAACCCAACCTCGTCGCCTTCTCTAGCCTGCCCGGTGTACCTGACCACCGCACTAGGAGATTCGATTTGGAGCTCGACTCGAGTGCAAGTCAACTGGGGCCCAGATTGCCACGAGAAACCCGAATGGATCGGCGTATTCACCGAAGATCCCTCAGTGTCCAACACTCAGCCGCGCGCCAAGATCACAGATGTGACGAACTCCATTGGAAGCTTCGTCACCGAACTGGACGTTGCTTGGCATCATGTGGAGTGGAATCGCAACAGCGGCAAGGATTACCCCAATGGACAGTGCGTAAGGTACTTTGTGGCAAGCTTCAAGGGCGCGGAACTCCTGACTGTGGAGTGCTTTAAGATTCGGCCGATGTGGATGAGCAAATCGGCGCACGTATCCGATATGCCACTGAAGAGTCTCTTCATCCCGGGTGAGTGCGTTTTATTTGTAAAAAATATATCAACTGTGAAAAAAGAAGTTTAATATATTGATTTACACCGCGGTTTGTGTGTCTGCAAATGGATGACGTTTCTTCTAAGAAACAGCCCACACTTGAGTCCTTTGTGGAAGTCCTTCATCCAAGTACGGCGCTTCGTCACATGGGCTATTCTACGTCGTCGGCCATCGCGCCTCTAGGATTGGAGATTTAGTTTTCGGCTGGAAATACTCGTTCGTTGGGACTTACCTTCCGCAGAGTCATTGAATTAGGAAATATACGTTTCAATTTGAGATGGATTATTTATGTATGACGGGTGACGCTGACAACAACGGCAATGAGGATTAATCGGATGTTGATAAAGTGTCGGACTTGGGCAATGACGCTGTTTAGTTTTTGTGTCCACAAGTGACAAAGTTTTGTGCTACAGCTCGTGGAGGGGCAGGTGCGGAAATAGAGCACTACATAGACAGTCTCTCTTGTCTCTTAAATTTTTTTTTGACAACCATTTTTTATATCGTCTTCTCAATCTAATTGACAACTCAGAGAACGGCATTCGAAATATTCCGTGAATAACCGTCAAAAATTCATAAATAACTGTGAAAAAGCTTTTCAAATTCGTCGATGGACTAGAGGGCAATCAGCTGTGAAGTTGGCTACCTCTATAATACTTCATTTCTGGTCAGATCTTAGTTTTTACAGCAACCCTTCGTCTCTCACGACTCCATCGTGGAAGGGACCTACAGTCTTATGCCGACTCCGACGGGAATACTCTATGACTCAAAAGAGGTGGGGTCGTGCAGATTATTTTTGTCTTACCGGAAATAGAACCTATACACCGAGGTACGAGTGCATGGGAATTGACGCACAGACCTACAACGCCGCGGCTTAATCTACTTATGTTTTAAAAATGTTTGTGCATTCGAAACGGACAGGTAGTCGATGGAAATGCAAATTCAAACGAGCTTTATCACATTGGAATGGGACTGGAGCCTGGAGAGACAACACCAAAGGCCATATAGAGCGAAATGTTTCATCGTGTTCACAAAAAAACACACGATTAGCCATAAATGTGAAAAAAAAACAATAGCGCGTTGTTCCTTCCGTTTTCGCGTTAAGAAGGGTAGTCCCGTATCTGACTTAGAAGTAAATACCCTCTTTATCAGCTGTTTTTATTTCTCAAATGTTTACACAAAAAACTGTAAATTTGTGAGCGAAGTGTCAGCTGCGCCCAGTTCCCGCGCAGATCTTTCAACATGTCGAGGAATGCTAAGCAGGCACTGTGCTCTTAGGTTTTATGGCGTTCCTCTCATTTGTTATCAAAAGTTATGAAATGTAACGGAACGCAATACTCTGGGCACTACCTTTGAACTGTTTAAGAAATTGGTCACGTTTTGAGTTGGTTTCTCCTTTGTTCCCTTTTTCGTATTTCATCCGCCAAAATTTGCATATACGCGGTGCAGTTCAGATCGCAATTTGCAATTAATTGCACGCTTGCATGCTTAATGACTTTCATACCCAAAGCCAAAAGCTGATACACTGCTTTAAGGGAAATAAAAGCTTTTTCTATAGTTTAACAAATTTTCCGCAGAGTTGGAGCTTCGTTTAGTTTGTGGTTTGGGCTCAAAGCGTGGAGAGAGTTGAAAATAAACAGGGGGGCAGCTGGTTCAATTCATTCAAAACCAGATAAAAGCCTATTAACTTTGCTTTCACTGGGATTTGAACCGGAGACCACACTGACCAAGGGCAGGCACTTAACCCACTGCGCGATTCAGTAGCGTTGTGGAGTTGCAATTAAAACTAGTGGTGGGATGAAATTATTTTTCTTTAAAAAATTGTTAAGTCTTTGTCAAGTTTGCGTTTCTTATTGTAGGTGTACCAACCCTATTAAATCTCAATGATAGAATATCTTCTTCCTCTACTTTGGGTGGCGCCACAGTCCAAGTTGGACCTGCGCCTCAGTCAATAAACCTCTCCAGTTGCCACTATCTTTGGTTAGTTCTCTCCAGTGTCGCACACTAAGTTGGTTGAGGTCCTTAGTCACTTATCCCAGACACGGTCATAGGTTAGGTTAGGTTAGGTTAGGTAAGGTTATAGTGGCTGGCTGCAAAAGGCAGTCACACTTCGGCCAAGGTAGGCCCGTTGTGATACCACGCGCATGAATTCCCCCTTACAATGAAGATTAGTTGGCGTTTTAGCTGTCAGTCTTTTTTTTTAGCTCATTGAGGCCCATAGGTGTAAGTATCTTCGACCTGCCAGCGGGCTACACGATCTGTGGTTTCAATCTCCTCTTCATCCATGCAGCTTCTACAGAAGTCATTATAGGGGACTACGGGCATGGTTGCCAGTTGTGCAGTGCCCTGTTATGACGCCGGTGAGCGTCCTGAGTGAAGATCTGCTGAATCTAAGCAAAACCATCACTCACGTTTGATATTAAGCGATGCCCATATTTCCTTTGTTTTAAGACAAGTGGTACCTTCCAGCCTTTTACGATAAGTGATGTTGATTGTGTGTATTTTTAGTAGATGGTAGGCTTATATAAGGTCAACATTGACCTTCGAGAGACGACTCTAATATTCAATTGTACTGATGTTGTTCACACAATTTCCTGTGGCGCTGAGGTGGACGAAGTTCTTGACTACCTCTAAGTCAGGCTGTCCATGCTGACACTCAGTCTAAGTTGTCGACATTGCGTGCATCTCAAGAAAGGTTCTTGAGAAAGCATACACTTCGTTTTGCCCTCCTTCACGTCTCGATCTAATGCCACTAAACGCCTCATTGACTCGGCTCGCCGTATGCCAACATTTGTACGGCCTTCTGTAAGATCGTATCTCTAGTGTTAGAGTGTGGGTTCTGCACGATCTTCCCCAGAATGATGTTGAAAAAGTCACATTATAGCGCGTTCTCTTGCCAAACCATTGTTTAACATTGACGTTGAGTTCCTTACCGACCACGATGATTCTCCATCCTCATCCTGCACAACTTGACGTGGTGGGTGTCCCTTTGCAATTCTTGGGCATTTTCCAGGATTGTGACGAAGTGGTACTAGCGGATTTCGGCGAGGACCCAAAATGGCAGAGACGATTTTTTACGTCAAGAAGACCTATCCCTCTATAGTTTGCGCAACGGGTCTCCCTTGTTGTAGAATTGTAAGATATTCCGAAAATCCAAGCACCCACAAGTGCCTCATGAAAACATAATACGAAACAAAAACCATGGATGCTGCTTTTGGATCAAATGCCATGTTTCCCTTGCTAATGTCCTTCCAAACTTCCAGTGCGCATGCTTTCTGGACAGAAATCAAGCACTGTAGAGTCGACCCCCCAGCTAATTGTCCGCTTGTCTCCCGACTAATCACACATTTTTGACGGTTAACCATGGACCACCTGTAAAATTTACCGCGATTAAAAAAAGATAAAATACGTACGGCAAAGCGGCAAAACGTTGCTCTATATTTTTCTTCTTCTTACTGAATGCCGCTGCCGCTGAAGGTCAGCTTAGTTATACAGTACTATCAAGGATGGAGGAAGCTCTTTTTTAAAATTTGCGCGCAACTAACTGTCCGCACTGCACTTTGTGCATTAACACAGTAAGTTGCACAACAATGTGTACACCCAAGATTTATTTTTCTACACACCGAATACTGTTTCACACACACACTTGTGTGAGTCTGCCTGCAAATGTCAGAACGCTGTCAAAAAGTTTTATACCCGTTTCACAATGCAGCGTTGGCGCCTCAACTACGTGATGGTTACGGCAACTGCTTTGTCGCATAAATATGTTCCAATCATCAGTTTTTTTTTTTTTTTTTTTCAAACATTGTAAATTTCCGTTAAACTTTCCCGCCCAATGACAATGTGGAGTAACGCAGGGAAAGGTCAAAATGGACCAAAATGTTTCAGCATGTTGAAAACATTTTGGTGACAGAGTGCTTCACTAAGGCGAGATTACGTTGCTCTCATCTCTCTCATTTTTTTACGACGCAATGAATGGCATGGAACCATTGTACTGTGTACGTTGAAAAGGAGGTCATTAAGGAGCAGATCCTTGTATAGAGAAGTCGGCTTTCCCGATACAACTTTATTCCTCATTCCAAAAAAATTAATTACTCTTCTCTCATAGGAACCCATGCATCGGGAGCATTTGACAACCACGAAAAGAGCGAACTGATCACGGACTTTGCTTTCGCTCAGCAAGTTGATGTCTGGTCGCAGCTGGTATTCGGTATTCGATTTCTGGACATCAGCATTGGGTGAGATGCACGCATTGTTCCATTAGCTTTTACTCACTCAATACTTATTTTTCAGCGTGAAAACGGAGCGTGAGAATATGACAGAAAGTTATGATTATTGGATTGTGAACGAGAACATGTTTGTAACGAAATTTGTTCCAATGTTAAGGGATGTTAGACGTTTTGTGAAAATGTCTGGCGAAGTGGTCATTCTCGATTTTCGTTCCTTCCCAATTGGTAAGTCATTCGGTAACAAATTAAACGTTTCACTAGACGTGTTCGATTGTAGTTTTTAAGGTCTTCAATTAGATAACGGTCGTCTCAAAGAGAGCTTATAAGGACACTGAGCCGCTGAAAACAATTAGTTGTTGAAACAATTAGTGACTCAAATTATGAACTAAAAATTTAGCGAGTGACTTGATCTTTTCTTTGCTCAGTTTCAACGAGCGGGGTTGTGCATGTAAAGCGGTCTCTTTTGCTTTGTCCTCTGTTTTGCACGTCAATGTGGCAGAGTTATTCAGCGACTGGTGCATCTATGTCAGCACATCAGCAACATTTGTCGTAACACTCTTAAGGGCCAACTATAATAGGGATGCAACTTATGCCATGACCCGAATTATCGCGAACGATTTGTAGAGCATTGGTATAATCCGTTATGGCAATTAAATCTACGTTCAAGGAATTTTGAACAAGAATCACAAGCCGATGCTTTTCTCTCTAAAAGACCTTCTTCAAAAGACTTAAATATCGGTCCTCTGAGCCATAAAGTCAGACTGCGATGATCTTCTCCTTCTTCGAGCAGCAGCAGAGGGACACTACGTTAATCCTCCTTGGACAGCAATCAGTTTTTGATTTTCTTGTCATTTTGCTGTGTTGCGTAAAAGTTGAGTCCGGGATGAAACCTGGACCTCAAGCCCGGCAATCAACTCAATTACATTTACAAAAAAAAAAAACACATTTTTGCATGATGTTTACATTATAAATCGTCGTCTAGCTTGCAACAGGAATTAGTAACGACCACATATTCGTGATTAGAGCTCATGTAGTCATATTTAAACGGCCACAGGCCTCAACATCCGCACCGGAGCTACAGTTCGTGCATCAACTAACAAGCCTCTCAACCCAGCACGGTCTCTCGGTTTGGGTGAACACATTCTCCACTTGTGTTCGTCTCCTCAGACGCTGGCCTGCTCTGCTGCACTGCCACAGGCTCGAGACGAATACAGAGAAAACGTTTCGAAAGATCACATTCACATTTTTATTTTCTCTTTTTTGACAGGTTTCTACAAGCGTCCAGACCGTCACATTGAGGTGCTCCGTATAATCGAAAAGGAAATCGGTGATCTCGCCTACAGACGCAACTCGTCCACCGACCCGAACTTTAACTGCTATGACCTGACAGTGAGCGAAATCCGTCGATCCGACAAAAACCTGCTTCTCATCTATCCCATTGAAGAGCTGCCATATCCAGACAGCGGTAGGTACCAACAACGACGTCTCACTTAATGCTTAAGCTTACTCATCCCTTGCAATTGCATGGCGTTTTTTACGATAATTCCACCCGAGTTAAGAACAACGCTGGCGCCTACAGTCTGCCAATAGGCTCATAGAGAATTGACATACTGACACGTACAGCGGGTGTCAGGGAGGGGCGGGCCGTGATGTATCACGGAAATCCCCACACGTAGTCAACTCAAAGCATGATTTTTACTTAATTGCATTTTACTTCGTTTTATTTTTCACTTTGTGCACAGAATCGAAGATACTCTGCTCCACTTGGAAGACGTTCGACTTGAAGAGCATGGACACATCCGAATCGTTGGACTTTATGAGGCTTTTGTTTGCGAAGAAGAACGACTCACTCGTTCAGGACGAGGGCTGGATATTCCATGCGGTACTTAGCCTTGAGCAGGGACTAGTAAGTTTCACATTAAATGACACCTTTGTTCGATTTGAAGGGCAACCAAAATGCATCTGCATCACTCCTCACTCGGCACACACAAGCACATACTACAGCATGCATATTAGGATGTGGTTTGACTCCAATTCATCGCCGCGCTGTTCACCTTGGTCGCCAGTCTGCTACAGTGCATGCGTCTGTCAGCTCTGGAGAAAGCATGCATAAACATTTATATACACACTCACAGATAGAATTCATTGATGCATTGTATTGTTCGTACCTTTGTAGAGGAGAAACACTAAAGTTCCGTCAACAACGATAAGAGCTAAGGACATAAATCCAAAGCTATCCAAGTGGCTTAGTGGACCGTGGAGTTTGACGGCGAATGTTGTTACGGTTGACTACTTCACCAGCACGAACCTCATTGATATAGCGATCTACGCGAACTTGCACAAGGCTTTCACTTGGGCAAACAAGAATCTAACACGATTCGAGGTCATTGATTGATGGCAGCACTTGCATCCGGGACAGCGTCTAACGGTCATGTGATCCATTCACAGTGCATGCGAATGGAAATGTTTTAATGTCTTATGCAATAGTAAACCTGATAAACTGTGGATGCGTGTTTTTATTCTTCGTAATTTGACATTTCCATTTAATAGGTCAACAATTTCAAGTGTGCGAAGTGTAGTCATTGCGCCAAGAGAATCAATTAGATTCGATTGGACGATGTACTCGTCTCTAAGTGGTTGATTACTGACGGAAATTGAAACACGTACCAAGCGTACTTGGAGCGATAAGTGACAGCTGGGTTGTTGACGGAGAACAAGGAAAATTCCTTCAATTATACACGCTGACTGTTCAGCTTTCTCATTTTTCCTCAGATGGAGCTACAGTTCGGCTGAACCTGGCCCTCAGACAACTGGTCAGTCAAAAACTAAGTATTTGCAGACAGGAAGTTCGAAGCCATAGACAAATGGTTGGGTTAAGTACAGGCTTGTGTAGTTCACGAACGAACCAGTTCAAAAAAGAGCTCCAACAAGTGCACTAGGTGAACTACAGTGAAACCTACAAATTAGGACGCTCTGTAATTGGGGCACCTTCGAAATGAATCGCACTCCATGCATACACTCGGTTGTTTTTTATATAAGTGAACCTCTGCATACGAGGCACCTCTGAATTGGATCCTGGGGCAATGATTTGGGTAGAAAGAAAACCTCTTAATTGGGTAAAGAGAGGTAGAAATCACAAGTGTCAGCGAATGCACATGATGTGATACCAAAATGGGTGAATTCCCCGGAATGTCGGAAATGCCTTCGTAAAAAATACTTGCTCCTGTTCTGTTGCCACAAAGTCCTCATTCATTCCAGGAAAATCATTACATAATGATATTTGGACCAATTTAGAGGTCCTGGAGGTGGCCCTCCAAATTGATTCGCATTTCCTTAGTTCCCTGGAGTGCCCCATTTATGAGATTTCATTGTAGTTCACTCTGGTCTTTTATTTTAGTTCATTTAGTTCAGTCGTTCAACAAAGTCACGCATACCTTACTTTGCATACGTGAGAGAGAAAATAACTGAACTAAACTTACTGCTTTCGTTTTTTTTTGTTTGTGTGCGAAAGTATTCTTTGCGATTTTGAGGCGCAATAATGGACGAACTAGTAAGGAGTTTTATTTCTGGTTAAGTTTTGCTTATTAGTTAAATGACGCTGTTGTTTATAACGATAATATGATGGCCAACCGGCGAAAGTAGCACTGACTCAATTTCCAGAGCAGTGAACTACATAGAACTAAATGAACTAGAAGAACGAACTAGTTCAATAAACAGATTTGAATTAAAATCTGCGCTCTCTGGGCTGAACTAAAATGCACACGACTAGTTAGGTAGCAGCCACCCTTAGCCCAATGAAGTCTCATTGTAATACCACTCGGATTGACTCCTATTCACCTTGGAACTAGGTGCTTATGACAAAAGGGGACTAGCTGGCTTGTACTGACGCCATTCAGTTCGCTGAGATTATTTAAATAGTAGGCAGACGAGGTGTTTTGAGGCTTCTACATGCTCTTCACCTATCCATCTCGTGCGAGTGTTTGTCTGATTATGACGCAGTGTCCTCGACGACATGTGTCCGGAGTGTAGTTCTGCTTAGTCTGAACATACAGAGTAATCGTTTAAGTCTAAGTGAGTTTTGTTGATGGCCACATTTCCTCAGTCAGGTGGTGACTTCTGGCCTTTTGTGGTTGGTTATTCTAAATTAGTGTGTATTTTAAGAAGATGTTGGGTTCTAGCGATTGGCATAAAGCGTGGCGAGAAGACCTTGTATAGCAACTAATGAGTGCATCGGCTTTTGAATTGCCCGTTATGCTACAGTGTCCCGACACCCACATGAGGTATTAGGTAATTCGTATCCCTGATAAATCGAAACCACAATAACGCGTAACAAGCTGACAGTCCCTTGAAAAACATTCATACGTTTTGCTCCTCTCGCTATTTCGTATGGCATGGACACATGACTTCTTGTAAATCGTAATTCATCTCTTAAACTTCGTATAATTCGTAATTCAAAAGATAAGAAAGCTTTTCAGTTTAACTACCTTTATCTTTTGTAAACGGTCTTATTGCCTTGCTATCGCCAGTGTTCTATTACGAGGTTCTTTCTTAGCTTATATAATTCATTCAAAGCATTAAACATTTAAGTGCAACAACCTCGAACAAGGGTACTCATAAAACGTTATCAAACAAGACGTAAATTGATAATGAAGCAGGAAAAATGTTTGTCGAAACAATTCGAAATCGCACCACCAACACTCACTTCAATTCAATTTTACAAAAAAAAAAGAGATTTTATTTTGGGAGAATCCACACGCAGTGTCCAAAAGCATCAAAAATATAATCTGAATTTCCAGGCATAGGAAAGTATCTTCTGTTGTGGCTTAGATAGTGGCAGAGTTCATAAACGTCACACTGCGGCAGCCCGCAAGATTTTCAGTCGGCTAATGGGTTCATAAAAGCAATGTGACAGTCAAACTGCGATCAAATTGGCAGTGATTTTTCTTTTGTTGCGGGATTGCAGGGAAACCGAAAAGTGTTCCTATGAACATCATACGGAAATTCTCTTATTTTTTAAAGAAATTTCTGTTATTTGAACCTTGTTTTGACTTCCAATTCTTTTTCGTTAAAAGCATGGCGTATTTTGCCACGGTTTCATTATTTAATATTTTTGAAAGTTGGTCAGTTTATTATGTTTATTAAACATTGAACCCAGTATCATACTCTTCGTAGGCATGGTGTAGACTTTCATTTCATCAATACAAATGTCAACCAAACACTTATTGCGTCGTCCACTGATGTTGCATTTATAAATACTTTTTTGACAATGCTGACCTGCTGCAAACTTGCGGCAGTATTCGTGTTCATAAATGTATTGAGAGAATATTTTGCGCAGTGCAGGGGCAACAATGTTGCAATTATGAACTCAACCAGTGTCGACAGATCAATGTTTCAGTTGGCGACCAATTGACTGTTATTTGCCCAAGCAGTGAAGGTTAACTTTCTAATTTATTACATGGGCGTGAATTGAGCGCTTAGTTTCGTACTGTTAATCGATATGAATTGAAAAATCATATGAAATGTAAAAGCCCCGTTAATTCGTATTTTTATGTTTTCCACGTCGTTAAACCTCGACAGCCTGTAATTAAGGGATGGTTTTGAATTGAACATGACATTGGCCCTTTTGAATTTTACATTGCTCCTAAGCCAGGAGCAAGGCTTCGCTACAATGACGAGCTGAATAGACTCATACAAGCAGCCATTCGTCGTCTTCCACACGTCTGTGTATATTAGTAATGGATGGTCAGTGTCTGCTTGTCAGACATCCAATCCGATCGATTTTTTCACGATGATGGCTTGGGGTAGCAAGCGGTTGGTGTTGTTCGGAAGAATGTTGAATTCATTAAGAATGGTTGAGTGGCAGATGGAGCGCAGCGAGTGCTTTGAGTCTCGGGGCTGAGCTGGCTGCTGCTTGTGGAAGGAATCTTGAGGAGTATATTAAGTGCATCAGGCTAGTGCTTCTCAACACTCCGCTGATACACATGCAAGCCGAGACCATACACACGGCAAAGGGAGACCATAGACTAGTGTGGGTCTGCCGATCGAAGTGAATATCCGATCAGCTAAGCATGGCTGCAGGCCCCATTTGCATTGAATGGATTTATTAGAAGAGGCCTTCCTGTTTCAGGTTTAATGCTACTTCTCTAAAGCTCAAATAATTGTGACGTGAGTTGTTATTCCCAGTCGTTGAGCTACGTCATTTCCTAATTACCCTACTCTAAAATTAATAACAATATCCTATAGTTTAGTTGAAGAAAAGTGATACGAATCAAAGTTATTTTGGGCTTTTGGTTACATTTATGAAAAACACCTTCACCCAGCCCGAGAATTTAGCAAAATAATAAGAGACATCCTTATGTCAACAGGAAGTAGTCATCAGTGATATTTAAATATGTGTGTTGATCAAACAGGTTACTAGAGCATTATTTACTCAGGCAAAAAAACACAATTCTTGTGCAAGGCAGAACATGCATTCACAATTTTCGTAGCTTTAGCTGGATCGTAATGCAGTTGCCGTGCAACCAAAGACAGAACGATTTTTCAGAACGCCGGACAATCTCTTAATTGCATGTCTTGGGCTTGAGTACTTCTTCTTCTTCTTTGTTTGGCGCTACAGTCCGGGGTGGACCTGGGCCTCAACCAACAAGCCTCTCCAGCCAGCACGATCTTTCGCCAGCTGCCTCCAGTTGTGCACACCAAGTTGGTTGAGGTCCTTCTCCACTTGTGTGCGCCATCTCGTTCTAGGACGCCCTCTTATGCGTAGGCTCGGAATCGAAGACATGGGCTTATGTACACAGTCTCGGGCTTGAGTACACAGTGTTATGTACTTTCTGTCCTTCATTGTTGTGTAAAGGACTATGTTCTTTTCAGGTGTATGGATTCTAATGTGTCATCCGTTGTTGCGCAGACTGACTTTTTCAAACGAACATGTTGAAAGGCGTCCTACGATAGATGAAAAAAAACACATACACCTTTTGAAATATAAACAAATTAAAAATAACTAATAAAGAATTAAGCACTTACTTTGTATTGGGTAATTCAAATGAATTTGTTTGCTGTCTCATACTTTTTTCTTTAAATTGTCAACTTCGCTTTCCTGTTGCTTTCCTTTCCTTCATCTTTAAATGAACATTTCAGTGCTACTCATTGCAAATCTCAACTGGTTTTGAACTATTTAATCAATTAAAACTCCCTTAACGATCAACTTATCAAACTATTTCGCCTCTGTTTTAGAATTTAATTTTCAAATTTTTGAAATCAGCAGAGCTGCCATTTTTTCATAAAAATTGTCGTGTGGAAATGTACCACGTATTTGGCGCGTAGT
Source organism: Eristalis tenax (assembly GCA_905231855.2). Lineage (NCBI taxonomy): Eukaryota > Metazoa > Arthropoda > Insecta > Diptera > Syrphidae > Eristalis > Eristalis tenax. The sequence goes on along the minus strand of HG993126.1, from coordinate 17,155,190 downwards.
GTAAGTTACGGACTGCCGATATACGACATAGGGAATCAGGGTGATTAAATGTCTGCGTCTTGGCGATATTAGGTTTAATTTCATTTCGGATTACACAAAGCTTAATTTCGATAATAATATAATCTTAAACAATGCGGGACAGTAGGTGTGAGTTTTTAACAGCGTGCTTAAGGAGCAGCCAATGGCTCGTTTTACAAAAGAAGAAATGTGATCACAGCGACAGATGTTGAAGATATTGCATCGAATCGTAAATTTGAAGAGGTGATGAAGTAATATCTACAAACGTTATAGATAGGCGTTAGGCTTAGCGGTAGGACATAGCTTTGGTTTCTGAGGGAATGGGGTTTAAATCATTTTGTTTGGAAAATGTACGAGTATAGACGGCATTGATATCTCCGTTCAACTCATTCATTGCAGATAATTCTTCAGATTTATTGAAACTTTACATAAACCTGTGCATTATCTGCATAAATATGATGCTCACACCGTTCGATTAACTTCTCTCCATAACGGCTTTGGATCTAAGCGGTTTTTTTTTCAAAATTTGAACGTTTATTTAAGAAAAACATGTACAATAGTATTATTCAAAGTATTGCCCATCTGAAGATATGACTTTTCCCATCTTTCTGGCAATTTGTGGATTCCATCTCAAAAGCCAGGAATGAATCAAGCCAATTTTTGATATTCTGCTCTCATGTGAACCGCATTTCAGAGAGGGCGTTCTGCATCGATCGGAACAAATGGTAATCAGAAGGGGCAAGGTCTGGGCTATAAGGCGGGTGGGGTAAAACTTCCTATCCACTGTTTTTTGCAGATAGTTCTTAACAGGAATAGCAACGTGGGGCCGAGCGTTGTCATGATGGAAAATGATTGCCTCGTGTCTGGTCGCATATTCCGGGCGGTTTTCGGCTACTGCTCTCTTCAAACGGATAAATTGTGTTCGGTAGCGTTGTCCATTGATGGTTTCCCCCGGTTTTACCAGCTCATAATTCAGCATACTCTTCTGATCCCACCAAATACAGATCATTACCTTCGCCTTCGAATAGTAGATTTTTGCCGTTGATTTGGCTGGTTGGCCAAGCCAAAATACGATGACTTTCGGCAGAGGTTTCCTTCATATTAAAGTAATGAAGAAGAACTTCCCGCAAAAACACTTCTTCAGCCACAAAGTTCGAAATATTTGAGTGAAAAAAAAAAATGATTGTTGTTTACGCTTCAAATGAATGACACATACTGAAGTGTCGTACAATGACAGTAGCATTCCAACGTATGTTCCAATGGAATAATATATTTATAAAAAAAATATCATTTATAAAAATAAGAACGGACCAAGAATGGAACCCAGAGGCATTTTTGTCCGAATTTTTTGTGCATTTTGTCGAAGCATTTGTCCAGAAATGCAAGGATTGTAATTGGTTTTATTTGCCGAAAACGGTTTGGGACTTGATACTATTTTTTCATTTGGAATCGTATGTGTATTATGTATATGTATTATGTCTTTACCAGAGTCCGCTATGGCAAAATTGTCGGCATTTGCAATGACTTTCCATTCATACAAGTTTGCATCAAGTGAGCCAGTGCCAAGGTCAGGGAATTATCGGCGTTTGAATAGAGTTAAGCTAGACCCTGTAAGACACAGACTACTGGCTAGCACTAGATCCACTGTGCCCTCGGTTCTGCATGAAATATAAAGTCCTTTAATGGTTGCACGATGACAGACAAAGCTCGGATGTGCCCTTTGAAATGAGGATAAAAACTGCCAGATCAAGGCTCTCGATGTAACAGTAACTGCGAACTCGAGTTTTTCAGAAATAACCAATACTTGTGTTGTGGAAAAATTGCCCATATATAGTTTTTTTATCGAGACAAAAGTTAGCTTAAGCAGCCTAATTAACGTTTTCAAACTTTCTCTGGAAACTAATCATTTCCTATAGCATCCCGGGCTATAGCGACTCGGAAACACAAAAGAAAAGGCGCAAGAATTGGGAATGCCTCAGTTCACATTGTCGTCCACATGTTCGCCTACATCCTTACAAGAACTGATGCCTCTTCGATAATTAAATGATAGAAACTTCTCCTATCGGGATCGGCAAAAGTTATGTCCGTACTTAGAAAACCGTGAATAATGTCAATTTCGAATGATTACTCTTTGCGACTCCGTCTTGAACCCAAAAAAACATCAATCAACAATCCTGACTCCGCTTTTGATCCCGCACTCTGTGCTAATTTAAATTCCGTCACAAAAACCACTTCGCAGCCATCACCAAGCACCGAACTTCAAGTTGCTGACACGGCTTTCGTGCATAAGGGCAAGTGGCGTGCATTGTTCTTCATGTCAGTGCCCAATGTACATCTCTGACAAAAGACGCAATCACCTCGTCTTAATTGAGAATTCGAGGACTGGGAATAAACATCCAATTAACACCGATCGGGTGTTCTTCTTCTGCGGTCTGAATCACAATAGACGGCCTGACGCACAGAGAATATTTTGTATCATTAAAATAAGAAAACGAATACGAGACACACATAAGAGAGAATCAAATTTTTGATAACAGAATTCTGAGAGCAACTGATTGCAAAGAGTCTTTAGTCATCGCTGTGCGTGCCTGTGGGTAAGCCAACGAACACATACCGGGCTTTGTTGCCATAAATGACAAAAGGCGAATTCTGACAGAAATTTAATGCGATATTTGACTTAAACCATATCTGAGTCATGGGGATTTGCATTTCAAGTCGTATCTGTATTTACTCAAGACAGGGTGGTGCTGAAAGTGTAGCGTGGCTCCGAATTAAGTTGGAATTTTTTGTACATGCTTTATTATTTCACTCAAAATATTAAAACGAAATTATTTACAAGAGTACTTTTAAGCACGGCTGTGCCGTCTGCGAAATTAAGCAACTATTTTTGGCAATATTGAGTTTGTACTTAGAAAAGGAAAGAAAGTTGTTTAATCGCACAAACAAGAAAAGTAAGAACATTTAGAAAAAAATCTTAAATCTTCATCAATTATTTTTGTTCTGTTCATTAAGGTAATTTGGCAATAGGACGCTAGTGAACTACAATTTTCACTGTCGTCAAGAACATGTACCACATCATCCATTAGCATTTGGTCGACTTCCTAGGTGGCAAGAAAATGCATCAAGCCTCTGTTCTCAACAGTATTACACAAGCTGAATCGTACCAGAACTCGGGGTGGAGAATTATTTTTTCTTCTCCTGTGCAACCCATGTCGTGAGCTCAACAGCACCGCGACCAATTGTACCGAAGGGTTGGAGTTAAATCAAGAGACATACTACTTTCCTAATGAAAGACAGTATATTATCCGCAGTGGAGTTTTTTAATTAGACTGAAGTAAGTATCTCCATATGGAAGATACGTCTCCAATGAGGTTAGTGCCAGTCAATACCACAAGATGTGCTCAGAAGTCTATCCTCTTCGAGGCAAAGCCTACAAACCTCGACTTAAACTTAAAAAACACACACGACTAAATTATGTCTAATTATCATTTTATATTGTCTAAGTATGCAGCGAGCAAAGGTGTGTATAAGAATTACCAATTGTAAAGAAAGTCCAAGAAGGAAGAACTCTCATTCAGACTGGGTGCCGGAACCGCATTGACTCTTGCACATTTCGCTGCTCATATATTAGGCCCTGACTACAAAGGTGAAGCTCTATCTTAAGAGGTGGACACAATGGGCATAGATTAAAGATGCCCACAAGCAATGAAAGATGTCTGGCGTAACGTGCAAGGAGTTTTCCATTTTTGGATTACTTGTTTAAGAAAGACCATTTAATGAAAACGCAAGCGTCAGTGTGGCGGAAATCGACGAGTAATAAACTGGATCCAGGGATGCTCGACATCACATGTCAGTTATTTACTGCAACTGCAGGAATTGAGAGGTTATTCTCGACTTTTGGACTGGTGCATTCAAAATTAAGAAACAGACTCATGACTGAAAAAGAAAACAGCTAAATTGGTTGCAATAATGAGGGCTCTCAATCAACACAGCTTGTTTAAGAACCTTGGGAATTCGGAGTTTAATTTAAACTACAGTTGAGGTGAAAACTTTGCAAATGAATAATAAAAAATTAAAAATTGATAATACAATTTTTGATTTTCAATTTCAGTTTTTCTTTCAACACCTACATTTGTACTTACTTATTTTAAGACATGATTAAAACAAGGTAATTTAAACAATTATGAAGAATTAATAAAAAAAAAACATGTTTTTTGTTTAGTAAAAACAATTTTCTTTTTAAAAAACGTATTTTTTTCCAACCCTGGCAGAGCACTAACACTCCATAAAATGGGTCGTATTAGTACATAAATCTGTAGGCACTGTGGGCACTTGGCACTCCTTCTAAAAGACTGTCCAAGCCTTGCCCGTGAAAGATTCCAAATGATAAACAGAACATTTGTAACAAGGATAAGAAATCCCCTCAAGGAAAATTGTCAAATTTCATAGTACAGCACTTAATTCCTAGACCAAAAGAAGTGGAATGCTTAATGGTCGCAGAACTAGGAATACAGGCACACATCCCAAACTCTTCAATTGAATCCAAATTACAGGTTCAGCAACCTTTCATTGCACATTGCTACATTTTCCTCTCTACCTGTTTTTTTTTTCATTCTTTGCTATTTTATATGCGATCTCGAATTGTGGTGTAAGCTTAAGAAACACCTCTGCTCAGTAGCCGCCAAAGTCATGACCGTAATATGTACCAATTTCCCTCAGCGACGCCACCTGTCGCGCCACGTAATTTAATCTCTCCCGTTCCACCCAATTCCCCTGAAATTTTGTTGACTTCATCTTCAAGTGATCCATTCATAGACATACCATTCTGGTGCCATAACGAATTGACCCATTTTCCTTTATCTCGATGCGCTGCCCCAATTCAAAAATGCTTGTTGAAGTAATCCTACAATAAATACTCGTGCTTGCTGTTCACCCACACTGTCCGCACTGCCATCAGGCCGATGTGAAAACGCCAAGTAAAAACTCTCTCACCTCACGGAGCACGAATTAGTGCTCAGATTTATGGAGAACTTTTCAACCTGTCACATGACGCAATTAGCAAATGCCTTCACTTGACTGTTCAATTAACCAGCATTTGAAAGCCATTGCAACCTTATTAAATGCAAACCTAACTGCCAGCCTCCAGCCTCTGACAGACTCTCAAGTCATTCACACACACGCATACACTCGCACGCGAGTATTCCCAAAAATGTAAACACTTGTAAATTGGCAATACACATGCTATGCTGACCGTTTTTGTATTCTCTGTTATTATATCATAGAATTTAATTGCCCCTGAGACCGCTGGACACAGGCAAACGTAAACTCGTTTCCAACCAGCTTTGCGAATGATTCATCTTGGCACATTTGCATTTAAAGCTAGAGATCTATAAGTCGCTGCTAAAGCAGCTATGTGCTCAGCTGCCAGGCTTAACTGACGCAAATGAGATAATTTGTGTGAATTTAGACGCTGACTGCATTCATCGGTCGCTGCTCGGTGCGCTTGCCCTGGTGGATCACTTCATGTGAGACGTCCGTGAAAAGAATGCGACCTTCAGATGTTTTGCTTTTGTTTGAGCATACTGTACAGAGTCTCTAACGTTGAGAATCATATTCTGTGCTTAGAAGCTAAGTTGCACTCGATGGAATTTCACTAGACGCTGACATTAAGCGAAGTTTGCTGACGTGTGCTGGAATTTGTTGTTGCGCACTGGCAACGGATATGAGCAAGAGCTCGAATATTGTATTTCTCAGAGGCCGAACCAATGTGTACATAGAAATTGTTTACAAAATCTAAAATCGCATGTATGCATGCATAGTGAGCAACTTTTATGTGACTGTTGATATGCGTCATATATTTTGAGAAAACCGACACACGATGCGTACGTCATGGTTGCTATTGCCTCATCAAACAGAAGTACTACTAAACCAAAGTCAGCCACTGAGTCAGCTTGCTATCAGACCTGTTTTCAGTTCAGCATCCACTTCTGGTATAAGAGGCGACCTCCCTAGAATGAATAATTGCATTTCAAAGCTGAGTTTTTTTTTGCTAGATTTTACCCAAACCTAGAGAGCCTCCGTCTGGAGGCAGGGTGTGCCACATTTGTCAGATTTCCATTAGGCACATTGTAGTTGAATGCACTCAAGCTAACCTGTGTAATTCCCGGCTTGTGGGCGTTGTCCTGGTATTCATAAGAGTTAGTTCTATAGTTCACTTGATACCAGAAATTACTGTGAACTGGTAGTTTTTTCGTTGGATGCAATGATGTGGTACTCTTCTGAAGATACTGCGTTCTAACCTACGCCCTGCACTCTCCTAAGAAAAAACTACGTTTTACTTCGCGGGGCTGGTTAGCAAATTATGCTGTATGCTGGGTGGCGGTCTTCTCATTGCTTCCTGCAGTTTGGGTCCTTGCCATGTAGTTGATTAAGATCCACAAGTTGCAGGTTAATTGACAGCCTTTCTGCTGCAAAACGGACGTGCGATGGCAGTGAAAGACTGCTTGCTCAGCGTCTTCTCCTTGGACATACCGGACAAAGGACCACATTTGTGTTGGTATTTTCGATGCCGTGTCCAGACAGGAACTGCTTAAGGTGGTAGTTACTGTTCCACAATCCAATACAAGGAGAAATTCATCGATACCATAGGCACGCATTTTCGACAAGATAACTTGATACCAAACTCTGTCAAATGGCTTAGAAATTATCAAGAGCGACGATCTTGCTTCCGCCTGCATTGTGCAAAGATTGGTTCCAATTTTGATGATGCATGAAGAAGCTTCCGCGATTCATTATGACATTCCCAATCCACTGCAACCCATTCTCGTGATGTGATTCCTTCAAATAAATCATTCACTCCGGCAATCTGCAGCAAATGGCCAAGTATTAGTGTCAATCATCATTTTCTTGTGTTTTTTCTTCGCTTATCGCCAAAACAACCTACGCCAAGACCAACCTTCCTTATTTAGTACTTGAGTGCAATTTATGGCTTGTCATTGGAGATTTACTTTGGCGCACCTTCGTTCAAAGCGACCACGCTGCGCACTAGTGTCGGCTGTCATCTGGCTCATTAAAGTTTACCGTGGGAGGTGAACATTTTCTCGGAAAAAAGTGAGTGAACCAAATTGAATTAAGTGTGACCTTGATGTTTAGTTTTAACAATCATATTTTGCTCATGAATAATCAAGATTATTTAAAAAAAATGTTTGAAGCCTCCAGGAGGGGGAAACGTCGAAAATCGAACTCGTTCGGGTGTGAATTTAACCTAAAATTGGCATTTATAAAGATTTCTCGGGGTCATCTTTATTTTCAGGTGACTCCCGATCCGCACATCCTCCCAGACGAAACTCCAGAGCACGCTCGATAGGTATAGGCTCCTGATACTTGGATGAAAATTTACGTAGAAAAATCCCAGATTATGATTATTTCCAGTACGCCTGTTCAATGCACATGCACATGTTAGTGGAGTCCCATTGAAGCAGGTAGAAAGTCTTTTTTCACGAATTGTGGGAGCTGTAATGCTTGAAACAACTTGAAAGGACTGTAATCAGAAGGCAGGTGTAAGTGCCAAGTTAGCGGCGCTTAACTCTATTTGTTCCAACTCTGGTCTGTGTAGGTCTATACAGGAATAAGATCCCTTCCCGATCTGTGACTATGTGACAAACAGTCTCCTAAATATTTCAAATATAAACTAAGAGCTGAGGTTAGAATGCTGATTCTGAGCTTCTTGTCAAAAGCGAGTTACGTGGAATTCAAATTCCAGAATTGTATAACATCGGTTTGTATAAGAGAAGTTGCAATAAGAACTTGCGCCTTCATGTAACTCAAATGCATTAGCGGTGCACTTACTCTCACAGGGGATTGTAAGATGTGCTCCTCGGATACCAGGCGGGATACCTACCTAAAAGCATTATTGACACCTTCTCCGATACCTTATTCTCTCTCACGTCGCAAGCTATGAATAAATCATGACTTAAGTTAGAAGATTCATAGAAAAGCCAGTAAGAGGATCTCATTGACCGGAGTCACCGAGGAGTTTCCAATCAAAGTCGCTGTACACCAGGGGAGCGTCTTCAGTCCTTTGCTGTTTATTGTTGTCCTTGATTTTCTGCTTGAAGGAAAAGTGGCGGACCCAAAAGTGCAGCAGTTATTCTCTGCTGACGATGGAGCCATCATAAGTGATGATCAAACTTCCCTGCAGCGAGCACTTGATGTGAGGGTCGATGTTCTGGAGGGGAATGGGTACCGCATTAGCCAGAAAAAGACCGAGTACCTGTGCGATCCACTCAGGCTGGAAGCATTCAAAAAGTTCAGATATTTGGGATCAATGATCAGGAACCAGTGATGACGATATCAACCATCGCGTAAGAGTAGGGTGGATGAAGTGGCGGGAAAACTCAGCCAACTTCTATGACCGAAAAATGCCCCCTAAGATGAAAGGAAGGCTCTACACCGCAGTTGTACGTCCGGCGCTCACATACGGTTCACAATGTTGGACTGCACGCTGATTGAGAGCAAATTACCGGCAACTGAGATGAAGATGCTTCGCATGACGGCGGGAGTAACAAACCTCGATAGAATAAGAAGTTCACAGATCCGAGGAAGCCGTCACGTCAAAGAACCCATATCCAAGACAGTAGAGCACGACCGGCTCAGTTGGTATTGCCATGTTCAAAGCAGATATCCCTCGAAAGGCAATATCAGTAAACGATCCAACGCAAGTGCGAAAATGCAAAAACACCAGCATTTGATCGACCTCAGTAATGAAGTGATCCGATATAGGGAGGCCTCCCGATATTTCTTGAGGTCGTATCGGCGAACCCCACAGGCGGACCAGTAGGAATGCAGTAAAGTGGGAGGGTTATGATCCGAATTTTGGGGATCATCCGTCGTTTAAAAGGAACAAGATTGAATTGCCTTTTTAAAATACTTTAAAAGTCGTTCCATGTCACAGTCACAAATTTAAAATATCTCCGACCTCCGATTTAATATCACTGCCTAAGTAAAATCTGCGAATTTTATTAAGGACTGGCACAATGTCTTCTCTCTCCGATAGGTTCCATGGACTGGAGTAAATCGGCAAATCGGGACCATGTGGGATATAATTTAAATTAACGAGTTCCCCTCTCATCGTGAAAGTTGTAGATACAAGTTCTTGACTGTTGCTGTTGTTGAAATAATTTCGTTCACATAAATTATGGTCGAGGCAACTATATGTTGATCGATGTACGGAGGTTGTAGAGATATTAATACAATCCTTTCTGTATTGTTCGTCTACTTTTGAAATAAGCTCGTAGAGCATATCTTTTAATTAGTCATCGTGAAATGGAATTGCATACCGCAGTAACCTGCAAGCTCTTCCAGTTTCCTAAACCAAAGATTTCTTCTTTGTGTGGTTTTCGTAACAACCATTTTCAAAAGTCTTTCATCGGGCATCTCAAGAACTTGTAATTTATACGAAGCTTCTGTGTCTAGACAAATAAAGGCGATATTCATGTTTCTATTATTAGCATATAGTTATGCGCCGTGCTTGTTAGTCCAAAGGTTCGTTTGATGGAAGAGGTTGTTCTATAGTCTCATATTGCGTATAGCCCCATGATTGAGCGGAGTACATCAAAACCGAATCCGCAACACTAACGAAGACTTCACATTTCACGCTGTGGTCAACAAGATTATGTGAGAAATACCTTTTTGTTGTGCTTCCTGACATATTGACACATAAGTCCATGTTAAGGTTATTAGTGATTGGCACTCCACCACTTCAATTAGTTCGCCGTTGTAGTGCTACTTTTCATGCCGACATAAGCTACCACCTCCATGTTTGAATATCATCGCTTTTGATTTCAATAGGTTAACCGTTAAGTTCCACCTCTGACAATACATATAGAGACAGTTTATCATCAGTTGCATTTCGGCTGAATTCGCTGAATTCGCGTCGTCAGCAAACAGATGCGCTTTTAGTGACACCCCGGCAAACTCACTAGGTCATTGATATACACGGAAAACAGTTGAGGGCTTAAAGGGCATCCTTGTCTTACTCCCACATTGGTCTCAAACCACTCTGAAACAAGTGGCCCACACCAAAGTGCTGCGTGGTTGTTACCCTCGTGCATATGTTCAAGAGCACATCCCAATTTGTAACTCATTCCGATCTTGTAAAGAATTGAGCTCTCCGATCGACAGTATCAAACGCTGCCTTGAAGTCCACGAAAAAAGCGAACAATTTCTTTTTCTGTTTCCTTTATAAAAAAACACTATCGACGGTAGAATATCCTGAACGAAAACCAGTTTGATTTTCACGAATAAGTTTTTTACTTTCAATCCATCCATCTATTCGGTTACTTAAGAGTTTGACGAACACTTTGTACGATGTGTTAAGCAGGGATGTCCCTCGGTAATTAGCAGGATCAGTTATATTTCCCTTTTCATGTATGGGGGACATTATTTCTTCTTTTGAGGTGGTACAACTCCACAAGTAGTGATGTCAATTTGTCCTTGAGTTCATCTGTAGCGTATTTAGATAGTTCTACAGGAATGCCATCAGGACCTGGCGATTTATGATCAGTTAGCTTAATCAGGACAGAATGAACTCCAACACTGGAGAATGGTGTGTCATGTAATTCGTTTTGGTTTAAAGTTACCGCATAGTGAGTCGGCAGCGAGTTGCTCATCGGATTAAGTAAGGTTTGAAAATGGTTCGTTAAAGAGTGTGCATTTATCTCAACACTTATTGGTTTACCATTGCATTCCTTTCGGAAGCATCGAAAACTACCCTAACCTTGGTTGTGCTGCTATGGTTTTTAAACGCCGCCTGATGCGGTAAATAACAGCAATCCGTTGATGGTAGGTGTAATTCGTTCGCTGGAACTTCTTCCATGTGGCTGTGACTATTGCTGCTTTAAGTCTGGGTCAGTTGCGATCTTACGTTCCAAGGCAAGAAAACGTTTAAATGCGACACCAAAGCTTCCCTTAAAAGCACTTTTGAAAGGCCATTCTACAGTGTACCTGCCATCTGGCAAGCGTTTATGCGTTTGAAATCTTCTGCACGTTTACAGGTGGCTGTTGAATATCCTCGATGCGCCAAAACCGCTCAACGTTCAAAGAGTCTGATACATCGAAGCGAGTGTAAAATGTTGTGACAGGATGGTCTGATGAAATACTCTCCATTTTACCACAAACTCCTAGACCAAAAAGTGTGGGAATAAGATCAGGTCCACTTGCTTGGCCTCTTACAGGAACACCATTAACCACATCGGCCGCAATCAAAACGTCAATATGACCTAAATAGAATCTAGAATCTGCTAATGAGAGCGAATGAATTGATGAGTCGATGATTGTAGATGCAGAAGCAGGAGCCTTGACACGATGTAACATGACACTTCAATGTATTGACTGACAAAGCGAGAATAAAGCTTAAGCGTGACAATTCCGTTTGTCACGCCTGCTGAAGTCGATCCTACACCAACCACGGGAATGCGAGCAGATTTCCGAACAAGACCCAACCATGTCTTCGGTAATAAAGGAGACTAGTGATCCGGAGTCCAGCAGCAACCGAATGTTTTCGCGAACACTCTAATGTTTGCGCAACGGCAGTAGGCAATATTGTACGAATGTGTTTCGATGATTTTTGTCTAGCTATTTCACACTCTTTACCGAACCACTTCCCTTTGAACATGAATATCTTTTTAAAGCTTTGCCTGTTCGTGGAATAGGACTTCTTTACTACATTTTCAATCTCACTCATGTTCAGATGTTATTTACTCAAATTGAGATCCATATTATTTCTGTATTCAATTGCATTAGAATGTTTCCACGTCAGTTTAGACGGAGGGAGGATCCTCATTGTTTTCTCATCAACAATTGGTGGAATCTGCTATGACAGGTAAGTGATCCGAGTATTGTTTACATAGAATTTCAAATTTTGTTTCTGTGTGGATCCATTCGCCTCTTATTAAGCAGTAGTCGTTGACTGAGCACCCTTGCTGTCCTACGTATGTAAATTCGCCGAATTTATCCAAAAGAATCGCACAATTCCAGCAGTTTTGACCCTCTAGACTTTGTAGTAGGATCGTAGGTCGTTTTGGTCTTCCTTCGTCTTGCAATGTCTTATCTACGAATCCACAGATTCAATGGCGACTAAAAGAGAATCATCAATCTGAATGAGTTCTGGTTAAATACTTAACATCGACATAGGAAAGCTTCGATGGGTTTTAAATTAAACTGAAGGGAAATAATTGTCATATTTTTATATTCTAGGAACTCGATGAGTGGTTCCTAGATGACCAACTATTTACGAAACGATTGACAGTCTTAATCTTTCCCAGCAGGTATCGGCAAGAGGATGTGGCGCGTGCAATTTTCCTTTCCTTCCCCTTCTCTGGTACCTACCACTAATTATGTCTGACGTCTGATTTAAGTTTCAATCCGTGTGTACCAGATTAGTTGTAATCGCCTTCCCAATCACAAACCCCAACCAAAAAATCACCAAGCAATCGCTTGAAATCTTTCCTTTTCCGATTAAGATACGCCAAGTAAATTGGTCGAAATATACGACCAATTATGCTTCACCATTCCCGATAAACCTTCATCATCATCACTCACTACGACTAGTTGCCATGTCTGAACGCTTTCACCACGTTAGTAATTATTTATTGTCTCGACCAGCAGAAGTTTCTTTTTCGCAATTAAATTCAACAGATTGTGTCTCTGGGGGAAATGAAAAGAAATAATATAGATCTTTTGTTTTATATTACATTTATTCTTGTTTGTTATTAATGTTAGTAAATATTTTAATTTCTATGAAAAATATACACGCATTACGTCTACTAATGGTGTCCTACACATAGGACATGTATTAACTGAAGACGCACATCGAGCACACGCCACAACATGACCGCATGGTAAAAATGTCGTATTGAATTCAGCCGCATAGCAAATTTTACACAATTTCTCCTCAGAAATGATGCCTTTTTCGGATGTGGAGCTACTACTACTTCGCTGCACCAAGGCTCTGGCATTTGTCGTCGCTGTCGCTGCAGCCGCTGTAGTATTTGATGTGGATGTCGCTGTACTTGTTGTATTCTTTGTTTCACAGCGTTTAGCAACAACTTCTGGCTGCACTGCAGAAGATTGTGTGCCTGTAGTATTTGAAGCCTCTTCGGATTTTTCAGCTGCCAATTTATGTTTAGCTATAACTGCGTCAATATATTCTTGTCCTTTGATTAGTTTTAAATAACGACAATTCTTCAGCCACAATGCATGCTGTTCCCAGGGATCGTCATTCTCATCCCAATCCTTTAGGCCACCACCGCAACTGAAGCAATTCACACGATCGCCAGTTCCTGTATAAAAGAATCCAGCTTCAGCAAGATCTTTTGGTCGTTGCTTCATTGTACGTGGCCAATCGGCAAATGAACGGAGGCGTGCACCTTCAACCGCATACGCTGGATATTCCATTTGATAGTAAGCAGGTCGCCCTTGCATCGATCCCGATGATATCGAGTCTTCGGCATAAGCTGTTGGCCGTGTCTCAGTTGGTTCACTGATGCTACCGCATATGTCGTATGAAAGAGGTGGTAGTACACGTTCTAGTGCCTGCATATTCATGGGAATATTATTCACCGTACGCCTTCGCAGAAATGGACAATTGGGTGACCATTTTATGTGTTCTTGCACTGGGTGATCAATGGGCTCCCATCGTCCAATTTCAACATCGCAAAAATTACATTTAACTTTATCACCTTCGCCAGTATAATACATGCCAGTTTGTGCCAATACTTGCTTATCAATAAAATCCAATGGCCAACGATCGAAGGTCTTAAGACGTTCCTCTTCAGATCTATACTGGTCAGGCATGCTTCTCTGAATTGAATATGTACTCTCTACTGTCTTATTGTCAATTTCATCGTATGAATAATTATTTATCATTGGATTGTATCTTTTATTGCCGCCCAACGCCTGAGTGTTATGCGGACGCGATAATGCCGTTGGTGCCATCTTTAAAAGTATTCTTTTCTTCCCCTTGATCAATGTAAACAATGTTAAGTGGTGTAGTAGTGGTGCTTAGGTTTAAGATAGATTTAAAATTTGGAAATAACTGATATAGACGTTCTTTGCAATGCGTATTCTGCAATGAAACAAGAAAATAAAAATAATTGATTAATTTATGTCAGTCTTTTAGCAACTTAGTCTAGAAAATGAAAAACTTGAAGCGAACTAAAGCTTTTATACAGCAATAATCTTTTCGAGCAATAATCTTATCTTGCCTATCTTGCCACTCAAACGACAAGGACCAGTTCCGAAGGCCTCAAATTCTATTTAGTTGTCGAGGAGCAGTCCAAGCGAACGGCAGTTCATTCTTGAAGCGGAGGGCAGAGAAAGATAAGTGGCAATGGTGCTTGAGAGTTTGAGCAGTGAAAAAGAGTTAATCTCCAGGTTTTACTTACATGCCCCAAGAAACTATAAATCCAGTTAACACGAGCCGTTCAAATCTGTTTTTTCATCTTATCAAAAACAAATGTTTAAAGAGAGTTTAACGCCGGAGCTTATCTCACAGAAGGCGTGCAGTACATACTCAGTCGAATTGAGTAGTCGATTGTGAACTCTCGTGAGATGTGTAGTAGTGGCAGCTAAATTCTTGTGATACACCACTCAGCAGCAGATCAGAAATGAAACAAATTTCACCCAGATGCCTAGTGCTCATCTCAGCATTGGTGTTGGTTGCGCATTGTCAGCAAACCGATTTATTAGTGCCGAATTACGACAACATCGAGTACCAATTGAAGCACTATTCCATACGGCTGCCGCTCGTGCTCAGCTGTAATATAACGCAACAGGGAGATTTCGATTTACGTTGGGAGAAGAATGGAACAGATGTCTCGCAGGTGGGTGCGCTCGAAGGACGCTATAAAATCATCAAGCCGGAGAAGAAATTTATCATCGAAAAAACCGAAGAACACGACGCTGGCTTGTATAGCTGCAAAGTGAACGAGATCAAAAAGGACATCCGTGTTGTTGCGAACGTCTTTGTGCGTGTCCCATCGAATACTGGTGTTGTCGAGGGGGAGAAATTGTCAATTCATTGCCTGGCAGCTGGCACCGAACCACGAGTGTACTGGGAAACGGGAAATCTAACAATTTACAATTCAACATCCAGGCATATTTTGAAATCCGATGAGAATAATGTGAAAAATGCTATTTTGACAATTGTAAATGTTGGCTTAGACGACAGGGGGGAGTACAAGTGTTTGGCGAGGAATATCGTTACCGATTTGGAACTGTCCGAGCCAGCTAGTGATGTAACTTATGTACGTGTCAAGGGAAAACTTGCTGCTATGTGGCCGTTTCTGGGAATATGCGCCGAAGTCTTGATTTTATGCACAATCATTTTGATCTACGAAAGGAAACGCAACAAGAACGAATTGGAGGAGAGCGAGAACGAGGAGAATAATGAGAAATAAATTCTGTAATCAATTGAATTTCGTGCAAATAAATTTTAATTGAACAAGTGAAATGTAGGAGTTTTTTGATTTTAATTCCCCTACTGTCGAAGGATTCGTTTGAACGTGATCACATTTTTAGGTTGTTATTGATAGATTTTCTTTGTTTTTGTCAACGAAAGCACATCAGTAGTTGAAAAGTCAAAGACTGCTCGTCCTGTCTATATCCAGTTGGGCGTAATACAGATTACATTTTGTAGCCATTAACCAAACTACTGGCTTCCAACACTGTCTATAGCACAACACGAGAAGTTGCTGTAGAAACGATGCTCAGGTCAACTGTTTTTTAAAAAAAAAACTAACTCGGAAGTTAATCATTTAATGCAACGATTAGCGTAACGTGCGAAAAGTATAGGACATCTTAAATGCAAGCACGGATGGCTTAGAGGTCCTGTTCAAAATGCCGTACCCTAGACAAAAGCCCCACCCACACGGTTCCGAGAGAGAGTTCCAAAAACGAAAAAGAAACACTTTTATACAGTTTCCATCAATTGGAACTAGCTAGCAGAACTTAATAAACACGGCAAGTCGACCGTTTCCTAACCGCTCACTATATATTGGAAGTGCAAAGCAGCTTTTCACTCACCACGCAAATGTGCTGTACTGTTCAGTTTTTATCAACCTTGTTAATCTTATATACACACATTTTGCAAGGTAAGGAAATAATTATCTTATCCTCACATTAAAATGCGATTGCAATGCTCAAATGACATGAATGGAAAATGTACAAGGATAGCACAAAGAATGATTAACAAATACGATATAAAACACAAACAAAGAATGAGATGAGATCGATGTAGAAGATACTAGGCAAAAACTGTTGTCTACATCGTACTGCACATCGTGTCACATATAGTCCAAGACGATTCTCGTTCTATCCTAAGTTTGACCTTAACACAATTCAAAGTGCACTGGAGATTGGGAGTACAATTCCATTTCTCGAAGCCAAAGATGACGTTATCAAGTATGTCTCAACAATACTCATTAATGGAGCAAAACCATCACCATCTGATGGTCTGCCAACAAAATCGAAATTCCTTGAGAAGCGTAATACATAGAAACAAAAAAGAGCCGGGATTGTGTGAATCGATTGAACTTTGCCGATAAGATTGAACCCACAAACACACGTACATACACATTTTCGTTCCCTCCAACGAACACTGGATGATTGGAATGTTCAACGCAATCCGACATCATTGGTTGCCACATGAAGATAATAGGTTTTTCTCAGAATCGACCAAGAGACCTATCGTCTTTCATTGTTGGGTCTCTTCTTGGCGACCGGGCGGTCGTCGATTGCTTGTTGCCCGCCCGCATTCCATTCTCACAGTAAACACGATGTATGCAATGCCCCATGAAGCAGAACCCGTCTTAATATGAAGCAGTGCTCGCAGAGCACACCAACCAAAAGAAGAATGAAGTGCAGTGGAAAAGAAAATCACGATGCTTCTGACTGACTGTCTATCTACATCGTCTTGTATTGGTGTGCTTGTTGTTCTCCAGCGATTTTCAAGAGTGCACTTCTTGTACTTCTTTTGAAGTTTAACCCACCATACAAAGTGGAAGAACTGCATTCCAGAAACGAAGTCGTTTTTCTTTTCTGTTCCCATGCACTTATACGAGTGTGTCTAGCGATTGGACTCTGGACCGAAATCCGCACCAAGCCTGTATTGTGCCGGTCTTTCTCAACCAATTCAGTATCCATTGATGGTTTTTTGTATCCCGTCGTCCTCTGTGGTTTGTGTGTGTGTTGTTTTTCATGCAGCAGCGGCGGCAGTAGTTTGACTGCATTCCATTCTAACTTTCTCACAGTTTTGTGCCACACGGGATATAAGGGAGATACACGATGGCATCAGAGAAGGTGGGAGGTGGTGAAGAGGTGACGATAGTGGAGAAAAATCCACAGTTGTGGTCTCTGGCATGCATTCTCTTTGGATGGATATAAATCGCACCGCAAGATGGGCTATGGCCATTTGACTGACTGCATGGATTAGTTAGTGAGACCGTCGTACACAATTATTGTTCGCTGGCGTTTTTCTTCTCTGCTTCTATCCCCGCCTGGCCTCGTCAATGATACCAATCTGATGGGTGTGTGTGTGTGTGGTTCTGGTCGTGCTGCGTTTCAACGCGAGTTTGGTGGTTTCTTTTTCGTCTTCTACACCGTCCCGATCGAAAGGTATGCAGTCATACAGCTTTGGATGGAAAATCGTGGAAAAATAAAAGAAAACGTTTGTATGTGGATGGATTAACAAATTTCAGCTCCTCGAGAAAAGGAACCGGAGGAGACGACCCACCACCGCCGATCACGAAGTGCTGGTATGCTTGCAAAGAGTCTCGTAATGAAACGAATATTCCGTATTTTCAGTGAGACGGGGTATAGCCATACATATGGAAAGCATAGCACAAGCACAATGTCCAAATGCAGAATTGCCAGTTGCGAAAAACTTAATCACGTTTGCAGCAAGCTTTTGATTTGATTATAATCTGATAGTAGATATAACGACTGTGGAGATAAAAGGCTGCGCTTGCCATTGTTGATCGAACAACGGGCAATCAACAACAGTACACATTGTTCATTTGGCTTGTCCGGTATCAGTACTACTGTCGAATAGGAGTTCAGACAGTTGTTAGATCGTGGGGGCTTTGAGGTTAAGCCAATTAGATTGTTTTGATCTCTGTGTGTTTTTAACGAGCTGCAGGTGATTGTATTCCAATATGATTGCTACAGTTCCAGGGTGGAGATTCGACATCCTCCGGGGAGCACGGACCACGATTGGTATGTTATTAATTTATGTTCCATTTCATTCTTCATTCGTCGTGTCCATGTCCTTGTCCGCCTGACTCTCGCACAAATTAGATGAGCAAAAACAAACAAAAAAAAGTTTATGCCGTCAGAAATCTGACAACAGCGCAATAAGCAGCGAAAAACTCTCGTAAAAATAGTATATGACTGGGTCCGTATCTGTTTTTTTTTTTCTTCATACGATGTACATGGAATGTACGTATATAGCGATATATATGTAAGCTTGAGCGAGTTCGCCATAAAGCCAGACACATACCATTACGATGGTGGTGCGCATAAGAGCAACACAAAAAACCAAACTATGGGAAAAGAGACGGCGACGGGAGAAACAAGAGAAAGCAATCTGCTTGGTTGCTCGAGGCCTTGTCGTTTGTCGTTGTGTCGGAAGGGGGTTGCGTGTGAAATGGGGGAAGGAAACGTGTTCGCATACAAGTCTCAAATGTATTCCTCCTTCCGTCGTGTTTTTCTGCTGGTCAAAGTATCAAAGTAAATTCCCTTTAAGCCCTGGATTGAGCTGAAGATTCCATAATTACCACCACAAAACGACGGAACGAACGAACAACTTGGCAAATATCGATTTTCTCATCGTCTTGGGGTACCCAATGGCTTGGTGGCGCTGATTACGAGCGGACAAAGCAGCCATGTTTTTTTTACACACAACACATAAGCACACACACACACACTCGCACACAGACACGAAATTAATCGCACTTCATAAGGGAAATACTGAATATTTTACTATTTTTCTTTGTAGGCTACAAAAGAAGTCAGAGAAAACAAAAAAAAAAAAAAAAAAAATCAAGAAAACATGAAAAAACTAGTAAAAGTTCAAAAGTACTGAACAAGAATACCCAAATGCAGGCGTACCTTAAAAATGCAAAATACTGCAGATCCGTTTCAAGTCGAGTTTAGTTTTTATATCTTTGTACGTTTTTCAATGATTTTTCGAGAGTTCAACATTTCAGTCATGTGAATTCGATTGGATTGTCTTTTTCTTTATACGGACGATACGGGGGGTTGTCCTTTTGAATGCGAGACCACGGG
Organism: Eristalis tenax; assembly: GCA_905231855.2. Lineage (NCBI taxonomy): Eukaryota > Metazoa > Arthropoda > Insecta > Diptera > Syrphidae > Eristalis > Eristalis tenax. The sequence continues at coordinate 17,135,828 of HG993126.1, read as the reverse complement.
CGATATTTTGAAGTACTTCATTTAATATATGACGAGTGTTAAGGTACGAATTTGAGAGAATATAATAAAGTCCATTTGATTCACGCACGAAGTAATTATCGGGAGATAAAAACCACAGAGTGTACACTTCTATTTGCAAGATGGAACAAAACTTAAATCAATATAGAGGCCACAGCAAACTCTATTCTATCACTGAGCACGTCGCACTGAATTCGATGAATACGAGCAGCAACATAATACAGCTGCGATTCCCAGAGGCGAGCACAATACACTTTTACAAATGCTGGCTTTGTACGGTTGCCCGTGGTGGATGAATGTAGTATGCTGTCGTAGTTTCGAATTGATGCTTGTGTGTGGGTTATGATGAGTTGCCAGAGATGTGGAAGACAGAGGGAGACATGGAGAGAACCGAGCGAGTCAGACTGAAAGGCTGTGTGGAGTTTTTTCACAACACTAGTACTATGGGTGAGCGAGACGTGAACGAAAGCAACACGCATATGCAGTACTAATACGACCACAACCTGAAATAAATGAGTAAAGAAAGAGATATTAACCGTCCGAAGAGCCGTACACCCATCTATACAGACCAAGGGCGTAGGTTGATTTACGTATTCCTGAGGGGGCATCGATGTAGCGTTCCCATGAGTTGTTGGTAAGGTCGGTGAAGGCCGCTCCGAGTCACTCGCTACTCAAGAGGTCAAAAAAATAGACCGAAACTCCAAAACTGATGGATGACATCAATTGAGAACGATCAGAAATTGAGTTCCCGAAAGCAGCAGAAGTTCGGGTAAGAACCGACGTGAACACAGCACCGAGGGGTCCAAGGCGACGGCCACACTCGAAGCAAGAAAAGGCAACCATAGCAGAGATCGCTACAAAAGGGTAAGAAGCACAACAACACAGAGGACAAAAAAGTGTCATAAATTGAGAGGAAACTAGGTATCTTCTACACAAAACTTACGACTCATTGTACTTCTATTGTAAACCCATCTTCTCAATGCCAGCAAAGTCTTCTTGAGGACAGATCTACAACAACAAACCTTTGAAGCAAGGTAAAGAAATGCGTTTTGGTGACAGAGACGTAGGCAAAGACTTTGACTAAATTAGCCCCCAAATAATCTACTCCAAACTAAAGCCTCTAGGTTTCCCGTTCCATATCATCGCATGGCTCAAATCGTACCCTAAGCCACTACAGAGTATTCTTCAGACATTCAACATCTGACCCCATTGTCGCCTCATCAGGCATTCCGCAAGGGAGTCACAATGGCCCTCTTATACTTGTCTGAACCATTAATGATGGCATAAGAAATAAGAGGGCAATATATAACTCATCCGACTGACATACACTCCCAAACGACCTTCATTTGGTGCGATAATAACTCTCTTGAATTAAACGCTGCTAATTGCCAGAGCGTTACTATCTCTCCCAAACGACTCCCGCCTCCTGCCAGAACATGCTTCCTTCATAACGAGTTTATTCGCGGCCTATCATATGTGATAGAAAGTTCTTACCTCGGCTGATACAAGGAATTCTCGAACACCTTCGTTACCAAATCCCTCTAAATCCCACACCTCTCCTAGAATATGACAGTCAATTTTGGTCCCAACACTACGTCAACCATTCAATTCATATTGAAGCTGTCTAACATAGGCTGCCATGCTCTGCAGTGTGTGGTCTCCCATGGTCAGATAGCCTTGTTCACCACCCTATATAGATCGTGTACAGTTGATCGGATTGCAAACCATTGAAAACCGGCGTGAAATAGCAGGCATCCTCGTTTTTGTAATAAGTTGTAATTGGAACAATCGATTCGCCCGGAGAAGATTCCGCTCAACTCCATTCCGGTCGCCATTGTTTTGTTGCTATTTTCCGACCCCTCTCAACCGTACCAAGTACGGACTTTCCTTATAAAAAACATGTCCTTATAAAAACCTTAAGTAATTTAGCTCTTAAGTTTGTGCTTGTGCTAAGCTAATAATTAATACTGTACTATGCACTGTATACTGCAACATAACCAATGTTATCCTGGCTGTCACTTTGAAGAATGTGGTTGCACGGCTGACGAATGGGTGTACCTGCAGAAAAAAAAAAGGGTTTACACCACAAGAGCGGTGAGCTCTATCCAGTGATAGCGTAAATACGACCCTAATCCAAACTGTCGTGCCGAAAATGTCTTCGTCTCCTACATATACACTGGCAAGACTATTCACCATGTCGTGGTGTCAGAGCTTGTGTGAGCCCAATGATGAACGAAAGGTAATGAAGACTAACCTAATGTACAAACGAGCTCCTTCAGACACCTTGGCGATAGTCTGTTTTATATTTACCACTGCCACTGCATTCCAATCCACTCGTGCGATCTAAAGGTACCCTTCTACTCCTTCAACGCCCTTCTGTTGCAAGCTCATACAGTGGAACAGTGGAGCCTATGTGGATGAGGAGCGGTATAAATGACCAGCAATTCTGGTTGTGACCTAGACAAGAGAGAACCCTTAAAACCCAGTTTTTTCGCCCTAAACAATAATAGAACATTTAAGACATGAAGCAGCGTAAACTGCAGTGCACATGAAGCGCGATCTCCGACCGTGATTTTTAGTTCCGGTGGCCATGTTACACCGAGCCAAACCCGGGACAAGGTATCAAACAATTTAAAACATGAAGAAAAGAGTTGGCTTTCATCTTTTCTCTAGGCCACGGCCCAGCTTCACACACTTCTCTCTCTATGTGAAGTATATCATTGGATACTCACTAACCGCGCGGCTAAATTACCCAACTGTCCTGATTTCTTTAAGTTAATAAATAGCAAAGCACCAGATTATTTGTACTCAAAATTGAATTTTGTCTTAAAGACCGTTTAACCTTATTACTTTTTTATTTGGTAAGCAGTCGTCAGTTTTTTAACCACGCAATTCACCTCTGGAATCAACTCCCTCCAGGCATAAAAAGTCTGAACCCAGAGAATAGGTTCAGAAAAGAACGTTGTATAATAGTAGTATTTAGCATGACAAAGTCTCCGATAAACAAATTCATGACGTTCTTCAATATTTTGAATTGAGATCTTTAATTTTCTTATTTTTGCTATCTGGGAGTACCCTATCTGCATCTCATATTACTTATTATTGTAGATTAATAACGTTTGCCAAAGCTTGATGTATGTACTGTAGAGGCTTATGTATTTTAATAAATGAAATGAACCACTAGTGCTGCGCGTGCTCTCTCGCTCTCGCACGGAAGCCAAATTAACAATGAAATAACTATAATTCAACTAAACAAAATTACACATTATCTCAATTCAGTCGTCCAAGTTTGATTTTATAAAAATATACCAGTTTATACAAACATGAAATAAAAATTGCATATTGCTTTTTTTTTGTATTTGTTTTCTTTAACAATGTTTTCATTTTGTCATCAGCTGAGGTGAAGCATTTGAACCTGGCAAGCACAGGCCAAACTCCACATCTTTCAAATGGTGTCCAAAAATTACACCCCATTTTTGACGTACTGTATTTTTTTCCGAACATTTTTAAGCAAATATATTCGTCAAAAATGTGATAATCATTTATCCTTCGCTATTGATCCATTTAAGCCGAACTCGCCTCTTCAATATATCCAGAAAGGGACATTTCTTCGATTTAACCAACCAAAAACTTCAACTTCTTCAAAGGACGCATCCCACTGACTAAGTTTTCTTTTATTGTGTAAACAAATAAATCAAATAAAAACGGGACAAAACCGGAACAGAATAATAAAAAAAAGGACACTTGTTCGTAGCGTATGAGGAAAAAAAGAACTCGGTACAGCCTGAAAAAATACGGGACTGTCCGGGGGCAAACCGGGACGTGCATTATGGTCACCGTAAGTAGAGTATACCGGTTTTTCAAATTCAAATTGTTTTATAATTTATAAATTTTACCAAGTTTAAACCAATATTGAAAAATTTGTATTTTTCCTAATTTTAATAAAAATAAAAAAAAAACAATAAATTTAAATAATTATATTTTATAATATTGTTATAATTACGTAATTTAATTTTAGCCAAAAAAAAAAAAAAAAACTTTGACTGGATTTTCTCTACAAAATTAAATATATATGAACAAGCACAGAACAATTAACACGATCCCAACGGCGGGCTTTGAGCTTTCACTAGACCTATTGTCTCCCACTTGACCTCTACAAGTTGAAAGAAGCGCCATTAGGATAATCCTAAGCAATGACTGGCTCGCCACCACACTAGTAATACTAACAATTTAACAAGTTGAAAGAGACTATACGAAATGTCCTTGCTGTGCAATTTAGCAACAAGGGACGAGGATTGAACCCAAAAAAATGCTAAAAGGCACAGGCGGCAACATTTTCTGCGAATTATAACCACGCACTGCCGCATAGGAATCAATGATTACAGCAATGTTTTCCAAGAGGATGTCCTGGCAGTCAAGGAAGCGGCCAAAATGATATCAATGTTGGGAATACTTCACAGATTAGCGGCCATTCAAGTAATTTCGGGTATAGAGATCAAATCCACTCGATTACTCTATGATGGGTCCCAGGCCACGAGTACATCACCGGCAATGAAGCAGCGAAAGAAAATGATAGGAAAGAGACCGAAACCAACCCAACCTCAGGCAATTGTGTGACACGATCATAGAGGAAACTAAGAAAAGCTGGATTTCTCTAAACACTTGTGAGACTGTTGGGATGCTGTGGCCTAAGTTGGACAGTGCTAAAACCGACAGAGGAGCACTAACTGACCATAACCATGCTTGTAATGAAAATGTACCTTCTAATGAAAATGTCGCACGCTCTGGTCGCTGATATAGAACTTTGGAAGAACACTTTTTTCAAGACCTCCTGGATCCCTTTAACATTTATATTCAGGTTTATTACGACAGAATGGCTGTGCAACACACTGACATGATGAGTATGGAATGTGTCAAAATGTGACATTCCCCAGACGGGCATCACAATCTGTCCATAAGGACCTAAGTAAGTTAAACCCACTTACCTGACCTAAGTGGAAACAATCTCGAATTGGATCGACACAAATTCCCTACCTGGACAATCGACTAAGATATTCAACACCGAATGGGAACAAAAAGTAACACTAAAAGCTCGAACGAATAGTATAAATAATATAAATTTAGCAAATGTTGCTGATTCCGCTATTCCCAAAAACCCTTAAGGTCCAACTAGAATTGACGTAAATATACGTTAGCTCGGACAGACCTTGCCCTAACTAATTATAGTGCAATTCCAATTTTAAAATTTTGTTTAAAATTTATCTTGGCGACTTGTCAAACTGAAATCACATCGAAATCTACTACAATTCGAGTGTCAATATTTTGCTCGGTAAATAGAAAATGTTATAATTTACGATTTCCAAAAAGTCTGCGACCAGTTATACAACACTTATTTATGTAACTTCTTGTACCATGTTATTCATCATTCAGTGCTGTCAGGTTAAGGCAAATTTGAAGTCGCATATTGTTGATTTGCCAAAAGACTGATTTGGATCTGTTTTCGTATATTTCGTAGGGAAAATTCATCCAGTGAAAATCCGACTTCAGTCCGTTCTCACTTCAAAATACAGATGGCATTGAGTGTACCCGATGATTGAGGTTACACTTTTTAGACTTTGCCCATAAGTTGGGTGATTTCATATGAAGATTTCATAATCAGGATATATCAATAGAAGCTTAAGGACAACTATGATTGTGCGGTTTGTACTGTCGCCAGAACCTTAGAACACGTCACTTTGCAGTTTGCAGAGCTAGTGACTTTAATTCCCAGCTGTTCAGCAAGATTATTAGGGACATTCTCAATGGTACTCAATGATGTAGCAACATTTTACAAGTCTATTTAGAATACTATAATAGCTGATAAGATAATTTCATTCATGACTTAGATGTGAGCGCTAGTAGCAGAAGCTAGGCCCGGGACAACACCGGACTGCAAAGATATCTATGGTGAGTTCAGCGGATTGAAAAAGTAAACGAGATTCTCTTAAAAACTTAGTTTCCTTTTTTCATTTGAAAACAGAACTTCAGCTGTATGCAGGCATTTACTTTTTTTTCGTTTTTGATTCCGAACTCTGAAGAAAGCAATAAAAATATTTTGTCACAAGTTCAAGAACCAACAAGTGGAGGAGACATTGAAATGGACATTGTAAACGTTTTAGGAAGCAAATCTTGACAAATCTTGGAGGAAGGGTCTAAACAAATGGAGTTCATCGGATCATCCATTTTGGCTTGATTGCTTATTTGCATTTGATTAACTATCACCACGTGCTTGTACAAAAATAAATATTCACCCTGGATTCGATTTTCTGATTAAATAAAATGAATTTCATATTGGTGTCGTAAAAATAAATGCAATATTTTTGCACGAAAGTTAAGGCTATATTCACCATAGCAAAATGGTTAAGGTTTCATATGCGCCGTTTTGTGGGAATATTTGTTGTCGAAAACAGTTTAAATTTTCACCAGCAAAATCGCTGGTGCTAGGTCCAGACTATAAGGTGGATGCTAAAAGACCTTCCAACAAAGCTCCCGGAGCTTCTGGCGAGTCGCTGACATCCTGGCGTTTTCCTGATGGAACGCAATTCCTCTCCCAAGGGCCAAACTGGCCGTTTCTGAGCGATCGCTTCCATCAGTGCGATTGGTGAGAATATAAGTCCGAAGTGCTTTCCGTAGGAGATCAGCTCATAGTAGATGATTCTTCGCCAATCCCACCGAACAAACTTTCTAGCCGTCTATCTCGGCTTTCCCAGCTGGCACACCGCGATTTGACCGCGAACACTTTAGCTTGACGTAAGCGATCAACTTTTCGTCACCAGTCACCATCCGCTTCAAAAATGGATAGATGTTGATGCGATTCAGCATTGATTCGGAGATGGAAATTCGGTTTCATCGCATCGACATTTTCGGAAATTGGTCTTCCAGAGCGTTGTGCATCTTTGACAACGACGGAACCTAAACTGCACAATGATGTACTGCAAATGTAAACGATGAACATTATTCACATTTTCAGCCGAATGGCTTGAGTTTCCACCTTTATCAAGGAAGAGCTCTGAATTATAGCGTATTTGCTCTTAGTTGGTGCCTGCCTTAGACGAGCACTCAAACAAAACTGAGTCAGTGAATCACAAAACTGTGAGTAAAATTTTTTACGAAATCTTATTTTTCTAAAAATAGTACATTTCTTCTTACCACACCAAAAATATTTAATTCATATCAGTACTTCAAAACAAATCAGCAATACTTACTCGCAGATCGCTACGATAGTGATTGAATCGCTGACTCCACTTGGCCATTGCAGAGTGATTCTTGAGCCCAGATCCGGCACATTTTGTTTATTAATATAGTCATTCAACCAGAAGTAAGTCGTACGGTACGACAAGTACCGTACAGTAAGTCGTACACAAATTATGAGCACAATTTATTAAGTACACCTGTGATGAATACAAAAAACCTACTGGCAACAAATAAAGTTGAAAACAATTTAAAAAAAAGCTCTATTACGACGCGGATCATGCGCACAGGACTTTATTGATAAAGTTCAACATGAAGCCTATCGGCACTTGCGCCATTTTTTTTTGTAATTAGATCGCTCACATGGAATAATGACAGTTCTCAGACGGGAGTAAATTTGCATTGAGAATTTAAGTTCTGTTTCACTTGAGGTAGTCAGAAAGGTACACAGAAGAAAAACGGTTCATTTTAAAAGGCTAGATACATTAGAATTTTCGGCTCACGCACATTGTGTCGACGATGAATGCTGGCATATCGAAATAAATTATTTTGACCTGGAACTCGTTTTGTTTTTCATGAGCAGTATGAAAGATTGTCCTGATATCAATAGGAAAGGCGAAAAGATCAGTGACAACGAAATTTGATTCAGTGACATTGCGATAACTGCTGATACAACATTCAATTTAGCTGTTGCGAAAACAATGAGTTGCGTTAAAAATTTTATCAGTACTCGACTTTTGAAATTTAAAACCCCCCAAGTGCATGATTTATCTACGATAAGAGCTATTAAAAAAAAAGTCTAACGTGGTGAGAGCTACTAGTTACTAAGAGCTACATATAAGAAGATCATACACTGTTAAAACAATGAAATGTCAAAAACAAGCAGCTAGCGACTGAATAATACAATTTTCCATAAATTGTGCTTGACATTTTCCAATTTATGAAGCTAGTGCGTACTCAATCACACTCAATGATAATTTGATTGATTTAATTGATGCAAAATAAAATCACGGATGACAGAAAACCAAGAAGAAATACTAAATTGTTCGGTTAATAAATTCAAAATATTGACTAAACATAATCACAGGTTTAATAAAGACCATTTAATCACAATTTATTTGAACTTTGACTGTGTCACTCTTTATATCGCGGAAATGTGCTGGGTTTATTTAGAGCGACTTTTATGATTTTAACATGCGACACATTTTTGAAGTGTTCATAAAATTTTATTTCATAGAACAATATATGTAATCTTTGATGATTGAAAGGAAAGTGATGGCGTTGTAGAAATGCTGATTGTTTCATGAGACAAAGGCGAACCGCATATTTATGGTCTGAGATTATCAGTCAGAGTCCAGAGCGACGAAGTATGTTGGCTGATAGTTGCACATCAGCATCTGTCAAAAACAGCGAACGAATTTAGTTGGGATTTGCATGTGGAGCTGCCATGCCAAGGAAAACATTTCATCGCATACACATATTATACGTCCGTTTTTTATTCTGATGACAATAAGTGAACTGAGCTTTATATACTTATCAGGCAATGCTGTACATTGAGATGGTTTGCGGTATTCCAACAGACAAAGAGTAGGGTAGTAATAGAGTGTCAGCTATCGGAATCTTGAAAAATAATCCTAATCGAGTGCAGGATTATTTTGCTGTTGCTGTGATACGTGCTATTCGTGAGCTGATCCGGGATCGCATGATAAAAAAAAACACCTAGTGCCTATGATATAAAGTTAAGCTCATTACATCATAGTTATAGACAAAACAAACTGTTTGCAAGACCTGCCCAAAATTAGGGAAAAAATTAATTTCTCGTTTGAGTGTCATTAAAGAGAACTGAAAACATTGGTAACTTGCATGGAATGGTGCACGCGCAAGTGCCTGACCTGAATTGTTAATACCCTTAAGTGTCCGGGTTCAAGACACAGCACGGGCCGAAGGTCCCAGTGGGAGAAAGGGAGAGGAGGTACCTGTGCACATTGGTTTTAAATATCTGCGGATTGTATTCTGGGGGAAATAATGGGCTGGGAAGAGCATTCCATATTCGGTTCGTGCGGCTGATGAACGAGCCTCTAAATTTAACTGTGCGTCCGAAAGTGGGCTTAAGGGTAAACTGATGAGCCACCGACTTGAAGGATCCAATTAATAGTGCAAGAAACCAGAAACTAGCTAGCTATTCTTCCATTCCTCAAAAGCTACATATCTAAATTTACTTATGTTAAAAATTAGCCACATGATAAATTTCATGTATAAGTGCCATAAGTGTCAAAAATTATCCTAGCCGCGAACTCTGTGAGCTGAATGTATGCAGTCCGGAAGTCTACATATCTTCAACAGCATCTAACTGGCCATATCGAGTTTATTTGTATCAACGGTCCAGCTTGAAAGATCTTGAAATACGAGCCTCATGGTTCGAGAAGGAGGGGAAGAAGTCTGACGCAAGCTGGGTAGGTAGGTAGGTTGGCACACTTTGATCGTGCTGATCCATTGCGATACCCACAGTCAGACTACAGCGACCGATTGACCACTCCAGTGATCATGCCGTTAACTTGATCCCCACGGATAATGGTGACTGGACCAGATTTGAAAACCAGATCAAATCGTATAAGCTTTGCTTTCCCTGGGATGCGAACCGAACCGGGAACCCCACTAACCAAGTGCAGGCACTTAACAGTGGGCATGCCAGACAGAGAGTGAAATTTGAAGGGCTTTGTGGCGCACGTGGTACCAGATATGGCAGAAAAGTCGATTTTTTAGAATTACTACATTTTTGTTACGTCTGCTCTCATTGAGGTAATTAATGTAGTAGGTGCCGAAAAAAAAGTCGGAATGTAATTGAGATGTCTATCTATCGGGTGTGTAGTTTATTCGAATAACTACGCGTAATTAATCGAGTACCTACCTAGATTGCCTTATGCAGTCGACACTGCCAGCTTTGGTCACAAGTCGCAACTGCCTCACAAGAATGAAAAATTATGAGGTTTTCATATTCTGAGCAAAACCCCACAACTTCACAACAGCAAGTAACAAATGTTGATTAGCAAAAAGGCGAAAAATAAATGACTGAAGAGAGAGTTGAGAGGAGAAATTAAATATTGTTATAAGATTGAACACTTTTGGATGCAATTTGGACTTTACGTCCAGGGATTCCTCCACTTGCATTGCAGGAAATATATTTCATCAAGTTCTTCTGGATTTCGAAGATATGTTGGGAAATTATTCTTCATTTTGTTTCATATATACATATTTCCCAATGCCCTCTCACTGTGAAAAGACCACGAATACATTCATTGTATATAGCAACGAATTCATCAAACATACAAAACAGCTGAAATCTCACAAGAGAGGCATCCAAATTTTCGCAAACATTTTTAAGTTGTGACCAAATCGCAACCAGAATGGGGCTGTTAGATAAATTGTGATTTACCTGAGTGCACTTCTGATTTAGAAAATCATTTCGAGATTTTTATGTATACCAAAGTCAAATTTTTGAACTCACAAAATTTAGTACAAACTTTTTCCTCAGTTGCCCCCGAACGAACAAGAAATTCACTCCGCTACTGGCGCATTGCATCTCAACCCCCACAAACGAATAAACCATCATTTTTCATTCAACTCGAGTGGAACGTAAAAAAGGTTCTAGTCACGAGCAAAAGAAGAAAAAGAAACAACAAAATTGAAATGAATTCAAGAAGAGGACCAGAGCAGGGGACGATATCTCTCACCCACTATACGTGCATCTTGCGTACGCATTCCTCATCGCTGCCAGTGTGTATGACGGTGATGAACGGAACGGAAAAAATTCATTTATACCACACGAAGGCGCAACGGCAGCGGCGGTGGGTAGCTTTACAAATACTACTATACTACTCCACAATTTCTGTAGTATACTCACACAAATACCAGTGCAGGGGGTGCCCAACACACGGGCACACAACTCGCATTAGGTTGCGCCACAAAAGGATCCTCTCGGATGCACACACAATACACCAGCGGATATGCACCAGTGAGTGGCTTGCTTGAGTATGGGGGGTCCCCCTAAACGTCACTGTTATGGGATGGGAACAGAAAAAAAGAACCGAAGCATAATTACGATGGCTGCAGTCAGCCATCCATTTCATCCATGGTGGTATGATGATGGCGCATGCCAAAGGGAACGTTCAGTCATTATGTTGGACACGATGATTTGGTGGTAGAAAGGTGAAAAACCAGATGAGGGTTAACACCGACAGCGGCAGGTGGGTTGGGGGTGTGAAAGATGCAACCACCGAATAAGTTGGCTAACATTCCAGAAGGACGAATGGCAAAGGACGAAGTTCACATCGATTAGATTGCAAATTGAAGGTGGCGGTTTTGTGTTATTTTCGATTCCTGTCGGTATCTGTCCGTACAGACAATCGACGGCACCTGGACCAGGTGGTTTTGCCGCAGAACCAAACAAAAAAGGAGTAAAGAAAGTGGTGGCATTGTGTCGGGGGAATTAAGAATGTCACGGAAATTGTGGAATATCGACCGTAATTGCCTTTAATGTCCATATATGGCTTTTCGCAGAGACAACCAGTCGGGTCGTCTTCATTGGCACGTTATCTGCTTTTGGTCAGAATGCAGTTAAGAGGTTGTTGAACTGGCGAACCAGCACCACCATCAGAACGAGAGAGAGAGAAAGAGCGATTGGAATGAGATCTTCTTGATGGTTTGGTGGGCGTCTCGAGAGTTGAATTGCAAAGTGCTTTGATAAAACCAACCTACGCGTGGCTTCACTGCACCAAAAAAGTATTCCGACGTGCACATTGCGACAAAGGTTTGACATATCTGACTTTGCACTTAATTAATGTGTTTTGACTGAATTGACACTCAAGGAATTTATGAAGTGGAAACTAAAAATCTGATACGGAATTGCGAAATAGATATTACATTTAATCACTTCACGTGATCATCAATCAGCTTTTATTAATACCATTTATCAGCTCTCGCAATAGCCAATCGATCACTATCCGTGTGTCGGACCTTGAGACTTCTCCGTAAATCATAACAGCCCCGTAGAACAGTGTTTTGCAAAATTTTTGAGTATGCGACCCTTTTGCTAGTAAAAAAAATGTTGGCGGAGTGGTTGGAGAATGGGTTAGTGATTTGAAATGTGTGGTGATTTGACATACTAATCTAATTACACAAGATTTTACTAATTCGCGATTACATTTTTTCTCGTGTTACCAAAAATAAAAGAAATGGAGTACTCCTTGCAGTAATCCGGTTGTCATATAATAAATGTATTACATGTACTATGTATTATTTACTATGGCAACACTTTCCACCATGCCACACAGAAACGGGAAATGGCCTCTATCCTTGTCTTTAGCGAGAAGACAAAGATAAGAGACAAGACACGTCAATCTTGTTGGCGGGTAGTATTAAGTTAGTCTTAAGTTTGGATTTGACCAATAAAGTGTATTAATGTTATTACTCTCTTTTATTTCGAATTTTTTGTGATAAATGTTGCACACAATAGAGGTACAACATTACTGGCGCAGTCGGTAAACGCAAAAAAAAAACCGCTTTTTTCAAAATCTATGAAGATTTTGGCCGCGTACAATTAATTTAAATAAATGTTAAATAGTGAAGTTAAAGTTTAAAGCGTACAGTATAAACTATACTACATATTAAGAATTGTCAAAACAAGAATTAAAAATGAAAAATAGATTTCAACAGAACCAGAAACTGAATTAAAAACAAAACACTGAGAGCAAATAAAATAAAAAAAAAACGAAATCCATTTTGAAAGAAGTGTGCTTCATATAACAAGCGAAAAGAAAACAGTTATAAAAGCGACGCCAACTTGGTCATACAAAAAAAAAAAACTTGGAACAGTTACCCACGCTTACAATTGCTTTAACGAAGTGAGACATAACATAGCAATACACACATACATAAATCTGTTTCATCATACCAAACAACAACAGTACATTCATCATACGGAATTTCCTAGACTATCCGAAGATGTCTATCTACTGAACTATTTGAAGCTGGTTTGCGATATTCATTTAATTTTTTCATTATTATATATTCCTACTATATCTTGTTTCTTTATTATAAACTATAACCCATTTATACCTTATATATCATTTACATACTTCTTTACATATCTTATTAAGATTATTAGTCTACTAGTTCAGTTACTTGAGTACGTATATACATATATCATACACGCATTCATATAATAGATTATATTGTAATGGAAGTCTTTGAGTTGCTTGTTAACGTGCAATGCACACGTATTCAGCCGTTTGACGGTGAGGAAAAACAATTGCCCAATTTTATAAATAGAATAGACGCACTGACTCCAATGATAAACACATTAGACATACCCTTACAAAAAATAATAGTGGGTTACGTACAAGACAGACTAACTAACGAAGCGAGAGACACTATGTTAAAACATCCACAAGTTGAGACCTGGACAGAACTGAAAGATGTTTTAAGAAGATTCCATGGTGAAGCGACTCCAATAACGACGCTTCTTGACAAAATAGCCTTGTGCCGTTGTATTGGAACCATTGAACAGTTTTACAACCAACTAAGTGGCTTGTTGATAAGACTTAACAACGCTTATTCACTGAAAGATCAGCTTACAAAGGATCAAGTCACATGCAATAAAAGAATAGTTCTAGACTGTTTTAAATCAAATTTGCCAGAACCAGTAAAAGGAATCATTGTTGTCAGAGATCCTTCTACAATGGAGGACGCCGCAAATTCAAAATTTTAACAGTCAGCAATATATTTCGAATCCAAATAACAATACCGATTTTCAAAACCGTAATTACTTGAACAGACAAAATTATAATACGCAACAGAACTATAGCTCACAACAAAGATTAGGCAACAATAGTAATACAAATTGCACCGAACCAATGAACTTTACCGTCCAAAGTCGCCAAACAAATACATTTAACAATAGAAGCATTTCTAACAACCGTTGCGGAGCTTACCGTGGTGTTTTTACCCCAAGCCAACAAACCAGGCAAACCCGACAATCTTACCAAGTTTATCACGAAACACCAATGGACATTCATACAAATAATAGGACAGACTCAACCCAAAATTTGCACAGGGACGGACTAAGCAGTTACCCTATATAAAAATAGACACAAAAGTTAAAAAACTTAAATTTATTGTAGACACTGGTGCTGAGTTCAGCATAATTAACAGTAGCCTTTGTCAACCTAAGTGGAAAACACAAATAAAAACACAAACACTAAAAGCATTTGACAAACTTATTAACTGCAACATGAAGTGCAAGTTTCCTCTGTTTGAAGAATTTAACTTACAAAATTATTTAGTTGAATTTTTGGAATACCCGTTTCATAATAATTTTGATGGCATAATCGGTAACAACATTTTAGTGCCACTGTATGCAATAATAAGTTATAAAGAACTTTTGGCAATTGTTTGGTCCGTAAAGTATTTTCATACATACCTGTATGGTAGAAAATTTGTCATTCAAACAGACCATAAACCACTTATTTGGCTCAATAGTTTAAAATTTCCAAACATGAAACTACAACGCTGGAAAATGCAGCTCAACGAGTATGATTTTGATATAAATTATATAAAAGGCAAGGATAACTATGTAGCCGATGGACTAAGTAGACTTTTTTGCAATGACACACCAGATAACATTACAAGCCAAAAAGAAAACGAACAACGCGACTTGACAAATTTTGAATTATATAATAACGAACGTCTAAGTGGCAATGATAATGATATCATGTCCACCGATGCAACAATTCATAGCGCAGTGGAAGACGATCCGCACTATATACATATCACTGAAAATTCAATAAACATTTACAAGAACCAGATATTTTTAGAAATTGGCCCAAAGGAAAAACTTATTACAAAGATTGTCAACAAGAAATGCAAAAACTTTATCTACGTAACAGAAGGTAGCGATTTGTTGGAGATAATGAAAAGATTCATTATTGATAGAGGTTTGATGTGTATCTATTGTGAGAACACGCAGTTGTTTCGTAAATTTCAAAATACTTATGTGAAATATTTTGCTAGTAACAATAATTTAAAACTACTTAGATCGTGTAAGAAGTTGATCGATATAACCGACAAAGAAATGCAAATTATAAAAAACGAACACTTAAAAAACAATCACAGAGGGATCTGTGAAGTGTTCAATGAATTAAAACTACTCTACTACTACCCTAACTTGCTTAAATTGATACATAAATTTATCAATAATTGCGATTTGTGCAATGTAGGTAAATATGATAGACACCCTCCAAATTTTCGTATTGAACATACCGAATCACCAACAGGATTCAATGACATTGTGCACATGGACATTTGGCATCCTCGCAGAAATGTTATGTATCTAACAATGATAGATACGTTTTCGAAACATGCTACAATACATAAACTTGGTGACAGAACTTGGGTATCTATCCTCAAAGCTATAAATGAACGATTAATCTATTTAGGTAGAATGAAAAAACTGATTTCCGATGGTGAAACATATATTATCCACAATGTTGTAGAACAATTTTTGAAAGATAATTGCATAACATTTCATCAAACAACAGCATTTAATAAGACAGGAAATTCTGATATTGAGAGGCTACATGGAACTCTGAACGAACACTTGAGACTAATTAACGCAAGCAAAAACAAAACTGATTTAGATAACATAGACGAACAAATTTTTAGTGTTACATTGATGTACAATGCGACAATACATTCAACAACCAGATTACGACCAATTGATTTCATAAATAACAACTTAAGCAAAGATGATATAGAAAAACTAGCACATACATTTCAAATACAAAAAACTAAAAGAATAGAAAATTAAATAAAAACAAAGATAACACTTATAATTTATGTGAAAATATTGTAGTAAACAGAGATATTTCAAAGTGTACGTCTGAGTATAAAAGATTGACAAAATATAAGCTAGATTGAAATTATATCACAGATACAAGCAATCAAAGACTTACCAAATATTATAAGAGACAAGGAAAAAGAAAGTTTAAGCACCAACAAAATTAATAACAAAAGATTAGATTACATCTTGAAGATGATTGTTACTAAAAAAATGTTTTTGTTTTTCAATTTGAGTTATTTATGTTAATATTTTACTTAAATTAATAATAAAATAAAATAATAAACACGTTTGTTACCTACTTAAAAATGTGTTCCTGTTAATATTTAGTTTAAGCACCATTCACTAGTTTGTAATAAATGTAAATATATAAAGGACACTTCACATATATATCATTATTAAATATTCAACTTAAGCTTCTATGTATAATTATATTGTATTTTGTTTTCGGAGGACCAAAAACTTACGGGTGGGAGGTGTCATATAATAAATGTATTACATGTACTATGTATTATTTACTATGGCAACACTTTCCACCATGCCACACAGAAACGGGAAATGGCCTCTATCCTTGTCTTTAGCGAGAAGACAAAGATAAGAGACAAGACACGTCAATCTTGTTGGCGGGTAGTATTAAGTTAGTCTTAAGTTTGGATTTGACCAATAAAGTGTATTAATGTTATTACTCTCTTTTATTTCGAATTTTTTGTGATAAATGTTGCACACAATAGAGGTACAACATTACTCGGTACTTTTTGAATTCTTCTAGTAGGCATCAGAATTGTCATTTATAGCCCGATTCTGGCCCACTTCTGTGATGTGTCACAACACACTACTGCCACGTGGTGTGTCACAAACTGTAGGGTTTTCGTATTCTGACCAAAACCGCACATCTTGTCAGCGTCACAAGAATTGTCAATATTGTGATGTTCTCTTGAACACATCGCAAAAAAAATAATAAAATACAGCAAATGTAATAATTTCAAAATAATAAATATTTTTTTAGACTGCAAAGGAATTCTCCTTTCGCATTGGAGGAAACCTGTTTCATCAAATTCACCAGCAAAATTTGACACAGAGGTCAGATGGCTGTCAAAAGGAGAGGTTCTCGTTGGTGCCTCGATTGCGTGCTTTTTACGATATCTGCTTTGACGCATACATATGGCACAATCATCTGTTTTTTTCCACCAAAATGTTTCAGCACGTTGAAGCCATTTTGATGAGAGCGCTTCGCTTACGCGAGATTACGCTGCTCTCACTGCCTCATTTTTCTTATAAAAGTCAAAACTAAGCACGAAACAATGACTGACATGGAACAATTGGGAATACCAAACCAGCATTGTGAAATAGGCATAGAGGCTGAATTATTGATGTTCTTACTAGCTTCAAGATCTGTGAAATCTAAACATATTTCTGATCCCATCTGGCTTTTAAAATTGTCATTTATTTTTGACCCCTTAAACATCTTGAATAAGCACAAGCAAACATTTTTGATTATTTTCCCTTTTTTCATCGAAATTAGTATGCTCTCATATTCATCTTATGGTAAAGAGTTTTCATAATTCAGAGACGAAACTATTAAGCTACTTTTCAGAACTGGAGTCTGAAAGTGGATGATGGACATCTTCCTCTGCCATCGGTAGGGATCTTATAGATTTAGCAGCAGTTTTCAATTGAATCAATAGTTTTCCGGATAATGAAAAGAGTAATTCTTATTTTTCAAAACTACGCCGGAAGTTTTTTAGTAACAAATTAAAATAGTACGCAACACACGACAAATGACATATTTACTTTAAAAAACGAACAGACTTCGTAACAATACTTTGCTTTGATTACGGGAAATCAGTTAAAATGTGTAGTAATCTAATTTGTTTAATAAAAACTTAGAAAATCAGACTCAATATTTCTAGCGCATTTAGATGAAGACAAATTATTAATTTCAGTAGACGCTCGATATAGTGAACTAATAAAAACCGGCCATGTTCACTGTAACGAGCGTGGACTTCTTGAAGCAAATTTTATTAAAATGTATTAATTATTTGGCTAATATTTAAATTTATTAAAAAACACAACTCATCCGGAAAAAAAAGGAAAAACGCAAAAAATGGATGACGAACGGATGATCCATATCAGGTTATTTTTTGCCTTCGTTTCCGTCTTCTTCAATATCTGAAGATACCCGATTTTTGTTCCAAAAAAATCGGACGTCGTTTGTGCCAGTCCTGTTAAATGATCCAGAAGACTAATCACTTTCTCCGTAGCCTCTATGTAAGCATTACACGCTTAATAGTTGCTAAGAAAAATGAGAGGTATTCCATCTTCATTCTCAAAATCGTAAAAATGTAACAAACATAGATTCACTATATCGAGACTTGTCTTGTTGACTATTTAGAACTGCCTGTATTAACTATTGTGTGTTCTCTATGTTGGATTGTTCATCGTTCACTGTAATTCTTATATTTGGGTGCAGAATGAATTTCTTTAAGAATTTCATTATTATTTTTAATTTGTTGAAACAAAATATCACAGTTTTTGTACCGCATTTTTAGGCAGATAAGTTTTTTCAGCTATACCTACAGATTTAATTGAATATCGAAAAATACGTTCGCATAAGCTATTTATTCGCATAAGTACCGGGAAGACTCAAAATATATTCCACTAGTTTTGAAATATTTTCATACATTTGACTCATTTTCTTCCTTTCACAGGTCTTAAGTTTTGTTTTATGTTCGCCAATTGTTGTGGGATGTAAAATAGTATTTATATTAGGTCTATAACTCAATCCGTGCGTTTTTTTTTTTTTCTTCAAAATTTGAATGTACTTAAGAAAAACATGTACAATAGTATTGTTCAAAGTATTGCCCATCTGAAGTTATGATTTTTTCCCATATTTCTGGCAATTTGTGGATCCCATTTGTGGATCACCCCTTTTGAATCGTGCAAACCACTTTTGGCACGTTCGCTCCTCTAGCGCATGTTCACCATAAACTTCCACCAAAATACGATGACTTTCGGCAGCAGTTTTCTTCATATTAAAGTAATGAAGAAGAACTCTCGGTACAAAACACTTTTTCAGGCACAAAGTTCGACATATTTGAGTGAAAAGAAATGTATTGTTGTTTACGTTTCAAATGAATGACATATACTGAAATGACGTACACTGACAGTAGCTTTCCAACGCATGTTGCAATGGAATAATAGTTACGCCATCTCTTACCAAACCGCACGAATTAAGTTAAAGACCCAATATAGTGCTTCATTTTGAAAAATTTAGAGACCTACACACATTTTATCAAACTGAGGAAAAGTGGGACATTTAGCTGGACAGTTATGGCCGCGGGACAGAAACCTCAAAAGCGGGAGGAGAGCACTATCTTCAATAAGAAGTGAAAATATGAAGAGAAACATGCTAAATTTGGAAAATAAGTGTTAAAGGTTAATCCGAGTGTGGATTGTCGACATCATTGCTCTTTAAGTCTGTGTAAAAACTATTTTTTACCTTTTTACGTTAAAAACGTGTAAAAAAATTATTAAAAAATAAGTGTAAAAAAACGTAAAAAAAACCTTGTGAAAAAAGGCAAAGAAGACGTAAGAGTTACTGAGAAAACGAGATGAATTGAAAAATCTGTCAAAACCTAAATGAATTTGTGGAGAAAATTTTGCAATAGTTCGTGAATGAGAAGAATAAGAAAATTGTACTTGTCAAAATTTCTTATTATATTTGAGGAAAAGAATGCAAAATTATAGAATAACACGTTTATTCCGCATAACCTTAAAGATTGAGAAACGTGGGATTAGATGTGCAAAATGTTTTCAACAAATCGGGCCGCTTAATAATTTTATCGAAAAGTTAAAAACCCAAGTTTTTTGGAAGCCGCACGGATTAATCAGATAGAACTCTCATCACCTGTTTTGAAGCTCCTCAATTTGGATGTAAAAACTTAAGGTAAAAAAGTCGAGCAACACTGGTCAACAGTCGTTTGATTTTGGTATTATGATGCGATTTCCCTTCAAATTTTATCCACAAATGTGGGGTCGACGGTTTTCGTGCGACATATAACCATCAAATAAATATTGTATTGCAACTACGGTAACCTGTCGCTATCCAAAGACGATTCCAGATAGTTTCACATTTCATTCAATTTACTCACACGATTTGATACGCACACAAGTACTCGTTCACACTGTACAGACGAAACACACATATCTCCCTCTAACTCATGGGAGCTCACACTCTCTAAGTATTGTGCTTTATATCGAAGTCCATGAAAGGCGTCAAATAGTTTGTTTCTTTAGGGATGTTCCAAATTTGTTTAGTATTACCATGTGCCCTTTTTTGTGGGTTTTACCCCTTCGGTAAATGATAAGTATAAATGTTGCCAATTTAATTTATTTAATGAAGGTTATTTAAGAACTTGTATTAATATTTTAGTAGTTAGGTAATATATCCGAACCTCTGTAGACAAATATAGTACAAAGATTTTTAGATTGCTGCCACAATAAATAAACAAACTAAAACTACATTGAGAGGAAAAATACAGAGCGGAAGAATGAGTGTGTCAAACCGAAGTAGCGAAGGGAACTAGCCACGGCACCAGTTCGGCGCAGTCAAACTTCTGACAGAGACCCATTTGGAAAGGGTAGAGTGATAATTGAAATATAATTGGAAACGGACTGCAAGATGAACTGCTAACGATTAGCTCCAGTCAAAAAACTTGAATGTGTTGTACATGGCTTTCAAGGAAAGTCGATCTTGACCATCGTGTTGTTCCTCTTATCGTTTCTTTTCCACGATTCCTCTCAGATTTCGATTCTCGATGAATGCAGATCTGGTTCATCAACTGAGTTTGACTCAGAACCCCCTTTTCATCCGATGCAGGTGTTTGGAATCCATTCGTCTGCCAAATTATGCTTTTATCCATTGCTTCAGTTTGATTCCTTGGCTCTGTACAGCTTCTTATATCGATATATATATGAACCGTAAAGCAGCACATCGATTACGAGATTCTCCACACTTGTGCAAAAATCTAGTCATCGTGCGTGCTTGGTCACC
Source organism: Eristalis tenax (assembly GCA_905231855.2). Lineage (NCBI taxonomy): Eukaryota > Metazoa > Arthropoda > Insecta > Diptera > Syrphidae > Eristalis > Eristalis tenax. Next base: position 17,114,634 of record HG993126.1, on the reverse strand, counting down.
GGGACCCCTTAAGTAGATCATGGTCAGAAGAAAATGGTGATAATGGTTCAATCATCTCCAGAACAACAAACGTCACCCCTGGTCTTTGGACACAGTGAGTTCAGTGAGACACTGTGAAGATCTGAATCGGCGGCACAATCGGTACCACCAACGGGGCAGTGGTTAAGGATAATATTCAGCAACGTCTCGCCAGAGCTCCTCAGTATCGGATCGAGAAATCTAGAGAAGTTCGCCAGTTGTCGAAGGAGCAAGCCGATCAATCTGCTACAGCTCTACCATTTCCATTCTAAACTGAAGACTACGCTCCGCAGTTTCCCAGGGCCCACATCACGTTCAGTCATCGCTGCAGGCACTAGGACAGGGTAACAGACAGCAGGTTCTGTGCAACGCAACACAGCAGGTATCCAGGTCGGCACTTCTACGTATCGATTGCACACGTTCACTGTAGCTTCCACAGTCTTTATGAAGATCAGTGAATGACAGAGAAATGTAAAAGTCTAGGCAATCCTCAAATTCTGTTCTGTCCAAATTCTCGCTCGAATTCCTCTCCACAATCGCGGAAGCATTGCATCGTGGGAACCAGTCATCTTGAAAATGCCTAGAAAAGCAAAAGTGACATCCGGAACAGGCCATGTACCGAATCGTGTAATAACCATCCGACAGAGCTTTAACGCCACTCAGTCCTAATGGGGGCCTTTTCCTCAGAATGCGATGCTCCACAATGAGGAACGAAATCCGATTTTATGACCTTCACTTTAGGGCCCTGTTTCTTAATGCGATGTTCTGTGTGCGCATGCGCAAGTGCGCACCCATACATGTGCGCCGCTAATGCGCTCACACTTGGCGTGTGAGAATCTCGCTTGCAGCAATTTCTCAGTGAACCTATAGATAAAATTATGAATGACATCTTAATACTTCCGCCGTTGCCGGCTGGGGTTTCTCAATGAGTTCCAGAGGTACTACGTATGAATGTGCCGGATGTAGCGACCTTAGCGTTGTGCGGATGTACAGACATGTAATAAGAGCAGTGTGGTATAGGCTATTCACCGGGGAGGTTGCTGGAAAAAGAAACCGCTGAGACGAAGTTGTGACAAAAATGTTGGTGATTTTTTTTTGGATTTCGCATGAAAGGCAGAGTGTCTCACGTTGCTTTCGACATTCCAAACCACTGGTTGTGCTTCGTGACTCAGGAGGGCGTCCAACCATGCTCAACGGGGTTTATAGTGGAAGTACAAGCACACCGCATCATTGTTTGTTCTTTGGGTTTTCATGAGATGAAGGACGGCAATACTGTCTGTTCAAAGGCATATTGGAGTGTGGACTTATATAGCCCCGATAGCCTTCAATTCGAATATTCAAAGTTCGATGGATTCGGTTTCAAATCATTATGCACACAACTGCATTCAGGGTTAACGACTGTTTCGCTCAATGGTCGAATTCCAGGAAAAAAAAAACCTGATCGAGTTGTATTTTACCGCGCTGGTCCCTTTGGAGATTGTAGCCATTCGAAAGGACAACTCGACTTTGGCAAGGAGATGCGCAGTCGTGGGACTCCTTCAATACCCCTTGGCACATAATGCGAGGGGCAAAAGACAATAGGATAGCAAGAGGTGTAGACCACTTGTTGTAAACCTAGACGCACTCCTTTAATGTTTCCGATCCATAGTTACACGTTGCATACTCGAGCCAGTAAGTCAGCCGAAATATATCCAAAATTTTTTCGCGAACTGCTTAGAGTCAACATGGGACACCTGGTCTAGACGCTATTGATGGGGTGAATGAGCAGGGCCGGTTGCGCTTGGTACGTAGGCTTTCAATGCGTGGCACAAATGTTTCATATTCGCCTCCTGTTGACTAAGGATCAATCAACGTAAAATCGAAAACGAAAACGAAACGCCTACGGTTCCAACGTCTAAGGTGGCTGGGCCATGTAGAGCGCATGGACAACTAAGCTACAGCCCGAAGAGTCTTCGACTCCGAACTTGTGGGCATTGAACAAGGGACGCTCGCGTTTACGGTGGCGCTTCTACTACTTCAACCAAATTGGCGTGCGACACTGGGGGCAGCTAACCAGAGATCGTGCTAGTTGCAGAAGAAGAAGAAGCATACTGGATAGAAGTACAGTTATCAAAGCGGAGTCTTGCGTTCGTCAGTTTGTCTGGCTTTCACACAGGCGATCAACATGAAGTTATTTCAATTTATCTGCATGAGCTTGCTGACTCCACATCGGAAGCGACTTCCCAACAAACCACCACAGAGGCTGGGTGGTTTTCACGTTAAATTCTCGGAATGAGATGAGACGCGTGACCGAAGATAATGTCAATAATTTGTTTGTTTCGAACGCCTTTCTTTTTTTGTTCCATTCCATCCTTCCTGACAAATGAGGTTAAGGTGGTTAAACGTGGAAATTGTCAATAAACTTGTCAACTTGTCAAATAGCAGTCAAGATAAATTGGGTGCGTTGAGAGAAGCAAACTGTTCATTTCGTGTACCAACTGAATTTAATTTTTGTTGAGAACAGACACCATTTTATGCTGTTTGTCTACTTTTGATATTGATATCATCCATGTTTGGGCAAACCTCGATCCTTCGTCCATCATTGGACCATCTGATCTGATAATGATTTTAATTGAAATGAAATGTTATTGTTTTTTCGTCCGTAATACAGTACTGTACAGCCTGTAACTACATACATGAGCTGAAAATGAGTAACAAATAGGTATCTACTATTTATTTACGACAAGCAATTGATGTAATCTATGTGGTAAAAGGTAATCGTTTGCATCAACATATATGGACAAATTCCAGCAATTGTGTTATCAGAGTTCTTGGAATATTGACTCAACATCGATTGTCATTTCCTTATTCACCCGAACTGTACAAGTGTCAGTTGTGTGGAACATTTCATTTGGGGGGAAATACAACTTGTTAATTTATTTAACAAATTGTTGATTTCGATTGCAATTAATCTTGCGATATCGGGGAAAAATGTCAGTTTTGTAATTAATGCCTGTGAAGTTCTTCGAAGTGATAGTTTACTTGGAATCGCTGCGCGAAAAGTGTAAACAAACCCCTTATGGGCCAGTTACGATTCATTGTGCGCTTTTTCATTGTTTGAATAGTGAATAATATAAAGTGTTGTTTAGCTGCATTTTCATTGTATTATATTAAAACATAGTGAAGAAACATACCTATAAAGAATATCAGCTCCATATGTCCATATCCACAAAAAGAGGTCCTACCTCTTGCAACAACTATGGCGGTATAGGGATTCCCAGTTGAGACAAGAGCAGACTATAGCTGTCCTGCTTTCCTCCTCGTCTTCGTCCAGACAGCTTCGACAGAAGTCGTTGGAGAATATGCCTAGTCTTTTTGAAGGCTCAGTAGGCATTGTCAATTTTAGACCCCTTTAGGGCTACTTGATCTATTTTGTCTCGATGATCTCAATAATTCAATGAAATTTTGAAGTCTACCCGCAGCTATCACGATGTGAATGAAATGTCAGAATTTATGAATTTCGCGGATCGTCAGGCGCGTCTCGTGTCAACTTCAGCAAAGCGTTCGAGACATTATCGCTTGCAAAGCTGATAGGAAGTGTCAGCGGAAACAGACTGTGAGGATTTATGACAAACTAGTCTTGAAGTTTCCTAGCTGGCGGAACATTTAAAGTCAAGGTGTGTATAGAAGAAGTACCACAAGGTTCCAAATTAGATCGTATCCTTTTCACTCATTTTCAAACGTATATTTCAGAATATTTAAGATAGGTACACCCTTTGGATATGCGAATACTATTATAAAACAGTAAGAAAATTTATAGAAAATACATTACCGTTATAGTATTATCTTCTTTGTAGCTTAAACGGTACCATGTCGCCGATCAGATTTGGGGCGTGCCACAAACTCTTTTCAATATTCATAATTTCCAAAGTACAAGGTGATTATACTTATGTTTAAGGCGTCAAAGCAATGTTCTGTGTTAGATGACTCACCACAGTACGCAACAACACACGCTGAATATAAGGAGGCGCCTGAATGATGGAAATTCCGAAAATGTGCAACATCTATGGAGATCGCCAAGAGACCGGAGAACAGAGAAAAAAAATCAAAAAACCCATGCGTCGTCAAACCTTTAAACAGCACTGTTGACGTTTCCCACAGACGTTGACTAACTCCCCTCGGAATCACAACACAATTTCGGATGATGACAGCCAAATCCTAATATTTTTCTACTGAAACCGCAGCAACCGGGTCGGTTTTCACCGCCGCGCCGCACCGCCCTGCCTATGCTTGCAAACACGAACGCGAATTTGACTGAGATGACTCCTATTTTTGGTTTCGTTTCTTGCCTTTCATCGACATTGACCTTGAGAGAGAAATTAAGCGTTGCAGTCAACCAGTCTGGCTGACGAAATAGCACACAAATTTGGGCATGAAGCGTGAGTGAATCTTCTCGAAATGATTAGTTCTGATGGAGATGTCGTTATAATAGTAAGAACATTAATATTAAGGGGCAAAATACCGGTAAAGACGACTGGATGTCGCAGTTGGTTAAGACCATGGTTAGTTCGAATTCCGGTTCGAATCCCAGTGAAAGCAAAGTTAATACTCTGTTTATCTGCTTTTCAAATCTGGTCCAGTCACCATTTACTGTTGGGATCATTGGAGTATTACTGGAGTGCCAATCGGTGGGACTGTGGGTATCACAAAGGACCAACATGGTCTATGTGGGCTGGTGAATCCACTATCCGCCTCACGGCTGCCCCTGTTACTCACAGTAGGTACCACTGAGAGAATCTCTCTTGACCAAAAAGCCATTCTCTCAACCAGCCACTTTTTCCGGCTACCGCGATTTTTGGGTAATGGCCTTAAGTTACTCGCACCAAAGTCCACTTGTCTCGAAGATATTCGAAGTGGGTATCCTCAACTGTGTTGTCCCACAGGCTCGTGACTTCAACTATCCATGCACTCTACATACCCACTTTAGGTTAGGCTCCAAATGCCATCAACAAGCAAACAAACAGGGTCAAAAATCGCACACAAAATTTCCCCTCAAAGGGACCAAGCGCGTTTGCCAATGTAACATCCGATGTAGAAAACTCGAGCGAATAATTCTGTGCTCCACTGTATAAGAGACAAATACAATGTATTCAAACTTAAAATTCACATCTCATCCATCGATACTAAACTTTCTACACAATGGCGAGTCAAGTTTGCGAACAGCAGTCTTACGGCATGATTCAGATGTCCCACATCAAAACAGAGAAACAATAAAACACAAGCCATATGGGCACAGCTCCCCAACGCTATGCATCTTGGACTCTATAAATTTTTTTATATAGTACCTGTGAGAAATAAATAAAACACAAGCACACAGGCGCAAATAAAATACGTCGTTTGTTATCTGAGCTCTCAAAGTAATTTTTCTGCTCTCTTTCGTGGTGTCAGCTTCGCAGCTCAGTGTGTCTGCCAGTGGTCAACCTTGCCGTGACGTAATCCGTAAAAGTCTAAGTCTTCCCCCACCACTACGATTGGACTGTGCAAGTGTGAAACCTCACAAGCGCCACAAGGGAGGATTGCGAGACATCTGACGGACGAATTGAATGGCCTTGCAAAGCGTGAGGGGAATCGCGATGTTGGCAAACAAAAACTAGCGACGCACGCTGCGATTAAGCATTGTTCAAGACATACACTGTCTAGCTTTTGTCTTTCTACACCAGCAACAAAAGCAGAGTAGGTTATCTGTGGGATACAGACTAATATTTGCTCTGATAAGGTATTTTTGAGATTGATGATAGACGATCACACGCGACCATTGGTCATTGAACTTTTCAAGTTCTCGAGTGGTTAGCGGATGTGCCACCTGCAGACGGACGGAGATTGTGATATGATGACAATTAAATTATCACGTGCTGCAGGGAGGTGCCCTGAGTGCCTGTGTGTTGTTCTTTGAGGTTGTTGGCATTTGATGATCTCATTGTGGATGCAGCAAAAGAATCCAGTTAAAAGTTTCACAAAAGACAAGAGATTTGGAATTGCGTTTTGTTTCGTCGAACAGCCGACGTAGTTTGAGTGACAAAGAATTTTTATCATCGTCCAATATTGAATGCGTTGAATGATAGAGAAAATGCAGACTCGGATTTTTCGGGACTTTCAGACAATTCGTAGTCCGGATTTGACACCAAATTTTCAATGACATATGTCACACCGAACTGTTGTAAGAGGTTAGGTTAGGTTAGGTTTTTGGATCGTTTGACAATCGTTGAAGCCGCTAGAGTAGTGAAAACTTACTGCGTAAAACTGTGACCAAATTCTAAGAGACTGGCTCTGTTAAAGATGTCTTGAAGTCTCTCCATCACAGAAATGCACGTGCTACAGAACATATCTATATTTTGTATCGGAAGGTTGAAGTTAAATCAAAGAACGTACTATTTCCCTCATGAAAGATAGTAAGTCCGTTGTAGAAGAATTTTTAAATTCCACTGAAGTTAGTATCACCCTGTGGAAGATACAGAATTCACACAAGATGTGCTCAAAAGTCTCACCCTCTTCGAGGCAAAGCCGACAAATCTTGCCTTGACACGGGTCTAATTTGTTAAGGGAGTAATTCAGGCCTCAGTGGTCGGTAAGAAAGCTCGTTAGCAATCTTATGCTTTAAGTAAGGCCTAATTAATCGTTTGGATTACCTTAGACCATGACCATATGTCCACTAGCCTAGACGAAGTTTCAGTTCCCATTCGCTAATCAGAGTTGTAGCTGCCATCCCTCGTACGCGAGCTCATTTGCGGATTCGTTGCCTGCCGTCCCTCTGTGACCAATGACCCAACCAAGTTTCACTTTGTTGTGTCAGGCAAGGGATTGTAGAGCGTCATTGCAACATTTGATTGTTTTGGAGTCCATTTGTTTGCACGTAAGTGCCTTTAGTGCTGTTTGACTGTCTGTAAATATCTGCATTATAGCTTTGTAAAGGTTTCGTCAGGCGTAGAACTCGATGGCGTGGATTTCGGCTTGGAACACTGTAGGACTCGACCCCATGGGTACGGAAATCTGTGTGTCGTGTTCAAAGACTTCTGCCCATATCCAAAATTCATCATACCAGACTTGTAGGACTCTAGTGACGCCATTGGTGTATTTTTGTCGGTCCAATATTTCATCTTCAAAAAGCCTGCCGAAACAACGCTGCCAGACCATAATATCGGGCATTGTACAAAACATGTCTGTATGAGTGGGGATTGAGTTGAGTATACTAAGGTGACCAGTTAGGTTACCTGGTTTGCAATGGGAGCAAATGGCAGCAATCTTCCTGAGCAAGATTGATTGGTATTAGACATTGACACTGGAATCTACAACAAATGTGGTTCCTTCACGAGTGGAACCGACGTACAGTATTATGCCGAATCGGAACGAAGAAGATTTTAAAAACCTTTTAATGATGGTTACATTTGTCCATCCCGCAAGTGGTCCCTAGAGGCTCAATATTTTTGTGCAATATTTGGTATTCCACGCTACTATTGTTCGTCTAAAGAAAATATTGCAACGTGTTGTCTTCACAAATATCAGCGGTCAATTAAATTATCAGAATAGTCTAGGGCGCCTAGTGACTAATTTAGTTAGGCTGTCTCTGTTTGTCCATGATGTCCTCGCCTTCACTTGTTGTCCGTTTAATATTTTTCTCAGACTTTTTCTCAGGTCTTCTTGCTCTATTTCGGATATATGTGATAGCTTGGTATCTGTCAGAGTCCATCACATTTATTTCCGATTAAACAGTTCCTTTGATGCGACAATGCAGTTTGCTCTAGTCCGTAATGACGACTTCGCAGATTAACTCATCCAGCATATGCATATATTACCGAAAGCCACATGTCATCCACACAGGGTTGCCGCTATGCGACTTTACCGTCTAGTTGAAGCCACAAGGTTCCCGCTATCCCGCACTCATTAGAACATGTCGGATAGCTTTAAGAGAGAGAGAGAGAGAGATTTTCTTCCGAATTGAGAGTGTGTTGTGTCAACTGACTTATAAGAAATTGAAAACTTAAATTAATTTAACGCCAAACGTTTTATTCGAGAGCAGTGTGTGCAGGAAGGTATTTGAGAAAGAAGACAGCTGATGATAGTGAGATCCTCTTTTTTCCGTTTGTTTTAAGTAGGTAGGTGCTTTAGAAAACTCACTTTTGGAACTGACTGCATACCCCAAAGCACGATCTAATACGATTTCAAGTATCAATTGCCAAAAAGACGCAAACGTGTGCTCCAGCTAAAGGCAAGCTTTAAGGCTCGTCGTTGTGAATGGGTGTGTCGACTCCTACGCTGGGACTTTGGGTTCAATCGTAATCAATACCGTAAAGCGAACAAGGAACTACAAATAAGGTGTGAGACTATATGCCAAAGATTCGATAAGAAAATAGGCATCTAAGAAATAAATCGCGAGCAATACCGAACATAGCATTAGCATTTTTCAAATGTGTGAAAGTAAGAAAATCGTCGGATGCACAGACTTATGTTCACCCTGCATCAACAAATCAGGCCAACAATTCAGTCTCGCGCAATTTAAGGTCCAAACAAAGATAAATAATAGGTATCATATCAAACAAAATCAGACCTACGTGATCAACATGGAGCGCGAATGGCTCTCAAGAAACTGTAGCCGATCTAGAGGTGCTCTTGCAGAACAACAACGTCGACGTTTGCTTGATGTCGGAGACTCTTTTGTTAAACGAGTCTAAAGTGAAGACGATTCAGTCCGCCAACCATCCTTGTGGAAGAACTCGAGGGAGATCTTCTTTATTTTATTAAAGACTGAACAAAGCCTTCTATAAATACAAAGACTGAACTCGATGTATACCTACATGACGGTATGGCGTTTATTTTTTGTCTCCCACGATGTACGGCTGCACTTAACAATTTTGTGGCTGTATTCAGCTCACTTGAGGAGGATATTCATAATTGGTAATCATTTTATTGTGAAATACACCTTTCTGGGTTCAAGATCCAATTCAACGAAGTGTAGTTATCTGCTCAAAGTCGAGATGGAACTCCGGGTTGACTTCCATTCTACAGAAAGACCGATGTATTGGCTAAAACGACTTAGTAGATTTTAGACGATTGTCTGCTTTTTGATCTGTCTTCAGACCATACAAAAAACGATTGACTAATGAAAGTGGCCCCTCTAATTTATACTGGATTAGGTTAGTTTAGTCTGACAAAAGAGACAACAAGCAGCAGTCACACTTAGGCCAGTTGTGTTATCACGCGGATCTAGTCGATCCTATTCCGTTTTTTTATAAAGCGATGAAGATGGCGGCCACTAATGCTGTTGAGTTCGGCCAAGTTACTGATGAATAAAGTACCCAGATGACTTCCCCTTCGGGAGGTTGGGGTGCTGCAATTGCAAAGCACTAGTGGTCTCTCTAGCGAAATCGTACTCTCTCCGGTACCCTACCCTCGTAAGTTGGATCTCGAAAATAATTAGGCGGCAGCTCAGGGAAGTGTGGGACTTTGAGTTAAATCTGACTGCATCTAAATGACTGTCAGAATTAATGGAATTCCGTTTTTAGCCAACACAAAACTCCCTTGTTGGCTATCGCATCTGCCTGAAAGACGCTATGATAGTTGGCGATTCAGATCCCTCGCTCGAGTTAAATTCTTAGCCCAAATAACATAATAAACAACACAACTCTCCGGTGTCGAGTCTCTTTATTGACTAATTATGCATTAATTTCTTAATCTAACTTATGACCTACGTTTACAATACGTTGACTCGCCAACATGATATTGACTCATCAAGTTATTGCAATTAGATACCTGATGTCAACGCACGAACCTCAAGGTAATCACCAAGCAAGCGGTTTGGCTGTGCTTGCACTTTGGTGTGCAATGCTAGGTTCGTTGACTAGGTTCGAGTCAGCATTTCCTGTTGTTCTGCTCATATACATAACTCTCGCGTGTCACTTTCACCCATCTTTGTGACATCTGTGATGATTTGCAGATGATCATGCAGCGTCTTATGGTCAGGCATTCATTATGATCCGCAGGGGATGTTGTTTCAGAAGTTCTTCTCGAAGAGGAGCTTGGGTGTTTCATGGCACAGATCTGCGTCTATCAAGCATAATAGATTGTTCAGTGGTTTCAATCTTACCATTGTCTATCGGCGGAAGATCAATTTATTTAATTAATTTAATTACGCATGCTATCCGTTGCCCCAATCTAGTGGCTTGCATTTAATGACCACTATTGCTGTTAAAAATAAAAACAGGCGCTTGTCGCACACCTCAGACATTAAACACTTGTCTTTAGACTGCATAGAGACTTAGGAGTGCTTACATTTTTAAATGATTAAAAAGAAATAAATCTTGTTTGCACAATTCAACTTTGTTCGGTTGCTTTTTTAATACTCTCCGCAATCGTCGTTGTAGAATACTTTACTTGCGTAGCGACGTAGTGACGTATCTGGCGCAAGGGGATGACACAATGAATACCTCAAGCAGAAATACAGTACTATAGAGCAGAAATGAAGTATGATAGAGATACCCAACTTCACAGCTGATTGACCCCTAGTCCATCGACGAATTTGACGGATAATCATGAAAATGTTGACGGTTATTCATACATTTTTGACAGTTATTCACGAAATAACGTAAATGCCGTTCTCTGATTGGTCAATTTGGCTTTAGAAAACAATATAAAAATGGTTGTCAAATAATTTAAGGGGCAAGAGAGGTAGAAGTTGCGCATCTCTATCATACTTCATTTCTGCTATAGAGATGGCTTACTTCAGAGCTGATTGCGACCTAGCCCATTGACGAATTTGAGAGACTTTTTGGCAGTAATTCATGAATTTTTGACGGCTATTGGTCAATTTGGCGTTAGACAACGATATACGAGTAAATGGTTGTCAAAAATGTTAACGGGCAAGAGAGGTAGAAGATGGCTGCCTCTAAAATATTTAATTTCGGACTTCAACGCACGACTGATTTCATTTGACAGTCTCAAATAATACACGTATTTTATAATGAATATATACTCAATTAAAAGACTTTATTTCTATTTTTTTTGTATTTTGAACTTTACTTCGACGAGAAAAAACCCCTGGGGGATTATAATTTAAAATTGAAATTGTATTGAAATGTCACAATGTAACGCTGAAGGAGAGAAAAAAGTTAGACGTTGAGCAATACAACCGTCGCGTCAGCGTCATAAGAACGAATTTCGTCAAGGTATGCAAGTAAAGCTGATGCAAGTAAAGCATTCTTTGTGCCGGAGCCTTAAATCAAACAAGAGGTCATACAAGGCTACAGGATTGATTTACACGAGCTCGGCTCTTAAGAATGTTGGCTGATTTCCAAAAGGAGAAGAGAATATTTCATTTTCATTTATTTAAATAGATTACCCTGCACAAGCAATAAGAATAGAAAAAAGAATGGAAAATGTAAAGAAGCTTTGCAATAATTAACAATCACTTGGTTGAGTTCTGCGTGGGCGTGAGCACAAAGAACTGTCTGCTCAAATGAATCAAATTGATTGACGTCAATGGATTTGGATGCGTTCCAAATGGTATTACGAGTGTGCAGAAGTGCATGTACACAGAACGCGAAATGCGAAAAAAAATTGCATGACACATTTTTCGTTTCAACGGCTGCCTTCGAAAACAGCGACGTAACGGGCCAGCACATAATAAAGTCAAACGTCGAATAGTCACGAAGTCGAATAGTCACGGAAACAAGTATTGTGTTCGATTTATGGAATGCTCGAGTTAGGGAGTGTAAAATATTGGAAAATTAAAGCCCATTTGTTCGACTTACAGAAATTCGAGTTAAGGATGTTCGGTGGGATCCGATGTGGCAACCTAATTAAGTCTTTAAAAGAGTAAAAAAAAAGTAATTTTTCACATACACTTCCTTTTTTAAATGAAAATACCACGGAATGTTCTCTTTACGGACACCTCTCTTTAAGGGACACCCCTCTTAACGGACAATTCGTCATGCGACATCATTAGATATTCGTGTATTCAACACCCCTTCAGAACGAACACCTCTACATAATGGAAAATCGTGGTGCGTCTGCTGTCCGCTATAGAGAAGTTTTAATGTAAATTATCAAGTCGCGATTTCCAACTAATTACGCTTTTTTAAGAACAGCACTTTACTTCACTTTCGCACTTCTATTTAGCAAGAGAAAATATACTCTGACTACAAATGCTCTCTCTGGAGAGGACGAGAGCATGCAAATGACTTAGCCCTTTTCTTCCTAGTAGTTTCGCAATGAAACCACACACTTAATATTTATATTCTTCGGATAAAGCTCGATAATAGAACTCATGTGGAATTTGGAATTGTTTGAAAATTAGAACAAAATTTTATTTTGTGTGAACAGCTTGGAAATGAGAAAAAATATTCCAATTTTCAGGGTAATGCCTGTCCAGATGCATTCACGCATGTGTTTTGTTGACGTCATTTTTCTTGGCATGGAATTACATTAATTCACAGTTTCAAAGCTGAAGCTGGCTGTTTCTGTCAGAAGTGACAATCAGGCAGATGTTTGATCGCTCAAATGCATGCAACGCTCACTTAACTGAGTCATTGTCCCGGATGGGAGACATACACAAAAATTGAAGCAGCCAGATTCCGAAGAGAATGAATTCGGAGAAGACATTTCCCACACGGATGCATAACATTCGCAAACATTTGGATAATTGACCTGGGTCTAACGCAAAAGTGTTTCAACTCGGAAGCGGAAATAATTGCATTCCAAAATCTGCGGAATGAAGCGGTTATTCTTAACCCAAGAGCATTTCTACGAAAAAACATTTAAAAAAAGACAACTCCGAGAGCAAAATGTTGACCGATGCATTACAATGTCATCTAGCATCTGCAAACCGTAACCATTTCAATTCTTGAATTCGGGATGCCGTACCGTGCACCGTGAGGACTGACCGACTCTTCAGGTATCTTCGGACAAAGGAAAAAAAGGTGTCGCCCGTCTACTCAAACGTTCGTCTGACATTGGCTCTAAGTGCAAAAAGTTCATCAGTCGATTGTGGACTTTGCAATTAAGGCCAGTAAACAAATGATTACCATTCCATTTATCTCTGAAAGGCGCAAATAAAACAGATAACGGGCGAGAACAGGGTAAAAGCAGGTTATTTGCACATCTAGTGTCCTGCTTTCTTATCATGACTGAAGCAACGTCATGCGCCGGACGCCGGGTGAAAGACCTCATGTAAGATCGACATAAAAACGAATTTCTCCTTAAGTCGCCAGAGATTCATCAGCGACCTTAAGCGCCATCACATAAATAGCGCCAAGAGACAGCGATGACTAAACGCGCCCCAACGGTGCCACCTCTCTTGACAGCATTCTTTCAACTGAGCACCGAACGAATTCTCGAACTCTTTCCGTCTGCAAATTATCAGAACGTGTCGTCGTGTAGCTGGAAGTTTCCGTTGTTTATTTTTTTCCATTGCCCCATTTAGTTGTTGTTATCTGCGCGAGTGTGTTTACGTTGTGTGCTATTTTCAGACAAACACTGACTCATCACTTCCGGCCATTGATTACTTCATCTCCGTCAACAACCTTGGGGATTCATTGCAAACTGTTCGTCTATGGATTACAAGATAAGAGACGTTTGTGTGCCGATAATCCTCCACTGAATCAGCAAAAATTCCTCGACAGATGACCACATGCCACGAACGATGCACACGAAATTCACCTGCGGCAGCTGTGCCGATTATCGAATTTAATCCAAAAAGGAGAACCACAGACAAAGAAGACTCACAATCGAAAAGAATTCCAAGACAATGCTGCAGCCTCTCTGCTCACTGCGCCTCGATGAACATGTGCCGCAGCCAGCACGAACCCCGTCGCTGGCACAAGACCGCACTTAATCACTCTGCAGATGTTCCAAGAACAACAATTCCGAAAACGAAACATAATCCCAAAAAAGGGAAGGCAGGGACGATGCACGAAGGACTCCTCTCAAGTGAGTGTGAAGCGAAAACCAGAGCGTCGTCAAACCGTGTGCGTTCACCAATGGCGAGGCGGTGGTATGAATGATTACCATGGCACAGAAGTATGCCGCCAGTTGTTAATGGCACGGTGTCTCGCCAAACGCATTCGTCATATCCTCGTCAAAGGACTCTCCGAGAACCTGCAGAAATAATGCGTGTACTCAATCGGCACACTTGCCGACATCAAGTGGTTTGTCTGAGAAGTTTTATCGAGCGCGTCTTGGATAAGAGTTCAGCTAGCAAGCACTTCAACCGCGGTGGAGAACCGAGGAAATATCGAAACATAGAAAAGTTACGATCTTCTGGCTTGAAGCGCGTGTGTTGTGTGGTGTTGCGTCGTGAGTGTCGAAAGGAGAGTTGTGTGCAAGCACTTCTACGTGGTGGGGCCTATGACGGAGGGAGGGCATTTGAAGTTGAGGATTCTTGTGCTAAATGAGCTCATTATCGTTGTTTCCCTCCGAGACGGATGTGTGGGGAGCTGCATCTTTGTGTCGAGTGTTTACTCGTCGCGCCGTGTAGGCGGCAACTGGCCGGTGCTCCGCTATCGTGTGAGAGACGTGCTGTCTGCTGGTCATGGGAGTTCTGTTTGCTTTTACGAACATGAAATGAGCTGATGAGCGATACCAGATGAGGGAAGGTGTTGACTTAAAGAAAACACTGGGAAATCGTAGAAAGCAGACTGTTTGCAGAAAACACTTTCTTTTTCCATCTGTTAATCAGACTTAATGATGAGGTCTGGCGGGTTTACCATTGTCGAATCCGAAAGCGAGTACAAGTTCATTTCCGGGTCCACTTATGAGTTTGTGAATCAGAATTTGTATTCCTTTAGTTTGCTGACTGGCTGCCAGGTCACAGAGACACGCCAGACCAAGTGCAACTGCTGCCATCCTACTCCACTGAACTAAGAAGTTCAAGAGAGCTACTTTCAAATTGTTGCTACGACGGACAGTGACCTAAGGAACTAACAAATTTCGCACGCATAGTTGGTTGAGGTCCCTTTCCACTTGCGTGTGCCTCCTGAGTTGCGGTCTTCCTCTACTGCGCCTCCGTAACTCGGGAGTGGATTTGAAGACTTTCCGGGCCGAAGCATTCCCTTCCATTCTCTACGTGCCACCTAGCCATCTCAATCGTTGGATCTTCTCTCTTCTGGCTAAGTCGATGTAGTTGAACAGCTTCTACAGTTTATCTCCTTCCGAAAATCACCCGAAGAATTGTTTTCTCAAGGCAACCCAGAGCACCTTCGTCCGCTTTTGACAAAGTCCATGCCTCTGCGCCATATAGCAGGACGGGGACAACCAAAGTCTTATAGAGGGTTACTGGTTGTTCGAGAGAGGGCTTTGTTTATCAATTGCTTTCTCAGCCCAAAGAAGCACCGATTGGCAAGAGTTATTCGTCGTTTGATTTCAGCGCTGTCTGAATTGATAGCGGTTTCCAGGAAGACAAAGTCTTTGACTACCTTAAAGACGACCTATCTATCGTGACGCTCAGTCCGGCTTTAGCCATTCACACAACACGATACGGCAGATAATGTTTTGTAGGCGATGTTCAGAAGATTGACTCTATAGTTGGCGATTCAGAGGGCCTCCGTTTTGGTGGATCCTTAAGCAAGACATTTTTAAATTTAGGGACTCCTCAGTTGTCCTTGGATCGACGCTCATGAATTTTTTGGATTGCGTAACTCTCTCTCTCATTTTCGAGGACGCCCCTACAAGATGGTGTACACAAGTCGACCACAGCCGGCTTGGTGTGTGAAACTGCCTTTTTCTGGGTGAATTGTGTTTGAGTCAAGCTTGCGTATGGTGAACAGGGTTGTTTTTTTTTACTCTGGTGATTCTCTTATTCGGCTAATATAATCAAATTCATATGTAGGATAGGTTTATTAGACAACATTTCAAAATGAAACCAGGGGCAAATCGTCAATAGTATGGAACTTTTTCAGATGCAAAATCTATATTTTTTGATCCTTAAGTTTACAAGAAATAAGTTTTTTGGATTATTAATTTACGTTAATTTATTCGTTTTTTGATTCTACCAAAAAAAATCTACATAAAAAATATATTATATAAATAAATATATATATATATTGCGTCTATAACTTCATTCGTGTGGTTTGCTAAGAGATGGCGTAACTTGTATTATTCCATTGGAACATGCGTTGGAAAGCTACTGTCATTGTGCGTCACTTCAGTATATGTCATTAATTTGAAGCGTAAACAATACATTTTTTTTTTCACTCAAATATGTCGAACTTTGTGCCTGAAAAGGTGTTTTTGCGAGGAGTTCTTCTTCATTACTTTAATATGAAGAGAACTGCTGCCGAAAGTCATCGTATTTTGGTGGAAGTTTATGGTGAAGATGCGCTAGCTGAGCGAACGTATCAAAAGTGGTTTTCACGATTTAAAAGTGGTGTTTTTGGCCTGGCCAACCAGCCGCAGGATATATACCACCAGGCGCAAAGATAATGCTCTGTATTTGGTGGGATCAGAAGGATGTGCTGTATTATGAGCTGCTAAACCTCATCCACCCGCCTTATAGCCCAGACCTTGCCCTTTCTCACTACCATTGTCGGTCGATGCAGAACGCCCTCACTGAAATACGGTCCACATTAAAGCAGAATATCGAAAATTGGCTTGATTCATTCTTGGCTGCCAAGCCGGCGCAGTTCTTTCGGGATGGGATCCACAAATTGCCAGAAAGATGGGAAAAAGTCATAGCTTCAGATGGGCAATACTTTGAATAATAGAATTGAATAAAATGATACATTCATCGAGTTCTCTAGTCAGAGATCAAGACTACTAAGGTCAGTGGTCATTCAAATGATTAGTAGTCAGTCATTCGAATGATCATTCGATTAATAAAATATCTCGATTTCTAAAGTCTCGATTCTTAAAATCTTTCGATTATGGTCATCACTATAATTGAGTATGTTTCTAGAGTTGCCGCTTCATTTACGGCGAGTTCAGTTTTGAAGATTGTGGACTCTCTGGGGAGAAGCATGTACAAATATGGGCAGGCGCTACTTTCTGACTTCGACCCGTCCCACAGTGCGGCAATCCTTTACGATTAATAATTTAATTTTCCTTTTCCAGTTCTTGAATAAATTGGACTATAAAAAATGTACTTTTAAAATGATCTGCTTAGTAATAAACATTTAAACGGCCACTAAGGTAAGGCATTCAACATGCATCAACAACTTCACGAAGATATGTACGCTTTTACACTTTTTTTTTATTTACGTTGACTAAATAGCAGAATGTTTATTGGAACAGTGTAAATTTGTGGGTAAGATATAGATTTTTTTGTACATGGTAATAAAATGCCCAAATTTAAAATTTCCAATAAGCTTTAAAAAACACCGCCATTTTTGTGCTATCTGACTAATGGTATAAATATAAATTTGTGAAAGTTTCATCTGCCTACCATTGCCTGGAACTGAGATATATTGTTCTTTCTTATTTTAGGCTATCAACTGAAAAACGCCGAATTACAACGCATTCGTAGTTTATTTATATATTCTAGAGTCCCATTGCTTAGAAAATTACTCTAGCCAAGCAGTTTTTTTGTTTTAAATTTGTGCAATTTTTAATGTGTTTGAACAAATTAAATAAAAAAAATTAATATTAGAACCTACATACATGGTAAGATATACACATTTTTGTGATATTTTGTAACAATAAGAAAATATGTAAAAAATAAATATTTATGAAAAACACTTGAATGAACTCGCGACTCCGCGCGTCTGTGTGCCATCTTTGGGGCCATCCTTCATCCAAGAAGGGCTGTTGGCTCATTCTTCTCTCTCTATATTCTCTCTATAAAATGATTTTGTATTTTTTGTTGAAGTCCCAGACTGGCGTCAGAAGATTACTGCCTTTGGTTAGTTCTTTGACATGATGATCAACCTTTCTCAGAATCTGTAGGTGCCCCGCTAGGTTGCCTTCTCTAAAGTCATAGGTTCATTGTAAGGACACACGTTAAAAATTCAGCCCAGCATGCACTTTGTAGCGGATGTAATCAGCGATTGCTCAGACTCAGACCCTCCAAGAGTCGTTGGCCGAATAAGTAAGCAATAATCAAATGTCTCTCGAGTATCGACTTATGGAATGATTGGTTGATGAAGCAGTTGCTTCCTTCCTGAGCAACAAAACGAAAATGCAGGAAGCTCTGCCCTTCAGTAAGTAACTTAAATAAATTCATTTCAAATCCATGCCCATATACATAACATCCGTCGTGCCCACTTTCACATCTGAATGTAAACAAAACCTTAGTCAAGCTGCATTGCAACACCCCAGAAGCATCCGATTTCACATCCATCACACTGCCAAAGGTTACGGCTCATGTGCCACTTCACGGTTGCATACTCGCATGTCGCTGTTGACAACTGGCGCGGTTTTGCACTGCTTCGGCGAGCATGACTGGAAAATCAGTCACCGAAATGAAAAAAGAAATTAAGTGAGCAGTCCCCCTTCCACTTGGAGTGACCACAATTCAATTTACTTCATGCGCGTCAGATTTGACGCAAAACTGTCAAGTGAATCACTGTACACATGGCTTCTGTTGTTCAATTTGCGAACAAAACGATACACTTTTTGTTTACGAGTGGGAGTTTCCCCGCTGTTCCGAATCTATACGTAATTTGCATTCGAAATGCAGGAATTCTGGCTGTGGGCACGCTCGTGTGAGCTCGTCGATAGTTTTAAGCACTTCGACGGCACCATATTTGTCCAGGCACGACGTGGCCCAGTGCAGTCTGCATAATTAAAGAGCTCACTTAAGCAAACTGGATTTTGCATAAAACAAAAGCAATGATGCAAGAATCAGTCTCGAAGGCGCAGTTTGAATTTCAACTTCAAAAGTTTTGAAGCGAATGCGCGAATGCTTGTTATTGATAGCATCTTAATGGGAAATCACTGTCGGCGTTGAAAGCGCTGTCAGTGTGAAGGTCAGGCGCAAAATTTATTTGTCAACAAATTTAATTTGCTACTTGCATTGTGATTTTTTATTTTTTTTTTCCTCTGAAGTTAAAGTTTACACACGACTATAGTGCGACGTACATGCGACGACACGTAAGTTCGGACTTCAGTTAATGACTTATCGAGCCTGATTATAGAGGGAATGCCCTTTTGGGGGAGTTTTGCTGCCGAGATGGTGTATTTTCCACTCGAGAGAGAGGTTGTGTGTGTGATCTTTGGTCATGATTCACTTGCAGGCGCCTGGAGGGAGTAGATTCAACTACGAACTGCACGGCTGTACGGGTGACATGAGTTTAAGATAGCTCGACTATGTCGGGCCCATGAACAACCTGTCCCCGGCCCGAAGGGTATTCATCTCAGATCGTATGGGGCAACGCAGCAAAATTCATGTGGTGGCGCAGACACGTGGACACAAGGACTTCAAGCTAACTTGCTGTGCACAATCGAGATGGATCGCAGCTAGCAATTATCAGAAGCTTGTAATTTCATCGAGCTCTCAGCCAACAGGTTTCACAGTCTGCAGCGCGGAGTCTGAGTTTAATTAGAAGAGTAGGTATGTACGTTAAGGGGCTGATGGAATGCATTCAGACTCGACTGGTTCATTGTACTGTCACTCGGATTACTTCGTTTACTCACTGGTGGTAGGTAGGTCTTGCGACAGTGTCTGAGTTAGACTAAAATGCACGTGATGCTAAGCAACCGTGCGACATTCGTTTGCTTCTAGTTTGGGTTAAAGTGATTGTCTCGCATACAGTTGTGGTCCGCTTGGATCCTACCCGATCACTAGCCGGTAGTTTATACACCGGTCCTTCTTTAGGTCACTAATAAAACACCTGAGAGTTATCCACTTGTATGCTAATGACGTAGTTTGGATGATACACTCCTTTGTTGGATTGCAGCCAATTAGTATTTTTGACAAATTTTGCTACCCTTCTACGTTATTGAATGGTTAGTTGCCTAGCGTCTTTTCCATAGTCATTGCAAGTGCTGGGTAGGTGCTGGCGTAGTTTTTTTCTTCGTCTTTTTCTTCGGCTCCATTTTAGGGGGCTCCCATCCTCTGGCGTGTGTGCCGAATAAGCAATGACAAGTAAGAATGCTTACTACATTGATAACTTCCTTTCTGATTGATTTTAGGAGTGTACTAGTTTGTTTTGATTAATTGAAAGCCAGGTTAGCCTTGAAGTCATGCAAGTATCCAGTTCCATCCACCTTCGGCGGTATTGATTGCCATCTTTAAGTAACAATGTAATACTTGTAGTGAGTGGTGGGGGTGTCCTGATTATCTTCTAGTGGCTAACTCGTCGGCCTGGATTACCACTATGCCCACGGACCCAGCATAATCGCTATCTGCCTAGGAGATAGACGACATCTTTGATTTAATTGATAGTGCATCCAGACCCTTAATGGCCGCCTGACTCCTTATGTATATAGCGGTAAAAAACCCGTCTATCGGGTTCATTGACAGTAAGCGGGCAGCCGCCTGAATATCTTGGATTACACTACATCGCGAATACTCCTAAAACCGAACTCATTTATGTGCCTTTGGATGTTTTTCCTTCCTACACCGCTCAAGTCCCCCAGTTCTGCGAAGAAGTGCTTTCCCAGGAACTGTCTTCTTGTTGTCTGTCAACTGCTGACAAGTTTGACACATTATATTTCTTACTTATCTTTACAGCTCCATTCAGTAGCTATGCATGCGTGTTTATAGCACAGTACCCGGTAAGGACTCCTATGCACTTCCTCGCGACTAAAGCTGATCATCATTTCCATCCGAACCAAGTTCTGGCTCCGTCTAGGGGTTTGTCTTCCAGTGGGAAATCATCCGAATTTGATCATGATGCGAAGTAAGCTTGCGATTTTTATCCTATTTAGGGTCGTTTCCAGCATTAAACCAATAAATTTAGGTGGCAAGAGTTAAAGAAGTGAAAAGAGTTTGCAGGTTGCCAGGGATAATGTGGTCGGTCCAATAAAGTGGTGTTACTGCCTGGTGGGATGGACAGCCGATTGAACAGTTTTCTGGAATGTCTCGGTGGACTGGCACCCTGCTTAGGCGAATGCCAACCTACTCGGCCATCTTTCTTGAGGATGGACAAGGGGTTGCTACAAATTTCGAGTTGGAAGAGATTGGTTCCAGTGCTGCCTGACTATCCGCGAAGATGTGACCCAATCCAAGGGTTTTTATTTTACTTACTCGCTATGGCCATAGTATCCAGATGTCTCGACTCCTTCGAGGAGTGGCTAGGTTCAATAGTCGACTCGTAGCACTGCAATGCTTACGTGTCAGTGACAATGCATAGAAAATATAAATGTCTAGCTCACACTCCACCCGCCTGCAGGTGTTATTCACTCGTGATTGAACAATAGTACCGACAACATGAGTGGTTGCTGTATAAGCTAGGCCCAGTGGTGTGACACCCTGATTTGGACCTGTGTTCAACCTTTTGGTTCGATCTGTCGATAGATGGCCTCTTCTGATATGTACCAGCACACTACAACCTAAACTAACCTTACACCCAAGTACTTATGTACTTAATTTCGCACAGCAAGCATTTCAAATTCAGTTCGAAAATACATCGTTTAAAGACACACGATACGAGTCGCGTCCATGTTCGTTTTAGCTTCATGTGTCCGTTATTAGGGGTCATGCCTGTGTCCGGCATAAAGGGGAGCCGGTGTAAAGTCAGAAAATCCGATCATGATCGGTTGAGGTTGGTCCCCACTAGGAGCATCGTGGTGGCTGTGGTGTATTAACCAAATAAACCCAATACCCAATAAATACTTGGAGTTTGTGCGCGACTTCGAGACGTGCATTGTATAAGATCCAAATTTGTGTGGAGTTGTTTATGGACTGGACACTGTCCATAAACATTAAGAAACAGTTGAGATTACTACTGAATCGTCAGTCCAGTGCAAAATGGACCAATGGACTAAGAGACCTCGTGACCTAAGCCTAATGACACGCGATCACGTAATCGATTTCTTTCTTCTGTGTGCATTATGTGTTGGTTGGTAGTCGTTTAGCCCGCTGATTATAGTCACCATGAGAAAGATCTTATTGAAATACTTGTGGGCACGAGTCGAGTCTGCCAAGCGTTAAAAGAATGCATGCTCACATCGGACTGCAGATCCCACAAAGATAAAAAAGAAAGACGTAATATGTGTTGTTTGATTTCAAAAATTTCGAAATAAGCCCTCTAAGATACCTCTGATTAATGGCACTGAATAGAACAAAACAAATTATCTATCATCAGACAAGCCACATTCGGTATCTCTTTAATTGAAATTCCACGACAGACTAGATTTCCGCCATAAGCTTTCCAAAATGCGTTCTTTAAATATCGAAGCGATGTGCTCATCGGGGCAAGTGTGAAATCAACTGAAATTGTTTACGAAATTTCGTTCCAATTTGCGTGCGGCTGTGTGAGGGAAAATAGACGTTGACACAGCTTTTGCGCACTTCATGTGGGATGGGGTTGAGTAGTTTTCCATTTCATCACCGCATGGGGTGAGGAAAGCAGGAAAACACTCACATCTGCAATGTGTACCAACTATTTCGCAGTTAGATGAAGTTCTCGGGAGGGGTTGATGATATCATTCGAAGCATCTGCGGCGGCATGAGTCGCAAAAATAAACCAAGGGGTTGAAAAATGAAATGCCAAGAAAGAGAGCGCGAGAGCGATGAGCAAACATGAAAACACACACACTATCCGACTCATCCCGGAAGTCAAACCTCTGATGCAATACACTATTTTTCTTTTATTGTTGTTGTTCGCTTCGCCTAGGTAATTAAGTTCGTTAAAATTTAACCTCGACTGAGCAATAAATGCCGCCCATTGTGTGGAGTCGGCTGGCGGCATCATCTCAAAGCTGGGCGCAGCGATAAGCATCGAAATGAAATGATTTAGCTAAACAAATGAACCTCCCGACGGTTGAGGTCAAATCGGAATTTAGGTTTTGGGGTTCAATTTTTATGATTTGTAAGGGTTTCCATGCGGAGATTTTTACCTAGCAGTCTTTGCTTTGGTCGCCAGCACAAAAATATCTCACGGAGAATCAATTTTATTAGAACGACGCACAAGTTCCATGTTCCCTGGGTTTTAATGTGAATAAGTTCACGAGGTTAACTGAGTACACGAGTGCCAAATAAAATGTACGTTGTTGCCACGAGGGCAAGTTTTCATCCAAGTACAGTCGGTTCAATAATTATTCGTACTTCTCGTATCCCCCTGTGGACATAGTGATATGGAGGGTAGTGGTTGTTGAAAGTTCGATTGGGCAAGCAACAACTTTTAAGTGCGCGGCATCACCTCTTGCGGGTCACTCAGAAAAGGGTGTGGGAGTAAAATTGTCATGTGTTCTTTCGCCGTAGGGCGCATGCTGCAACCAGAAATGAAGATAGAGATATCCAACTTCATAGCTGACTGATCCCTAGTCCGTCGACGAATTTGACGGATAATCATGAAAATTTTGACGGTTATTCATGAATTTTTGGCAGTTATTCACGAAATAACGTAAATGTCGTTGTCAATTTGGCTTTAGAAAACAATATAAAAAATTGTTGTCAAACATTTTAAGGGGCAAGAGAGGTAGAAGTTGCGCATCTCTATCATACTTCATTTCTGCTGCAAACGCTTTGCAATATCTGTTTATTTAAGGATCACAAAATTAATGACTTAATGTATTATTTTTGAAAAAATTCATTCTGAGGGCAACACTCCGCCTCTACTGGTAATGCCTATGACCAACATCACGACTACAATCCGAACAGCCATCCGCGATGTTTTTTTTTCGTGGGTAAAATATGTCATGTCGTTTCACATCAACGTTGACTGAGAGAGAGAGCCAACAAGAGACAGCCACCAATTGACGAAGTAGGTCTCACTAAGTAGAGTGCCAACAAATTACATTACATGCGGCCGTGTCGTTGTAGGTATATGCGTCAAGCTCTCCGCAACCGAACCTGGCTGCCTGGATTCATTTCCCGGAACGAGCAAAATACTTTTTACGGTCTCACCTCTTTCGAGTCCGAAAACGGCTTCTCTCGAGAGGCTTCTGTCTCGAAAAAGGCTTCTCAAATTGGCCATTCGGAGTCGGCATAAAACTGAAGGTCCCTTCCACTCGTGGGAGAACAGTAGCACGCACAACACGAGCTGCTGAGAAGCTAGGCCCTGGCCGTCTACGGGCTGTAGTTCTGCATATTATAGACTTACGCGTGCTTAACATGTCCGCCCACCCTGAAGAAAGTCAATAAACGAAGTAATTTCCTCAACTCGTCGGAATCATGTCCAAACAACGTGATGGCGTGTTTTCAAAATGTAACCGAACACAAATTGGAATCCCAATCGAACTTCGTTGATCGTTTATTTCTAACTGCTTTTTTTTTCAATTTGAGTACCTCCAGACATTCGGGGCTTTAAATAAGATAAGACCCTCCCAACAGATAAGTGCCGCAATGAATCATCCAGTCCTTGGAAGTTTAGCGTCTTTTCATTTCCTTCAGAAAAGTGAGCTTATAGAAAATGGCGAAACCCAAACCGATTATAGCGTAGGAATGAGAGATGAATTCACTACTCAGACATTCAGGTCAGCATACGTCATACATTGAATTCGCCTTCGAGTCTTGAGACTTTGACATCTTGATCTGGGAAAATTTACTCGACACATTGATGGACGTTGAGTAAACGACATAGCCTGGAGCAGACTGCACTGAAAACAACCAAATTAAACAAGATAGAGAGAAGCGCAAGTCTGGGGGTCACAGTTGCAGATAGTACTACACTAACCGCCGGCTTTGAGGCGGTAACGCAGTTACCTGAGAATCAGCCCCTGGGCTACTGGAATTGATAAACCACGTTAAAAGTGACTACACACTTCCTTCGTTAATTTGGACAAACCTTTGAGCCTTTGAGCTAGCTTGGACAGGTGCATGTATTTTCTTCGAGATGTTAAACTTACACCGCTTAAGCGAAACCCTGAATGTGACAGTGTTTTCCAAGAGGAAGGTTTCTGGTGCAGACTAGAATGATATCAAAGTTAGAGAGCCAATTTTAATTGACAGTGGACGGCTTGATCTTAGACTCAGTGAACAGAAGATGGTGCTCTCTAAGCACTCGGACAATGTTGTCTATGTTTGGAGGCTTCGAGCTACATTTAAGAGGATGATAACCAACAGGCTGCTTCAGAACGGCAAAAAACTGCCCAGGATGGTAGTTGGGGCAGCAGGTAGGCAGGGAGGGCTGCTAGTGGATTCACCAGAACACTTTGGCCATGTTGGTCCATTGTGATACCCACAGTCAGACTACTACCACTGATCGACCAATCCAGTGATGGTTCAGTCCAGACCAGATTTAAAAACCAGATAAAATAATAAGCTTTTATCTGGGATTCGAACCGGGGACCTCATAAACCAAGTGCCTACTAACCAGTCGTCCTCAGAGCAGTAACCAGAATGAAATCATACGAAGCAGCAAACTCTGAAAATGAACTCATCAATGGCATCCAAGACATGAGTGACAAGTGGACCATCCTCACTAGGTTTATCATTGCCCCAGCTCGGGTCGTTTCAGATATAAATGGCTGGGAGGTCACTTATTCCAAGCTTCCAAATAAAACTCTTTCTGTGATTTGGAGGTTCGTAGCTGGCAGTTGGAAGAAAATGCATTTCTACAAATGGAAATAGCCAATAGTAGTGAGATTGGACAACTCAGCTTTGGCCATCCGCTTAGTTAGCTTAACTTAGACTATTCTGTCAGCACATAACGACTGGCTTTTACACTTTTGATTAGAGAAAAGAAACGAGAGAACGGGAACTCCATGGGTCAGCCTCCAAGACAAAGTGATTGAGAAACAATAAAGGTTCCTTTTTGACTTACTGAACGACTCATAGAGCTTGTAGAGCTTTTAGAGTAGAACGTCTATTTTTCAAACTTCCCTGGATACGCTGGCTCTTGTTGTCTACAGTAATCCCCCTTGGATTATCGATGACGCAGTCGGTCATCCTCGTCTCTAGCAGACATTCGAAAGGCGTTTAATGTCGTTGCCTCCAGCCATCTACATAGACGTCTCAGGAGAGGGATAGAAAAAACCTTCAACTGCCCCGAAAATTCCATTAATTTTTTTCTAATTGGAATCATCCGAGTTACTCATCGTATCTTGCAAAGCCAAGAAAACAGTTCACTCGTTGCATTAGGCAACCAAGCCGATGATGTCGCATTTCCATGCATGCACAATGTTATATACTGAGTCAAAATCTTGGCAACACATTATGACTCCCCCTTCAATGGGGTCGCCTACGCAATAGAGGGCGTTCTTGGGGCAATTTCACAATCCGCCCACAAGCCACAACGCAATACGAAAGATAACAGCAACTTAACCTGCGCTCCCCTTTGCAATTAGTAACAATCCAACGTAATTACAATTCACGTTTTGTCATCCTCTCACGCTGTCACTACCCCTGTCGTCCCACTACCCCTTGCCGGTTGTTTTTATTCTCCACGGCTAAATAAGAATGAAAAATGCATCGCAAAACGGGTGGGAGATGATTCCCGAAACTTCTAGACTCATTTTCTGTCCCTTCTCTGAAAGGATCCTCTTCTCAATGAAATGAAATCCTTTTCAGAGCATCACCCGACTTCCGCCTCCGCCCAGATCAGCCACCCCGAAAACAGACACAGCCAGGACGAAGGCTAAATGAAGACACAAAAGTAACAACAAATGCACCTTCTTGGAGAACCCAGAAGTATCTCCAGACATCTGAATGTATGTGTGCCTGCATAGGAGCGGGGAGGTCTATTATAACAAATGTCTGCAAAGAAAGGAAATGGATGCACTTAGGGAGCAGCAAAGGAACGAACGATTACTTTCGGCGTTCCACTGCATCCGAAAAGAAGAAGGATGGGCGGCTGCGGACTGCAGCGATGAAGGCATTCGCCAATAATTTTCCCATGAGAACAGACCCACACCGTGTCCTAAGCCTAATGCATATTTATTTGCCTCAGGCTCGGCGCTCACCAACACCGATAAGGCGGCCTCGAGTGTGTGCATGCCTGTGTACTACTTGGCGAGGCGTTGCGAGAAACGAAGGATACGCGCTGAGGATGAGGGTGAGCCCTGCGATTACGCTATGTTACATTCAGGATTTTTCTTCGGATCACGAGACACACACAGGGAGTGTAATGACAAAAGGACCAAACATAAGAGAGAGCGAGAAATCAAAAACAAAAAAAAAAGGACATGTGTGCGGTGATGAGTCTCTCGGCAGTCGTCTTCCTGGTTCTTCGTTCTTCCCCGTCTCACCGACTCGACGGATGTGGATGGATGGTTTAACGCTCCCGGGGGTCGTTGTGACGAGAGCACACAACCCAGCCAGCCCCGATGTTTGTAACACTGTGGGAACGAACGAACTATGAATGCCTACGAATCCAGCTCCGCGCAGAAATGTGAATGAACTGTCGACGCGAAGCGTCAAAGGACGACTTTTCAACAAGTATAGTATTTTTTTTTTTTTTGCATTCTTTTCCATCTTGTTCTGCTCTCATTCCCACAGGCTATCCCGCTTTGCCTGCCGCACTCGGCAGAAAAGAACGCCATCTCTGTCAAACCAAAGGAACCAGCAAATATCGCCACCACCGCCATGCCACCACATTCTGGGGGTAGTAAAATTTTATTTTTTACAACTTACCATTTTGATTGTAATGTGTAAATATCCATACAGAGTTGTTTGCTGCAAGCGATGACGTCGCACTCAAGGATTATCGCGCGTCACGTTTTTCGTTCTTGTCAATGAAAAGGTTTGTGCACTTTTTCGCAACAATTTCACACAAAAGGATGCGGAAAATAGACACTTTTTCACAAGTTTTTGTTTCGTTTTCACAAATTTTCGATTCTCAATTTTTAACTGTATGCTGTCACCGCATTACGGTCACACACTAGATGCGATTGAAGAGATAGTTTATTTCGGGCGTTCGACTTCCACAGAGGCTTTCTGTGTGTCAAAGAGACACAACTATGAAGGCAACTACTAGTTCTGACGGTGTGTAGTAGACTGGATGATAGTGTGGTGGAACAGGCCAGTCGGGCCCATTCAGGCACGTTTGTGGTGGTTGTTGGTTGGCATTCGTTGCAGCGCTGAGTGAGGCGGCAACGAAATGAACAGAGAAGGAGAGGGAAATACGGCGAACGAAAAGTGAAAAACGAAAATATTCCCCGTTCAATTGTTGTTGCTGCTGGCGTGTGTTGTCTTGTCGGCTTACACATTGAAACGTGGGGTGGTTTGGGGTGAAGGATAATCTAGCCCACCTTGATATGCGTCTCCGTATGTGTGTGGCGTGGAGAGCTTTGCGAAAATTGCGATGCAATGGGATATAGAGCATGGTGCTCAGCGAACGCTCACTCGCGGGGTGGTGGAGGCTGACAAGAGGTTTGTTATTGTTTTGCTTTATTTGGACTTTATGAGCTTCTCTAGCCGCGCCGTGACGATATCGTGCTGGAGCATGCTCAGCTGCAGTCACATGGTATGAGAATGCGAACGCATGGAGTGATTTGTAAGTGATTTATAAAGACTCTAGGGGGCTTGTGGTTTGCACTGAAACTGTTGTGGCGTTTATCAGAGCGACTGCATTGACTTTATGGGCTTCATCTCCGATTGGGTATGTAAATAATTGCATGTTTGTTTTCGGGGATCGTGTAAAGTGTAAGGCGGTCGGTGTCAATTGAAGAACAAGTGTAAGAACAAACTGGTGAGGCAAAGAAGTAAACTGCATGATCGAGATCATACGCAGGTTTTAAGGTGTAACTATAAGGAGATGCACTAATCACACTTAAGCAGTCTAGCGAATGCTTGGAAATTTGTTATAGTTTCGTTCAATATTGGGAATTTTGTTTGGGAATCGATTTTGAATTGCTTTTGGGTACTTTTGGTGTGGCTTTGAGATAAGATTAGGTGCACTTATAGGCTCAACTGTAGTGCGTATGAGTGTACATGAGGTACTGTAAGATCTTAACGAATTTAGAAACAATCTGGAATGAATATGGGATGGTCAAGGTCTTACACAAGGTCAGCTTGGCCCTTCGAGAGATGGTGTATTATTCAGTTGCCCCTTGGGCAAATAGAAACAGCGGTTGGGAAGAGTTACTCTGCGTTTGATCTCGATGCTGATGTTGTTTGTACTAAAGGGTGATTTTTTAAAAGCTATAGGAAAGTTTTTCAAAGAAAAACACAAAAAATTCAGAAAAATGCATGAAATCTTTATTTGAATCGATAGTACGGTCCATATAATTTAATGTTTGAAGATTATTTCATGCAAATATTGACCTTGACTGCGCCTCAAATGGTCCATCCGCTTAGTCCAATTTTGGCATACTCTTTCCAACATTTCGGCCGGTATCTCACGAATAAATGCTTCAATGTTGTCTTCCAACGCATGTTCCGCGTCAATTGAAGCGGGCTTGTCTGTATAGACATGAGCTTTAACATAGCCCCACAAAAAATAGAGTAAAGGCGTTATATCGCACGATCTAGGCGGCCAATTGACCGGTCCCGAACGTGGAATAAAATGTTCACCGAACTGGCCTCTCAATAAGTCCATTGTTGCGCGTGCTGTGTGGCATGTGGCACCGTCTTGTTGAAACCACATGTCGTGCAAGTCAAGCTCTTGCATTTTGGGCAACAAAAAGTTGGAAATCATCTCACGGTAGCGCTCACCATTCACAGTTACGTTACGATTCGCATCATCTTTGCAGAAGTACGGTCCAATGATGCCACCAGCCCATTAACCGCACCAAACTGTGACTTTTTCTGGGTGCGTTGGTAGCTCTTGCAATGCTTCTGGCTGATATTCACTCCAAAATCGACAATTCTGCTTATTTACGTACCCATTGAGCCAAAAATGACCTTCGTCGCTGAATACAATTTTTCACGCGATGAACTTTCTTAACAGAGCACGCATTTTGATAATAAAATTTAATAATTTGCAAGCGTTGTTCGTTTGTAAGATGATTCATGGTTAAATTATAGACCAAACTGAATATGTTTGACAGTGAACGAAACACGTCAGCTGTTTAAACCAGTGTTGCCAAAAAGATAGATAAAGCTAGATAGCTAAAAAGTCACCCTTTATTTACTACGGAGCAGAGGTTGACGAAGCCCTTGAGGACCTCGAAGTTATAGCTGACCATTGTGGGGCTTTGCCCAAGATGTCGCACAGAGTGTTATTTTGCACTTCTAGCGGAACTTTATTCTTGTTGCGCTAGGGTTTGCTAAATTATAGATTTTTCTATTCGGCGACGGAAGAAAAAGAAATTCTTTTAAGTTTTTAAAACCTATAACCATGTGTGGTCACCGATAGGGGGCGTATAGACCACGCCATCCATCCTCCATCCAAGATATTTTGATGTAACTAACACATTGTACGTCCATCATCACATTCATGATTTGTCAGTAAAACTTACATTTTTTTAATTGAAGTTAGTCGCTCTCAACCTCGTCATCATCGGAACTGCTATTTGGTGGAAATACTTCGGGAGCCGGAAACATTGTGATACCTTCTTAAGGTAGTGAATTCCCTTTTCCTATGCGACATTAAAAACTTGTTTAATATATTCCTACACATTCGAGTTTACATTTCAAAGCCGCTGGTGCATGCCTTTGTACAAAAAGTACTCAATTTTATGTTAACCATCAGCAAACGAGGTGAGAAATCTATTTATTATGCTTTTCAGATTGGTAACCTTTTCAGGAGAACTAAATGTATTTTTTTACCAGATTTACTGCATCTCTCTTGCCACGCAATCTTAAAGACACTTCTGCGGCAATAGCATTTACAGTGCATACCAGTTCTTTGATTTTCCATTCTTGCACTTGGGTAGACATTCGTTAAATGCATTCGAAGGTCGAGCAGAATTCGATGTCATGCATGGGACTAGATCATAGAGCTCTACCGGCAATCCACATCCTGATCCACCCATTCCGCATTATCCTTCCGGAACCTTAGCATTTCTCGATCACTTCGTTCCCACCAGCTGAAGGCAAAATGTGAAAGGGCAATGAACAATACTTCGAGGCATGTAGATACATGCTTATAATGCCTTCAAGCAAATTACTACCATTTGCCGAGAGCGTACATTGTTCAAACTTACCAAACTGATTCACAAAATAACAGGCAAGAAATTTAAAAAATAAATTATAAGGATAGCACTTCTACTTACTTCACACGAATACGATGAACTTGACCTATTCTCTTGCTCAAAAATGTTTTCTGTTTGCGATGTTAGACAAAGGTAAATATCGTTTTCAGGATTTTTTTGCAGAACGTTAATACCTGTGGTTATACCTGCCATTTGATAGAAAACTTTTGTTTAATTTTTGAATTAAGTTTCGCTATATTCGCAAAATAACACACTGTGCGACGATGTTGTATGTCCTTTCTTGAGGACAGCCCATACTTCGATCCGCCATCGTTCACCGCCAGACCCATTTTAGCCGCTTCCGTCTCAATGCCAGCAATTACCTCATTGACGCCTCTGCCAATGACATTCGCCTCTGCCAAACGTCATCCGCGTATGCCAAGAGTTGCACGGACTTCAAATGTTGGCGTTTGAGTCTTGCACGATCTTCTCCAGGATGATGTTAAAGAAGTGACATGACAGGGCGTCGGCTTGTCTAAATCCTTTTTTGACATTGAAGGTCTCGGTGAGTTCATTATCGACCTTGATGGAGAAGCGAGAATTCTCCATCGTCATCCTGCACAACGAATTTAGCAGGAATGTCAAAGCTAGACATGGTGTTATATAGCTCGTCTTTATGCACGCTGTCATATGAGGATATCGATGGTGGACTTGGCTAGCCCAAGACCTAAGTGATAATGACCTGTCAGATTGTTTATGTAGAAAAAAAAGTAAATATTAGGTGTGCGAATTCTTGGGCAACACACTGTGCTAATGCTCAAATTGGAGTGCGAACAGTTAGTTGTTCGCAAATTTTAAAAAAGAGCCCATCATCCAGTCATGTGAATGACCTGAATTCTCTCTGGGTAGTATGTAATATATAAACGCACTGACCTTCAATGGCAGCGGCATTCAGTACGAGGAAGAAATAAAGAGTAACATTGTGCTACTGTAGGCTTTTTATGATTTTTTTTATTCGCTGTGAGTTTTCCTCCTGCATTTATACACTTATATACAGAACAGAAGCAAGAATCTAAAGAGACATATCCTCATGTAGTTCCCGCAGTCGAAGGGGTCTCCTTTCTTGTGGATCGGGCAGATAATTTGATTTGAATTAATTATTTTTAGTATTTCGTTTTGATTGGCAACTGGACTGCTTCTTTTTTCCATTCAATCCAACACACAATTGCTGCACGTGCAATTACACAAGAAATATATTTTTAACAGGCATAACCACAAACTCGATAGCCTTTCAGAGAGTTGAATGGAAATTAACGTGTGGTTTTCTGTAAAGTACTTTGCACATTTGCTGGCGATTCTCTCATTTTTATTAAGCAGTGGCTGTGTCACCAATAAAATTACAACACGCTTTAGATCGGGTGTACGAAATGACTCGAATATGGCGAAACGAGCTTTTAACTTCAGTTTATAAATGGTGTTATAATACTCTCTGGCAATGAAACAACGTTAGAAAGAATGTCAACACATTGAACTACTCGTGAGAGACCAAAAACACGCACAACACTTGTGGTTGCTGAGAAGCTAGGCCCTGGCCTTATTATTATAGTAGTAAAAGGGCTAAGTACCAGAACTATTGTATTTTAAGTTTTGACTTACCAGCAAATACTTTCAGTAAATACAGAATTACTTCAATTAAATACTGTCAGCACATTGAACAACTGGTAGCATTGGGTCTATAACTTCGTGCGGTTTGCTAAGAGATGGCGTAGCTTCAATTATTCCATTGTATTATATTCCATTGGAACATGCGTTGGAAAGCTACTGTCATTGTACGTCATTTCAGTATATGCCATTTTCACTCAAATATGTCGAACTTTGTGCCTGAAAAAGTGTTTTTGCGGGGAGTTCTTCTTCTTTACTTTAATATGAAGAAAACTGCTGCCGAAAGTCATCGTATTTTGGTGGAAGTTTACGGTGAACATGCACTAGCTGAGCGAAAGTGCCAAAAGTGGTTTGCACAATTTAAAAGTGGTGATTTTGGCTTGGAAGACTATGATCCTGGGCAGCCAAAAAATGTTGAAGATGAAGAACTGGAAGCATACCTCTATAAAGAAGAGCTCGCGAAATCCTTGCAGCCATTTCAAAACGTTAAAAAGCAGCTGGATATATTCAAAAGCAAGGAAATTGGGTTCCACATGAACTCCAGCCGAGAGGCGGGTTTGCATGTCCGAAATGGATATCCTGGCGCGAAGGTAATGCTCTGTATTTGGTGGGATCAGAAGGGTGTGCTGTATTATGAGCTGCTAAAACCGGGTGAAACCATCAATGGACAACGCTACCGAACACAATTAATCCGTTTGAAGAAAGAAGTAGCCGAGAAACGCCCGGAATATGCGACCAGACACGAGGCAATAATTTTCCATCATGACAACGCTCGGCTCCACGTTGCTATTCCTGTTAAGAATTATTTGGAAAACAGTGGAATGAAGAAGTTTTACCCCACCCGCCTTATAGCCCAGACATTGGCCCTTCTGATTACCATTTGTTCCATGATGTATGCATCTGCGATGACGGCCGCAACTTTCGATGGAGTGCAACCTGTCAAACGATAAGCACAGCCGGCAAATGACGTTATTTACTTAAATGTAGTATGAAAGAAAATGAGTCTGTTAAGGAGTTAGTTGTTAGTAAACATCGGAATCTGTGAACTGTCCTCAATGGTTCCTTTTTGACTTCTACTGACGTACAAAAATCGATGGATATGATGGAAGCGAATCTCATTACTCTGGATCTTAAGAGAAAACAAATCATTTCTTAATAAATATTCTAATTGTTTGCTGATCCCTCTTCTTCTTAATTTGGCCATACAGACCGGCGAGTACATGGATCTAAACTAAAAAGCGTCGTCAACTACTTTGCGACTCTTAATTGCGCACTCTACTTGTGTGAGCCAACATCGTCGCGAACGCCCTCTACTGCATTATTCCATGGAATGGGAATTTGAGATTTTTCAGACGGGAGCCAAGTTGTCTCTGTATTCTACATGACCCATCCGTAGACGCGTGGCTAGGCTTTTGTCGCTGGTTGGACTCCAACCGTTGGAAATTTGTCGTGCAGTGCCAAAAATCGTGCGGAGAACTTTTCTCTCGAAGATAACCAAAACTTCATAGCTTTCGAAATTGTCTATGCCTCTGTGTCATATAGAGAGAATGAGATGATCAATGACTTGTACAAAGCCAACTTGGTCTGAAGAAAGAGGAGTACTATCTCTTAATTGACTGTTTAGTCCAACTGTTCTTTTAATTACGTTATGCTTCGCTCAATCTTTTTGGGACCTGCTTCCAGGATCTGCCACCGTGTAACGGTCTGGTCTATTATCGAAGTCCCGGCCCTGAAAACACAGCCAGATTGTTTATAAAAGACTTTAATTACAAGCCTAAGTCGGTAGGCAAGAGTTTATCCTCGGCCTGTGATTTGACTCGTTGCTCCCTCCAACAAATGAGCGGAGGGATATGCCCAATCAGATTATATTCCAGCAGGCCCACATCGTCTCCGTTTAGATTGGGGAGGTAGGTTTGAGAATTCTGTCTGACAGCGGTATTTGTATGTTCGTCGAATTTATCGGCGCTTTTAATGTTTCATAGAATTGTTGGTAGTATTCTCTAGCATTTTACTTCAAAAAGATGGAAGAGTTTTATAATTTGACGGCTT
Source organism: Eristalis tenax (assembly GCA_905231855.2). NCBI lineage: Eukaryota > Metazoa > Arthropoda > Insecta > Diptera > Syrphidae > Eristalis > Eristalis tenax. The sequence continues at coordinate 17,079,825 of HG993126.1, read as the reverse complement.
AATACTAACGACCGACGAATCATATCCAGCAAGCTGAATGTTTATTCCTACACCCAACGTTCGGGAGCTGGGATTCATGGGACTAATTCTTTCTCACTGAACCACAGAGTTGGCAGATTCGACAGCATCGGGACCATGGTGGATGTTGCGACCAACTTGGATGCAGAAATCACCACGAATGGTTACTAGCAAAGAGTCAGCCAATATTTGACGTCCAGGTTAAGTCCTTCCCATACCATTGGAACCACAGGACCGAAGCTCATGTAATTGTCCAAACCAGGGAAGAATGGGCGGGCTGACAAATCAGCGTAGTGTTTCTCGAGCAAGTTCTCTGTGAGCCACATTAATTTCATAGCGACCAACTTGAAGCCCTTCTGCTCGAAACGTTCGATGATCTGGCCACGTTGGACCATGGTAAAAGTACGCCCCCTCATTTGTTGAGATCAACGAGAAGAATCCGATTGCCGAAGTGAGTCCTCCTTAGTACCCACTGCGACTGTGCTACGGGTTTTTCATATTGGTCCCGGCAAGCTTCCGTGTAATTTCTTATAATTGCTACATTGTCTGATCTAATCTTTGGACATCTCCGCGACCGCTCTGTTCTCGTGACCTTCGATTTAGCAAAAATGTACAAGCACTAATCAATACTATGGGCAGCCATCTTCGTCCATATTTTAAAAGCACCAACGGCTTTGCAGGTCGGAAAGTTCAGCAGCACATGAGCCTGTGTTGGCCCCATTGTGACTGCTGTCCGCAGCCAGCTGAACGAATAAGGTTGTGTCGTGCCCCATCGTCAGCCGACGACTTCAGTGACATTTTTAGAAATCTAAAATTTGACAAACTTACCAAAACGATGCTCAACTGCTTCCAAGCGCTGCAGGTCCTCTGTAGTAACAACGCAGTCTCCCTGCTATGGTTCCCTGGATTCCCATCCAGGGAAACGAAACAGCTGACGGTCGAACTAGCTAAGTGTGGCGTCACAATGTCATCTGACGAACTAAGAATCTCTGAATTTTTCTTCAACGAACTCGATAATGAACTACTAACAACAGCAAGCAATGTGTGGGAGAGTGCTAAACCTTCTGGCCGGATTAGAACATCTCCAAGAGTTAACTGCCGTATGCTTTTAGAAATGATTACGGGCTACTGCCTGGTGGATGACCATGCTCATAAACTAAGCCTGATTCCCACTGATAGATGCAGAAACTCTGGAGCATCTTCTTTGATTCTGCCCTTCTTTAGCCAAAACTCGATATATATCCATTCTTTAAATCCCTAAATCACGTGGTTGTTGTGAAACTACAACGTCTAGCAAAAACCACTGACAGCTATAGTGGACAACAACTAGGTTTACTCTGTTTAGTGGTATCATTATGGACTAACAGCTCTTAAGCTGAGCCTGATGCCTGACATTGATAGATGGGATGGTTTGGAATTCATTCACAGTTAATGTCTTACTTAATATTTTGAGTCTGTTTATTTTAAAGCTTGGCCTTTCCAGTAATAGATGTTCTTGGACTTGTTTCTTTAGTCCGTCCAAAGTGTCAAAAAAACGTGTTGTTTTGTTCTAATTTGTGTAGGTGGTAGTTGCATGAAGAGTGGCCAGTGAGTAGTTCAATAGATCTGGTTTGGTTAACTTCAAGGCTTACTTGGTTATTATGCGATACCAATTTAGCTTATACAATTTTCGAGTGTTTGAGACGCTCATGTTTGTTTCTTGTTCCAAACTTGCAACAATTGGCAGACCATCTGTTGAGATGCTGTTTTACATTTGCGCTTGTAAACCCATAGCGAAGAAAAGATCCTGTGAATGGAATAGTTTTGCTTGTGTGTCCGCATTCTCGTTGCCCTCGCTCCTCGTGGTATTAGGGTCTTGGCAGCCATAATAATTGCAGCCTGTTACGCTGATCCAAGACACTTCCATTCAAATCTGGCTTACAAAGAAGTGTGGAGAAATTGAAAATATTCCTTGCAACGTACTTTACTATATTCAATGCACGTACTTACGAAAAGCGGCGGCATTCGAGCGAAATAAATACAGGTGAATCGTTAACAAGTGTCCTTTATTTCGTTATTTTGGAATTTTGGAATTTGTTAACGGTGCTAAAAATCAACACCTTTCACTGTAGGCGATGGACTTCGCCAAGGGTGTGTCTTTTCACCTCTCCTTTTTATTGTAAAGTGTGATTTTTTAGCTATTATCTTTTTGGCAACACTGGTTTAAACAGCTGACGCACGTTTCGTGTTTTGTTTCACTGTCAAACATCTTCAGTTTGGTATATAATTTAACCATGAATCGTCTTACAAACGAACAACGCTTGCAAATTATTGAATTTTATTATCAAAATGCGTGCTCTGTTAAGAAAGTCCATCGCGCGCTTCTTCCATTTTGTGGTCAGTTTAAGACGAAGCTCATTTTTGGCTCAATGGGTACGTAAATAAGCAGAATTGTCGATTTTGGAGTGAATATCAGCCAGAAGCATTGCAAGAGCTACCAAAGCATCCAGAAAAAGTCACAGTTTGGTGCGGTTTATTGGCTGGTGGCATCAATGGACCGTACTTCTTCAAAGATGATGCGAAACGTAACGTAACTGTGAATGGTGAGCGCTACCGTGAGATGATATCCAAAATGCAAGACCTTGACTTGCATGACATGTGGTTTCAACAAGACGGTGCCACATGCAACACAGCACGCGTAGCAAGGGGCTTATTGAGAGGCGAGTTCGTTGAACATTTTATATCACTTTCGGGACCGGTCAATTGGCAGCCTAGATCGTGCGATTTAATGCCTTTAGACTATTTTTTGTGGGGCTCATGTCATGTTAAAGCTCATGTCTATACAGACAAGCCCGCTTCAATTGACGCATTGGAAGACAACATTGAAGCATTTATTCGTGAGATACCGGCCGAAATGTTGGAAAGAGTATGACAAAATTGGACTAAGCGGATGGGCCATTTGAGGCGCAGTCAAGGTCAACATTTGCGTGAAATAATCTTCAAACATTAAATTATATGGACCGTACTATCGATCTAAATAAAGATTTCATGCATTTTTCTGAATTTTATGTGTTTTTTGAAAAACTTTCCTATAGCTTTTAAAAAATCACCCTTTATATATGGACTGGATGTTGCAGCGCAGCCCAGGCGAGGAATGTTTCACATGGGGAGAGTTGGGGGTAAGTCATCTTCCTTTTTTCAGATGACTTAGTGATCCTCACATCTTCCCAGACGGAACTCAAGTGCGCCTTCGACAAATTTGGGGCTGTTTGTGCTGATGCTGGAAAGAAAGTCAATGTGGACAAATCGGAGGTTATGGTCAAGCTGGGTCAATTTTGAAGCTTGGTAGATCTGTTGTCAGGAAGAAAGCTTGGTGTCAAAGTGGTTTTCACCTCAGTATTTGCTCCAACTCTCACCTATGGTCATGAAATTTAGGTAATGACCAAACGAATAAGATCGCGAGTACAAGCTGCTGAGATGAGATTTCTCCGTGCTGTTGTGGGAATTACTTGCCAGGGGGAGAAATGCGCCAGTGGGTGAGGAACCAACATTGAGGAGTTGCTTCATCGAACGGAGAGAGATATGCCTCGGTGGTTTAATCACATGGCACGAATGTCCCCTTCATCGCGACTTCCGAGGCGGGCGTTGAATGCGAAAAGTCGTGATGAAGGACCACTTGGCAGACCCAGGACGAGATGGTTGGACCAAATCCAAGAACTCGCCTGGTTACGCTTGAGCATAACTCCTGATGAGTTGGAGTCGATGGCGGAGGATCGCGTTGTCTGGAGATCTCTCGTGCGTGGTTTACAACCGCGACCCCATTAGTGGAGCCTGCGGGTCAGAGTGATGATGATGATGATGGTGTACATGTATTTTTGTCTTCAAAACTGCACATATAGCTGTACCAAAGATAATGGAAGAAGGAACTTCTACGTTTCTTGCCCCTCAGATTCATCTGATAGCGTTTTTTATAACCTTTTCACAGACGGGCGTCTGTGACACGATTGCGTTGCTCTATACTCCTAACAAGTGTGCGTGAAAATAAAGTAGCATGCGTGACTTGAGAGCAAAACTGCGACGGACTGGGAGTTTTCCACTGGAAAGACGAATATCTCTTCCTGCATTAACTCTGAGCTGAACCCGGCGCGCCTTACATCGATCTATAAAGCTTATCATGGAAATTGCACGAAAACCTTTTTCACAGAATTCTGAACAAAGTTCCCATTGACATCAATGCTCCATCTTTTACCATTTAAGAGCCTATAGAGGACAAACAAACAAGCATTGATTTATATTTAATATACATAGATACAAAAAATTGTATCGTCTTTGAGTACTGTTAGGTTAGGCCAGGGCCTGCCCTATCCAAATGAGCACCCTGTGCAAGCCCTACCTTTTGTACCATTTGTCGTTTCTAGATCGTTCTGTGGCTTCAGAATGCGCCCATGGGTTAGGTTGTAGTCATTGCCACGCCTGCAGCAGTTGTGGCCCACAGAGATCCTGATTGGATGCAGTGATATCACTAGCCGGCAGTTTATGCACCGTTTTCTCTTTAGGGCACTAACTTAACACCTGAGAATTATTCACTGGTACGCTAATGGCATATTTCGGATGATACTTTGCTGGACTGCAGCCGATTAGAATTTTTGGTGAATTTTGCTGTTTTCAGAATTTTTATTTCCGACATTTCTTCTAGGCTGTTGGATGGGTAGCTTTCACATCGTCCCTACAGCTCCTACAGAAGTCATTCTTGGGGGTTTCCCCATTCTCCTGGAGTATGTGCCTTTATGTGTATATTTTTTGTGTGTAGTTTTAGGAGAGTACATATTCCGAAAATGTACTCTAGTTCCACACACCTTCTATTGGCGGTATTGATGGCATCTGTAAGTTACAATGTGTTTATTACTTGCCGTGCAGGGTGGGGAGTGTCCGGATTATTTGCTAACTGCTTAACTCGACGACCCTTTCGTTGCCTGGAATAGCACAATGCACAGGGACCGAGCGTGGGGCAAGCTTGCATCTAACCGCTGTCTCCCTAAGAGATAGGCGGCAAAGTTTTACTATCTTTGGTTTAATTGATGGTGTAGCCAGAGCCTTAGTGGCAGCCTGATTGTCTATGTGTACAGTGATAGATAGGCCGTTTATCGGGTTCATTGACAGTAAGCGGGCAGCGTGTTGGATAGCTTTTACTTCTGCTACTACAGTTAGGCAGTCGATGGAACAGGAAGGGGAGGTTTCCTGTGATAGCGCAAATACTCCCCGTCCGGTGTCCTCTTCCGTTTTGAATCCGTCCGGGTATACTTCCAGAGGGGCAGATTTTCTGACTACATCTAATCCCCAGTCCTCTATCTGGGATCAGTGGTCATCATCATCATCATCATCTTCTGACCCGCATGCTCCACTAAAGGGGTCGCGTGGGTGAACCACTCACGAGAGATCTCCTGGCAACTCGATCCTCCGCCATCGACTCTAACACATCAGGAGTTAAGCCCAAGCGTAACCAGGTAAGTTTGGATTTGGTCCAACCATCTCGTCCTGGGTCTGCCAAGCGGTTGCCTACCTGATGGAATCGCATTCAAGAGTCTCAGTGGTGCATACCCAAATTCAAAGTCTACGAAGGGCGCAATATAATCTGTATGCGTTGGGATTTTCGCATTCTTGATTATTTCCTTGTGTGCTGAACTGTGCGTTGCATTGCCTCAACCTAATCGCTACCTTGGTGGCTGTCAGCTTCCATAGATGTCCATGGGGAGCAGTTACATGCAGATCTCTGTATACTTCTTATATGTTTAATATTATCCTTATTTCTAAATGCCGGCTAAAAAAAAGTGATGCCATAAGTAAGAATTGGTCTTGCAGTGGACTGCTGCATACTTCCAGTGTGGCATTCTCGGTTTCAGCCCACATTTGGGGCCGAGGTCACTCCTACAAGTATGTGGATACAGTTGCGCAATATTTGTGTCGGCGAGTGATTTTCTCAACACAAATATTAGCCCTACATTATTAGAAAAAATATTGCACAGTCTTGGACGCCTAACCTAAAATATTATGCAATATTTTGCACACAAATATTGAGGGTCTAGGGCCCGCTGTAGTCATTATTTTTTTAAATGCGATGTACTTAAACCCTGCCCTTCCCGGGAGGAACATTATTTACCACCCTGGGGTCCGTAAGACCCCAATTTGTTTTTATTTTCTACTCTGCGGTCTTAAAGATGCCGATGTTGTAGTTGACATAAAAAGACTTGAAAACACTTGACACTTGAAAATGACCCAAGACGAGATGCCTACTGATGTTCAATGAGCTTTGAATGCGGCAAATAATCTCAACACAAATATTAAACATTTTGCAGAAAGTTGAGTCTGTGCTATCGCTTTGGACCTCCGGGTGGAGTTTAAGGGATATCTGCTTGGACTAGTGTGAATTCCTTGCTGAGAGAAATCTGTAATTGGCATCTATATAGGTACCACCAGAAATGAAGTATGATAGAGAAGCCGAACTTTTACCTCTCTTACCCCTTAAAATTTTGGACAACCATTTTTTATAAAGTTTTCTAAAGCCAAATTGACCAATCAGAAAACGGCATTTACGTTATTTCGTGAATAACAGTCAAAAATTCATGAATAACCGTCAAAATGTTCATGATTAACCGTCAAATTCGTCGATGGACTAGGGGTCAATCAGCTGTGAAGTTGGGTATCTCTATCATACTTCATTTCAGGGTTCCACAATGTTGTTCCTACAGCCACGTCTAATTTCGACAAATTCGTGCACTACTTTTGGGCGTTCAAATTATCGAGGCATTGCCCCTTCCGTTGAAAGAAGCAGGTGCTCAACATTGAGTTCCTTCCGTACTGCCGTGTTGCTCACCGTATTCCGGCAAAAGAACATCTCGTCAGCTTGTCATTACCCAAATTGCATGACCATAGGTGAGAGTTTGAACAAATAATGAGTAAAAAACTGTTGACTTCCTGATTACAGCTTTTTCCAAGTTGTTTCAACTGAATCAGTTTGACCAATCCTACAGAAAAGCTCAATATTACCCATCTCTAGTGAAAAATACCTTGAGACATTTAAACTTCTCCACCAGCTGCAATGGGTCTCTGCTAACATGTAGCTTCGACGAAGCAAAGATGATCTAGACCCATGGACCTTTCAGACGTGTGGGAACTCTCTACAATGAGCACCTTCCTCTCACACAAGGGCATCCATAAAAGCCAACAGAAATCGTTGATAGATCTCTTTGTGGTACCATTGCGTGTGAAACGGATGGATGTTGATGTTCTTGTGATGATCTATTGAAATTTGTCACAGTGACACAAATAAGAGAACAAGGGTCTCAAGTCATTTTAGCACGACCCAAAAGATTTATTTCAATACTTTCTGCATTTTGACAGAACTAATGACACTCGTGTCATGAAGCAATTTTCGCAAGAGACAGTCGAATTCGAACAGGCACTTGCCTACCGAATGCCCTTGCACACTTCGATTGCCTTGGCGGTGATTGTTTCCAACCAAATAAGGAGCCTCACCTGAATGCACTTGCATTTGCGAATTCGATAAAGTTGAGCATACATCTAGGGGTTCAAACTGCTAGGGGAATTGTGCAAGTGTTTCAGTGATTCCAGTGATTCAGGATTTATTCGAATAATACAATTGCTCACAGACATAGAATATGCAATCACTTCTGACCACTCGCACTCTTTGCAGGACACCTTCGGTCGTTGAAAATCAATTAAATTTGAATGCCCAACAGAAATCGCTTGCAAAAATGCCCGCCATCTAGCCATTCAGTCAGGAACTACATGCAACTTTTCATTTCTTCACATTTCCAGGCCTGCCACTTACCTTCCACAGTCCACAAAAATGGATTCTCCGGTGTGGATGAAGAATCCGCACAAAGCAAACTCAGCGAATTCGGGTAAAAAATTATATTTTGATTGTAGATCGAGGAATGTAAGGAGAACTTCTACAACGTACTCTCTCTCCTCCTTTATTTTTTTGCAGTTGTGTGTACAGAAGTATATCAAAAATATGAAAAAACGAATTCGCGTTCTCGCTGAACATTCAACTTAAACGAAAAAAGAAAAACAGAAAAGTGCAAAAATTCATCATCATTAACCGTGATACGCGAACGAAAGAAAATAACTCCCCTCCCCCTGGAAAAAAGAAACAGAATCAAACGGATCCAACAAGGAAAAAGGGTTTCCCCGCGACAAAACGATTGACCGCTCCCCAAAACTCCCAGAACTCTGGAATTCATCCGCTTTACATCTCCGATTTGAATTCTTAATTTTTTTTCTGTTCATTAGTTTCCTTTCTCGTAGTTTTTTTCCTCATGTGAAATGAAAAGAAAATGAGAATACAATTTCTGCAACAATATGTGAGCTGAAAACCACGAAAAAAGTGAAGACAAAAAAGAAGAAAAAAAACCTACCGAGAAGAGAATTTCCAAAAAGAAGAAACCCAGTGTAAGGTACTCTCTGATGGTGTGAGTTGGGGGAAAATTCGTTTCGAAAGGAAAATAAAAGAAATTAAATAAAACTAAAACCGACAAAAAAGTTTTCTAAAAATATATGAAAGAAGAATCATTTCATTTCCTTTCCCCAAGTGGAAAGTGGTGGTGTGCCCAAGGAAATCCTCACGACAAGAGTGCATGTAGTGTATGCGTGAAGTCGCGTAAAGTGGCATAATTCTTGTGCTGCAACAAAATACGAGCTACGAGTATTTCTACAACGAATTTCCACGAAAAATCAAAGGAAAAATAACGAAAGAAAATACAACCTTCCCCCTAAAACCCCTCTCTCAGAATTTGCATTCATATTTGTGACATCTTCACTCCAATCAGTAGTGCAGCGTCCAAGTGCGGGAGTGCCGAACGAAATGCAACGCGAAATGTTGTGTAACTTCCTTTGAAGGACTCACGGCATTTATATATTTCGCGCGGCTGTTGAATTTGTGTCAAAAGAAATAGAAAATAGATATTCTTGTATCGAAAAGCAAGAAAAACTACGACAAATACTGTGAAGAACATCAGCGTATCGTATCGCCGTCGTCGTTGTCATTGTCGTAACTACGAGGTGCGAACGAGATAACTGGAACATTTGCAATTCGATCGAGATACTATACTCATCCCATTCACTCGTTGCCCGATTTGCAACAAGAAGAGGGACTACTAGCAGAGCAGCACCAGCAGAAGGAGAAAGAAAAAAACCCATTTTTTGGTGTGAAGGAATTCCTTTCTTTTGTAGTGCCTAGCTCCATCTCATTCGGCTGGTCGTCCCGTATTGTGTGTGCGTATGGCAATTGGCCTGGTCGGATCCATCGTATTTACCCGCAAATTAAAGTTCGAGCCCCAACGAATTCATCTTTGACATGAGAGGATCCAACTAGAATCACGACTAAAAACCAAAAAGCACGAGAATTAAATCGAAGTTAACGAGAGAGATTTACTAACGCTTACGAGCGGCAGTGGCTGTGGAAATCAGTGTGACGGCGGGAGTGTGTAAATGTGTTGAGAAAAGAAATCCGAAAATTCAGTTTTTTTATTTTTCTGTTTCTTCCTTCCTTCGTCATCTCCCTTACTCGGTTGTATCGTGTGCGTGCGTTCTGTGTATATGTGTATGTCTCTCGTTTAGATGTGTGTGCGTGTAGTGTTGTCTCTCCTCATATATCTCACTCATCATCATCTCTCCACCGTTCTTCTGTCCAACAAGTGCGTGAAACATAAATAAAACCAAAAAAAGAAAGAAAAGCAAAGCAAATAAAATAGAAAGAAAGAAGCAATAAAAGGGAATCGTAAAATTTTTTTTCGACGAAAGAAAAGTAAAGAAATAAAATAAAAATGTCGTTCGATACGCGAAACAATTCGGCAATGATGAAACGGGCCGAACAGCTCAAGCGCTGGGAGGAATCCGAAACAAATCGTGAACCACCAGTGCCGAAGAGTGAGAAAGGTCGTAAAATCAAATTCTCATCGGGATGTGTATTCCTGGCTGCATGCTTGGCCGGCGACAAGGAAGAGGTTGTTAAGTTACTGGAGAATGGCGCCGATATCAACACAGCTAATGTGGATGGATTGACAGCATTGCATCAAGTGGGTATTATTTTAGATTGTGTTCTCTTATGTGTATGCACACATGTGCATTTGTTTTAGGATAAATGTCGATTGGCTACAGAGACCGATGTTGTTTTTATAAATCAGTTTCGGTTGGCTAGAGAATAGAGTTCAAAGCCGGTGATTTTTGCTGAGTTGATTTGAAACATTTTTTCCACAATTTATTGACAATCTTCATCATTTCTAGACACACAGTTTTTCAGCGACTTCTGTACTGTTTGGGCAAGGTTCGGGAAGAGACCTACTATCGTTACGTTTGCCTTCAATGTCACCCAGTAAGACTATCAAATGAGTTGATTTATGTTAAAAGTGATTCTCCTTTTATGCATCACGATAGTTCAGGGATGGTGGCTGTTCTAGTGAACGTTGCAACATCGCTGTTCTTGTGGACGTTCCAACATCCTTCCTACTAAACGGTTACTCCTGAAACCGCAGTCATGTGGGCACCAATACCCAGTTTGGCCATCAGTTTAATGGAACGTTGGGTCATTGAGAGTATTCTTTAGTTTTTCCTCAATTGAATGGGAGGACATTCGTTAAAGACTACTTAACTGTCTCTCAGCGCTCTCTCATTTTCAGCGAACTTTGGCTTCCCTAAGTCTTCAATCCCCTTTAAAACTTTTTCAATAATTTGTTGGCTAGGAATCTGGTTTTCCCAGGAATCTACACAAAGCAAACAAGGACCAAAATATGAACAAAAACACCAGCAGATGATGAACGATGAATGCTGGCAGTGAGGAAACCCTGCCGTTTAGCAGCGGAGGCTCATAGAATTCACATGCATTTATGCTTTAAGAACGCATAATCTGTTGTGCAGGTTTGGTTAGGTTTGCTCAGGGCAGCATGTGCTTATCGCTTCGTTGGAAGCAAGAATTGTTTAGTGCCGTCAGGTTGCCAAGAAAACCACTGAGTGTTAAGAGAAGAAGCTGGTGGATCAGAGATGGTGCGTGCTGGTTTTCTCCACTTGCTCACATCTGCAACTTGTGCAGAAGGGTAGACCCATTCTGAAAACGTGTGTGTGCTCATGAAGCGGCAGAAGCCTCTAAAGCCTTTATAAACACATTGATGACTTGGCCGAAATAGATCAAGGGACGAATATTACTGGGAGTTGTAGGTCTAAGCCCATTTATCTTGAATAGTTTGAAGTCAAACGCTGACAAACTTATTCAACCCTTAATGATCATCTTCAGCCTAGTGGGAATCCTTACCTGGTTCTTTGTCAATTAGGCAAAGCGTGGATGGATAGAATCCCTCATAGTGACTTTTATAGAAACTTGCAGAGACGGCACAACATCTCGTTGCTCTAAGTGGGTCGTGATTCTTAGATTAGTGGCGCCCGTAATTATATTTATGTCGCATTTGCCAATTGTGTCCTGTGTTCAACTACCGAAGAAGAATCTGGTAACCGATTCTGGCTGCTCTGGCAAGTCCTTTGTTCGCAAGTTCCAGGTGAGGTTTGCCCACTTCTTTATTCGGTGTGTTTCCCTCATAACCGTTTCTCCAACGGAGCAGATCCAACGTGTCCTTTCCGAGGCCATCTATCCATCTTCCCATGTTGATCTTCGCTAGTTATGTCTTCTGTGGGCTTGACTTCACATTTGTGTGGGCAGCTCACAAAAATCGAGCTCGAAACAGACAAAGCTTTTGTTTAGTTCTTAAATCTTCTTGCCCAAAATCTGTCCTTTTTTGTATGTCCTCTTCAGACACTTCAAGGCTGTCAGCAGTGGATGGAAATAAATGGTTTATTGTGCAAGTCGTGTAGTCGTGTAGTTCCTTCCTGTCCAAGGAAGTGTCACATACATTCGTGTGCGATGACAGCGGAACGTTAACCATTCGTGCTAAATTACAAACGAGCAAGTTGGGCTAAGCAAAGGAAAAGAATCCACTCTTCTCCTAATGGGTCTACGGTCCAGAGTGGACATAGGCTTGTACCAACAAGCCTCTCCAACTGGCACAATTTTTAGCCAGCTGCCTCCAAGTTGGTTGGTTGGAGGTTCTTCGCCACTTATGTGCGCCATCGGATGTCCTCTAGAGAATCTACACTCAAGAACACAAATCAAGAAGAATAGTCACTTGGGCCTTCTTATAAACTATATTGAGACACCACAGACTCCTCTTGTGGCACATCTGAGACTCATTGTCACCCATGAACGTTGCCCAGACGGCAACTACCTCAGATAACCTTTCAGACAAGATCAACCATTCAGTGATCATCAGTCTCGTCTGGTCTCTTATCGACAACTTGAGTCCATTTGTCGAGGGCGATGATTCCAAGTGCAGCGTTTCAAATACCATCCGTATTTGCACGGTCCACACATTTGTCACATGAATACGCACAATCACACCCCATTTCAGTGCAGTTCAAGAGCAAATAAGTCAAACGCGAGCCAGCACCAAGTAAATTGACCTCACTCTGTGTTCTCCCCTTCCCGCATCGCATCGCAGCGCCGTCTATAGACTCGACGAAAGTGCACTATCGCATTCCGTCCGCATCGCGGCTTGTATGCGAGAGTATGTGACTGAAGTCAGGCGCGCATTGTTTGTCCCTTAACCTTTCCACAGTGCCCGCAGTTGACAGACGACAGTCCCTTGCATCGTCGTGCTGGCCTCCATCCATGGTGCTGTTTGCCTGATCTCGTTCGCGTTCGCCAAAGTTCAGTGGCTCGCCTCCCCGATTTTTTTTGCTGGTACTCTTGTTTTTGTTTTTGGATTCTCGAAACAATGCACGCATACGCGCGCCGCTAGCTCGCGCATAGTCGCTGCTAGAAGAAGATTATAAATCAGCTGTGACATTGCCACGAGAAGGGTATGGTGTTCCCTTTCAGATCGCTCGCACTCCTCATTAGGTGGAGGGACAGTTTGCCCGCCGCTCCATCGTGCAACTCATATTCGATGAGATGCTATTTCTGCATCCCCTGGCATCAATTAGTCAAACTCTAGGTCGAGATGCTACCAGATACGAGAATGCTTTAGATTTTGTTGTTATCCTTTACTTGGTCGTTGCAGTGCATACTCACTGAGTAGCAGGCAGGGGTCGGTTGGTTGGCAGGGGGGCTGCGGTGCAGGAATCTATTTCTCGTCGACGAGCGTCCACCACGCATTCTATTTGCGTGCGCATTTTCGTGCGAATTTAGATCCGATGATGTCGATGACTTTTCAGTTTCAATTTCTCGCTTGTGTCCATTTTTGTTGTGATTTTTCTTTTTCTTCGTTTAATTTCTCTTTCTTTTGATTCAGTGTTGGACCTCATGAATTACAATAACAAAAAAGGAACAAGACCAGAAACCAGGGCGCGGGGAAATAAATATTTATAGGCTGCTCCGCTGCTACGAGGCTTGTGAAGCTACTGTTGCGCGCTCTCGCTCTCTCCTGCCGATCCGCCAGCTCCATAATTCGGTCTATAATTAGAGATCAAAGTGAATTTAATTTATTTTTGAAATTATTTTCGCTTTTTTTCCTCTCGAGTGTGTGCGTGTGCGCGCTTTTTTGAGTTTCTCGCGGTCTTCTGTTCATTGGTCATTTGTATTCCTTGACGTATTGTGCGGTGTTCGTAATTTGTTTCGACACTCGTGCACTCGGACTAATTTTGCGAGATGTCAAATGTGATTATAAATGGCGGAGTGGCTCTAGTATGTAGTGGCTGAGCGGCGCGGCGGTGGCGGCTTATGTGCTGCTCCACAAAAGATGGCAATTTCGTTTGCAATTAATGTAATTGATTTAGCCGGCATGGTTTTGAATTGCAGCCCTGGGATATGTTTTTGTGTGTGGATCTCTGTGTGTTCTCATCGTTTGATCGATGTACCGTGGCTAAATGTTGCGTGTGTACGTCATTTTGCGATGCGGTTGTAATGTCATTTGGTTGACAGCAGAGAAAAAGCGAAAACACACAAACAAATGTCAGGTTGTGACAGATGTTGCAGGTAAACATAAATATGTGTCATAATGTCTGTTCGTTCGATTGTGATTTGTTGTTGGAGGAAATATTTCACAAGAAATTAAAAGGATTTCTGAGACAGAGACATGTGTCTACTGTGATTTCGGTTGATCATGAAGAAGAATATGTAGCTTCTTGTGCCAAATTTTGACCATGTGCGAAATACTGGGAAGGGCATGGAACTTTGACAGTTCAAGCATTTGACTCCTTTTTTGGGGACTTTGCCACTGTTCAGGATTCTGTCTCACTTCATGAGCCTACTTCCATTAATTTTTGCAACAGAAACGTGGCTGGCGGATTTACATCTCCGTCAGCTGACTGATGCATGATGACTGAGGCACCAAGTCATTCTAAGAAATAAAAGCAATTCGCTCACAACTTCCGATTATAAAGTTTAAATGAAGCAGCAGGAATATCGCTTCTGAAGTCACTTGTCAAACGAACAACAAAAGCCTTCGCCAGGCACACGTCATTTTCCTGTCAAATAGAATGATTGTATCAGAAATGCTTTGTTGTGACATGAAGTTCGATTATATTTCGAGTGGTAAAAACCTAGTTAAAGTTAATACCAGCAAACAAGTCGTAAATTCAGTTAAAGTTTATATGCAAGCTGTCAAAATGACGTTTCAAAACAGAGCCATGATATGTGGAAACTAGAAAATGTTTGATCTTTCCGCGTACGGGCGCGTTTACTAGGCAAAGGTAATTCCCTACTCTGGGAATTTAAGTTAAGCAACAACCCTGAGCTGTCATGTAATAAACATAAAATGTGCCAAATCTGAACACGCCCGTTTTATGAACCTAGTGCTTCATTATAAAAATGTTTCGCCATTCTTTAGAAAGCCTCGAGGTTCATGCATAAACTTCCTGAACAGACCCGCTCATGTGACAGATCAACTGACGTTCAAGCGAGGTAATTTCGACGTCACGAGTGAAGAAACAATTGTTATGTTCAATGGCGTTTATTGATGACGATTTGTTGGCAACTGTGAAGTCTCCCAGTCGATCTTTTATTGGCTGACTACATTAGCGCTGAAGCCAGACAGTGGCAGTGGTCAGATGTCGTGTCAACATCAAAAGTTTCAGTCTTCTGTAAAATAGCATACCAATCCAAGTCTCCTTGATGCAAATCTTATATCAATTTAATTCGTTCACAACGACCACTTGTCACAATGCCCACCTTGATTCCACAAATAGATCGAAAATTCAAGTAACACAACTTGTCGAGACACAAATCAAAATAATTCGAATATTCCAAATTCCAAAAAGAAAAGAAAGATTCAAAAACGTAATCCCCCTCACTGCATGAAGGAGAAAAATTAAGAAAACAAACAAAAACACAAAAGACCATAAATAAAATGAGCCAAACATAAAGACCACGAGGAGGCGGCCAGGGGGAGTCCGAAATGACACTTCTCCTTGGAGCACACGAAATCCAACGGCTCGTCGACCGTGTCATTCACTGCGCACGGGGTTAGTGTCTCAGAAACAGTAGTATCGTCTTCGGGTTGTTTTTGTTTTTCCCTGTTTTCATTTTCAACAAAAAAACAAATTCCACCGACATACACCCCCATGGCAGACAGGCCACCACGCGAGGCATGCATTTTCGAGTCCGGGGTTTATTTTTGACACTCTCATGTGTCCGGCGAGTAATCCTTGGACTTTCGAATAATGGAAATGTGTTGCTTACGACTTTTTTGAGTTATGAAGATGATTTGGTTGAAATTGAATTTTTAATGGACTCTGGACTGCGGGGAAAATAAGCAAATTTTCAAAATAAACCTTGCTTTTGGGAAATTGTTTATTTTTTTTGCAATGGCAGCAGAGAATGCATCAGAATTGATATTTTTCTTCTGGCAACCAGACTACGAGACTGCGCGGAATTGATGATGATGAAAGTTTGAGGTTGAGATTTTTCGTCCATGTGACCAGAAGATTGAATCACCTAGTGCATGGGCAAAGAGAAGGTAACAATGGACGAATGTCTATATGGTTTCATATTTTGTTTTAATGTGTGCAGAACTTTAAATTGACAACTGTGACAGCTGATTTGACAATTCTCGGGTGATTTGAGGTTAGTTTGATTTGGTTACCTGTGAAATATGTCCATTTGCATGGATACGTCTGTATGGCTCAGTGTTTTAGACACCCCACAAAACGTTTGCGGGCCTTACCCATTGCAATGCTCCTTGATGCAGCAGTCAGAATTTAATTTTCATTAGAACTGCTACCCAACGAATGTGTTCTCAAGAAAAACACTGTAAAACTGGAATAACTGTAAACAGCGCGCTTCTGTTTGACATCAAATAACGCGGCGGGAACCAGTATATTTGAGAAACATGTTTCTGAATTCTTATCCTCGAGAGATAGAGTCTTGAATTCTTGAATTATAAACGCTTCTCTTGCCGTTTAACCGAAAGATGGATGATAGTGACCGATTTTGCCGCTTGTGCTTGGTGACTGGAACGACCGTTAGTGATGAAACGTAGATATTGCTCAGGCTTAGACCCTCCATTGCATGTTCACATACGGGCACTACGACCCGTATAGCTTCCGTTCTAGCTTCTCAGCAAACGCTTGTGCTATGTGTGCGATTGTTCTTTCACGAGTGGAAGGGACCTACGGTTTTATGCCAATTTGAGAAGCCTTTTCTAGACAGGTTTAGTCATTGTGCATTGTCAGTGACTTGAAAGGTTTGGAACCGTGGAAATTATTTTTCGACGTGTCGGAAATAGGACCTAGGCACGTAGGTCCACAACGCTACGGCCTCCATGCGTATACATAATACAATTTCGAGTCCACAGAGTCAAGGCGGTTACCCTAATTGCAAAAATCATATCCTCAATTATTTAGACAAATCAAAGAAACCAGAAGACGCAAAACTTACTGCTCCCCTTTCAGTACCTGACCCAACATAAGGACGGTCCATTGAAATTATCTAATGTTTATTGGCTTGATGTCGCATTCTTTCATATGACGCCTTCACAAACTCACAAAAACACGCGAGCTGCCTTCCTTCAGACATTTCATCTTCTCCCCAAAAAAAAAGTTGTCGTTCGGACGTCTAAAACGCATAAAATTCATTTCCTTTCATCGTTTTCAAACGAGCCCCGAAATGATCTCCAAACATTCATCACATTCTGAGACGAATTATATAATCGCCTGACCTCATCCATTTCACGTGTGACCCACTTCACCAACTGACGGCATCCAAAACAGTTCCACCGACCTATCGCCGCCTTCAATCTGGACTCAGTCGAAAGATTCGACAATTCAGACATTGCCAATCACCTCAATCGACAAATTTGATCAAAATAGATTCTCAGACTCAGCCACTGCACTGCACATCCTCCTCCGTGTACACCCTTTCGGATCCATCAATGTTTGGACTTTCCTCTGAAGCCACTCGAAACCGACCGTTGTTTTATTTCGAATTTCAACGCAAACACGAGGCGGTGCTGGCACATGTCACACTACACATTTAGTTTATATTTGTTTTTCCTTGAGATACAAATAAAACGAAAGAAAAAAAATCATATTTTACATTTCTATCTCAAGGTTGACCTCCTTACTTGTGCCGTGTGCGTTTTGTTGGAAAATTCGAGGGAAAACACATCGAACAGGAAACGCTCTGCTCTCGTAACTGGGGCAGTGAAGAGGATGCGAATGTCGATAGAATGTATTTGAAAGAAGAAAAAAAATATGATGTATCTCGAAAGCCAACAGACCAGTGAACAGGGGAAATAGGTCGAATGACCTTTCCCAACTACAGCAGGAATACTCGCCGCGTTGCACGCTTTCCTTATATAATTTAGAGGGAGGAAGGCGTAGCGCACTTCGTTTAGTCGTAGAGGCAGGGCGCCGCCTTATTAGGCAGACACACTCGCCCGCTGCTGACGAAAGTGGAACGAGAACATTTTAAGTGGATTTTAAGGGACAAGGAAGGATAACGCCGCAGCGTCGCTACGGCATTGATAAAAGGGGTTGTGTTTCGTTTAGGGTTCATTGGACTTGGCTTTTGTCCCGCATGTATTGCCAAGACGCCACCAGACTGGGTTAGGATTATGACAATCCTTGGCAAACGAGGTGAATGCACACAAGCATTGAGAGCGAAAGGTGGACTCTTGAAACAATGTGCGTTTGAGTGCGCGGAGGGCTGCCAATGAGGACGAAGTCACATGGAGGTGGATTCCGGGGGATTATTGAGTTCAATGTGCCTGTTTACAGAACGCTAAGGAATGTCTATTTGTCATAGAAAATATGCTGTTTACCAAAGAACATCATTCCCGAGTCCTTGGACTGAAAGGTTTGCAAATTCGAAAAAGTCTTTAAAGCTCGTCTGAATTTATGTTTAGTTTGATGGCTTAAACTGGGTTAATCCGTTGTCTCGTGATTTCGGAGAAACACCGCATGCTAAATTTTAAGCCAAGCGGCCTATGGCGGGCCAGAAAAAAAAAAAAAACTGATTTGCATCCTCGACGGGTTTGGGCACGTTGCCTGTAATCATCAATTCGTAGTTGTCTTGCATTCGCGATAAGCTGATCAAAGGCAACAGAGAATAAAGCGATCTTGGCAGTCTTCGTTTCGTTAAAAATTCAACCGCCACGCCACTCAGATTCAAGCTGAGCGCTGCCAGTTCATGCCGTAAGATGAGCATTGAATCCGCAAATATCGTCAAGAAGTCTAGTCACCAGGAAAGACTTAAAACTCACATCCATTCAGAAGAAGGCCTTCTCGCCACCGAGACACAGGAGCATCCAGTGTTAACTGGAAAACAGACAGTTTTTTGCCCAAAACAACGTTTTGCAGAAATCAGAGCATTCTACTGGCCTTTGAGCTTGTCACTCACGGCACGTAAATGTATTCCGAATTAGAATCAACCGCTTGACGTAGACTTTGTTTTCGGTTTCCGATGTTTTCGTCTGCCTCAACTCTGACACCGAGATGCAGATTTTATTTTGCACACTTTTGGTGAAATGATTTACGGCCATTATCTCTCTAACCGCAAGTCAACTTGACGTATGTTGCTTCCGTCAACTCGAATTTGATTGCGTCCTCTGCTAATCCGTGTCATGACTCATGGTTGAAGGTTCTTTGGACCTTGAAGGACAACACAACCATGGCTGTCTAAATGGTGATGTCAGATCGACTCCACTCGAACTGTGAAGTGACACTTCCCCAAAAGATGAAGATAAGCCCCGTGCTCCACTGTGAACTGTGTACTGATAATGAACATGTCCCGACATTGAAATAATACGTAAGTAATTTCTTCATTTGGATTGACTTTAACCACAAGGTCCTTCATTCCGATATCAGTTCGAAGCTAACTTCGTGAAGTCAGGGAGCAAGGAGCACGAGCTTGGGCACGTCACATCCCCAATTAATTTTCCGGCTGGTCATAGATGGTGGTTGAAATTCCCAATTAACACTTGATACCGTTTCTTAAACGGCAGTTGTGTGACTTTGTGGATGAAGTGTATTGCTGATGCTATGGTTTGAGCTGCAAGACACTAAGTCTAGTT
This sequence comes from Eristalis tenax, assembly GCA_905231855.2. Lineage (NCBI taxonomy): Eukaryota > Metazoa > Arthropoda > Insecta > Diptera > Syrphidae > Eristalis > Eristalis tenax. The sequence continues at coordinate 17,060,254 of HG993126.1, read as the reverse complement.
AAAATGAAGTGAATTAGTCCCTTCGTAGATTCGCTACGTTTGCGAAACTGTGTAGTATGTGGGATTCATTAATGAGATGCATGACGTCATCTGTCAGTTGATCCTTTTGCAAGATCGTAGATTCTCCTGAAGAGGTCATAGTATAACACGTGCCATAAACAGTTCACATGAAACATAAGTCCATCTGACGTTTGGCACTTTCACTTGCTTTGGCCAGCTGACTTGACAAGGAGGACCTTGGACAGGCACAAAGCAGACATCAGCGCAATGCAGAAATGGACCTGGCGAAAAGACGCTAAAAAAAGTCATCTACTTTGGTGATTGTCACAGAGAGATAGATTGGGAGAGAGTGAGAATGAGAGTGGGAAGGAAGGAGTTGGGAGAGCGAGAGCGAGAGATAGATAGATAGAGTGTATGGGAGAGAGAAAGTGAGTGTGTGTGTAAGAGAGAGAGAGAGAGAGAGAGAGAGAGAGAGAGAGAGAGAGAGAGAGAGAGAGAGAGAGAGAGAGAGAGAGAGAGAGAGAGTGAGTGTGAGTGAGTGAGTGCTAGAGAGAGCGGTTTCTTGTTTGAGGCAGATTTAGCAAGGAAGTCATAAGCAGAGATGCCCAACTTCCTGATTCACCCCTAGTCCATCGACGAATTTTAGAGACTTTTTGACAGATATTCATGCATTTTTGATGGTTATTCACGAAGTAACGTAAGCGCCGTCCTCTGATTGGTCAATTTGGCTTTAGAAAACGATATAAAAAATGGTTGTCAAACATTTTAAGGGGCAAGAGAGGTAAAAGTTCGGCTTCTCTATCATACTTCATTTCTGGTCATAAGCTTTCTCTTAAGCTCAGCCCCAGCACAGGACACTCTTAATGACTTCTATGAAAAAACGAAAAGGACATGATCAATACGTTAGACGATCTAACGTATAGACTGGCACATGTGCATTCCACAATCTCTGGATCCGTTGGTGTAGATATCCATTACAGCTGAATGAAGGACCTTATTTTCGTAATATTCCTCTCACGTGGGGATTTTTACAAATGGAGTAGGACCACAACCAGATTGGAGTGCCCAACTGGAGGCTGTTATTTTCAGATCGCGATAACTGGAGACGCTTGTTGGTTGACGCTCAGTTTTACCCCGCAAATTTCCGATGACCATGATGGCAGAAATGTAACCGTTGTCACAGATTTTAAAAACAAATTGTTAAGAAAAAAACCCAGGCTGGTAGCATGGTCGGGGCGTCGGGTACTGTTCAAAAAAAAAGGGGAAATTACGCGAATGATTCATGAGATATGCAGTTATTGCAGGGTTTCAGGGACTGGAATGTTATCAGACCCTGATGAAAGCATAAGTCTTGTATTTCATGGGCAAAAAAATGCATGTCATAATGTCAAGATGATGTCAAAAGCAGAAAAGAGAATACCATGCAATGTATGTAGCAATAGTACATTCCTTTGCATGTACGGTAATACTCTTCACAATCTAGTACATGGTAATCTAGTACATTGAGGGAAATTTTTATTCTGGCTTTCATGTGACTGCTGCCAACCAGCAGCCAGCCACTCTACTGCAACCTAACATAATCTGGTACAGTTCATTTTTAAGTTTTTGGTACACAATCTGTCTGTACAAAAGGAAAATAGATTCTTCAGTTTTTGCACTCCAAATTCTTATGATGATGATTAGGAATATCATCGACGTAAAAAACGTCTCACCATTTTTTGACAAGTCCAAGTCTAATTCCGCTGCTCGTGTTCAGTTTTTCTACGCACTTGCTCTGTATGCACGGAGTTTGAACTTTGTTATGAAAATACTCTGTAAATAGCTTTTCGAAATGTCAAATTGACAATTTGACCGCGTTCCTAAATCAATGTTCTCCCAGCGAATGGCACTGATGTTTTTTGTCATGTTAAATGACTGGAATGTTTAGATCATCGACTCGTTTTTTTAGTACGACAGTTGCGAAGTGGGGCTGTCAAACTATCACTACGTGTAAAACATGTCGGGTTGTCGTGAATGTTGCTTGGTTCACACGTAAGTACGTTCGGAACTTGAAATCGGGTTTCTTTGACAATCATGTCTCCCAACAGCAATACACTTCCATGGTTTTCTCTGCCTTGATCAATCTGTCACTACACTCGTTCACACTTTAAAAAACACACTTTAAAACAGACTCTATCTTGTGTCAATTTTCTGGTACACCGTATTTTAAATCGAAATTTGAAAACAATTTTTTTATTTAATCCTCTTCTGGCCGTGCGGATCAGATCCAGCAAATGTGACTGGCCCTTTAAGTAGTAGACGGACTAGGATCAACATAGATCCAATTTGAAGGTCTGAACTGCTGAATTTATGGTTCGGTCTCAGGACAATTTTACCTGAGAAAAAATTGCATCATTTCCATCGTCTGATGTCGATCAAAAGTCATTTAGAATACATTTATGTGACATGGAACGTGTTATAGTAATGTTGGCATGGTCATCCCTCGAACTCTTTATTTCCTTTTTGTGTTTTCCTGTGTTGTGCTTCTTGTTCGATCTTTGAAATCATCCACGAGGAAAGCACTGAGTCTCGTTCTAACTCACTTTCATCTTGTCACTCTCGTATGATTTTTCAAACACCACATGCACTCCACTGAACAACAATTCTGGCACACACCTCAAACCGTCATCAATTTCAAAACAATTTTCATCGCATTGACAATACCTGCGAATATTGAATCACACAAAATTCCATTAAACTCGGTCATTTTGCGGTCGGGGGCTCTGTAAGTTGATATGTACTTAGAAGCTTTTCAAGGACTCGCCGTTTGTCATTGTCAGGCCTGAGCGCGTCACTCAGTTGCATGAATCGATGAGCACGTCCCCATGTCGTAAACTAAATAAAAAAAAAATAAAAATAAAAATATTGACAATCCCCCCAGTGACCACAATAATATAGAATTTCTATTATGCCTTTGCAACTGCGTTTCTAACAATCCCAGCCCTCCGTCCACGCGTTGAATGCGGTCATCGGTCTCCCCCTCCTCGTGGATTTCATAATCCATAATCGTAATCACAAAACTCAAACTGAAACTCTGAACAGAAACTTTCAACGACTTGTTTCGAGGCGAAATGCGATATCGCCGCCCTCCAGCTGCATTTCATTTTCTATCACCAACAGAAAAGCACCCATCGCCTGGCGGGAGGGGCTGAGTGAAGACCGCTTGTGTATTTTAGAATAATGCCTTGTTTACGCCACTCAATCAGCTGTCATCTTGTTCAACGGACCGTTCATAGTTCGTATGAAACAAAAAAAAAAAAAAACAGAACTTTCCCAGCACAAGCAACAGCAGCTTCAAAACTTTCTTTCATGCCCTTAGTCTGGAAACTTTTGTTCATCACGCTGCACTGTACGCTGCCCATGCAACTGTAAAATGCATTGTTATTTGCGCGAGTTCGGCTCGACGGGTGACAAAACTTCGAAACAGAATTGGACTTGGGCCAAACGCCAAACACACACATAATCCATCGTGAAATCGATATGTATCAATAATTTTAATTTCTACTGGCGCAGCGAAAAGCAAAACGAAAGAAAATCGACGCTTCTTTAGTTTTATTTGTAGATTGTATTTAGGGCAACTTTTACTGCAGCCGCCGCTCGCACGATTTACGGTTTTACGGTTCCCCTCGGGGCTGTACTGGAAAAACGATTAAGCAAGGCATTAATTTCGGAAATGAAAAGAAAAGAGAGACTATCCACTAGAAGTCATAGCCATCCAGGCATGAGTTTCATGCAATTCGAACGGGTGTGTGTTAGGTTCGCTCGCTGTTTGCCGTTTACGCCTTTTGCATGGCTTATTGCCGGTAACGGCACGCGCGGCGGTCAGCGTTCTGTAGCAAATCGCCTAGAAACCACGAGATGGAATTTTATTTTCTCGAAAAAACAGAAACGAAAAAAAAAACACATTTTAGGCTCTGACAGGCTGTTTGCTTGGCGAAAATAGAAATCGTTCCTAAAATAGCCACCATCGCCAGCAAGAAGCAATTGCCGATCAGCACACACACACACACGCACGCAAACACTGCTGCAAGCGATAGGGGATGAATTGATTGTTTTTCGGACGACGAACGGCTATTGGGAGTCGCGTGAGAGCTTTTAATTTAATTGATTATTCAAATTGATTCGGTTCGGTCATGGAGAAGAGCACTCAAGACCCGGGACACGACTCGAATGAATGTCATTAAAATTTAATTTGACACATGCTGCTGAAAGTGACAGCATATTTTTTGGTAGGCAACTGCGTCCAGAACTGTCAATGGTAGAGCACATGGTTCTGATGATGTAAGATAGAGAAGTTTTGGAAACTGCTGTGGCTTCTGCACGAATTTCAATTGACTTTTGATGGCAATGTGTAAGGGGCAAAGGGCTCGAAATGTGTTTTAACACAGAGGCGAATGCCTTTGAGTGGCTGCTGTGTAACACGTACTTAAGTCGCAGATTTCATCAAAGTCGGCTCTGCGATTCTCCTGAACGTCGGAAGTTGTGGTGGGTAGGGGACTGTCTGAATTGACAATGATACCAACTAGCCACCGTAGGCTACATACTCTGCCAGTCGTAGGGTGAAATGTGTTCAACAGTGTATATTTTGGTGGGCGACATCGGGAACTGTCAATGGCCAATTGTCAAATTTGAATGACAAGTGATTGACTGAAAAACACAATATTTAGGCTGACTGCGGGATTGAATAGAAGAGAAGTTCACACATTTACAACAAATATTCCAAATGTGTGCCTATATGCACCTGAATGCTACCCACAGCCTGCTTAGCTTAGATAAGACCTATCAAGTTGTCTGAGTGTTTTCTTGGAATGCTTATAGCGTCAACGGCCAACAAGTAGTCACTGTCAACAGACACGTCATGAAGAGCTTTCCAATCGCCACGAGTAGATGTCAAAATTGAATAAGACAAGTTGTGTGCGAGGTATCAATGGATTTATGAGTGCGAAGTATGACATTCCCAAAATCGAGGTCGCGCCTTGCTGTCCCTGGGTGGGGACCAGCCGAAAGGTCATAAATCAGGCTGAACTTCTGGCGTTTCACATATGATGTTCATTTGGCCGTCGGTGCCTTCCTATATAAGTTTATATGTAAACTTGCGACTTTATTTAATTCCCCGAGAAAAAGTCGAAGCGGCACAGTTCAAAAATCCACTGTGGCGCCAACTGTATTTGGCACGTAGCATCATTCTGTTGACACCACATGCAGTTCACGCCCTCAACAATGTTCGCAGAAAAGAAATTGGTGATCATGCGTATTCGGTTGATATTCATGCATTTGTCATTTTCGAAAAAGTACGGCCTGGCGATACTGACGGCATGCAATCCAAACCAAACATTTCTCTTTTTTCAACGGACACTTTTGTGTCATGGATACTTTGTTCGGCCAATTCCAATTTGTCCAACAATGTGGATGAAGGACGATTGTATAAGAACTTAAATGGGCTCAACGTGCTTATCATGTAGTCAACTCAGAACACCGGTTTTGAAATAATTTGCACATGTTTTTCGACTTGCCATGATGGATGAGAGCTGTCTTCAGCGCCTTAAACGAGATGGAATCTGGAAATCTGGTCTTCTGCATCCCTCGCGTTGTTCGTCAGTTATTCACCGAGGAGTTGTCTTCTACTAAACAATTGATTCCCAGGGGCAAAACTTCCAATTCTATTCCCGGACTTTTGAACTAGACCAGAGATGACTTTAAAGCGTTTCCGTGAAGTATTCCAGGATCTTAAATAGAAGGGTCTCCGCAGATGCCACGTGCATAGAACCAATGACAGAGCAGCAGGGTTTCTATGTCTCCACTCGCTTTAGTCGCTAAAGCTTAACAGTTGCAAACGCCCTGTAATACGCCAGACGGAATTTCTGTCGTTATGTGATCTTTGAAGCTGGCGGCCGAAGTGGGTTCATTTCAATTTTGTACATGCCTGTCTCAAACTGTACGGTAAGAGTCGGTTCAGGTTCCTTTAATCTTGTGCCCACCACAGCCACACTCGCTGCTGCGTTGTTCGTCCGTGACTCTGATTAAGTACATTTGCTGCCTAGCCATTTTAACGATTTGATTCCCGGCTTATGTCCCGGCATTTCACTATCACAGCACCTAAAAAGAACGACGCTGCCCCTGTGCAAGTTTTAAATGACATAGGAAACCGACCTAAGTGGCAGCCAATTTGTTAACTGTCCATTTATTTTGAAGCAAACATGATCTGGTCAGGAGAGAATTTGGTGGAAGATCTGCGGCGTTGTACTCTTGGGTTCGATTTGAAGATTATCAGCACCTTAGGCATTATGTCCATTTGCGTAACATGGCCTACATGAGGTGTTCGATGCGTAGACGATTTCCTCGGCAGATTTCTCTAGTCTGCTCGTCCAGGGCATGATTGAATCTCAGCCACCATCCATCGCAAACTCGATCAAAGATATGGTGCACTTCTCTCCTCTCCAATCATGGCAAAATCCATGCTTCTGATGAAGAGGAAGCCTGATTTGGATCTTCTGCAAAGCCAGTTGCATTAACTTTCGTTCAGTTGTGCTTAATTGAGAATAAAATCAATGGCTCCCTGCGTATGTAAATGAGGCCATCAGTGCAAAAGTAGAGTAACCCATTACAATTGCATTTATGCTGATCGGCAATAGAGAGCTCTGGAGGCCTCCGAAATTTGTTTCTTTTTGTAATTTTCGGGTTTTGTGTGTGATCCGGATCCACTTTTGCACAAATATCGTACTAATACGTACAATACACTCCCACCAGACGAAATTGAGTATTTTCGGCAATTTGCGTCGAAATTAAGATCGAAATAGCCCATATTCCAGTACGCTCCCACTAGATGAAATTCAGTAATTTCGGCAATTTCCCCGAAATTATGATCGAAATAGCCCAAATTCCCATACATCACACCTATTTCAAAATTCAATTACCCCAATTTCAATGAAATTGCGTGCGAAATTGAGCATTATAACAAATTATGACAGTTTCCGTGTGGTCATGGCAACAAAAGAAGCTGATTTCTAAACCTTTATACCAGTTAACTAGCACATTTCTCACCAGTATGCCAGTTAACTTGCAGATTTCTGACAGATTGTGTTTGTTTATGACATAAGCTTAAGTCTACTTGTAACTACTTCCCCGTCACGAATTTTTGCATAAACATGTAAAACATAGGGGCCATAATTCTGTTGTTCCTTAAATTTCTTACAAAATCTCTGTTTTCCTTGTAGACATAGCACGAGTCCAGCAGAAACGAATTGTAACTCAAAGAGATGACTAAATCTAGAGAAAGGCCACTGAGTTCGTTTTCCAAAAATAGATCAAACAATCTCTTTCGGTGTAATTCCATGCTGATTTCTAGCATCAGCAACAATTTTGCTTTCAGTAGCGATGACTATTACCTCATTTTTGAAACACTGACTAAGGCATTCCAATCGAGAGTCGCTAGGTTCCACTTCACAAAGTCCATGCCATGCATACATTGACGCAAAGAATCCTGACACTCAGTGGAGGCGGACGATAAAAATCATTCGTCATCAGTTTTTGTTCCTGCCACCCACCCAACTATCCGCGCCCATGAGGTGAGATCAGTTTTGCAAAAAAAAGCAAAAAAATGTAACATTCTCAGTTCAAACAATCCTACGTCATCTGATCATTCGTTTAGACACGAACGATAATAACTCACTGTCAGCTCAGACGACTTTTCAAAAAGCCACAGTCATAAACGCCTAAACGAATTCAATTCCCACTCTTGTTCATCTCCCATCCCCTTGGCGCTACGATGTGATAAATTTCGTTTTAATTTTGTTTTCTCGATTCCCTCTACATCTTCCGTGTGCGAAGGCGGTGGTGGTGGAAGTGGTGTGGTGCATGTGTTCGTTGGAAACAAGGAAACTCAACGTGTGCTCGAAAATTATGATTTTCGAAAACGTTCTCCAAAAAGAAATCTTATTCATTATGTTCGCAATTTATCTATTTCGCTGATAAAGGAAAACACGTACATACAATTGATTTGACACAAGGCAAAGCAGTGACCGCAAAAAAAAAGAAAAAAAGAAAATAAAAGATACGAGCGTGTGGGCAGGGGAATGAAGCCGCAGCGCCGCCGCTAAACAACAAACTCAGCTCTTATAAAACGATATTCTTATCGAAATTGTTGACAGCGAAGGCGATGAAAGCAGCGACTACACGGTCGAGTTCACCCGCATTCAGCCCTAGACCGATGGCTGGCGCTTGGATCGAAAAAAACCCTCCTTCAAGAGTCGGAGAGACGCACAAGGCAAGACACATTCTTTCGGTTTTCGTTAAAAATAATCTATTAACTCATGTCACTGGCGAATTGGGTGGAAATTGAAATAGAAAATCGCAAATTCGAATAAAATGATGGGCGCATTCCTTTGGAAACGATTGCTGTGCCGCACCACCGAGACACAGCCGTCCCCCAAGAGGAGATTGTGCTCATATTCGCTTGCGTGGACTCGACGGAAATAATGTGAAACTGTGTGCGTGGGACTGTGGGGTTATTTTTTCGAGTCACAGACGTCCACGTGTGTGTTTCATTTGGGATTCGATTACGTGGCCTCCCTGAATGGAGAGATGGTGTTTGCGACAACGACGACCCGGGTGTTTCTTTTTCTTTTTTTTTCAGATCCCCTTGTCTGGCGATCAGAATCAGGGACGCACAAACTTGAGATGGATTTCCATTTAAAAAGGCTTTCTGCCGATCTTGGCAGTCTTTTTTTGGCCCTAAATCAACACTCAAACCGCTTCACAGATTTCCCAAGTAAAGTCCTCCCACCAGTTGATTAATGTCTCCGCACCTAAGAACCCGCATTCATTCCAGTCGCTTCAGCATGAATTCATCCAAAATTCGCATCCATCAGCCGTTTGAGTGTTCCACGTCGGTGCGCAATTTCAGAACGATATCAATTCAAATTCAAGACACTCCGAATCGGCTGGCATTCATTCCGGCCTAGAGCGTTTATTTATTTAATTTTATGTGCAAAACCCTCGTCCGATCCGTCCTCAAAAGCAGTCACAAGCTATCATCGTGCTGAAGTAGAAGCAAAGAGAAAACTCACCGAAACAAAACATGGAAGGAATCAAAACAAAAGCGAACAACGTGAGGAGAGCCCCCTTCATGAATTTGTAACGCAGCAGTGGAATTGCGTTTTACGAAATTCTTGTACGCGGCCATATCACACAGGAGCCCGCCCCGAGCGAGCACAGGAAGGAAGGAAGTAAGGACTGGTTGCAAAACTCCCAAAAACCTCATCCATTCACTGGATGCGCGGTAATTTACGGGGTAGAACATCGAATGGGACTGAAGGAGAAACGCCATAAACAGGGTTGTTACAAGTCGGAAATTGACGGGCACAGGAGTGAAGTGGTGTGTTCTAGAATGGGGTTCGAATGCAGCTGAACAAGGGATTGACGATGGGATGGTTGCTTGCAAGCGGTAATGGGGTGATAATGGTGCTTCATGTGGAGCAGCAGGCTACGACTTTTTTTTTGTCAGGGGAATTGATGGTGATTTGCAAATCATACACGATGAAGTGGAGTGGTACCATAGTGGGGCTTGAAAGTAATGAACCAGGATTCAATCACCGTTTCGAAAGAAAATATTTTAGTTACCTCAGACTTGTCCGCTTTACAATTTTGTTTTTTTAGGTTGACACAAAGTTCGTGAAGCAATGACGGAATACATCCTGTCGAGCAAAAATGCCAGCCACTCACCAATTATCGAGTTACATTGACAAACAGTCGTGTTAAAGGCTTTGCCCAGAAGCAACCAGCTAACATTCACCATAACGGACAACGTAGAATAGTCTGACTATGGGAAAGACGAATACAAGGGAAGACAGAACCAAAACATCACACGTTCTTAAGTTTTCTTGATATTGTCTGTCGCGTTGTGGGTCTCTGTGCTACGCACTTTAGCAACGATGCCTGGTGATTCCCGGTACTACCAAAAGCAATTTTTCACGACCCTCTGTCTTCGAAAAGCATCTCAAATTGGCTGTCAGGAGACTTCATCAAAGTGTAGGTCCCTTTCACTCGTGAGAGAGCAATAGCCCACACAACATGGGTGGTTGCTGCAGAAGCTGTTGAAACTGAAGTTCAAAAATGATGTTGTTGCGATGATTTTTTTTCAGTTCATCCTGCAAGACTTCCTTTCACCCGAATTGTGTAATTGGAGAACACTCTGTCTGACCAACAACTGAAACCATCGCGTAACATGTTTTTGGAGAACCTCAGAAAAAGAAAATTGATGAAGTAGAGGCCCTTTCTTGATGATCTCCTTGTTTTCAGAACGATCTGTGACAAGACCTCTCTGCATGCTCTCGAATATGTCTCACATCACTGTCACATTCCAATGCATTCTTATCGGCATTGCAGTACTCCTCGCTTCCTGTTTCGAAAGATACACATTTCTTCCCTCAAAGCTTTGCTCGCATTAATCTTGTTTGGTGTGCGGTTGATACGACATTCCCAGTTTCTTGTTATGCTTTACTCTAAAACTGACTTGAACAATTTGAGTCTACGACTTGCTCTCAACTTCTGCTTAGGTTCCATTCATTCAAATTTTATGGTTTCAACTTTCAATGCTGATTTTCTCAACTTCTGGAAATAGCAGAAGTTAAGAAATAGCAGAGATTTTGTTCTCTCTCAAGTCTTCCTCTATCGTAGGTCACGTGTGTATACAAGATGGATTGGGAGTGTCGATTGAATCGATGGTAGACAAGTCTATCGACCGACATTTATTTTGGTATTGTGTAACTGAATCGACTGAGAATCGTATTATTGTGAATTAAAAATGTATGCATTAGATTTTGTTCTGTTGAAAATGTGAAATCCCTTAATTCGTGTTTACATAGACGTGAGAAGCTCAGGAATAGAAAGAGCGTGGGAAATTCAGGGAGGGGAGATATGTGGAGAAATGTAAACCAATGTTTATTTTAAGATGTTCTGCCGTACGGAAACCGTCGATTACAAATTTTGTGAACGATCGATGACAATCGACTGTCGACAAAAATCGTTTATTGGACTACAATCGATACTCGCAATCGGGGCCTGTGATTTCATTTATCATTTTCGCCTCTCAAAGCGGATAAGAATAGTGGGGCTCGAACTAATACTGGGTTTACTGCCGTGCAACTAGAGAAGGTATTGGCCCTTATATACAGTCGAACCTCCATAATAGCACGGAAACTAAACGGAAGCCTGAAAATTAGAAAAACAATTTTATTTCTTTTCAATTTCCAAGCGTTTTTATTTTAACAGAGGAGACAACAATATTAACACACATTCTTCTGTCCACAGCAAAGAAATTGCAATTAAATCGAACAAGAAAAGGCGTAAACAACTGAGTTGTTTTATTTAAAAAAAAGCAAAGAGTTTAAAAAAGGGGGGCAAATGCATAGTCAGCGCATTAACAGTGCTTAAAGCAGACCGGCTCTAAATCAAAAAGTGGACTGCAACTTTTCGTTATTCATAGAATCAAATCATAAATATTTATTGTAAACTCATTCATAAATTCAAATCAAATCAGACAATCGCTTAAAGGAGGTCTTGTTTTCTCAACACTACGTCCAGCTCATTTTAAATATTTCGATTATAGTCTACTCTCAGGTGACTATGAATAACAAAAAGAGTGCGGTAGTTATGTAGGTGAATTAATTCTCTTAAAATCGACTTTAATGAATTTGCGCCATCATTTTTCACTTAGATTGGAAGGAGTCGAATATGGATCGGCCTTTGATTTTTGTTTGTCGAAAGCTTAAATGATATATAACACACATTTTAGATTGAAGAAATTTCCGAAGTTGTCACACACAGTGGCCCCGCAGGGGAAATAAATACCCAAAGTGAAATATTTTTCTCGGTCAAATGGTATAGATTTTTCGATTCTTCCAATATGAGAACTGGCTTTTGATGTTTGGCTGTAGATAAAAATATTATATAGGTATATTTCCAGAAATTATGTACTTTGTGACCTAAGGTAGTATATTTTTTGAAGGACATACATTTGGCCATCAGACTGCGTCAAATATTTTGTATCCTAGGCTTTTAAGTAAAGACACCTTTTGGGGGGCTATTTCAATGTTTGACGGGATGGAACAAAGATGCTCCAACAGGCCATTTCAATGTTTGACGGGCTGGAACAAAAATGCTCCAACAGGATACAAACATTACCTGAGAGCTAAAAGTATCCTGTCTATCGGTGATGCAAAACTAAAGCGCCCTTTTTTGCACATGGGAAAACGAGCCGTTTAAGTGAAGCAATGTCGTACATTTTTAGGCAATTTCAAACGATTTTCCTTGCATTGTGCTGATGCGAGAGGCAGAGGAAGCTTTTATTATTATGATTTAGGATACTTTAGGTCATACAGTTCTTAAAAATATGAAACTAATTTCCTTTGTCTTGTGCCATCAAATGTATGTCCGGTCACATGTCGGCATTAGTTATTAAGGAAAAAATGTATTTCTAGCTTGAGGAGTCAGAAATAAGAGTCCTTTTTATGGAAACTTTTTAACAACAAAAAACGACACTATTCATGCACCAGAGTCAAGTTCAACAACAGTTTAAACGAAAAATTGGTGGATGCAGTAAAGCAAGGATTTGGCACAACCAACAATGGATTGGTCCGGACAATTTTTGGAGCTACATTAGCTGCAAATTTATATCCCCGGTATCAGCAACACATATCGCTGGCATCAGAAACATTAAATAAAATTCTGTTCCACGGAGCAGAAATAATATAATCAGCAGTGTTGCTGACAGATCATTGTCCGAAGAGGCGCAGGGAGTCGGTTTGATACTATCGAATTAATAATAGTAGAAAACAAGATGTTTTTATTATTGTTTCTTAACTTGAGCCTACTCCTTTAATATGATGATGATGAGCCTACTACAATAAGATCTCATGGCACATGTACTATCTACCAAATTTCATTAAGATCGGTGCACAGGATCAAAACTGATTTTATTTTTTTTTTATTTAAAACTTCCATACAACGGGACCACTCTGCGACGCTATTTCGTTGAGTCCTCAAGCCAAACAATCATTTTGCAAATGTGATAGCATTCTTGGGGGGAAGAGTGTTTTCAAAATGCATGTAATCGTCTTCAATTGATGATCAGATTTGCAGACTTCAAACTCACGATCTGATACAGGCTGCCCAGGAAGGTTTAACTGGTCAACTGAATCCTGAACATAACCGTTGAAGTGATGCAGGCAATTCAAGGTTGCTGGCATTTCAGCGAACAAATATCTTATGCGTAATGAAACATATCGCGTAATATTCGTAACCAGCCTAGATAAATCTGTCACATTGAAACTGTAAACAATTACAAGCCAAAATGCAATTGGAGAAGCATAAGCTTGAATATTGGAGTACAGTGACCGTCGCTTATAACGACAATGGTTATTACGAACCAATCTCAAATTACCGACATTTAAAATATTGAAACCAAAGATGGGTTTTAACGATTTTTTTTAAATTCCCGGTTCCTTCGCATTCGTTATAACCGATTTTCAATGTATTTTGAAACAATTTTCGAGTTCTTATTATCGAGCTTTACCTGTATTGTGTTCAATTTGTGGAATGGTCGAGTTAGGGAGTAGAAAATATGGGAAAAATGTATGTCTTGGGTTCGCTTAACTCCTGATGGGAAACTTCTACGTTACGGTGATCGGGGTGCGATGCGAAACTGCGTTAATCAGTTGCTCCCTCTCTCTTTCAAGTACCAAATGAACAATATTGCATCAGCTGTGATCATTTCAGAAATGTTTGTGCACGGAAATGTGCACTTTTGTTTTTTGTGCATAGAATTACAATCAAATTACTTTTGTCGTTAAAATAATTTTAGTCAGCCGTCTAAAATAAAAAAAAAACACTCAATTTGGGAGAAAAACTCTCAATTTGGAAGAAAATCTCTCAACTTCGCTCTCTGTCAAAATTGGTTCGATATGTTCGATAATGACCTGCGATGGACTTACGTTTTACGTTTTATTACGATCCTCTCATCTCTCTCATTTCTCACAAATGCAGGTCGCCGCATTATTTTGTGCACAGCCATTGAATTGTGTGTTGAAAGACAAAGCCTTTTGTCTTTCAGCCTTGAAACATTTGTTCCACCTACCCCTTTGCAACCAAGTGGTTTCACAGTGGACTCAATTTTATTTTCTATATTCCTAGCATTTTCATGGAAAGAACAAATGTTTTCTACTAAAGCAAACAATTAAAAGATTAAATTACACCTCCGGGAATAAAGGGTTAAGGATATCCTCGTAGTCGCGTCACCCAGATATATGTGCCACTTTCACAAAATTTTACTCTCTTTGTCACGTAATGTGACTTGTCACGCACACGGCTATTCTATGTATTCCCATAGTCACATTTCATGAAATGTGATTGTCGTTAGGTTGACAGTAGTCACACAAAGTGACAAAGAGATTACCAATTTGTCAAAGTGAATACGGGTGCATGTATGATTTTACCATAATGGTCCAAGCAATGTATTGAAGTAAAAATGTCATCGAAAAATAGATCGTGAACGTATTTTATTTAAATTTCCTGTCGTGATCACGATCAAGAAGACAAAATGGATGCCCAAAGCCTCTCCTTGAAGAAATCTCAACTATCTCTCCTCTTTATCCAAAATGAAATATATTTTTTCGCTTATACGGCACCTGTTCTGGTGACACTAATTTAGATCCCAACAAACGTCTTCCTGACGGCTAGCTGTCATTCCATCACAACTCTGTCAACCACACACTTTGGGGAAGTGGTCCTTCCAGTGGTAAGCAACACAACATTACACGCATTCGCCACATTTCAATCTTCATGTCAAGTAAATTCTTATATAATTTTTTAACCTTTGACAGATCTGCATTTAGTCTGGGGACCTTTTTTTTCCTTTTTTTCCAACTTTTATCTCTTACTGAATGCACTCATTTGAAAGGCGCTCTGTAAATGTTCCAAAATAATCTTGACGTCATAGCTGGGACATTGATCATATGTTCTTTCTTGGAGATCATAGGTTATCTTTGCTATCGTCATCCACTGTCCTCTGTAGGGGCGTGGGCGCAGATTAGGCTGATATTTGATGTAGTTAACCTGTGTAGAGATTGTTGCAAGACTCGCTAATGTGTGTAAATGCATTGGTCCATGCCGAAAAACATACTAGACTTCTTGCAAATTGTGTATGCACATCAATCTTATATTTCAACATTCTGTTTTGCCACTCGGAGGACAAGCCCAGTCGGAGGCACATAAATCCCTAAAATCCTTGACACAACGTAACAAAGAGCATATGTACGTCTTAACAAATTCCATTACAATCATCTAAGGAAATGATCTATTTTCGAAGTTAGAGAACCTTGGGAGATGATGAAACGGCATCATTGAGAAGATCCCTTCTCCCAAACCGAACGATGATGGAAGTCCAATTGCTGAAAGTTTTTGCGTATCAAATCGATCATCGCATCATCGAAATTACATAATGAATGGAATATCTATCATATCTCATCAGATACAATCGCAGATCCATTTCAAATCGCCCCCACACCCCAACCGGCCAGCAGCACAAGTCAAGTGGCATATGACCAGACCACAGTGGCACAAGCAATATTTGCACATGGCCGCACGCTGCTACGAGATCTGAATCGAAAATCGCTACTCCGTCGCACACGCAGTTCTCCTCTAGACCGACCAACTCTCATTACATCGCCCTGGCATGCCTAGTCCACTAGAACTGTGCCTATTACACACGGCCCCTCGCCCCATGTTACCATGTGTGTGTGTGTGCATGGGGAGTGAAAAACAAACGAAAGAAAAAAGGTCTAAAAATAGAAAGCGGAACACTATGGTGGGCAATCATTGGCGTAGAAAGAAGCGCAACTACAGCACCGACAGCGACACCGAAACCGACCAAAGTTGGCGGCGGTGGTGGCGGCGGCAGCGGCATCCAGCGCACGAGGCGACACAATGCAACGAAAAATCGCACTAAAGAAAGTAACGTCATCGTCAGAAATGCTGCACCAGGAGCTCATCAGGAGCAGAGGGCAGCAGCTCAAGCAGTCATCGGAAGAGCATACGCTCCTCGGCCGAGGCGATGGTCGCATCTTGAGGTGTACTATGCCGCCGTAGTATTGCATACAAATCGATCGTTGATCCGCTAATAGCTCGCGCCAGTAGCAGTTCAGCGGTCGAAAAAGATGCGCGTATCTCCTCGGCCACTACTTCTTGTGGATCGATCATCCTTCGGAAGATGTATTGCCTGATGGGGTATGGCTGCCGCTGGTAGGCTGAGCGTTGGCGCGCAGAATATGTCAGATATTCGCGCTCCCGACTGTTTATTGACATGAAACGAGAAAGTAGGTATTTATAGAATTTTTTTTTCTTCAAAATCTCATGTTGTTGTTGCCGCGGTTTTACATGAATTTAATCTGCATCGAATCGGAGCGATAAATCTCTTGTGGGCCGTAACACGGTGGCCATTGCGACGAAGAACCGTGTTCTTTATTTTTGCCTTTATTATTGGCAGAGTCTCGGCCTGGGCCTTGTGGGGCTTGGGATTGAGTAATGTGGCGGCGGCGACGGCGGCTGTGGCTATGCCGGTGGCGGCGTTACGGTGCAGAAAGGGAATGTTATTAGATCATAGACAACGGTTGGGAGATTTGTTAAACCAATTATAGACGTGTTTAGTGGAATTTGCGCCCTACTGTGAGAGCCAGAGTGGTGGTTAGCGGGTAATTAGTGGGCTGTTGATGGGCTTATGCTTCTGGGTAATCGACGTTTCGTTTGGGATGTTGTGCAGTTGGTTGAGTCTATTGTTTGCTTTTGTGTGGATTTCGGTGAATTTTTTGAATTAAATTGGATGAGCTACAGTAGAGAGGGAAGGCTACAGTAGAGCACATCACTTTTAAATAATTCTGCCAGTGATGACAAGATGAGTAGAACATTTTTTTCTTTCGGAAATCATGATTCGACATTTAAAAGATGAAATCTTGTCTCTGACTGTATTGTTTTTTGTTGAGGAATTCCGATTTGTCAGTAAGGGGACCAAGAAGTATAGGAAGGAGTGTAGTACATCAAGTTTATTGATCAGGCGAATACGCAGAAAGTTTCGTTAAGTTTCGTTGAGTTTCGTTAAGTTTCGTTAAGATTCGTTAAACATTGTTTACTTAAGAGGAAGCCAAATGAATTGCTTCCTACATACGTAAATTACAGTTGGTGTTGAAATTTTCTATAAGTTTTCAGAAGAAATTACCGGCACTATGAAATTGGGTGATGGTCCTGTGTACCTTTCTTTCGGTTCTCGTAAAAGAGTAGGTCAAAATGAGTTTGACAGTAAACGAGAGAAATTCAAAGTTTGCATGGACTGTCTCCACAGGAATGAATTTACAATACCGACCGTTTGGACAAAGCTTCGCGTATCCTCGTGTGCGAAGTTAGAAGCAGGTAGCTAGGATTCATATTTTAACAAGTCCACTCATGGGGTCGTTGTCCAAACTCGGTGAACCTCCAGCTGAGGACAGCTAAATTAACACTGGACACATGACCGTCCAGCAATCGAATCCAAGAAGAACTCCTTCCTCATTCGGGATGGTACATAGTATAGAATAAATTGTACTCAAGCATGTTCTTGGATTCAACTAGATTTGACAGACAGTGATGAAGTTTCTCGCATTTAGGTTTATTTTGGTCCCTCGGTTCACTTCTTCCTTGCCGCTACAGTACGGGGTGGACCTGGGCCTCAAACAACAAGCCTTTCCAACGCTCTAGTGAATTCTGTTGAAATTCATGTCCAATACTGAGACACTTGTTCCCAATTCCATCACTTAGCTTGAATCAGAAAGAAACCAAAATTTCGTGCGAATTCCATCCAAACAAAATAATTAAAAAATCCAGCAACCCCTCACTCCACAAAACGATTAAAATTGAAATAAATTTGATTTAATTGATTTCAACGAACGCCAGCTCACATGATGAGAACCGAGCAAACTATCTCAATTATGCAAGGCATTTCCGAAAACTATTTGAATCTTGTGTTCGGTGTGCTCTGTGTGTTGTGTGTGCCTTTTCTGCTGCGATTGTTGTTGATTTTGATCGTGAAAAATGTCTGAATGACTGATATGACGCAATTTCATGTGAACCTCCTCCTCTCACCCACTCACACACTCTCTCTCTCGCAAACGCTCATGAAACAGCAGGAGACAAATGGTAGCATTCGCAAATAAAAATTTTAATTTTTTCTCTAGACACCGACGAATCATTTTTAATTCATTCGAATTCGAATTTGACAAAACGAAGAATGAGAGAACTGTGCACTCGCCATGGTGTGCCAAAATTAGCAAAATATTCGGCATCGGAATGTCGTGTCAGTGACGTGACTAGAAATTTATGTTGCTTGTGTTGCATGGATTTCCGTTTGAAGGGAAATCTCCGATGGGCTGAAGGCGATGGTGGATACCTGTGCGAAATCTATTTGTGAAATCAACGCGTGCTTCTTCAGGCCCGTTGTACAAGGTATGTGTGTGTTGTCTATTCAAGTGCGACTCATGGTCAATGTCAGCGTGGAGGGATTTGAAATCGATAACGACTGAAGGAATTTGAGGTTCACTTGGGGTTAAGGACCTGAAAGTCGTAAAGGTCTTTTTTTTTTGAGTTTCACTTTGAATGTTTTATGAGTTCAGTTGGTTATCGCTGAAGGACTGTTATTTGATGCATTTGCTAGTATAACGATCCGTGGAAGATCTCGGACAGACCACCGTTTACAGAAGTTCGTAGTTTCAAGTGGCCAGCCTGAGCATCTTACGTCTTACGCCTCTTCGTATCAAGCCCTGAGTTGGAGCCATTCTTTCCTTGCCGTTGAAACAGAGATCTGTCACTTGGAGTGCATTGGAGTCACCAGACTTTAGTCTGCCCGACAAGAGCTACATACGTCGTTGCTTGCAGTTCTTTCGCGACGCCAAAGAGGTTATTCATCGCACATAAACGTTTCTTGTATTGATATTGTTAGTAAATGTCTGGGTTACTCGACCGCAGACATTTCACATAAGACTGCCCTTAAGACAGGCCATGCCGAATTGAAGTTTGTCAAATCAAAATGACAGAGTTTAAACAAATTATCCCAGAAACCAAATACAGATGTCAGTCAGAATGTAACCCTCAAAAGATCAATAGATGAGAATTCCAATCCTCCGACCGTGACCATGATACCAACATTGCAACACAAGGTTGGACTCTCTAAAGCAGAGTTGTTCCTGTTGAGTGCAATCCCAGCTCGGAATTAAAATGGACTGAAGAAGGTCTGTCTGTTGAGTGAATCTAGTAAGGCAAACCTTACATGCACAAGAATGTATACACCATTGATAGTTCCTAGTCTTGAGGGATAAGTCTTTATCAGCGTTTATCAACAGTCTGGTCCTTATTAGGGTGGCTTCGTGTTAGGAATGTCCACAATTGAATAAGTCTTCAGAGGTGCCCTCGACACTCAACATTATTCGTTGATTTCAGGGCCGCATGTGAAATCGTGTCTGATACTGCATTCCAAACAACATGCATTTTCAGCCTTTCTTGTTTTGAAATTCTTTTAAAATTTTTCGTTTTGTGCAGAATGATTTTGAGGAATTCCCCCTGCTCTGGCGGGGTCGCTAGCGAGATTATGGAGAACTTGAATGTCATCTGACATTTTCACAATCGTTCTTGAGAAGATTGTACAAAACTCACAGGCCGACACTAGAGGCATTAGCATGAGCGTACATGAGCGCAGTTTATGTCAGAACTGAACAAAAAGTAGCCAGGGCTTGGCCAAATTTTCGAATGTCTATAATTGCTTCTAACACCAACTGCGTACGTAGAGAGCCCCACTTGAGTAAGAAAAAATGAACGAAACCTAACGAAACTGAACGAAATGGTTCTTTTGGCCACGGAGTGGCATTTCAATATTTACGCACGTAGACGAGCTTTAAATTTGCCTCCCACTTGAGTGAGCAAAAGTGAACGAAATGGTTATTCTGGCAACGGAGTGTCATTTCAATGTTTACGCACGTAGACGAGCTTTAAATTTGCCTCCCACTTGAGTAAGCAAAAGTGAACGAAACCTAACGAAACTAAACGAAATGGTTATTCCGGCCACGGAGTGGCGTTTTAATGCTTACGCACGTAGACGAGCTTTAAATTTGCCGCCCACTTGAGTAAGCAAAAGTAAACGAAACGTAATGAAACTGAACGAAATGGTTATTAAATGTTTACGCTCGTAGACGAGCTTTCAATTTGCCCCTCACTTGAGTAAACAAACGAAACTGAACGAAATGGTTTTTCTGGCCACGGAGTGTCATTTCAATGTTTACGCACGTAGACGAGCTATAAATTTGAGTAAGGAAAAGTGAAAGAAACCTAAAGAAACTGAACGAAAGGCTTTCGGTCGATTGATCAATTTGGCTTATGTGGTTGCTTTGAGACGGAAGCGGCTTATATCATAAGCCTGGTTTTCAAGACATGATGTACAAGATCTTCTTCATGGTCAGAATTGGTTGCTACAATTTTGAGGTAGTCAGGGACTACTTGTACCTCATCCGCGCGGTAAGTAGTCCATATCAAGATCAACGCAGTCAGTCGCTATTTCGTTGGGTTCAGAAAGTACTGCAGAGATATAGTAATCTTTCGTAAGACCAAGCTGTTTTTTGTATAAGGCATTGAGCAGCTCAGTCCTGCCCTACAGCACAGGGGCATGGACAATTTGAAAAGTGTATGTAGAACGCCTAGGTCCCTTTGAGAGAAAAGTTCTACGTGCGAACGTCCGGTATGCGTTGATGACTTTTGGACGAACCACGACCTGTACGGGTTGTAGAATGATATGAGTCTATTCAGGCGTCACTGATTATATAGCTATGTGAAACTTGACCCAGACCGAGGAGTCTGCAACACTCAGCCTTTGAGAAAGCGCAACGCATACAAGAGTATAACGACACCAATCAAAATGATGTGTGCCTCTGGAAGTAGCCAGAGATATAAGGCTTAGGCATGCGTTCATCCCGTAAATTCAGACAAAGAAGATGAAATGATAAAAATGAATGAAATGAATTTCCTTATCCACCTCCAAGAAGCTACCACTGATCAAGATCAACAACCGAATGTACTCTCATTTGCACTGTCGAAGTATCTGGCCCGTGTGTCGTTTGCAAATCCCATGACTTCAAAATCAGACAAAAATGCAGAACAAGATATCACGTATACGCAACCGAAACGAAAAAAAAAAAAAATATTTAGTGTTGGAAATTTGATAAAGAGAATTAAGGGTAATTGCGTTTGTGATTGATTATGACATACAGCTTGCGGTTGCCGCTGACGTTTAACATGATTCAAACCAGGAATGGAAAAAAAAAGAAAACGTACTAAAATATTATATTACGCGGGGTGTTTGATATGTTGTACCTCTGACACGAGTATCTCCACCACCGTGAGGCGATATCGATTTCAAACAAAAACTGATATCAGAAAGCATCTAGGGGGCGATTCAAGTAAGAATCGCAATCGGTTTGAAATGGAAGGGAACGGCTTTTGCGAAGGGATGAGAAAGGACTTCAGGATATTGTGTGTAGATGACTATGCGTGTTCATATTTTCAACGGCATGTTGACGCTGCAACTGCGGGAAATTGTTTTAAGTCTCTGTCAAAAACGCATTTCCCATTTCAAAGATACACCGCTCAGATATGTACCTAAGTGACGCAAACACACACACGTTCACAATCAAAATAGCCATACAGGGTTGTGAAGTGCATAGCAGACGCACACACCCACAGACACGACGTTCGCCGCCCAATCATTGCCAACATTCTAATGTGATTATCTGTTAATCTCACTAACTAAAGTCAAACAAGATCATCAAGAAACCGGTCACATTTCTTTTCGCTGCTTTTGTCAGCTGACGACCGATAATTAATTTCAATCATCCACTGAAGTGTGAAGCGAACAGATGTCTGGAGATCGTTATGAGATGCGTCAACATGACGGAAGTAGTTTGTTCTCTTAATTAGGTTGATGTGAAATTAAGTACTCGCAGGAATGTCTGCCCTGGTGTGAGACCACGTTACGTTGCCTAGTTCGTCTGTGTGACTTAGGCTTTATTTATGAGATATGAGACTTGATCTACTAGAATATCTTGAAGTTAATTATTGCGGAAGTAAACAATGGCGAGAGAGAGATATGTGCTTGAAAATAATGGTAGTTGACCCTTTTCCTTTGATTGCACCGTTTTTGTTCGAAATTCATCCAAAAATTGAATGAATGGTTACTCGTTGTGTAAATTAAGCTGCGAGCAATTGATCCAAGTGCGTGTTCAAAAAGATTCTAAAATTCGTTTCGACGTCCTCGAGTTGTTTTGTTTAATATGTTTGATTTGGGATTCTCGTAGTATGCTGCGGTAATGGTTGTTTTTAGTTACCCAAAGAGGGCGGAGCTTTTAGTTACCAAAGGATGTCGTTTGTCTTGTTACCATAGTGCAGAGTCTGTAGCTGACACAATTGTATGTTCTTGTAGGTAGGTCTTCCATATTTGTCTAGTTACTGAACTAGAAGTCTAAGGCTAAGTCAATCCATTTGAAGTTTTGACTCTAGCCCAATCTGAGAGACATTGCGTTCAAAATATTTACGAAATGTATTTTAGAAGGTATGGATATGTTTCAAGATGTCTTTATGCAAGCACTTATCGACTGATTTCGAACCGTTTGACACAATGGAGCAAGCGGGAGGTGAGAGTATGGGATGCAGTGCAGCGTGACCAGATAAGAACGACAGGAAAAGTTAATTGAATAAAACAACAACGGTGTGAGGTATACAATTGACTCTGGCTTTATTTTGAAGCTATGTTAGTGCCATTATTTAAAGAGAGGATTTGGAGATGATGTATGTTCATATGTTGGGAGGTTAAAAATCGATTTTGAAGTACGTACGATCAAAACATCGGTCTTCGTTGATAGCAAAAGAAAACCTACAATTAATTGAGGCTATCAGTGCAAAGGTGGCGTAAAGCACAAAACCCTAAAATCACCAATCTAACAATTTCCTCCGATCTGTATAGTGAGGATCAACATAATTTAGATTTTTGTGGGCTACGCCACTTTTATAGCCTCAATTGAGGATTTTGAATAACACGACATTGACGTCAACATCGCACATCCCTCATAATTCAAAAGGCCGACTTGGCTTCGCTGGCAGTGCTTATTGATTCCTGCAATTACGTCTCGCATGAAAGCGCCGAGCTCCTCCTAAGAGGTTGGTTTCTTAGCGTAGACTATTGACTTGACGTAGGTCCAGAGGAAACAATCGAGTGGTGTCAAGTCGCATGATCGCGACGGCGAATAATGGATAATTGCTCGCCGTGAGAAGACCCAGTCGCCAAATTTCTTCTTCACAACAACTTCGAGTATTATTTGAAAGAAATTCATAACTTTTCTTCATAACTTTAACGTTTTTTAGTAGTTCTCTTTTACTCCACACACACGTACAACACTGTATAAGTGTAGAATAAATAGCGAAAATGGAAATAAGCTAAAAACAGAAATGACTCGAAAAGGTTAAGACACAATTTAACTTTTTAAAGACACCAATGCAGACTGAAGCTTACTTAACTTTTTCCAGACTTTACTGTACCTACTCTTGTCTCGTTTAAGCAAGTCGTCTTCGGTTGCGACGAACGTTCAAATGGAATATGCAACTTGTGATGAGTTCTCAATGTTGATGTCTCAATAGAAAAGGGTTCGGCAGAATTGGAACCATGCACCGATGTGAATTCCCGCTGTTCTATAACTGCCTGCTTTTCGAAACCTGGCTTTGAATGTTGGAGACCAAAATCTTACAAATTTCATCATATCTTCGATTACATTTTAAAAGTTAGTTTAAGTTTTTTAAGTTTTTCGATTTCTACCCACGCATCCATAAAGCGGACACTCCTTAAGCGGACGAAAGATGTTAGTCCCGCAGATGTCCACTTATGAGGGATTTCACTGTTATAAAGGGTGATTTTTTAAAAGCTATAGGAAAGTTTTTCAAACAAAAAAACACATAAAATTCAGAAAAATGCATGAAATCTTTATTTGAATCGATAGTACGGTTCATATAATTTAATGTTTGAAGATTATTTCATGCAAATGTTGACCTTGACTGCGCCTCAAATGGTCCATCTGCTTAGTCCAATTTTGGCATACCCTTTCCAACATTTCGGCCGGTATCTCACGAATAAATGCTTCAATGTTGTCTTCAAATGCGTCAATTGAATCGGGCTTGTCTGTATAGACATGAGCTTTAACATAGCCCCACAAAAAATAGACTAAAGGCGTTAAATCGCACGATCTAGGTGGCCAATTGACCGGTCCCGAACGTGAAATAAAATATTCACCGAACTCGCCTCTCAATAAGTCCATTGATGCGCGTGCTGTGTGGCATGTGGCACCGTCTTGTTGAAACCACATGTCATGCAAGTAAAGCTCTAAAATGTAAAAAAATGTTCACCGAACTCGCCTCTCAATAAGTCCATTGATGCGCGTGCTGTGTGGCATGTGGCACCGTCTTGTTGAAACCACATGTCGTGCAAGTCAAGCTCTTGCATTTTGGGCAAAAAAAAGTTGGATATCATCTCACGGTAGCACTCACCATTCACAGTTACGTTCCGATTCGCCACCAGCCCATTAACCGCACCAAACTGTGACTTTTTCTGGATGCATTGGTTAGCTCTTGCAATGCTTCTGGCTGGTATTCACTCCGAAATCGATAATTCTGCTTATTTACGTACCCATCGCTTTCTAAACAGAGCACGCATTTTGATAATAAAATTCAATAATTTGAAAGCGTTGTAAGGCGTTTGTAAGACGATTCATGGTTAAATTATAGACCAAACTGACAGTGAAACAAAACACGAAACGTGCGTCAGCTGTTTAAACCAGTGTTGCCAAAAAGATAATACCTAAAAAATCAGCCTTTACATGATTTAATGCACAAAAACTACCCGAACGTGTACGACACTGTCCGAGGCGGGCCTAGACCTAGCTTCTTTATCAACCAGCCTTGTTGCTCTCTAACCAGTGGAGAGGACCTACAGTTCCATGCCGTCTTCGATTGGCTCCTCAAAACATGAACCTTTTTCGAGGCATTTGTTAGAGACTCGAGAGAGGTGAGGCCGTGAAGTTGTTCGTGTCGGGAATTGGACCAAGACCCCGTTCCTGGAAAATGCCCAAATGGTGACCACTTGTCATATTTCTTAAACAAAAAAAAAAATATCTTTAAATTCCTTTAAGTTGAAAAAAACTGTGTCACGTTAGCGGCAAGAGTCAAGTGCGACTTGAAACACTCGAAACACGACTTCGTATTGTTTCGTTCGCTTTCTGCCTGCCTTGTTGCTGTTAAATTAAGACATTTGCAAAACCAATGTAATTCCCGCTTAACCTTCCTCTACACCACCTAGTCCCCTCCGACCCCACTCGAGCTAAAACAAAAACAGCTCTATCCATAGAACGACAACACATTCGAATCGATAAAATCTGACCTTTGTCATCACAGCACCGAGCGGGGAGTACCCCCAACCAATTGCACCCTGTTGCAGGCGCAACTAGGAGTCGCGCTTCGCTAAAAATAAACCACCATCCCATTCATTAATCACTTTTGCATGCCCTTTGAGCTACAAGTTGTTTGTCGTTCGATTTAATCGCCTCAATTCATTTATTATCGACTACCATATAGACACTGCAATATTGCAGTTCAATAAATAAAAACCTATTTAAAGCCATCAGCTCTCTCGCTCGGTGTGCATTCATTTCTTGGCCAAACGATAACACTCGCAAGCCAGCGCTGCGCTGCGTTGCGAACGATCTCAACAAAACAATCGATAAATTAGCATTTTACTCCATATTTAGTGGGCTCTGGCCGTTTCTCATTAACCCCTAGCTTGGAGTCTAGTCTACGGCCAGAGACGCGGCGGTGAATAATAAAATAAAAAGCTGACGCTGCCGTTGCCGCAGCCGCGAAATGTCCCCCTTGGTCGGCCTGCCGCATGTGTCAACATGGTTGCACCGATCCGGAGCGTAGCGCCGACATTGTCTCGGTCGCCGCGCTGCATGACGACTTGTAACGAATCATCGCAATTTGATATCACACACCCCGCGACCCTGGACGATGATAGTGCCGAGAAGTGGAGTACTGGCAGCTGGGTCGGCTGTCGAGCTAGAGCTTCCGAATAATGACTCATTGAGTTGCAGTGTAAACAACAAACATCGAGCAGCAACAGCATTTATCGTCATTGTCAACAATTACACACTTGTTCTCCTCGTTTCGTCTCTTCTTTCGAGTTGTGTTGCGTCCTCTTAAGTAGTCTTCGCCCGCTCACGGCTCCGTCACCCCGTGGAACTTCGCATCGTCCCGAGACACAGTCAGTCGGTTCTGGTCCTATATCAGCAGCTGAGTTTGATTCACTGCTGCTCAGCACAGGCGGTGTGCTGCTGCAGCCATTGGATGAGGCTTTGGAATCGGCGGAGGAGGCAGTGCCCCGTCAAGGGGACTTCACTGCATCAAGTCGCGAGTGATAAGAAGATGCTCGGGCTGCCAAGTTACCCATGTGATGAAAATGAAAATCCTTTGACAGACCATAACGTCCTTCTCGACGACACACGAATGTGTGGCATGCTATGTGTATGTCATCGTCCAATTTGTTGCAGCTTTGTGAGATGTTTTTTTTTTTTTTTTTGTGGAGCAAGGTCATCAGACTTGTTAAAAGGCCGGCGCTGTTGGCTGCTGGTGCAGCGCGGCTAATAAATATTATTTATGAGAGCGAACTTTTCGTCTTTATAATAAATTGTTAGTCGTGTCTTATCGCATTTGTAACTCAGAGCGCGAGGGGAAGCAGACTCATCGTGTAATTGAAAGAACAAACTGCTCCCCGAACACACAGTCAGAGGCGAAAAGAATCTGGGTGCTTGCCAATTAATTAATTAAGCATGCCTGTGGGCAATTTTTCTCTATTTAGAATGACCTCCTCCTGAATCAACAGCAATTACCATGCGAGAGGCAAAGTCAGAGGAACGAACGGACACGCTTTTTCTCGTGCTAAAATCAATTTGAGATACGCAAAGAGTAAACAGAAGTCGAAAGTCGACTCGGGCTAAAGACATCAAATGATCGAAGCTAATGAGAGGATTTTTGTTCATTTTTGTATTTCCATTGCTTTGGATTTGATTACGATTGCGAAAGTCATTTGGAAACGTTCCGTGAAATTTGGTTCATCTGACATCACTTGTGTTACGTGACCGACCGCGATGACGGATGGGTCTGGATGTTATTGGCTCTGGGCTGGTCACGGGATTGTGTAAACTACTCAACACCTGTGCGACCGGACGAGGGTATCGAAATCACACGATTCTTCTTTCACGACTGCCCTTGAGGGAGCTGTTGAGTGAGACACTTAAAATGTGTCTAGTGAATTCCCTTTGCGCGAGCAAGACCTGGAAACAGACGACTGTGTGTGGCCCCTGCTCAACACTTTGTTTGTTTAGATTGCAAATGTCTCGAAGTCTGGACCATTTTTCAACCTCAAATTCTCGGAACTACGCAGAAAAACAAATGGTTTCTCAATCTGGCAAAAAATGGTTGATTGCTGTTTAATGTTGTTTGAATTGTTTACTTCTAAAGAATTGTATTTTCCGGTTTTGGGGGGAAAAGAACAAGTTTTTCCATCAACGATAGAGCTACGGGGATCATGGAATAATAGGAGTCCCTCGTACAATGTTAAGTGGCCCATACACAGCACACTACGGTGAGCACATCGGCGTGTTTATTCGCCACACACGTCACACTTCGTGGCTCACTAAAAAGCGGTGCAAGGACTAGTCCCCACACACTGCCATGAGTGTGTATGGTCCTTTTTAAGGAATTTATTTCTTCAAGGTTAGAGGAAGCTCTAGTGGCTGTCCGCGGATAGAAGACACACTTCGGGCAATATGCTGTGAGCGCCAAAGGAAGCTGCCATAATATGGGGTTTATGGGTGGCATCTAGCGTGATCGATTTTTTGTCAACTGATCTAAATATGGATGGGCTTAGTTACTTAAACGACTTCAAGGGCTACTTGCAACAAAAACGCGCAAGCAAGGCTTAGAAGAGTATGGTGATGCAAATGTCGTTGCTTTTTGGGATATAATCATTTTTTTTTGTTTTGATTTCAGATCATTATTAATTACTAAAGAAAACAGCATTTTTTTTTTTTTTTTTTTGGAGTGACTTTCGAATTTAATTTTTTGTTGAAAACACAGGCAACTTTGTGTAGATTACATACTTTTGGCACTGGCTGTAGGTATGTGGGTAAATTTTGTTCCCTGACAGCCTTCTGGTCACGGCTCAATTCATGCAACGTGTACTGCCCGACACAATACTACCCATGTTGGGGAGTATTAAACTACAGTGAGACCCACTGCAGTTGTAAAACCAACCAGATTAATGTGTGAACCCTGTGAGGGTTTTCAAAACAACACCGCCTTCATTTCATTGCTACAGCTGGACATTCGCAGAGCAGATGTTGGATAGTTTCGGTTTCTTCCTCGTCTCTGCAGCTTCTGCAAAAATCGTTGTGCTGTACGTTCAGTCGCATTATATGTGAACCGATGTCACAGAGTCCTGCGTTCGTACGGCAATGCCACTAAAGCGGATCAATGATGTTGACCTCTTCTTTTTCAGCTTTGACTATAGAGCCCCATGCTGGCACTGACTGTAAATCCATTGTGATACTACGCGGACGGGATTAATTGTCTTCAGGAAGCAGTTAGTGCATGCGAATTAGCTGACTACTGCTGATGTCATTCAGCTCCCTCAAGTGCATGTGGGCTATGTCCTGACCGCAGCCAACATGCTCACTTGTCCAACATTGTAGAGAACATTGTAGAACATCGTCCTCGTTTTTTTTTTGTATAATTTGTGTCTGCATAAGCAATTACATATGCTCTTTAGAGTTCAGAGCCTATACATAGTCGCAAGGTACAGAAGTGGAAAAGCAGACGAGTCAAAGAGCACACTGTACATCAGTGGCCATGCAAGTCTACTGACTTCCCGATATAGGTGTCTCCTGTAATTTAATTCGTTTGCTTTTGGATTCTAACTATCAGAGGGTAAGGACTAGTAGGACTCCAAAGTAAGGGCAAGGTTCCAGGGAAAGGACTAGCAGACTCCAGACCAAGACCTCATCAGCAGAGATTGTTAAACTCAAGCTAATTCAGCTTATTCATTAATTAAAATGCATAAGAGTTGGATATTTCGCAGTGCTTTTAGTAACTTTAGGAGTAGCCAGACTACTACCACCACCAATTTGATCCCAACGACAAATGGTGACTGGACCAGATTTGAAAACTAGGTAAAAGCGTATTTAGCTTTGGTTTCACTGGGATTCGAACCGGTTACCCCACTAACCAAGGGCAGGCAAATAACCAACATCTCCATCCAGTGGTCTATATCAAATGGTGACGGGAACAGATTTGAAAATTAGTATTAACTTTGTTTTCACTCGGATTCGAACCGGGGCCCCCCTAACCAAGGGCAGGCGAATAACCAACAGCCCCATCTAGTGGTCTACATCAAATGGTGACGGGACCAGATTTGAAAATTTGGGAGTCAAACCGGGGACCCCACTAATTAAGGACAGGCCCTTAACCAACAGCGCCATCCAGTGGTCTACCTCAAATGGTGACTGGATTTAAAAACTATATAAAAGCGTATTATCTTTGGTTTCACTGGGATTCGAACCGGGGACCCCACTAACCAAGGGCACGCCCTTAACCAACAGCGCCATCTAGTGGTCTACCTTAAATCCTCAAATCTACAAATGTTGTACATATTTCCAAACAAGCGTCATTCGAGAATAATGTCTGATTGCCAAGTCCATGCTGAAGTGACTGTAGACAGTATTGAGTTGATTAGACTGCCAAGAACGGAATTTTTTAACTACGGCCTGTGGCGTTGTGGGTTGTTGCGGCGTTCCATCTCCGAATGTACCAACGTTCCTAATTTACGGCTCTACCTCTTTGGAGTCATTGACAATGCTGAAAGATTATTCCCGCCTGGAAAAAGCCAGAAAACTGTAGGTTCCACCCTCTTGTGAGAGAACCAACACACGAGTGGATGCTATAGGCTCTGGTCCACCTTAGACTGTTGCGCAATCCATATTATATCATTATGATTAGCTACAGTCGAAGGGCCTTACAAGGATATTCATACAACTGACTGTTGTGGTTTTTGAGTTAGAGACAAGGCTATCATGCACACGCGTGGGAGCTAGAGCTCCACAAACGTCGAAACCATCTAATTTCTTCTATTAGTAAGATTGCACAATAATGTTCTTGAACACTGTCTCACGGGGCGTCTCTGAAACAATGCTGTGGCACGGTCGGAATTTTTGGACTAATGTGGAACGCTGTGGATACTGTCATCAACTGCAGTCTGAAGTGGAATAACATTTGCGCATAACCTGGAAATAGTGTCAGAGACAAAACAGACGAAAGGTGTTTTCTAATCCACAGAAGAACCAGGCATTTTCGACAAAAGGGCTGGATTCTAATCTCTGTAGTGTATTGGCTAAACTACGGTAGATCTTCCATACGTCATAATACTTGTGACCTTCACCTTATTTCTTAACTTTGTTGTCTTGCGTGCATGTTCAAGCTGTCTCAGGGCAGTTGTGATCTGACTTAACAACATCTATCAATTGCTTTCGAAATTCGCGCTTACTGTAGAACCTCAAGGGGGATACTTTCATAACTCAGTATGGACACACGAACGTCTAACTGCTCGCGCGGCATTAAGATGTGTATGCACGACACAGCATGCAGCTCATGAGTCAACAACACACTTTGAAGAAAACCGTGCGGACAACTGATGTGCTTAGCCTAAGTCAGACATCCATGCGGTGTGCCAGAAATGCATACTTGCAGCTGTGAGAGAATACTAATCTTAGTTCCAATTTGAAAGCAACTTAAGTAAGTTAACCGACTCGTCATCGCTTATAGCCTTGGAACTCAAAATTGCAACCATTGATAGGAATGATTATGCATGGGCCTTCAGAGCATTTGCGCAATGTCGGGAAGACGATAGCACATATCAGCTTAACGTCACGAACAGATAACATCGGGTTTGTTGACTCATCCTTGACACATTCGGTTGGCAAAAGTGGCGATAACAACACTACAGATGTTTCCATTGATTGTGGATTACAAATGAGCTGTTGTTATATACCTTAAGAGGCGCCTTCAATTTGCTCTTGTCTAATCAGGGCATGACGTGACGTGAAATGTGTCCGGTCACTGGTTACATCGCACTCGTATGTTTAACTTTTCGTGTTGCTGTTTGGGTCAAAACCTTTTGCAGCTTGGCTGACAAGGAATGGAAGGCGTTCAGTGGATTGAATTTAAGAATGACCGGCACGAAGGATTTCCTGTTGTCATTGGCTTTTTGAATCAATCAGCAACACTTGGTAGCTGGTGGGCGTTAAGAAGCTGCTCACTTCAAACCATGCACCTTCAGGGGGTAATTTTTTTTTTTCGCGATACCTTCCTTTTGCTAAAACCAAGCAGATCCATACACATGTGAATGACGGAGCTGTTCAGTTCGTTTTCAAGTGTTTTCGGTGACAATGAAGTGCCGTGTGCGTCGAATTTCTCTTCGTCTCTGCAACATCTACAACAGTCAAGACGCAACGCATGTGTGCAGCAGCCATAAGGACTAAAACAGACTCTAGTGTATTGGCAACACTACGGTAGTGCGTTTGAGCGTGGGAAGTGCTCTTCGATATTTCATAGGTAATACTCATGACATGCAACTCTTATGTTGTCGTTGCGTGTGCATGTCCGGTCTTGTCTCAGGGCAGTTGTAGTGTAGTGTAGACATACTGGCGACTCGGCAATTGCTAAGCGTCGGCTAAAGGCCTTTGTCGTTGATCCCATGCCCAAACTCAGGTCTTACCCAAAGCTTTGACCTCTAGCTCCTTCACGAGCCTAGCTGTAGATTTCCTCAGTTCAGAGCCGAGTGTCCCAGCAAAACGGTCACTGCGTTCTCCAAGAATATTTCACTGCCGTTCCAAAACCTGACAAGGTTCGAAGATTGCCGTCGCCTTTCAACGACGGTGCTGCTGTATTTCTTGGGCCATCTTGGCCTGAAAATCGCAGCAGTCGTCTCATAGTACCAGGGACCTTTCAGCGAAGTCACGGCACAAATTGGGGAGTCCTCAGTGTTGAGACAACTGGTTTCGCTTTTCCGGAGATTTCTGGTGATATGTAGCCTGCAAGTTTATTCTATGTGCTGTTCACCGCACTAGGATGCAGACCTGCCCGTAATGTTTGTCAATCCAGACCCCTGCCTCTCTGATCTGCTCTGTTGCCACAGGACACTTCAAGGGACATCGGGATTAGAACATCATCAAGTGTTGCGGTCCTATTATTCCCTCTCTCATCTCCCACACTCTAGTCAGCTGTGCGAGAAGATTATTCATCTCTAGCGTTTGCCACCAGTCTAGAGGTCAGTAAGTTAGGATGAGTCTAAATATGATTGTCTACAGCCAGTGCATCCTACGTGGCTTGAGACTCCATGCTTTTCCGGAGGCACACTTGTCGGAAGTCAACGTATGTATTTTTGTGCGCTTTTGTTATCTTTCCGGTTTGTTTAATGGGGCGTAACGTCTAGAAATGTTGGCGTGTCAATCGAGTAAACACTAGCACAAAGAGTGTATGTCCCAGCACACGTCTCAAGGTTATGTCCAGTTACTGGTCAGTGTGTGAGGCTCATCTAGCACTGAAACGAATTTTCCCAACAGGAGAATGTGTGATCATTTTAATCCAGCCTTTTGATTCATTTAACCACTTGAAACGAGGGAACTTGTGAGAGGGCTCCTCCTTGTTGAGTCCCTCACTTTATACAACGTGATGTGGTCTGATTCATTCCCAGAGCACAGCATAGATCCATTCTTTGTGTAGCCCTGTCGGAACAGCCGCACATCTCTCGACAAATCTCTGCAAGTCCGTCAGTAATGTAGTCCTCTAAAGGAAATTAAATGTATTTAGTGCATACAAATCGTTGTTGCCTGACAATAGCAAGCACTTGCAACACTTTTTCAACTTGTTTAGCATACGCTCGTAATAAATAGTCGCACTGTACACATTTGAAATGAATTTTCAGAACAATAGACAACCACGTCCATTATACCAGCAATATTATTCGTGTGCTTGTTTTCACAACACACTCCAACATTAATGCAATGTTTTCTTTCCCACACGACTAGATTCAATTTAACCCCAAAACCGTACACGCTCGCATATCAATCCAATAAATCTACAGCCCTTTCGTGCCCCATCGCCACATAGTTCGTCGATTCCATTCAATAAACATTCGAACCGCTGCACTATTCGAAGCTTATTATTCTACTTTCGCCTTCGAAGATCAACAACCTGACTTATCTCGGCGATGGGGCGTTGCGATGGGACTGGTCTGCTCCGCTGCCCCACTGATAACGAGCCAAAACATAGAACCGTATTTATTTTGTACTCTCTGCGCACTCTTTTTTCTCTCCCCTGTGAATACAAGAAATTTGTTTGTTTATTTGTTCGGTTTATTACACAATTTTTCGAAGTTGAATCCAAATAGATGTGCACTCCGAGCACAAGTCTCTCGCCCCACCCGCCCTTATCGAATTTAAATTTATTATCTACCCCTAGTGGGCCGTGCGTACGCGTACAGCAACACTATGCTCCAGATAGTGCCTGCGATGACGAAGATGATATCATCACCGGAAATCCAGTGCGCTTCAGTGCTTATGTCTATGTTTACACAGAGAATTCTCAAATTGTTTACACTGAAATCGATTTTGTTTTTTTTTTCAAAAGGAATTTACCTACTTTCTTCATCTATTCCACAGGCGTGCATCGATGATAACTTGGAAATGGTTGAATTCCTGGTCGAGCATGGAGCCGACATCAACAGACAGGATAATGAAGGTTGGACACCGTTGCATGCGACAGCATCGTGCGGGTAAGTCGTCGAGACGAGCACACAATCGGACGATTGACGATTTTCTTTTGTTTCGTTGCAGTTTTGTTAGTATAGCTAGATATTTAGTTGAGCATGGAGCCGATATCTCAGCAGTCAATAGTGATGGTGAATTAGCTGTAGACTTAGCCGTAGATATAGCCCATCTGAGTCCGATGATAGGCTATATGCAGAAACTGGTAGCCGATCATAACATCGATTGTGATAAAGCCCGTCGTGCTGAGGAGGAGACGATGCTGGCCGACGCAAAGCGTTGGCTGCGCAGCGATGCCTCCGAAGCGGATACACCACACCCGAAGACCGGTGCAACGGCGTTACACGTCGCCGCAGCAAAGGGATACAAAAAGGTTTAACAAATACCCATTAAATGTTCACATTTTGATTCTCTGGCCTTGACGTGGTGAAATGTTTGCTTTCAGGTTTTAAGCCTACTCCTAGCTGGACGAGCGAATGTGGACAAACAGGACAACGACGGTTGGACACCTTTGCACGCGGCAGCACATTGGGGTCAAAAGGAATCAGCCGAAATGCTGGTGGACGCAATGGCCGACATGGATGTACGCAACTATGCTGGCCAGACTTGCGTAGATGTGGCCGAGCGTAAAATGGTGAAATACCTTGAAGATTTGCGAGCGAATAACAAGAGAATTAAACGAAGGCCTTCTAGTCAAATCAGGTAACCCAACTGACTTTGAATCCTCTTTTAAACATTCACTCATCCCTCGTGTTGTCTTGACTTACAGTAGAATCTCAGACTCAATCGAAAATCACATCGAGAACACACCAACGAAATTCATACGCGTTGAGGTGAAGCCTGATACGAAGGATCCTGTCAACGGTAAGATATCCTCTTCAGTTCAAAACGCTTTGTTCGAACGTATGATTTATGAAACTTTTATTTTGTTACACAACCAATCAGGTTCTCATTCGCGTTAAAATTCTCATATTTTTCGTTTATTTGTTAACTTCAAACTAAAACCAAACAAAATGTCTTTCTTAACAAATCCTCCCCACCTGAATTGTCCCGCTTGCCAATGACGCATAAATACACCTCGTCCTCGATTGATGTCCCATTTCCCTGCCACTTCCACCAACACCACCACCACCACCACCACCACCATTACCACCGATTTCCACCGATGATTCTTTTAGAGCATATCGAAGAGGATGGCTTAAACAATTTAGAAAGGATTACAGAATTCGATGAGACCGATTCTGAACTAACCGACTCAACAGAGAGCTCTCACTCGACAAGTATTTCAGAGGCTGAAGGTATTAGCAATGGTTTTAACTGGTTTCCATAAACTTTACGTTATGTTCTGGTTCTGTTCTGTTTATTTGTCTTTCTTTTTTTTTTTTTTTTTGTATTTTTGAGTTCTACAAACTGTCACTCGTTTTGTTTCGTTTTTTTTTTTTTTTATCCCAGAATGTCGTCTTGTTCTTAGTTATGACATGTCCATCCATCTGTTTAGTTACGTTTGGGACTTAGTTAGTATTTTTAGTTCTTGTGGTAACGTACTAGTTTTGTTGTGTTCATTTGGATTTATTGTTGACATCACACGAGTATAATTGCATCAGTGACTTGGTGGATGAGTAGACTTTGAAAGTAGAGTAAAAGAGTCTCCGGCTTTAGTATCAATTAGATTAGCAATTGCCATCCGTTCAGATAAAGTCAAAGCTTGAGTGTTGGTTGAAAAGTAATGAGAACGAAACCTTTGGCCTCTGAACTAGTATTTGCATGATTTCAGGTGTTCAGTATTTATTAGTATCCATGGGCACGAAACAGCGGCTACGTTGACTATAATAGTCAAGCAAGCTAATCGTCTCATGTTGGTTGTCTGGTTTTCCGAGAGTTTTTTGGTCACGCTATGGACCCTTGTTGGTCTATCTGAGGCTAACCTAGGGTGACTGAATCGTGGCTGTTATAAATATATACTTGACCAATGCCCGGCGTAAAGATTACGTTCTTTGACTCCTAAGGTGAATATGCATGGTCTGGTTCTCTCTCTCCCATTCACAGTAGAAAATTTCCCAAGTGCGTTAAAATCATCAGATTATGTAATTGCCTCGAAATGCTCTGGCGTTATGAGTTGGCATACAAATTGTAGTCCTCTCTTCTCATCATCGCACGCACAAAACTATCTGTTGCAGTTAAAACTAGTAGACTCAGCTCGTATTGAACTCAAAGAGGAAGATGCATGGATCTAAAGGGAAATCCTTTGAGGATGTGGCGCGGCGAGACTGTTTGTTCTTAGGAATAACAACAACGGCAGTCGTAAGAGGGATTTGGAATTTAGAACAATAAAGTTGTGGTAGGTTTTTATTTGTTCGCTATTCAAAGCTTTGGAAAAAGAAGCCGTTTAAGGAGACGTGACCAAAGTTTCAAGAGATTGCCAGAGTTGCGTTTCTGTACGACCACAGGCTCACTCCAAGAAGGGACCTTCTTTTTGGTTGGTAGAATTCACTGCTCTTTTCTTACGTTCTGCAGTTATACACCACCTTTGATGAGTTGATATGTTGTCTCTTCCTCCACGCCTACTACTAGAACAATTCAAGAACCATCCAGTCGTCAAGTGCTCACTGCTCACACCTAGTAGACCAGCACTCAGGGCACTCATCATAACCAGGCTAGAGCTACATGGATGGTGAAGTGGAGGGCCATACACCTCCTTATCCCTTCGTGCAGTGTACTCTTAGTAGGGGCCAAATTTTTCAATCAAATCAAACCCTACCGAGATCGAGTCCTTCGTAGTAAACGAATATAAGTTAGTCAATACGCGTGTCTCACAACGGGTCTATGTGTGGCTGCTGTCTGCAGTCAACCCAACCAAACCTAACCCTTGCGTGAGAAAGGAACGAAACACTCGCAACTGATAGAGAGAACTGGTCAAATTCCTTGAATGTTTTTCGAACAAATTCTTGCTTCGTATACTAACAAACACCTTGCCAAAGATTAAGTTCTTCTTTATTAGTTGTACGTACGCGGAGGTATGTGCGTTGAATAATACAATCGGTAACTCCTTTAGATTTCCGACACAATGCAGGAATTCACAGACAATGCTTCTCACATTCACAGAGCGGATTTTGTCCATGGTGGGGCAAGGATGTTCATGTTTTATGGTTTAATATGGACCATCGTAGCACATATTATGAATTCCATGATGACATGATGATTCAGACGGTCACATTAATCGTACGGCGGTACCCACCTAACTAATGACTACTGTGATAATTGCTGTTAACCATTTAGCTCCGTCCTCTGTGATGTCAAGGGAGTCGGAATCATGATTCACCAGCTACTCGTTTACCCAGTACTCCTGTAACTAAAATACAGCTTACGAGGATATAAACTGCATAAGCATACACGCATTCTTGTTTAGGATTACCGCATGAAGGCCTTCATCTATCTTGTTTGATTCAGCACTTTGATTATAAGTGAGTGAAGGTATGCCTTTTTAGCAGGTTTTTCCTGGTGCGAAAAAGTGCATGTACCCTGGAAATAGATGACAGTTTCTTCGTCTACTTCGTTCCTGCAGCTTCTTCAGAAGTCATAGAAAGAGCTCTTACATTCGCGTGTGAGCCTATGGAACAGTGCATCAGGTCACTGTCCCATTGGATCACACGCGAATAACAACATAATGAAATAAGTTACAAGCTATGACAGTTGTAAAAGATGAACAATTCTTCCTATGAGCTGATCAAACCTCAAATCGGCACATGTTCCGAGTGTATGGGCGAGTTCATAAACGTCACACTGCGGCAGCCCCTAAATGTAAATAAATTGTATTCCGCAAGTGCGTTCACAAAAGCAATGTGACAGTTAAACCGCCATCAAATTGGGAGTGATTCTTGTTTGTTGCAGGGAAACCGGAAAGTGGGCTTTTTCATGCAAAAATGGTTCCTATGTGGATCATGTCATGTTACTTGGACCATGTTTTGACTACGAATTCCCTTTGTTTAAAAGCATGGCCCTTTTGCTGCGTTTTTGTGCCACTGTTTCGTTCTGTTTAATCTTATTGAAAGTTTGTAAGCTGTATCAAAACATCCAAACTAGAGCTATACCCTTTTTTAGGCCTGATGTAGACATTAATTTTAGCCAGAAATGAAGTATGATAGAGATACCCAACTTCACAGCTGATTGACCCCTAGTCCATCGACGAATTTGACGGATAATCATGAAAATTTTGACGGTTATTCATGCATTTTTGACAGTTATTCACGAAATAACGTAAATGTCGTTCTCTTATTGGTCAAGTTGGCTTCTGAAAACAATATAAAAAATGGTTGTCAAAAATCTTAAGAGGCAAGAGAGGTAGAAGTTGGGCATCTCTATCATACTTCATTTCTGAATGTTAGCAAAACAAACGTCAACCAAACACTTTTTGTAACGCCTACTTATGTTGCATTTATGAATACCTTTTTGAGAATACTGACTTGGTGCAAACTCGACAATGTTGCAATTATGGAGTCAGCCTATCTCTTGGCGACCGTATGCTCTTATGACGTAGTTATAATTTCTGCTTTCGCTCCGAATCTATTTGTGTGTCCATGCGTCTAGCCTGGTCACTGACAGTTCTGAGTTTTTCTAAAATGCTTAATGCCCTATTCACAATGCTGCGAAGGCGGTGCGTCGGCTCGCAATACAACGGTTCCATGCCATTCACCGTCGTTCTACGTTTTGACTTTTATAAGAAAAATGAGAGCGGTGGGAGCAACGTAATCATCGTAAATCATGCGAAGCGATGCAATCTCTCTCGTTTTTGACATTTCCCTGCGTTAATCCTCATTTGCATTGGGCGGGAAAGTTTAACGGAAATTAACAGTGTTTGAAATGGAAAAAAGCAGATGATTGTGACATATTACACAGATATCCTAACCAGCACGTAATCGAGACACCAACGGTGCATTGTGAAACGGGCATAATGGATATGTCTGCCTTGTTTAGTTTTCACAATTGTAATGCGTCAATATTGTCAAGATCCCGCTTAGCTTGATGACAGTTTGTTGATCTCCCCAAAGTACAGGGAATATCCCCAACAGAGGACTCCGTGAAACAGTCGCCAATTCATCTGCCACAAATCCTCCTTGACTTAGCTCTCTGTACTCTCTATATCTATACTTGCCCGTAACTATACCAATTTAAATTTAGTTGAACAATTTGAACTCGTATTGTTTAAATTAGTTTTTTCTTTTAAGTTTATTGTAT
Organism: Eristalis tenax; assembly: GCA_905231855.2. Classification (NCBI taxonomy): domain Eukaryota; kingdom Metazoa; phylum Arthropoda; class Insecta; order Diptera; family Syrphidae; genus Eristalis; species Eristalis tenax. The sequence goes on along the minus strand of HG993126.1, from coordinate 17,020,952 downwards.
TGTTGTCAAATGTCGTCAAAATTCAATTTGATTAAAATATTTTGTTTACTCCTAAGATGAGCATTTTAAACATTTTAGTAACCATAAACTTGTTTCTGATTTTGTCCTAGATGAGAAACCAAAACCCGTGTCAGATTCTAACAAAATGCATACAGAAACCGCCATTGATGAGGACGCACCATGGAGGCGTGGCAGTGCGGCAAGAATACGCAATCAGCCAGAGAGTCCACCTAAAAATCGTAAGTTCAATACAAAAATCATTGAGTGTGAAATGACGTTTATTCACATTCTTGGCTGAGTTGACCGCAAGACATTAGACCCCCAATCAGCACAAGGCGCCTTTTCTAAAATCCTCAGTTGATCCAATCCAATTTTGGTCTACGTTTTCTTTCTTCTTGCAAACCCACGACATAAAAGAAAAATACAAGAACAGTGACATGCAAATGAAGTACTAAAGAGATGGCCAACATCACAGCTGATTGTCCCCTTGCCCATCGACGAATTTTAGTGACTTTGACAGTTAGTCATGCAATTTTGACGGTTATTCACGAGATAATGTAAAATCCGTTCTCCGACTGGTCGATATGGTTTGAGGAAACGATATAAAAGAACGGTTGTCAAGAATTTAAGGAGCAAGAGAGGTAGAAGGTGGCTTTTCTCTATAAGGCTCAATTTCTGATCAAGACTTGTGTCTGCGTGTGTACCTCAACAATGATTTCATTTCGAAACGAAAAGGTCTCCGCCGCCCTGTACACTGAAGCTTAGATTAGCAACGAAGTTCACTGCACGTACATGTGCATATTTGCAGCATGTCAATGTCAATCATGTGCTTAGACCGCTCTTATCCATTGTACTACCACTTCGATCAATTAGAGCTTCATCTGATGGCTGAGGTCAAGCATCTGTTTATACAGCGTTTCTCGAAACAGACCACGGACTTGTCATCATATTCAGGTGCATCTAATTGATAAAATTTCTATACTACTGCTCTACAGCTACTACTGCTCGTCTGTAAAATGTTTGGAGCCTTAGGAATGGCGTCACTGCAAATGTGGAAAGATATCTGTCGTGGAAGCTCTAGCATCCTCGAAAGATTAAGACTCTTCCCTAGGGACACCGTCCAACCAGTCTTCCCCCGAAAGTCCCCCTCCGGCCTATAGCTTCTGTAAATAAAAGCCATTGGATGCAAAACGGGGACTACAGCCGCGCGTTGCTCACCTCGTTTGTTAGAACGCCATTAATGTACGTCACATTTAGGGAAGCCAACCGAGTACAAAGACTCGGTGCTTGTGTATCAGCGGAGGGTTAAAAAGGACTCCGTCTGATGCACTCGTTAACTGGACCTATTCGGCAAACAAATTTCAGCCAGCACATCCCTAAAAAACTCCGATTCAATGCCTCAAACTGCAAATGTGTTTAATTTGATAATTTTGACAGCAAAGAAAATTGAGGCAAATAGAGCGATTACTGAGCTTAAAATCCAGGTTCAATTTCCCGCACAAAAACTTCCGAACGCTTCGAACGTTGTCTGCCTAAGACCTTAGCCATGGTACAGTCTTCGCTCTCGACCTTCAATTCAAAAAAGCGGGTAAGAAGAAGCAATAAAATGGCTTGTGTGTGTCCCTTATTCAGACCGATCCGACAGCTGTTATGAGCGTCTTGCTCCGATCCTTCATGCTAGTGAGATATGCGTTCAAATGGTTGATGTAGGACATATTTTTTCGTTCATATTTCCTCCCTGGCGCTCATTGTCGACATTGAACGTTCCGACCATCATCATTTGACCTTTAGCCAGCTGCCTTCATTTATGCATGCCAAGTTGGCTGAGGCCCAGCTCTACTTGCGAGCGCCATCGGATTCGTGGGCATCCTATATTGTACTGGCCCATCAACGCAGAGTCGAAGACCAGTGTTGTCCATTAGCTCTACATGCCTAGCCAAATATATACACTGTATCCATAGCTCTTAAATATGCATAGCAACAAATTAGCCTTCTTTGCCTGTGTCTTTTTGAACAACTTCAGATTTCTTTCTGACCAGTCTTCCAGTTCGCAACAAAGACGTGCTATAAAATTGTTGGTCATTTACGGTTAAGTTATGGCGAGTCACCATTGATGACTGTCACCTATAAAGGCGGACGCACTTAGACGAGGAGACGCCGTTTGAGCAGAATTGTTGAATCATATGTTCACCGAAGTACTCACTTCAAGTTAGAAACACATCTCTGTGCCAGCAACGTACGTCTGTCTACGAATGCCTATTGTCTCGCAGAATTTCACTACGATATCGGCAAATCCATATCAATTCGTAACACAAAGCTATGAGGCAGTAAATTAAATTTTTCATCTAACCCTCTTATCGCCGATTTATGTATTTCACCGATTAGATTCGATTTTGTGTCACTGGATAAATATATAAATGATTTATTTGTTTTTTTTTATTTCTTACAGAAGTTCCTGAAAAAGAGGTCAAATCGACAGAAACCGATGTTATCCTCAGACGTACTCAGAGCTTTGAGAATGACGAAAAGTATGTAATCGTTCATGGTTCCATGACTACCCTCCCGCCCTTTCTTTTATCAATCATTTTCGTTCATGCATTAATTTTTGATAAATTTTGTAATCATTCTACGAGAGAAGCGCCTGATGATTTATACTTTTTTGTTTACTAAATCGTTGATATTTATTTTTTTTGTTTGCTACAAGGGGAGCACATTTCAGTTTACTGACTAACCAAACAGTAGTCGAGCGCGAAATTCTGCAGAAAATCGAAACGAAAGAAAGCCAATCATTCTCTCAACTGATTAGATTAGAAAACGAGAGAACGACCATGAGAGAGGACTTAGTCACCACACGCAGTAGAGTGGATTGAATGGAAAATAATTCCTCGAGGCACAATACAAAAGCAGTCTTCGAGCCACTTGCAGTGGGTGGGTGATTCGCGTGTGCATTTCCTGTCTCGACGGCTGTATCAGTAAACTGGAAATGTGTTCCTGTTCTGTTGTTTTGCTGCTGCCAAAAAATTCGCACAAAAATCAAATTTCACTTGAATCGGAAAATTGAATTAAAGAAAAGCACCTTAATCGGATTGTAACTGAAGTCGGTATTGGAAAATTAAACAAAATTGATGCTTGAGCTTGATACGATATGTTTTCGTTTTGATTTGATTTTTTTCACTCACTAATTGTGTTCTTGTTGTATGCAATAAAAAATAAAAATAATAAAAAAACTGCTCATTCTATTCACCACATATAAACTATATTCATAAATCTCAAGATTCTATCAAAAATACAATGAACTACGGGCTAGAATAAAGGCCAATTCGTGTCCCATATTACCGGCAACACAAAATCCAAATGTACTAGGAACAGTTAACACGCCCATTCAAAATTATTCAGTACAAAGATCGGCCTCACTCAAAGATCATAGATACTTCAGGTTTGTTTGTTTATTATATATACACATATTTGTTTATCCCTTATTCTTATTTTACCTCACTGTACATACATACGTAGTATACACAAAAATATACTACAAACATATTTGCTTTAACTAATAAAACACTCTTTGAACTGTGATGCTAGTACTAACTACATAGAGAAATAATTTTCGTAGAATACTTTGGAAATCATTTCTTAAAATGCATGAATTTTCTGTCCTTTCTCATACTTTTAAAAAATAATCCAAAAAAAAAAAAAAAGAAGATAGGTTTCTCCGTAGATTGAAAAGTAGGCGATCTATTTGAAACGTGTTGAGATGCACTTGAAGGGATATGTGTTTTTGATTGATTTGTTTTGTTTCGTATTAGGAAACCTGTTACGTCGCCGCCGGCCAGTCCAAATACAGCAGTTGCAACACCAAATACCACCATCACTACAACTACAACTCCAACGACTCCTACGACTCCAAATACGACACCGATTCGAAGGTAAGTTCCAAGAATTGTTTGTACTCCATTGCAAAGTCTTTTTACATTTTTTTCGATTTCGACAGAGGATTTGGCAAAGGATTTTCATTTTGTTTTTCTCTTCATTTATCACGAACATCAAAGATTTCGAGTTTATATAGATTGTGTCATTGCCTGTCGTTTGGGTTTCACCTGTGTGTGATTTTCATATATGTACCTACCCAGATTCGATTTGCGCCTCTTCGGTTCGGGCGCCTTCGCTTTGCGCGATATACCATTCATTCTGCAAATAATCAGCGCGGTATGGTTTGTCTGCATACAATTCGTTGTAATCCATATTCCTACTTCGTTTTGCGGGGCTTAGGTTTGGGCGAAAATTTTCATTCCCTTAAGTCCTGTGCACAGCGAGGCATAACTTCGGATGGTTGCGGCTTATGCGTCAGTTAATTCTGTCCACTGTTATAAGATTGACTTCTTCGATATCAGCACTTCTCTTTTCGTCGCGCCACTATCTCTACTTTTGGATCCATAGCACCTGCCGCCATTTCAATACAGTACTTCTTAGTTACAATCATCTCTTCACACAAGCTGGACATGAGGCAAACCACATGTTATTGTGAATTAAACGGTTGAGATACGAGCGGAGCCGGTCGAGTAGCAGACTGGTGTATCACGGAGTTTTTTGTAAGCACCTCCTAGATGACTGGTACTGCGTTGGTGCTAAAGTCACGTCTTCTTTTCCAACGCAAGCAACACAAGGCTAGGTTAGATGCAGCAGTCACACGTAGGCCTGATGTGCAACCACGCGGATCTGGTCGATCCTACTCCGCAAACCTTTCAACAACGCATTTAATGTGGCTAACTCCACTATTGCTTTGTTCGGTCAGGTTATTGCAGAAGTGAGCTCATAGGTAGCATTTCCTTCAGCGAAGAGGGCGCTGCAATTGCATTTGTTCACTAGTTACATAAAATAGTTTCACACACGTGATAAGTCAGACCCGGCCTGCTCTGTTTAATCAAGTTGTATGTAAAAGTATGGCCCAATATACCGTGTTGGACTACCGTTCTTAATAAATGGCGCGAGGAAGCTTTTTCCGGACAGGATTACCCTTTGAGCATTGGCAGTGATTCGAAAGAGGTTTAGCCGTGAATTTTGAAAGTTCTTCAATTCGGGGATCGAACCTGGAACCATCTTGGTAGGAGTCGACGCACCAACCCTTTCTCATATATTTTAAAATATTGGGGAAGTCAGAGTAAATTAAGAACGCGCATTTTTACTCAAATGTTTCGACATATTGCAAGCGGTCTGACGGCACTTTCACGTTTTTTTTTTATGACAGCTTAATTTGCGAAATTAAAACAGTTTATAAATTCGGATTTGCAGTGTCAAAGTAAGGGTTGGTGGACTAGCTATGTATGGCTAAACCGGTAGCAGCAACGCAGTATTGTGTCTCTCGCGTCAATCCAACAGTTTTGACAGATTTATTTTGTGACCGCTTTTATATCTATAACTATACCCCGGGGCAAACAGACGCCTCCTGTAATAGTGATCTCGTTTGATGGTATTTTTGACGTGTGTACGCCAGATTAAAAGCTGCTTTAGCTTGGTGTAAGGCAGTGGTGTGCCAACTCGGATTAGAAAACCGAGTTAACCCGGGTTACACTTAAACCGAGTCAAACCGAGTTACCAAAATATCAAAAACAATGAAACGAACCGAAAACATAATAAAAAAGGGCAGACGGTTCAACGCGATGTGAGCATATGATTCGGAACCGAAGCCAACCCGAAGCAGAATGGTATTTGACAATACAACTAGATTTGTCCTTATCCATATTGGTTCGGGGCACCTAACCTGTAGCATTTCGGTAACTACTGGCGTATTGTGTGTTTTGTATGTATACATATATTCTCTCTTTTTTTGTGGCAACACAAGTAAGTTGCTCTTCCACCTTGCGCTGCGACCCGCGAGTTGCGAGTAGAACAAAATACGGTGAATCGAAACATTTGTACACACACAGCCGATATTGCTACCTCGTGCGTTTACCGGTTCGATACACTACACATACGAGTAGAACACCGAAACCGACCCGAAATAAAATAGAATTTTGCCCCATTCCATGATCCATATTGCTTGCTTTCGGTTCATCATCAAACCGGGTTAGTACTCGGTCTGCTTCTATTCTAACCCGGGTTAACTCGGTTTGCAAAACGTTCGGGTTGGCACGCCACTAGTGTAAGGGGACTGGCAAAATTTGAGTTTTGCAGATCATGAGTCGGTCCTAAAGATTCTAACGTCTTTTGACTCATTCCTAGCAACTCACAGATTCACTGCACAGAGGCAAGTTGTTTAACTCGGTTCTGGATTCGCAGACCGAGTTAAATCACCAGTAATTTAGTAGCGTTTTTTTTTTTGTCTCGATGTCTGGATGGTGCAGTTGGTTAAGTGCCTACCCTTGGTTAGTGGGGTCCCCGGTTCGAATCCCAGTGAGAGCAAAGTTAATACGCTTTTATCTGGTTTTCAAACCTGATCCAGTTACAATTTGCCGTTGGCATCAAATTAACGGCACTATCACTAGAGTGGTGGATCGGTGGTAGTAGTCACAAGCGGGTTTCACAATGGACCCACTTGGTATAAGTGTGCTGGTGAATTAACTAGCAGCCGCCTTCCCTACCCCTACCCTAGTAGCGTTTTTATCTGAAAAGCATAGATCAGCATGGTTTCTGCAAAAAATTGTCCCCAAGATGCGGTTAAATGAGTCTTGTTTTCTTGTCTCTAAAAGTGTGCTGAGCAACATATTAGGTGTGTTCCCGTACTCAAAATAAACAGTACAAAACACCGAAAATCTACGAAAGCCTGTTCCCGTATGCCAAAAATATGTGCGCTTTCTCGAGAGAGTTCCCCATTATGTCCATTTTAACACAAGAAATGTCTGTGGGTAGTTTGACAGAAGAATATGTCAAATCAATTGATGTATATCAATACACTCGCAAGTGTAAGTTATTTCAAACAAATGCATGCGTTCCTGTACGTTCTTGAGGTTTTGCCACTCTCTCAGAGATCTTACCCTACTCCTTAAAAATGGCAGAATTCCCAATTTGGTGCAAAAAGTACTTAAACAGACCTGTTTTGTTGTGGAGCACATGTCTGCGCAGACCGTTTGTGTCGTGTGTATTAATCTCGTAGGGTTTTGATTTTTGCATACTCTGCAGCGACGTGTCTGTGTCGCGTGCAGTAAAAATTAATAAAACACGGATAGCCAATTTTAGATCGAGTTTTTGGATATTTATAAACGTTTACCCACTCCTTGGTCCAAAGTTCTTTTTTTTTCTTTGATCTCTTTTAAATTTTTAATTGCCAAATCAACGATTATGGTAGCCCAAATAGTGTCTGTCATTTTTCCGTCCCGACGGCCACGACGGTACAAACTAATAATGTTGTTAGGACTGCGTGTGGCGAACAGGTGTTTGCACAGACTTCAGGTTTGCAGCGATGTGTCCGTGTGGCATATGGGCCCTGCCAGCGTCAATCAGGAATCGGTTATAGGCTGCATAAACTCCCCCTCCATCATGTAGGCATTTAGTCGACGGAGAGTAGGTCAAAAAACACCTTTGCCAAAATCCTCTGTAAGAAAATCACAAATCACAGCCATTTAAATGGAATTAAATCATGAATCAACACGTATCATTGGAAAACATTATAGCACGCCAAATCCTCCAGCAAAACAATTGCAAAACAACAACAACAATATTAATAATAATCATAACAACAACAATGGCGAAGTACACACTAAAAGTGACACAAAACAGAAAATGTCACCGGGATCTATTTTCAAAAACTTCTTCAAGTAAATGATAAAAATATCAAAATCAATGCGTTTCCTTCCTGAATGTTGCTTTTTTTTTGGTTTTATTTTTTCCGTTTTACTACTTTGCATAACAAAAGAAGGAGTCTTCGAACGGGACTCCAACAAAATCGCTCAAGGCAAATAACATTTAACCGAGGAAAGCATTTTATGAAAATTCACAGTAGATGCGACAATCTAATCCGTGTTTTGCAATAACAAATTAAATACCGTATCCTGTGTGAGATTTTTAACCCAAACTTAACTAAAAGAGGATCCCAGATCCCAGAGCTGCTCATGAGGTGTCCTTTAGAGAGAAGAGTGAACTCAATCTGGGTTCGATGAGAACTCGTTTTCTAATTTGATGTGCAATTTCATTAACAATCGTTTTGACTACAATCTAACAACAGTAATCCAAGGTTTAGAATTTTCTTTTTAAGAGTTATACAGGGTGAGCAGATAAGACAAGCACGGATTCTAGCTTTAATGTGAAGCATGCCAAGCATAGCAGACATCATGCTATTCCACATCTTTCAAATGGACGTCTCGGTTTAACAAGCAGTGCTCTAAGCAGATGACTTGATCAAACATGTTCGGCATCATCCCGGCAAAATCGTCTTAAATGTGGGCCTTGAAATCATCCAAGTGCTAGCGTGGAGTAAGGACTTGACGTAGCTCCAGAGAAACCATGAGACTCGGCCAATTGATTGAGCGTTTGTTAAAATAATAACTAAAATTTGTAAACGTAAAGCTCTCAAACCCGCCTTCACTTATTTCACGATTTATACCAGTCTTCGCATGTAATTGACAGCTATTTAAATTAAAGAACGTAATACATGCTGTTGATGGACGGTATCGGCAAAATTTGTATCTACGCTTAGTGACGGGGCTAACTTGGACTTAATCCACAAACAGCTGAACTAGCACTCTCTACAAAGTACCGCATTATGACTCCCCCTCTTCGTGTAGAATTACGCTACAACTGACCAATGAAAAAATCATCATTGGCAGCAAACTAGACTGGAGACCCAATATCCGGAAGAGGATCGGGAAAGTCCACAGCGCCTTATACTCCGCAGAAAACCATCGAATGGGAATGCACATTACAGCCACGGATTGCGTGCGTACTGGATATTCACCTAAATAGTCAGACCGACTCTTACTAATGTGGAGAGTTTTGTCTCGTTTCCCCGAGATACACCTCGGGGTACAACGTTTTCAATTTCTTGAGTCTGAGTTTCTCGATTTGGACCACTTGTAAGCTAGGTGCTCCTCCGTGAGTCTATGCATAATGCATTGACAAACCAAACTAACCACAAAACAGGCTGGAACTGTCAATTCTGCTGTCAATATTGCCAATTTAAAGTTCTTCACATTTAAAAAAAAAACACCCTTTACATCCCAGGCTTCCTCTGTTCGACATATTCGAGAGACAGGTAGCAGCCAGTACAGCGTTTCGACTCAAAATATTTCTTTTATCGTACGGGCACTTAACTATTCTTAACGAATGCAATTTCCTTTACCTTTCATCGAGAAAAATTACTCCACCAGCAATCCTTGCACATTGGAATGGAAGCCACTCAGACGTTGGACGGTCCTTTCCGAGTTTTCGCAGGCGGATTAAAGACGGGTGAAGGAGTATGTGTAGTTGTCCAAACCAGAGATTTAGAAATAGAAATGTCCTGACACCTCCCTTAATCAACGAAGCACTGTCCTGGCCCAAGAACAATTAAAACAAAAAAATGGGCCAGGACCTAGCTTCTCAGCAACCACAATGGAAACGACCTGCAATTTTATGCCGACTTTGAACGGCCAATTTGAGCAGCTTTTTCTAGACAATTATACTCTTTGAGGGTTTGAGGGCAGAGGTAGGGTCGTGAAAAGTATTTTGCGCGTACTGGGAATATAACCTGGACTGTGCAGGTTTCAACGCACCAACCCACAAAGCCGCGGACGCCTCAATGTGCTATCATTCCAAAAGATAAACCAATTTCAGCTCTTGTTGGTTTCTCGATGTGCCCATAAGTGATGCAATTAATGCTAATTTAAAAACGCATACTCGTCGACGTGGACCTTTTACTGAAGGAATGACTTTCTCGAAAGTCCTCCTTCGTCTCCACACAGTTGCCTAAATGGTACTGACATTATATACGTTCCACGGTGACCCCAAAAAATGTCAAATCCTCGCAATGTTGCCCAGTGGCTAGCAATGTTGCCCGAAGTGTTGCTGACAGGCATTCTGCAGCAGTTTTTCATTATTCGTTTTTTAATTCGAAAGAACATTTCCAGGAACATCCCTGGTGAAGGCTTGAAGATTATTACTTCATGCTCCTGTGTTAAGTTCTTCTTTTTCTTAATAATCAGTCCTTAATGTATGTTTACGATGTCTTGTAAAATGACAAAACTTGTAGAAGACAATTAGTGGCAGGACTGTACAGATGCAGTTCGTCTAAAGCACCTTCTGCCTTTGGTGTAGGAGCAACACTGGGGATTGTCTGAACAAAAGCCGAGGGTGGTCTGGATGGAAGTGAAAATCACGCAGGGATTGCCATTCATAAGCGGATGAATAGGTTAAACCTTAGCGCCGCATCTAACTGAACCGACACGTAATCATTCTTTGAGCAGACGCTGAGTATTGCATTGCCAAGAGCGTGCTCTGGTCGTCTTGGGCATTGGATCCATAGGCATTGGCTAATGTTGCTGTTTAGTCCGTGGTTACATCTGGTCCAATATCGCATCCCTCCACCATCTTCCTTTGAAGTAACAATTTTCATAGACAAACATCGATTGTCAGAGAATTCATAAACAGTAGGACTCAAGCTGGCTTGTGCGACGAAACTCAGGATGGTCTTCCAATTTGAGCTAAGCTGACTTTTTCCTCAAACATCCCGACACTGCTATCCTTTATGATGGCTATCCAGAGACAGTCGCTATTGAGTTGAGAGGCTTTTCATCCCTTTATCGCTATATTATAGAATGTGTGGGTATCATTGTCACGGATCGAGTCCAGTCCACGAAATGAAATTCACTGCACCCTTCTGCAAGTGCCGTCAGCTCTCATGAATAGACAAAATTCTTTTCTTAACGGATTACTGTCGTTTTAATCATCTCATATCTATATATACTTCTTCCGTTTTCTAACACCACCCACAACTCCCAGTGAAAATTCCCACCATTAATTTCTTGTATTCTCTGCATAGATCCTTTGTGCCACCAGTACGTGACGAAGAGAGTGAAACTCAACGTAAAGCACACGCCAAACGAGTGCGTGAAACACGTCGCTCAACACAGGGTGTTACCCTCGATGAGATCAAGAGTGCTGAAGAGCTCGTCAAGAAGAAGAACTCAACACTGAACAACAACAATAACAACACCAACGTAAGTACTAAACTCCCAACATTCACCTCCAACAAAAAAATCAAAAAATCCCACTCGTACTTTAACGAAATTCAAAAAAAGAAAAAAAAAAGAAACTCACGTAATATTTCTGTTTAACAACAAATATGAAACAACAGAAAAAAGAGAATTATCAACCCCCCGCCACCAACCCCCACACAAGTTTCGCTTGGGAGGAGGTTTTTTTTTTTAATTTTTCGTTTAAATATTTTTAACCAAAAAAAAAAAAAAAAAAAAGAAAACGTAATATATAATTTTTTTTGTGGAAAAGGTTTCGTTCACCTTAGCGATACACTTGTACTTAAAAAAAATTATATTTTGGGTGTTTCAGTTTGTTTTTCATTTATTTTTTTGTTTTTATCTATTTTTAATTTTATAAGTTTATGGCAGATTATTAATGAAATTCACAAAAGACTAAGATGCATTTTCTATTGGCCAGGAGTTGATTACGTTTTTACACTACTAATAGGAGATGACGCTTTATTAATTCTTCGAGTTGAATTTTTTTTCTCGTCTATCTATGCGAAAAGCGAAAACATGTTTTGCGTAACACATGCTAAGTATGCGCAACTAAACGCTAAGACATCATTCCTTTCTGACCAGGAAATCATTAAAATCATATCGCTTCTAGGGGTAGGCGAGCTATTTATAGTGTTTATTGGAGACAAAGTTGAGGGATGTGTTCGTGGAGAATTATTGTAGTGCCTAGACTAGACAGAGCTTTAGACAAATCTATTTTGGAATAATCGCTGATAATCGTGTAAACAATTTGAGAAAAGACCAGGAAGTACGAATTTTTGAGGTTTTATTCAACAGAATGGAAGCTACAAGAATTACGTGGTAGCATTCTTCGAGTGATGTGGATCTTCAACCTCAGTTTAGTTGCAGGTGACAGTCCTCAAACGAGCCTTAACCGCGAAGACAGGGGCCATGGGAAGCAGTCAGTACTCTGCTTAAATTCGTATACAGCACGCTTTCAAGAATTCAGTCATAAGTGTGAGGGGAAAGGAGCAGAGCAGCCGCATATTTGGAAGCAAATGTGCGCACTCTTTACAGATCTGAATTCTTTAACAGCCATCTGCAATGAAAAAGTCTGGAGAATATACATTTTCAGCGAATTCCGATTGTTGATCATGATTATCTCATATCACTGCTGAATTTTTTCAGTGACTCTGATGACTGACTGAAATCTGTGATATGCGAATTATGTTGTGACATAACGAGTTATTCCGAAGGCGATGGAGGTTTTCCTCGTGGTGCCTCTCTACAGCTTAGCATTTTCTAAATATGTACACAACCAAGATAACCAATCGCAAATGGTTAGAAGTCCTACGTCCTTAACCCTTTCCAGGAGTGTAGTCAGTGAACTTACATCAGTATTTTGTGTTCATTTGTTCAAACGACTTAACTTTGGTTCATTTCTAGCATAAAGTGTTGGCAGTATACGAAAGTTGAGTGGACTTGTGTGCGAAATTTATGTGACCAACACTAAACCTTCAGCTTTAACTTCGTCTTGTCTGACCTAATAGGTCAGCACTCAGGACTGACACTCAGTCTATACGATGGCTGTCACATAGAATGCTTTACACTGAATCTCCATGCTGGATGAGGAGGAGGAGGTGACACCATGCATCATCTCTTCCGTTCGTGCACTGTACTCTGTTGCTTGAGTGAGCTGAATGGCATAAGCGTAACACAACACAATCAACTGCTTCCAGGAGTAAGAGTTATCTCGTCCACGTTGTCTCTATTCGCCAAAATGTGATGTGAAGACTACCATCGGCGGTAGTCATTTGACAGAGTTTGGCATCAAGCTCTTTTGACCCAAACATCTATTTGTCTATGGTTTGGGAAATATCTTTCAAATCTATAAACCCATGTAGTTTGGGATTAATTCTGATATCCTCCAAATAAACGCTGGTGTTCCCCAAGGTTCTCTTATGTCCCCGATACTCTTTCTAATTTTTATAATTGATCTCATTTCTGCTTCTTCAAATCCAATTTACTCCATGGCTGGTGACAGTACTGACAGATTCGTTGATTTCATGAAAGAGTCAAAATTGGAACTTCAGCGTATATTCAGCAGAGCTGGATAAAATAATCAACTGGTATATGCACAGCAGATTGAAATGCAATGCTTCTGCTGTCACTTAAGAGGGTCCTTAAGAAGTCATTACCCATGAATGGTGAAGCAGAAAACTGTCCATCCTTGCTACTCTGGTGCCACCAAGACCACCCTGCATTAAGGGTATTCGATGCATTGATCAAACGATATGTAAATTAACGTGCGGATGGCATTCAGAAAAATCGCCATTGTGGATTCGTTCCTTTCAGAGTGAAATTTAAAAATGAGGAGGGTAGCTACGTAGTTAATTTATAGTCACTCTTAGTGAATTAAATGTAGTCAGATGTAGCAACTCCTAGAACAAGTTGATCAAATAAGAACGGTAGGGAAATGATTTTAAGTGGAACAACAACGGTGTGAGATAAAAAATTCATTCTAGCTTTGTTTTGAAGCTACATTTATGCCATTTTGTACTGAATAGGACATTATTCACATGGTCGTCTTGCCTTCGCTGCAAGTGCTTTACACGATGAGTCTAACTGATGACACGGTCCATTATTTGTGGCGTTAGTCCGCATCTCGTATGTCTGTCTCGTGCTACGTATGTTTCTGGTGATGCCCAATTTAGCTCCGTATCGGAATTTCAGTGTCTTTGGACTGAAGCCATGAGGATGATCGACAACAGGACGAAACCTTACAACTGAGCCGGAATTTCAATAAAATTTTCTTCCAAGTGTCCACACTTTGGGAAAACGTTGAACCTCAATTCTGACAGCTCGATATCGTTGGTAACTTTGACAGTTGCTGAAACACTATACAATCGACTCCCTCTATGTCGAGCAAGAGTTCGGTACTCGACATAAAGGAGGACTTCGTCTACGAAAAACATGGCCAAACGAAGTCAGCATAAGACTGTAGGCCCCTTCGGACAAGTGTCCACACGTTGGGAAAACGTTGAACGGCAAACTTTACTGAATATTCTGACACCTCGATGTCATTGTTAACTTTGACAGTGGCTGAAACACTATACAATCGATTCCCTCTGAGTCGAGCTTTCTTATAACTCCAACTAATTTGGATATCCCGTGAAAGTTAAGCTTAGAGGGAGCTGACTTCAATTTGAAAAACTATCCTTGCTGTCTGGTCACCCTTTTCCCGTGGGTAGGCAATAGTGTAAGGTAAGAGTTCGGTACTCGACACAAAGGAGGACTCTGTCTACGAAAAACATGGCCAAACAAAGACAGCATAAGACTGTAGGCCCCTTCGGACTGAGTTCAAAAACCTACTGTAATGTGCTTAGTGAAAGTATTCGAGGTAGCGTAGTAACATAGTACAAGTCCATAGCACCTGTCGATGAACTCACAGAATGTCAGAAATACAAAAGCTGATAGTCAACATCAAGATATTCAGTTCTAGTCAACTTTATTTGCAGTTAATATGGAGGACTTAGGAGTTACTAAGAAGAGACTTTCACGAATGCCAGATGAGAAGCCGTATTGAATTCAGGTTGGCTTCCAAGAAACTTCGAGAAACTTAGGGTGGACAATGCATGATTAAGAGCATGTCGATTAATTGATTATTGAGGCTCCCCACTAGGTATAACTGCTCATGACCCCAAATTGGCAGACGATTTAAATCTTAGAGAGCTAGTTGCAGGCGAAAGGAAATGTCATCCATTTCGATAGGAAGCAGCATACAGTCGACTGTGAATAGGATTATCTTAAGTTAATCAATTTTGTTGTTTTAAATGTACATGAACACCACGAATACAAACGCAAAACAATGCCCCAGGGGGCCTTTTGTAGATTCAGGAAAAGAAGTTCACACCAACAACGACAAAAATATACCAACCAACAGGGCATGCTAAACAACACTTTCTAAGTAAATCAGCTGTGTGTAATAAAAACAAAAAAAATACCGTTATTTTCGTTTGACACAAAAAAATAAATGTAAAAGTATTTGATTCTTGTTTAATGTCTAAACGTACAATTATTTGAAAGTAGCACGTTGTGTTCGATTTTTTTTTTCTTGAAATAATCAGTTTCTATGTATGTTATTCGCTAAAAATATATGTAAGAGAGAGAGAGAGAGAGAAAAAAAGAGAACAATGCTCAGGTAAATACGAGGATTAAAGTATTCATTTACGTTGTAGCATGCATATGTATGTGTATCTTTAAATGTAGCCCTAAAAGTGAATGGCGGACAATATTTTTGAGAACGTATCTGCTTAGTTATTGTGTTTTTTTGTCGTTCTGATTTTTCTGTTGATTTTTGTTTCACTGTTTTCTCCGTTTAGTTGTTCTCTTACTTCTTAACACATCCATACTTAGTCTATTGTGAATTGAATTTATATGTATATGTATTAATTTTTACTATTTCTGTTACCAAACAAAACCAAAAACCAAATTTCACTGAAAAAGAAGCAAGCAAATGCGCAGGACATTTTGTTTCCCTTGAATTTTACCATTCAACTGAAAAAAAAAAGCAAAACAGCAAAAAAAAACTTTGTTAACTAATAAATTTAACAGACTGAATCCCAAAATACACCATCATCAACTACAACAACAACCACCATTACCCCAACAACAACAACATCAACAACACCATCATCACCACAAGAACAAATACCACCGTCTCCAACAACGACAATAACAACAGCATCATCATCAGCATCACCATTACTCACCACAACTCTGACGTCGGCGTCAGCTACGGTGACAATACCGCTCGAATCGACGACAGTGACCACGACCCCAACGTCTCCGGTGGCGTCACCAATTAACGATCGAGTACCGTCGACGACGGTGGAGTTCTATGAATCAGAACGGGTGCCTCCGGAGCCAGTTATCAAACAGTCAACAAACGATGACGACGAGGAGGAGATCAGTGCCACGTTCACCCTCTCGTTTAACCGAACGAAACCGACGACGCATCTGCCGGATGATAAAGTCGCGGAACATATCCATTCGTGGTCACCAACGCCGCCCTCGACGCCACCGCCGCCACCGATTAAGTCACCAACAACTGCCCAGCCACCACCACCTGCGATCACGGTCGAGGAGCACAAGGATGCTCAGGACGAGGAGCAGGAGGAAGAAGAGGTTGATGAGGTGGTGGAGGAGGAGGCAGAGAAGCCAGTCCTACCTGAAGCTGACGAGAGTCACGAGGAAGTTAAAGCGAGCGACGTAGAGAGTGGTGCTACTGAAAAAGCTGAAGACGAGGAGGAGGAAGAAGGAGATGAGGAGGCAGACGAAGATGATGAGGAGGAAGTAGAAGAGGAAGAGGAGGAAGCAGAAGCGGAAGAAGAAACAAGTGCCGATGAGGAAGAGGCCACAAAAGAAACTCCAACAGTGCCTAGTTCAACAACAAAAACCGAAACGCCAATACCAACAACAAACGAAAAGACTGAAACCACTCAGCAGCAACAAATAGCTGCAGTTGATGATGATGCTACTACAGCAACAGCAACAGTAATAATTGATGATGAGAAACCAGAGGAGAAATCCATCACATCACCAGTCCATCCGGCAACGAGGATGCGAGTTTCATCAACCTCACCCACAGACTCGCCGACGAGGTTGCGAGAGAAGCGCTCGCTGTTCGATATCGACAATGCGAATACGCTGTCGTTAGTCGAGAAGCTGCGTAACGAAGCGAACAAGTACAACAACGAGGATCTCGTTGAAATTGGAGAGCTGGCAAAGTACTCCAACCCTCCAACGACAGCGCCACTCTCAACTACCCCCGCGACAACGACAGCAAAACCGTCAGCACCGTCAGTATCTCACGATAGCGACAACAGCAGCGATAGGGATCGCGATAGCGTGGTGGTCATGCGAAAGAGTGAATCGACCCCATCGTCACCGCTGCATATGAGTTCGGCGGCTGATCGTCGGCCGTCTTGGCGTTTGAAATTCGATAGTGGATGCAAGGTAGGACGACAATAAAAAAAAAAAAACCCAAAAAACAACAAAACAAAAACTCAATTTTAAATAGATTTCAACAACACTTACTACACATACTTACTTAAATTCTATTTATTTTTTTCCCTTTATTTATTCTCTGTATGCATCAAAAATTAATTTTGGTTATATTAAAATTTAATTAAAAAAGAATTAAATTAAAAGTTGACTGAGGAAAAAATAAACCACTTGTGTAAAATAAAAATCATTTTCGTTGCCTGCCTCTTTTGTTTTGCCTTGGCATGTTCTGCCTAATTAGAGAGAGAGAGAAAGGATAATGTTAGAATGAGAGAGAGAGAGAGAGAGAAAAGGAAAAGGAGAGTGCTTATTATTTTTTTTTCTAGAACTGATCTCTCATTTCATGACTTATTTTTACATATACTTTAATTTTTGTTTTGGTTTAATTCTAATTCCTAACCTAAATGGTGTTTAATATTATTTTCTTTCTTGTATATAGATCACAAATAACATTATAAAACAATAAACATTTAATAAAAATTAAAATTAATTTAACAAGGGTTTTGTTTGATTTTAATTTCTAACTTTGGTTTTTTAGATCAATAATTTTAATATTTTTATTTATATTTTTATTTTTATTTTTATTTCATAACATACTGGACTAACTTGTAGCTTTGAGTAGTCGTTGTACTCGTAGTTGGGTTTATCTAGATTTTAAGCGTATCTTGCATGCAATTGTAGAAGTTTTGAAATTGTGTATATATACATACATTTTTTAAACAGCTTATTTACATATTTTTACTTTGTTTTTGGGCAAAAATCAAGGAAAGCTTCATGAAAAAAAAAGGAAAAATATTTGAAACATGGACTTTTCAAACAGAGTTCCAGTATCTTCTTGGATCGGGTGGACCTGCGCCTTAACCAACAAGCCTCTCCATGGCATGCTCCATGTAGCTAGCTGCCTTCAGTGTCGCACGCCAAGTTGGTTGAGATCCCTCCCCACCTGGGTGAGTCACCTTAAACGCTGGCGTCCTCCGTTGCGTTGTCCCACAGTTTCAGAGTCGACGACTCTTCAGGTCATGCACTCGACACCTTCGACGTTGGATCCGTAGACGTGTGGCTAGGCTCATGTCGCAGTACAGTTCATGGTTGAATCTTCGCGTTGAAAAAGCTGTCAAAACAAACATGACCAAAGATCACACGCAGAATTTTCCTCTTGAAGTGACCTCATCCGCTCTTGAGATTTTCCATGCCGCTTTATCATACAGCAGGACTGATATGATCAAAGTCTTATTACCTTTAATTTGTTCTTCGAGACATCGCTCTGTTAGTTAATTGCCTCTTGAGCCCATAGAAACAGCGGTTGGCAAGAGTCACTCTGCGTTTGATCTCGTTACTGATGTTGTTCGTACTATTTACTGCGGAGCCGAGGCATACGAAGTCATTGACCACCTCAAAGTTATAGCTGCCCATTGTGGCGCTCTGTCCAAGACGTCGATGTAGTATGTCCTTTCTTGACGACAGAATGTACGTCGTTTTTCGACTTTAAAATCATGGAAGACTTAACTTTGCTTAGCATTCCTTATACATTTCGATTCCCTTGCAATCTTGTTCGAGTAGTTAACTTGCCAAGAATGCCATCTTTTTTGTTCGATTGCAGCCTCAACCTCAGCCAACAATCATCGGCAGGCGACACTATCTTCTGTTAGCTGCCTCCACTTGTAAACACCAAGTTGGCTGCGGTCCATCGCCACTTGTAGGTCACCGCTTGTCAAAGACCTAATTTCTAAGTTTCCTAAGCTTACTCCACAATTCAATTTCGAATATAAAAGAGTGCTCAATGAAAAATACGAATTGAATTGCCAATTGATTGAAGGAACAACAAATGATGAGCATATTTTGTTGTTAATTTGTTTCCTCCTTTAAATTCCTGTTAACATGACGCCACGCGCCGTCTCAATAGAACTGTCCAGCACAACAATGGGCATTTTACCCAAATCACAACCACAAGCTGAACAGCCATCCGCACTCTTTTCTCGTTTGCAAGATATGCCATGTCACTACACCTCAACGTTGGCAGTTGTCTGCGAGAGAGTCGACGTCAAGAAGCGCGCAACCAACCACCAAGCAATGAGTCTTACGATTTGTTCCAAAGCGATCGGTATTCACCCTATGGTGCTTAAATACCGCGTTGGAAACTGTTAGTTTGTTTGGTTAGGTTGCAGGCTATGCTGAGAACGATAGAGGTACTTGGTAATGCAAGTAACTTAGTGGATATGTGCGCCGGCCGTCAGCCTATACGCCGTCTGGGGTCAGTTCCCGGCACAATCAACGTTCATAATTCATGCATTTACCTATCTCGAGTCACTCTTGATGCTCAAAAAGTATAGAAGCTGTCTAGAAGCGTCTAAGCTTTCGTTCGGAGTTGCAACTCATCAGCAAACTGTACGCTCGCACTCGTAAGGGAACAATAATGCGCACAACGCAAGTGGTTACTGTAGAAACTCAGTTCCACCTCGGGCCATTCATGTGTTTATTGCGGGTTGTCTTAAGGCAGCTTCAACTGTCCCCCCTATCCTATTCCTGAGTATCTGCTTACGATGGCAGAGATGAATGCCAAGTCTTAGGGGCGAATTTCTACCACGAGTTAACCCCAACGACCGCATCGATTCAAAGACGATTGCCAATGCTTGTCCTCTCTGATTCAACCGATCGTTGGCCACTCACTCTTTCACTCAATAGGGTGGTTTATGTTGCTGCAGCAAAGGGATTATTTGTATTCCACGTGCAATATGGCTCAACACAATGATCGTCTCTAGTTCAATGGTATTTCTCCAATACCTCAGATTGTACTCCGCTGACTCCAAACCACTTCTCAGGGGTCTACCCTGTCTATCCTACTGTTCTCACCTCATTCCGAACCGGTGGATAAACCTAATTTGTCCTGTGGAGCTGAAAATCTCCGCCACAGATTTGGTCAAGCAGTGAACTGCGTTGTCAAGCTCCCAATGGCCGGCTTCGCATGAGCCAACATGTGCAATGGTGATTTTAAGGGCGTATCTCGCCTGCAATGGGACCTATCCTCGCACTGAGCAAGATGGTTGCACTTCATATTTCTAAAGCATTTAACAGAACCTTCTTTTGGTGAAAGCTTGTACGTTTGGGATCGATGGATTAAGTATTACCCTCCAATTCAAGTTGGTTTGGATGGGTTAGCTTCGCAGGAACCACTCGTGTTGTGCGTGCTATTGTCCTTTCACGAGTGGAAGGGACCAACCGTTTTTATTTGCCAACTCCGAGGGCCACTTTGAGCATTGTCAGTGACTCGAAAGACGTGGGGCCGTGGCAAGTATTTTGCTCGTATCTACCGGGAATTGAACCTAAGTAACGTGTGATCAAGTGCGTAGAGGTCGACGCACCAACTCACAATGTCACCCAATTTATTTTCTAATTATTTCGAATTCTAAACCACCGAAGCGTACACTTCCTGAATGTTGTCGCATGATTTGAAATCCATGGTCCATCCTTATTTCTCAACGATTTGCTTGAGCGCAAATATTTGGCATAGTTGTCATTTGCTTGGAGGCCCTCTTAGTTGATTCGTTTCCCTCGCTGGCGGTAGGCGGCCGGATGCAGATGGATCTCTGCCGTCAGGACTACATTACATATTCACATTTGTGTACAGCTCACCTTTCTCTCAGACAAGACCAAATATCCGACGCAGAAGGCAACAAGGATCTCTCGCTCTGCTGTTCTGCTTTCGGCTCCATATTCAAAATGGCTCTGGTTAAATAAGTGGTAGCACGATTTTGCACGGAGTTTTGACAGAAGTTGTTTTGACATACCCAAGTGGCAACAGTTGCCAAAGCCGATTCTTCACCGGATCTTCACTATGGCGTGCTTTGTGAAGTTCACGTTTGCCCCGAGGTAGACAAACTCCTAAGCTACCTCAACTTTCTAGCCGTCGATCTGGACGTCTACTCCTAAGTGGTGTTCGAAGGATCTCTTCTTGCGCGCTGAATGTGTCTGGTTTTTGTTTTCAAAGTCCCGTGCTTTTTGCCTCAATGCCTGTGATAGTCTCTGGTAAGTCGTGAACTCGCACTGTTTTGTAGAAGTTACTGCCTTCTGTTCTCCAGCTGCCCGCCGGACTATATTCTCCAGCACCAGATTGAATGAATCATACAAAAGCGCTCCTTCATGTCGAAATTCGGTGCAAGTTTCACAGCTTGAAATCGATGGTGAAATGGTATGAATCAAATTGAAAATTGATTTCCTATTCCAGGATTTGTTTGAGTGTAATTTTTGGTTGGTTGTTGGTCCTATCGAGCGGGGAGCTACGCTGGAGGCATCAGACACTCACCCGGTGCACAGACTTCAGTCAAGGACATCAAGAAAACGATTAAGAAGAAACCAACCCATTCGTTGTCTGTCTTCTGATTGACTGAGTCTCTGCAGTACATTTTGTCGGTACAAAGTTCCGATCAGCTGTTCGGAATGTTGCTTCAAAGCAGCAAATCCTCCGATTCGTATGAAATCGGAAATAGGGCAGAAAGTCTGTTAAAGTGCAGTGTCTCTAAGCGATTACACTGAATTTCGCGAAGTTGGGAATTTTTTATTTGAATTTTGAACTCTTGATCCTTGCTCACAATAAGCATTTGTGGACGGTATTCACTCAAGTGGAACATAATGGGCCTAGTTGGATATACATGCGACGTGCATCCACATACATAACCTAACCTAATTTGTGGACATCTGATACTCCACTTGATAAAATGAAATATGACGAAATTCTTGTCCCAGTCAGAGGGCTGCAAAAAACGTAGTTGTACACATAACCAATGGAATTTGTATATAAAAGCACGCTTAGAACTCCCCATTCCCCTCTATAATTACGGTTGACGGTTGAAACAAATGAAACATGTTTTTAGCTTAAGTTACTACATTTTCCGCTTAAAGTAGTCTTAATTTATTTTATTTATATTTTTTGAGTAAACTCCAATTGCTTTGGAGTTCTGCACATCCTTTCATTTAACAATCTATTATTTAATAACAAAGAGAACACACAAAATAGACATAGTTGCCCCAGACATCATATACCTACCTTTGAAAAAACCTATAAATAAATATTAATCTTTACATTTTGTATAGTCACCGATGATGGTCGAGAAATGAGTCAGAGTTTAACATGAGTTGTGTGTGTGTGTTTACAGTTTAAATTGGAGGACGCATCGAGTGGGACAACCTTTCCGCCCAATAATAGTACAATAATACCAAGTGCACCGGCGGTTATTGCTGCCGCCAACCTATCATCATCCATAGCACAACGAAGGATCAATACAACTAATCCAAGTGAGTTCGAAAATCAATGTCTCCCCCCTTGTATGGTATCCTGGCATTTATGAGAGTTTCATTTCAATTCATTCCAGTGAACACAGCGAATCAACATCAGCAGCCATCAATGATGAGACCGGTATCGGCACCGGTCGGTTCCGTGGTGAATTCGAATTCAATGACTTCAAGTGATTCAAATGACAGAAGCCGGGACTCAACCACAAACAACAGTGAGACTAATAATTTATCGAGGAGGAATATCAGTGGCGAGGACAAAGGTGAGATGAGTTTGCTAGGCATCGTGTGTCAGGTGATTTAATGTTTGTGTTTGTTTCAGAAAATGACAAGGAAAACGACAATAGGAGTGCTCTCGCTACACAGGCGGTTATTCAAAGGAGGAGAAAACCGAAGAGACGGTCTACTGGTGTAGTTCACATTGATATGGACGTAAGTTATTTGTTTCTTCGTAAAACAAAATATTCTCTAACGGGTATACCCACTCGAGGAGAGCTTATTATTCAAACTGGAAGACCTGTTCAAGTCTCGGCGCGAGCAACTATTAATTCGCTTCTCTCTCGTCACAGAGACCTTACTTGTCTCAAACTTCGCTGTTCGGAGACCATTTAAAACTCAAAACCCCTTCTGCTTGGGAGCGAGCAATATAACGCACACAAGTGGTTGCCGCTGCAGTTAAGCCCGTGGTCCCGCACTATTATTCTTACATCCTTTTTGGGCAGACTAGTAGCTTGGTGTCGAGTACTGATTGATAAATGCAATAGATGGAGGAAAAGGGGCTTTAGGTTGTTTGAGTATGTGCTTAACTAGAACACATTTATTCAAGTAGCCTAGACAGACATGACTTTGACCACATTAGAGTTGAAAGTAGTTCATGTTCGGCCAAAACATTACCTTTACTCAAAGTAGTTGTTCTCTTGTAAGTCTTGAAGTGCATTTCTTACATCGTTTTCCAGCATGATTCCAGACCATCCACATACTGCCTTATATGCAATCATAAATGCTTCGGATGAGTGTCGAGGTCCTGAATAGGCTACCGGTCTAAGGAGTCTTATTATGGTAGGCATCAAGCTGTAGGTGTTCTCCTGCAAAGCTAAACAGTCAGAATTTCCACGGCGTACGAGCGTCTTGTTGTTTTTTTTTGCAAATAAATTCGCCCACACTGAGGCCTTTGCTGAGACGACTCATTTTGATGCAACAAGAACCAGAACCAAACCAGAATTCCGGTCGAATACGATGAATTTTTCTCCACAATCTCTCCAGAACACGCAAATAAATAATATTGAGTATTCGCAGTCTCACGTTGTGGGTGAATTCCTTATAGACTATGCCCCTGTCTCGTCCACATTCGACTC
Organism: Eristalis tenax; assembly: GCA_905231855.2. Lineage (NCBI taxonomy): Eukaryota > Metazoa > Arthropoda > Insecta > Diptera > Syrphidae > Eristalis > Eristalis tenax. The sequence goes on along the minus strand of HG993126.1, from coordinate 16,997,122 downwards.
TTCTAAATCCGGTCTTCATCTTTTCCTACTCACTTGGCGACTTCTATGCCGTTCTTTTTTCAGTTCATGACTGGTTCGGGCTGGAAACACCACGTTTCATCGGCAAATGTTGGATATTCTTTTTGACAATTCTAATGTCTTTGAAATCTCACTGATGTCCCTCTTTCTTTCTCCGTGGTGAGGGAATGTAGAACAAATGGCAGTCAGATATTTAGCTTTCCTATGACCTCGGTGGTGGTCGTGACGCCACTGATATTTGCGTTGATCTCTACGCAACTGAAACGCGCTGGGTTCTATTCCCAGCCGGTACAGCCAAAAATAATGTTCAGGTCTCCACCTCGTTCGAATCACTGACAATACTCAGAGAGTAAAGCTGTCGAGAAAAAAAGGTTCTCAAATTGGCCGTTCGGAGTCGGGACCATATGTCCCTTCCACTCGTTATAGAACAGTAGCACGCCCAACACGAGTGGTTGCTAAGAAGCTAGGCTCATATTATTGTGTCCTCGGTAAAAAAGTGGTGGACCACACTCTTAGATTCCTAAGCCATTATTTCTCGCAGAAACACAGCGATCAGACCACAAAATTGTTCTGACTTAATGCTTCCTTCATTTATCGAGGCACTCGGTTTCGATGAGCATTCGTCGTCTTCGAGGTCTTCACGACCGTTGCGACATTTAACAAGCCAGCAGATTCCTTGTGCACGGTAAAGGCTCCGGAGACGGTCAATATTTCCCAACAATTCGAATTTTCCCGTCTTGTTTTGTCCAACTTTTTAATCGATTTCTAGCATTAAATCCTGTCGACGTAAGCCGCGTTCTCCGAACTGCCGACTTCGCAAACTTTGATATTTCATTAACATGGAATTTGAATTGGTCTCACAAGTAGATTTCGCGATTTTTTCATGAATTTGTGGCATGCTACCGGCACTTTATGCATCGCGTTTCAGTTTGCAAGGAAGTGATAAAGAATTGTAAATCGCTGATTGCCACAAATTCTTGGTCCTTCTTGACACTGGTTGACATTGATTATTTTTGAAAATTTACGCTCTCAGGTCGCGGCTTTTGTGTACAGAATCTTCCGGAATTCAGTGTGAAAATAGATGATGAGTGTAGATGAGTCCAGAATGTGAGATGGTACTTCAGTTGGTTTTGTTGCGACAGAAATATTGCCGATATTCTGATTTCTCTTCGATCTTCTTTAGCTGGGTTGTCAGTCTCATGTTTCTCATTCTTCTTGATTTATGGAGACGCTGTCGCGTAGGGAATGCCTTGGTAACCCCCTGACCATGATCTGGGCCCATTGAACTGGCATTTCTAGCTGCACGAGTTCTCGAACTACTCTATTGCCATATCCGCCTTTCCTTTCCATGATGTTTGTTGTCTGTTTGATTTGTTTGCACTCGAAATGAATTTGTTCTAGGCGCATTTCTTCAAGCGTGTTCTTTCCCTAACAGACTCTTCTTGCAATTGAATTCCTATAAGACAGTGATCGACGTATCACCTCACTAATGTCTGTTGTTGTCTTTTGGTGTTCAGTTCAAACCAGGATTTGCATGCTCAGTCCCACTCGTCTGTGATTTATGGCGAAAATTAAATATGTACTTAACCTTGACTTGAATACTTTTAGTGGGTTTAGGGTGTCTGCAGGTGACAGGCTTGCCCGCTCTTACCACTTTCATTCATTACCCGGGCTACCATTTTGCCCAATGACCCAGAAGACGGTGAGTGTTCATCTGACCACCATCTCTGTCAGGAATAGACTGGAAAGTTTTACCATCTTTGCCGTCACAATAAATTGCTGGCTTGTGGGCCATTTAAATGTTCACAATTTGTTCCAGGCTTCTCCTTGTTTCACCCGCTCAGGGTCCACATTTCGCGTTATACACAATCCACCACTTTGCCATTCTAGGTGTTGGTTGTCTGCTCACGTAATTTTTTCCCACGATTTGTTGTCTAAATCACTTGTTGTTGTCACCTTAATTTTACGTTATCCAAAGATTAGAACCACATGAGTAATTACTGGCAATGCATTTGCCCTTGACTCCTACTGATTTAGAACGATATGCCTTCTCCTGTTCAGTGTTAGTTGGTGCAGCGGCTTGCACATTCTCAAGTAGATACCACCTCAGTTGGTCTTCACAAATCCTTCACACTATTTCGCCTCCCTCGAAGATGCCACTAAATTAAGTACACAAATTCTTAAACTCAAATTCTCGAACGAAAGGTCGTTAGCTTTCATCCAGAAATACCGCCGAAAGAAGAAATCGTAGAGGCACTTGCTGTGATTTTCTCAGTCCGTAAGCAAAATGTAAAAAATTAATTTTCCTCTCTTTTTCAGGACCTTGATCCAGAACGACAAGATTCAGCCGGTGACAACGAAGAAAAAGAGGTGAGTGTCGGTAGCAATTGCTGTCTTTCCTTCACAAACTAGGTTGCCTACGCAAACAACTTGAAGTGAAACGCAAATTCCCAATACTTCTCAGCTGAACGTCACACTCAGAAGGATCATCATTATTCATTTGGCTGGTTTTCAAAATCGCTGCTATTCCATTGCTCCACTGTCTATCACGTCTACCGGTGTGGAGAGAGCCGCGATAGATTGACGTTTCGCGGAAAGTGAAAGAAAACGCCAACCGCAACTAAGAACTGACCCGAAAAATATGCGCCAACCACACGTCTCGTTTCAGCGCCTTCGATTGTGTGGATTTAGAATCATTTTGAGATTTTCATCGCCTGCAGATAAACATTTTTAATTAATCCAAAAGCACTTTCGCGGTGCAATTGCGAACACACGCGTGAGCAAGGTTAAGGCGATGATTAACTATTGGCTAAGCCCATTTGTTGTCGTCGGCTGTGCATTTTGAATTAATTAAAGATGAACAATGCACCAGTAGCAGCAGCAGCAGCTGAATGCACGCTTTGGCTTACTGTGATGAATTGCGGCCACATGCTGTGGAGTGCTAAAAGCCAAGCCATACGTTATCTTGCGATTGGCGATGCGACCTAAATCACTTTCCTTGCCGCTCATTGTTACCCGAGAACTATGGCTAAATTTAGAGATGATGTGTACGCGACTCGTACTGTGCAAATAATTCTGGCAGTTAATAAGTGAGATCAGTGGCTGCTGGCTTGACCATAAATTACACAAGGTGGACTTGTTTTGGGAGGACGACAGTCGTTTCGGCGACAAATGCTTGATTGAGCTTAGCAGATGTGTGTGTGGGAATTTAGATAATGAACCCGGTGCTGTGCGCTGTGTCGGGTGTAACGAAAGCGATTTTTCATTTTCGAATTGGTCAATTAATTTTTGAGCATTCACATGCAGCCGTGCAGTTTTGTGGAATTGGTCGCCTGAAATGAACCATTTAGAGGTTGTTACCTTATAAGGACACGGCGTTAATGAGACTTAAGGGAACTAATTAGCGTGAATGCAAGAATATATATTTTTATCGTTACGTGCACGTTGAGTGGGGGCGCCGTGCCGTGTCGCATTGGGCTTAAGACAAATAGTAAACAAGTGTGTGAACAAAAGCGGCAACAGCGAGAAGCATTTTGAGGTTAATTGGTTGATTTTCATCACTTTCAAAGACCAAGGGAAGTTTGAGGGAATGGCATGCACAACAGATGTTTGTTGACATGAAATGATAGTGTTGAGAGAGAGAGAGAGAGAGAGAGAGAGAGAGAACGAGCATGTTTACATATTTTGACATCGAAAAATTAACACCAAAATAAACTGAAGTTTACGCTTCTTTTGTTTGACAACCTCAACTAGTTTCAACAAGATTTCAATGAAATTGAGTGGTTTCGAAACCCCGAAAATGTGTGGCGAAACCTACTAGATTTGGAGAATACGTTAGGTGCAAACGTGGTATAACTTTTACCGAAATGTCGAATTTTCGAAACCCCGAAAATGTGTGGCGAAACCTACTAGATTTGGAGAATACGTTAGGTGCAAACGTGGTATAACTTTTACCGAAATGTCGAATTTTCGAGACCCCGAAAATGTGTGGCGAAACCTACTAGATTTGGAGATTGAGTAAGGTACAAACTTGTAATAACTTTCAACGAAATCGCGAAGTTTCAAAACCCCGAAAATGTGTGGCGAAACCTACTAGATTTGGACAATTCGTTAGGTACAAACGTGGTATAACTTTCGCCGAAATCGCGAATTTTCGAAACCCCGAAAATGTGTGGCGAAACCTACTAGATTTGGAGAATTCGTTAGGTACAAACGTGGTATAACTTTTGCCGAAATGGCGAATTTTCGAGACCCCGAAAATGTGTGGCGAAACCTACTAGATTTGGAGATTGCGTAAGGTACAAACTTGTAATAACTTTCGACGAAATCGCGAAGTTTCAAAACCCCGAAAATGTGTGGCGAAACCTACTAAATTGGGAGAATTCGTTAGGTGCAAACGTGGCATATGTGTGGCGAAACCTACTAGATTTGGAGAATTCGTTAGGTACAAACGTGGTATAACTTTTGCTGAAATGGCGAATTTTCGAGACCCCGAAAATGTGTGGCGAAACCTACTAGATTTGGAGATTGCGTAAGGTACAAACTTGTAATAACTTTCGCCGAAATCGCGAAGTTTCAAAACCACGAAAATGTTTTTCAAAACTTCGGTTTGGAAAAAGTTGATGAAACTTAGCGATTTTATTTGGCGAAAATATATCATTACAGATGCTCTCATGACAAACTTGAGTCGTGTTTGCAAATAAAACTGAAGACATTTTGTTCAGTCGAAGTGGTCATCTCTGTTTTCTTTCTGATGTCCTTCTACTGTTTCCATGTGTACTTCTTCACAAGGAAACTTACTGCAAGTGGTATGTTCGCTGTATCAATTCATTATCACTTACTTCAAGTTATTGACATGACTGAAGTTTGAGTAAACGTCTGATTTAAGGGCAGGTGTGCTAAATGTCACACCAAAAATGTTTCGATCTTTGCCTCCGCTAGTCTCTAAACTTTTAGAAGAGGCACTAGTCGAGTGCTGTGCATTTGCCCCAATATCAGCTTGATATCGGTGCTTTTTCTTATGTCTTCCATACCACGCGCCAGGCGAATGCGAACTTGAATTTTCAGAAATTGCCTATTTTCAGTATATACAGTCGTCTCCATAATTCGAACTCATTGTTAGGTTCCTTGAAAAAACCTTACAAACCTCGAACAAAACCTATATGTTTGGATACGCTCGTTCATTCGAAGTGATTGTTCAGTCGGACCAGTAAACACGCTGTAATTCGAAGCCAGTAGCTAGTTTCCGCTTAGTAATTCGATTTTTTTATTTGTGACCGTTAGAAAAAATCACTGATATCTTTACAAAATAAAAAATATAAGTAAAATTGTGTGTTCGCACATCAGTGTGAGTTTTGTAAAAAAGTGTTTCTTTTTCGTCCTCCGGTCCAACTCGACAATTTTTCATTAATTGCCTCTCGCTGTTGTAAGGTCCAAAGAGTCAAAGGAGGACTCACGGAGTTTCAAATTACCGAGAGTCAACAGTATAAGCAAAAATTATTCGCTTGGAGATTTGTAGAGGTCCAAACCCAGAGGATCCGTTGCTCAATGTCACATTACAATGTTTCGATCCTCGCCTTTGCTTGACTCTAAACTGTTGAAAGAGGCACTTGTCAACTAAATGTTTCATTATGTCAAACAAAAAGGAAAAAAGGACAGAAATAATAAGAAATAAATTTCTAGTTCACTTGCAGTCAAACTTCCCACGTCAATATCATCCCCGTGTGCTAACAACTGAACTGACTCATAAATCATCGTGTGTCTAGTGTTGTCTAGTGCCTAGTTTTGCATAATCTTGTCAAGACTGATATTATTTAAGCTTGTTTAATTTTCCGTCCTTATCATACACAACCTGGCGAGTTTGGCAGGAATGTAAAAAAAAAACATGACCTCCCGTCTCTAAGTGCGCGACCTTGATGTCGGGGAATAGCTGGACCCTTGTTTCTTCTACCCCAGCGCGAAGACCTGGTCTATTGAGAAATTCTTCGATAAGAAGCCACATTTATAAGATCGTCGATAAACTGTCTCAGCTGAGACCATAAATCGGCATGTAGGCTAGGCAGGTAGCCCTAGAGTCCTTGTGGCCGTGGCTTACTTATACCGACGTGTTGGGTTAAATTACTGTGAAACCTCGTCGGCCATGAAGCCCTTGCTATTGCACCAATACTCAAACCAATCCAGCGAGTTCTGACTCTGTCCGGGACTTCGACTTCTATTTTTATTCCGTATGGAGCTCAGCGGTGTCATACGCGATTGTCAGAGATACTCCCAACTCCGAACGTTTTCTCGCGAGACTCCGCCTTTTCATTTCTTCTTTTCACTGGTGATCTGTCGTCTGCATAACCTAACCAGTGTCGATGGCAGAATGTCTGATGCTTTGGCCCTTATCGCCGCTTGGCTATCAGAGAAAATGGTGATCTATCGAGGTTTTGGTTTCTAAACGCGAGTGCCACAGCCAAATCGACTTGAAAAACGCTGATGTCGTTATTTTCCAGCAAGTGCAGGCGCCCAACCAGATCATCTCCAGTTGCTTTAAAGATTTCAGCCCCGTTCGCACTAGAAACTACGTACTTCAGTTTCGAAGTTGCTATCTTGACCTCGTCTGAGTCGGCGGAACGAAACTCTCGTCTATCATCTTACAGATTGAGTGGATCTGGATTTGCGGCTGGCTGCGGTAGTTGAGTCCTCAGCAGTCTTCGGGGATTGGGAACCTACTCCCAGTGGACTCATTGAATACATTTCAGACCTGCCATTATACCTCTCCAGCCTCCGAAGTGTTCCTCATGCTATTTCGGTTTCACACAGAGCTGTCGGGTCTATTGCCTTCTCATAGTTCGTAGGCGCCCAGCGTCAATGCACTTGCCTACCTGCACTCGTTATCGAACCAGGGCTTGTTCTTCGGTGGAGTCGTTAAACTCAATGGCAACGTTTAAAATGGCTGTCGTGGCTGACAGTTCGGTTTGCCGTGTGTGCCTGAAACAGGGATGCAAGAATTCGATGACCTCTGTATGTACTGCTCACACTTTTTCAAGCGACAATAAACTTCACATTGGCATTCAGTTATCGCGAATGCATCGTCATCCCCTTCCACTGAGCATCAAAGCGGACACTTATGAATCTGCGCTGCTAACAAGAGTTGATCTCATGCCAAGATCTGACCACAGACCGCCTTTCGCATCTGTGCAACTAGTGATCTGCCCCACGGCCTTTCTGTGCACAGGAAATCATTTGTGTGTGGCCCGCTCTGAGCGTTCATCACGCAGACAACGTACTTCAACTGTCAGTGCAATTCTCGGCACCAATCAGTCTTGCCAGTTCCAGGTCATCGATGACAAGTCATCAGCCCGCCTGAGTCACGAAGAAACACCAATAAAACAACATCGCGCTCGCTAGTCATCGGAACAATTATATCGAAGCGAGTGTAGATACAACGCAGTACGAGTTTATTTTTAGCAAATGAAATAACAAGGAAATGTAATGGCTGCACTCCCTCGATCCAAGTCCTTTCATTCGCGGTCTCTGCTACGCGCTGTGGCTGTGTGAAGATACAAAAAGAAAGACGGCTCAAATTAATTCGAAATAATGGCCTATTTACCCTGCACACACAGGCGGGCGCTCCTCACCTTGCACCTCACGACACGAAGGCACGTGATATATTTACCGGCCCCCACAGGTATTTCGAGGGGGCTGTGCGAGTCGGGGGGCTGCGTTCGTCTACAGAAATAAAACACCTCTCAGGCAGCGGCATACTGCGTCGTTATTTTTACTCCATTTCGGCTCGGAAAATGAAAATGAATGAACTCATTATGAGGCTTTCCGCGACGATTCCATGCGATCGGTTGTAGCTTCTCTCTGGCCGCCCGTCTCGACCGTGCATTCTCGTGATATTTCTAGAGTCGCGTTATGTTCTCGCTGGCTTTTGTTTATGTTTGGGTGGTTTTCGGTTTTCGGTTTTCGCTCCCTCAGCATAAGCATCACGAATAATGTGCTGCCGGACTTGACGGGTTGATATTTAAAATCTCACACTCATACTTCCTTATGTGTGCTGTGCCTGTGTGAGGGGTGACAGGGGGAGGGTGCCTTTGTCGAGGCGTTGACCTATTCAACTTTTGGTCGACGAGGTGTGTGTGCCATTAAGATGCTATTTGGGTGAGATCGCATTCCGTAGATACCTGCGATTGGGTGGAAATCGGTCGCATCGATCGCAGCATAATGGACGTTGTTGTTGCGATGATCGCAGGGAATTCGCCTCGAACTCGGCGAGTATTTCTGGGTCTCGACGAATGTGGGTTGTAAATTTTGTATAAACGTTGGTTTGAAGTTCGTGGCGATAAAATTAAAATTAAAATTAATATTAACTGGGTTAACGACTGAGAGAGCAGTCTTCAATCGAGCTCTTAAGCGATTCAGTTTGTGAGGCTTTGAAGAAACGCCGGGCCTGTCCTGGAATAGTTTGAGCGAATTAAGAACGGAGGAGCACTTTGAATGGGATGTTTGTTGCTTTGAAAATCTCATATCGAGGAATGAGGTTCATGATCAAACTATTTCTGGGTTTAATTCATTTTGATTTTGTTCTATTATTGGCCACAGAAAAAATTGTGGTTTGAGAAATTGCTCGAAGAAGACGCACGAGATCAAAAAAATGGACCAAACTTACTGGGTGGCCTTAGAGTGAAGGCATTCATGTCTACATCCACATGTTGCTCTGCTTTTCAACTGCCATGGATAATAACATCCACTTTTGCCGTCGCATTTACATTGAATTCAAGCTAATTATGGAACGCACTCCACGTGCTTCTTACTGCTTCGTGTTGTTTTTGGTGTGTGTTCAAGGCAAAGGAGTCATAAAGACTTTTTTTTGAAGCAAAATAGAATACAGCGGCCTTGGAATTCCTTAAATGAATGGTTTCCAAAAGTATGTTGTTTTAAACAATGGATCGAACATTTTACGTACACTTTGTTGGTCATTGTTTCCTAAGTTAGGTTATGCAAGAGTGGCTCACTGCAGAAAGCAGTCAGACTACGACCGGAGTAGACCCATTGTGATGCCTCCCGGATTGGCTAGTCCCAAGTCTGGAACCAGTTGGTGATGAAAGAGGTTTGGTTGGCTAATGCTGACGCAGATTAGCTCGCTAAGAAATCCTGCCAGAGTGGTGATCTGTGTTCTCTACTTCCTCTTCATCCATGCAGCTTCTGCAGAAATCCCCTCAAGACACTCTTCCTGCGAGCGTGTATGTCAATTGCGCAGTGCTCGGGTATGACTCCGATGAGCACTCTGTGTGAAGGTCTGCTTGGTTTAAGCAGGCAGGGAGTGTGATCGTTTAAGATTTGGTGGTGCCTTCTAGCCACTTGTGGTTGTTTCATTTAATTGCGCCTATCTTAAGGAGATGGTAGCCTGTAGTGGTCGGCATTGAAGGTGGACGAGATGTTGAACCACACCTAGGGAGTCCATCGCATTTCCAATTTCCCGTTATGCCACAGTGTCCTGACAATCAAATGTGATGAGTATTGATATGCTCAGCCATCCCGTTTGCATGGCGTATCACTTTTTCCTTCGTATTGTGATGTGTATAGGTTCCTGACTCCGTCTCTCGTTGCAGTTGCTCAATGGAGACCGTGTCTCCAAAAAAAAATCCTAAGGATGTGTCTTAAACATCTGTTTAAGAAAGATTGCAGCTTTCGTTTGATACTGGAGTCCACGTTCCTGGTGCTCCATCCATATAGCAGCACCGACTCCACGTAGGAGCGGAGCAGTCGCAGCTTGGTTCTCAAGCTGATAACATATAGCATTTCGAACGCAGATTTAGCCTTCCGGATCCTACTGCACAGCCTCCAGGTCGATGCCACCGCTATTAACTGAGAAAATCGTGTTGAACTAGCGAAACCCCTTTGCTTTAGGACCTCCATAAACGACTCATAAAAGGGAAAGCTTAGTGCCGTCAGGCTTGTCGGAATGCGCTGGTCAGGCGCACATAAATTGTTGCCACTGCGGCAGAACGAGTAGTGAGGGCCGGTCGCATAGAATACGACGCCGTTGTTGCGAAAGGTTATAGATCTTCTCGAATGAAGAAGACTGATCGTTTTGAAAAACGGCTGACATTGGCCAGGTTTGCGTCAGCGATTGACAAGGAGTGTTTAGAAACAAGTTGCTTCAGTCTGGTAACCAACCATACGTAGACGATTCTTAAAAATATTCGATTTCGTGGGAAGGTCAGCGTGTTGATTGGAGTCGGTTTCGAGAATGAACTTACTTACTTCTGAGGCTGAGCGGGATTTAGGATAAAGTGTTGTTGAACCGATGTGAATATCAGTCTGCTAAACCAGAATGGCTTTTTACGGGCCGAAATCTTATTTGCGTGGCGCTGGCGTGCGGCTTGGACCTGGGACTCAACCGACAATTCCTCTCCAGCAAGTGCGATCTCTGTCGCTAGTCACAATTTAATTCCATTTAATTCCACAAAAGGTTCCATTTCATTGCTTATCCCATGCCTAGAAATGAACTGGTTCCAGCAGCTGTTTCAATCTTATCCCGACGAAGAAACTTTCCCAGGAGTATGATAATTCCATGTTCGTAATGGACGGCTGTTCCTCATGCCATCACACTATCAAACTTCCTTGAAAGATATTCACAATAAAAGCAGAAAAAAGGCGAGTTGACAAATGGAAGTTTCACATGCGACAGAACACAATTAACCTTTAGTCCCAGAAGTGAAATCGAGCCTGGGCAACTTGCCAATGGAATGCCCCTGGTTCACGTGGCAGATGTTCCTTCTGTTCCACCTCTTTTTTACGTTTTGCCTAAACACACACCTCTTTCGCAATAAATTGCTCCCATTCATACATTACCCGGCCGCCCAGCATCATCCTCTCGGAATTACTTTCAAGTCGAAATGTAAATAAAACAAAGGAAAGAACACCGTGTATCCGAGAAATCAGATTCATTTAGCGAAAATGAAAAATTGCCTTTTCATAGAGGCGCAACACCCTGCTGTGCGCGATGACAACAAAGGGTGCTCCTAAAAATAAAGACTGTCATCTGAATGTTGCAAATGAGTCTTCCTACGTAGACAGCGGAATCACCAAAGTTCAAATTCTCCCATGGCTCATCTCACCCCACCCCCCCCAAAGAGACAAGAGTTCAAAACACTCCGCACACGATTTAAACGATTTGAATGGTTTAAGAGAAAAATCCCAACCATTCCGTCTGATCAAAGAGAAGGAAACTTTGCCTGCTTTTCGTCTGAAATAAAATACATAAAAATTTGTCTAATGAAAAGATGAAAAGCTGCTGTGCGCTCCGGCGCGCTCTCATTTGCGTGCTGAGGGTAAGCCACTAGCCGCATTTAGTCTCACAAATTCAGAAGGAAATATCGAAGAAAAAAAAACCGTGTGCTCCCTCATCCTGGTGTATAAATAAAATTCAGTTCACGAAAAGTGTTCGAATCAGTTCGTGCTGCTCTCCTCAGCCCAGAAGTGGGAGATTCAGCTGCTTTAGAGTGTATTTTTTTTCCTTTGTGTCGAGTGTCGACCAGTGTGATTATTGCCTTTTGAAGACGAACAAAATTGCGTAGGAAAACGAAAAGAAAAAGTCACAAACAATCGCGAATCTATCGCAGCCACAGTCTCGTCTCGTCACCTTGGACGATCTAATTCCATTTTTGGTAGTTACAAGTTTTCTCGCCAGCTGCGGTGTAGACTGGAGACCCATCTGTAGACGGCCGATGCTAGTTAACGATCATTTTTCAGTGATGTAATGTCTCTTGTGTCTGTTGGTGATCGTGTGTCGCTTTTGTTTCTTCTCGTTGCCGACCCTGTTCGTTGGTTTTTGTGCTTAAGTGCCGGACGTTTAATTTTGACAAGAGTTTTATAGGCTTGAGGTGAAACTGAGTACTTTTGACATGGTCTCGAGTGTGAATGCGTTCAGCCTAATAACGTGTTTATTGAGATTTTTATGGACTCACCAATTGGGAAGGTCTTTAAATAAATTGAAATTTGAAAACCATTTAAGTGATAATTGCGCCTGCCGCGAGGGGGGCGCGTTGAGCGTTTGATGGGGTATTGGTTTTGCTTTGGGTGCGATATTTATCGCTCTGTTTTGCTCGGGAAACTGTGCTGTGCGTAAACAAGTCGATAAAGTCGATCAGTTGTGGAAAGAGAGACAGACATCAGTGCAGATCTGAGGTGGCTTATGAATCGATTGCAAAGAAGTTCGATGGACTCCTGCGGCTCTCTGTTATTTGATTTTATATCGATTTGTACACCTTTCAAGGCTGTGCAGGTATGCTGGCGCTTGTGTTTAAGAGAGAGTTCAAAACAAACGATTCACTCCTGGAAAGAAAATCGCTGTGGACATTCAACCATCCTCAGCAGGTAAAGGTTATGTGCCCAAAGGTATATCCCTCCTCTTCGAGAAGAACTCCTCGAACAGCATCCCTGCATGCTTTCTGCAGATGCTGCAAAGACTAGGATGAGGAAGAAAACAATGTACACTTGCTATCCAACTGGAGTGCTACCTCATGCCGTAAAAAATCACACATTAGTTTGCGGAGTAGATACTCGTAGATCCGAGTGGTAGCACAGGCCTGCTGGCCTAAGTGTGGCTGCTGTCTTTCCTTGCAGCTGTCAGCCGACCTAAGGGTTCACTTTGTTCCTTCTTCCCTCGCAGGGGTGGTCTTGAACTACTGCTCAAAAACAAGAACTTTCTTTTCGAGGAAATGCTCATCAGGGTCTTGTTACTCTTGGGCTACGCTTGGTGCCCTTCGACGAGCTCGTCAACAAGCCCTGGGAAGGTGCACGTACTTGTTGTAAAGAAGAAGTCACTGTGTGTGCTTCACAGCGCGGAGCTATGGATGGTTTTTGATATGAAATGATCAAGCGGGTATTCGATTGATGCATGGTCCAGCTTGCGTCAAAAGTGACTGACGTTGACTGCTTTGTTTTGATTACGACTGGCTCAAAGTACAGTCCCCAGAACCACCAGAACGACACTTTCTTCGTTCTTTCCAGCCATTGTGCGGTCTAGCCACCCTCATTGGGCTTAGCTTCTAAAGCAACCTCTCATAAATTGTTTCCTCGAAAATGCAGACCACAAGTGGGAAGGACCTCAACCAATCTGTTGTACGCAGCTAGCCAGTGATCGCTGGACTGTGGAGGGAATTGGTAAATTTCGTTGTAATCACAATGTGGAAGGCCCTAAAGACTGAGGTGGACATGCACCTGGCAACCACTCGGTCATCATCATGATCACCTTCTGATCCACATGCTCCTCTAAAGGGGTCGCGAGGATACAGCACGCACGGGAGATCTCCAGGGCACTCGATCTTCCGGGTTATGCCCAAGCGCAACCAGGCAAGTTCTTGCACTTGGTCCAACCACCTCATCCTGGGTCTGCCTAGGCAGCTGGGCACATTCGTGCCACGTAACCAAACCATCAGAGCATCGCTCTTTTCGTGCGAAAAGCAGCTGCTCAAGATTGAGTTCCTCGCGTTCTGTAGTGTTTCTCACCCTCTCTCTCTCTCTGTCTCATCTTGGCAGCTCATCTTGGCAGCAAAACCCAAAAATCAAAACCGATAACGTGGCTTTGTCAACAAGCCCTTTCTGATTACAGATCATCCAAGCTGTTTCAAAACTACCCTATTTTGACCACCATTACTCCTCCCATCTCTCGTGAAAGGACACCGAAATAATTCAACCTCTTCACATGATGTAATGGGACTCAACTAACGTATGTGCAGTCTTGGACAGGTGGACTGGAAATGACCGTAACCTCAGATATGTCCACGCTAATCACTCGTGCTGGGAAAACTAATTTTCGAGGGGGAGCTACAGTGTTATGTCAACTCCGAGCGTTGAATTTGGCGAGTCCTTTCTTAGACACTCGCCTAATAACTTTTGAGCTTTGTCTGTGATTCTGTGGGGATCGCGCAGGAATCGAACAACAGCGTCATTTCCCGACGATTCTGTTAAATTGGAACTTCTTCTAAGCAAAATAAATGTCTGCATGCCGCAATGATCAGCAATCCGCTCTAACATTCCCTTCTACATCATTTTGTTTCATTCACCCCTTTGAACACCTTTGAATTCACGTGTGTCCAAAATTCAGACCGGAATCCGTAGTATTTGTAAACTCGTAGCGTCATTGCGAAACCTCGTAAACTCTACCCCAGATCAACAGATCACTAATTTTACGAACCTCCTTTGATCTTTTCTCAAGAGAACGGTGCATCACTTTTTTTTTGTCATAAATGTGCTGGCTTGCATCTTTGTTTGATCAAAATAAAAATAAAACGAAATAAATTGAAGGTGAACTGCCTTCAAAGTTCATCAAAATGCGGCCTTTTGATCTCAAGAGTGTTGGAATGGGAAAAAACGCCTGCCCTTTGTGGCTAAACAAAAGCTATTTTCTGAAATTGAAATTAATTGCTGGAGATGTAAGACCCAGGTTCACTTTGGACCGAAAGTAAGAAAAGCCACTCCACACCCTCGTGAGTGGAGTTGAAATGAAGAGAGTGCACGAAGAGCTACGCTGGTGCTGGTCCAAACTCGTTCTCTGATAATTTCCCTTACCTATTTCGCTCCGCGGGAAAAGTCCCTGCTATTTTAAATCGCCATCGGAATGGTTTTCCCCGGGGTTATTTCGAAAGTGCATTCGAACAATTTTTGATCGGTGTATTTGGTAACATTTGAAGAGGGATATTTGTATTTGCTAGATTTAGGAATTTAAATTGTAATTGGAGCTTGTCTTTGCTATTAGTGTTTTTTTTTTTGTGTTTTGGTAGTCCTTGTCATGTAAGACTTGAACTAAAATGACGAAAGAAGGAGATTATGGTGTTAATATCTCCGCAAGACTTGTCCGTCAACAGAGGCAGGGCTACATCGTCGCATTGCCCAAAAGAAACTAATTGTCTCAAAGAAAGATCTGAAAATAACGCTTGGAGTTTGCGAAAGAGCATTCGAACAAAGCTCTTCAGTTTTCATATATAGTCAAGACTATTCAGTGAACCATGCATATCCAATGTTATGGCCCTATGATCCTTTAGAGCTTGGGTCATGGCATCATTAAGGTCAATATTAAAGAGTGGGGGAGAAAGTACACAATCTTGTGAAGCTGTGGGGATGATTGACTTGACTTGGACAGATCATTCCGTTCTTAGGAAGTCGTTCCTGAAGGATTTTGTTCCTTTCTTGGACCAACCGCATCCTGTTTCGGACCTTCCCAGCAACTGCTGGCGCTCTGAAGTTCTCCACCACCCGGCATATTCTGCCGACATTGGACCTCTTCCGACTTCGAGTCCTTGTCGACATATTTCAAAGGCCAACGGTTGAGCCCAGCAGACTAGTAAATGTGGGTCCGATGGGCATTTTGCCTCCCAACCAAGCTACAGAGACGAGCAAGAAATAGAATCCATCCAACATCTGCTCTGCGAATGCCCAGCCCTAGCAATGAAGAGAAGGCATTTTCTTGGAAAGTACCTCTTCCCAGAGATAGAAGACTTAAACCTAGTAGTATTGTAGTAGATCTCACGGTAGTTTATCAAACCTAAGTATGGGCACAATGAACCTATCGCGTTAGTCTAAGTGATCCGCGGCCAATAGGTCGTCAGGGCACCCAATATACCTACCTACCTACCTACCTACGTACCTAAGTTTCTATCCTAGAATCTAATGGCAAAAGACGTTGGATAATGAATTGAATCGAATAAAATGGAGAGTGGCTATAGCGCCACATAGCACTGCGACCCCGATAGAGATTGTGTCCCCTTTCTTGATCTAGGACCATAGAGCTACCTTGTGAAATGTGATATTCTCTCTAGATGGAATAGCGTGATAGTCTGTTCGTTATTTCATGTCAGTTTGATGTCAGATTTGGGCACTCGACGAGTAGATGCTCCATGGTTTCCTTTGATTGTCCACTGTGTCCACAGTTTGTTGAGCTGCTGTATGTGCCCCGCATATCCTTGGGACAGGCTTGTTCAGATTTATGGCCTCCTTGGTTCTGTATTTTTTGTGTGTATTTTTTTGAGTTTGAAATTCCCTCTTGACTGCTCCAGAATTGGATGCGGCATTTATTTGGACGGTTGCTGTTGTATGTGAAAGTTGCGAAATCCACGAAGAGCTTGTGTCGTTTTCTTGCTTGGACGCCTGCCTTATCATTGCACTCGTGGTTTTCATGTCCTTGTGCCCATTTAAATTTCAACCTGAATTCCTGTGCCAAGGATAGGCTCTTGGGAATATTTTGATTTTTAAAGGTTGTTGCCAGGATTTCATAATAAAGCATACGTTCGCTTAGACTTGTACACCCAATACGTGCCCCATCTCCAAACTGAAGGATTTTTTGTTGGGAAACTCGTGAAACTAGTTCATTCCTAGTGGTTTCAAGGAATACATATGTTTTTGTTCAGTCAATTTATTGGATTTGTTTTCGAGTTGAATGGAGTCGACCCCCCCGGAGTCACCGAAAGCATCTTGATAATTAACTGTTTCGCCGTCGAAGTGATGTCATTCAATCGCCCTCAAACTCAGAGGGAAAAATTCTTCAGAACTCACGCATACCTTCTGTTGCCCAATCTGTTCAAAAATAATCTTCTGTTGTCGTTGATCACCGCGGATTCCAAAAGATTCTTAGTGAAAACCATTAACGTCTTCTCGCGGAACGTAACGAGATCACATTACGATTTCCTATTGACTCAAAAATGATCCGACGGACAGCGGCATCATAGATCACTTTCTAGCGTGGAAAACTACACGAAGCATGTGTAGTCACATATGTATACCTCCTCAAAGCAATTTCTGACAACTTTCACTACTAGTTCCATTCAAAATGTCAGCGCAAAGCCAAACACACACACCCAAGGCATCGACGCTCACTTGTCAAACAAGAACAACTGAAGCTGTCAACGGGGTGATTGACAAATAACTCATTTTTTATCTGTCCAACAACCCGCTAATTGACGTAGGTTCGCGCGCTGAGAGAATGGCGAAATGAACAAATAAATAAGCATGCAGTCATGGACGGAGCGTTGGACACGAGGCCATCTGCGATCTGCCCCCTACGACCATTCAATCTTTTATCGTTTAGATCTGCGCAAAGAGATAGATGGACTGGGGGATGTTCTTATTTATGCATCGACTCCGACGAACCTGCGGGGGCGACGCTGCCAGCCCGTTCCGGGAAGCTGAATAATTCGCGCGAGTGGAAGCACACAAAATACAACACAAATCTTCTGAGAATACATTTTCGTTACGTCCGTCCGGGTAGGTTCCGAGATATTTATTATATAAAAGTGCCAATACACTTATTGATGCGAGGAGCCACCCCACCAGCGAGTCCGCGTGTCGTCCGACCGACGTCACACGAAGCACGAACAACGCGTGTGTGTGATCAGTCGCAGACCGAAAATAAGTGATGATCAAAGTGGTGGATGCCTGCCTGCCTCTCTCTCCATCGTCCATTGAATCCAAGGCGAACGAGGAAGAATAATAAATTGTTCGTTTATTATTTGCGATGCACTGATCCGCGCAGCGGCAGTTGTTGTGCTGCAGTTGCGCTTCTTGCAAGTTTTCGAGTGCATCACTGGACTTTGGCTATAAATAGGAGGGAGTCTAGGAAGTCTGCAGAGATGTTCACTTGGAATGGATGAGATGTGATGGTGCTCATGTGATTACATTTGTTAATTGCCTGCTACTAATTGGTTTGGTGATTTACAAATGCATTTAGTTTTGGAAGCCCGACTGACGGACGCTTTGGGATGGGTCTTGTGTTTATTTTGGAAGCGATGCGGTGCTACAAATTGCGTTGTGGAATATTTTTTTTAACTTCATTTTGGCGAGAGGAGCATTTTTTTTCGGATGCTTAGCAGCTGAAGTTTTTGATTTCACGTGAAATATTACATTTTTCGTACTCTGTGATTCAATTTCACGTGAATCTAATTACACGTCAATCTACACGTGTAATTCATTGTATTCCATTATTCTTAAAAATGCACAAAAAGTCACTTTTGAACTTTATTTACACAAGAAGACACCACCATCAAACGTTACCAATCAAATGCGCTCATTTCCAATATAATGCACAAGTACGTACGTTGACACGGGCCTATTCACGTATGTCTAGAACGTTCACTTGTTCACGTAAATTGAGTCAGGGACGTGCTGGATTTGTTGTACTGTGGCGTCTACGTCCGTGCCAAGTGATCACGTGTAGTTAAATGTGCGCTTAAAATCTGAGGCTCTGCATTGTAGGCAGCGTTTTATTCCCTTCGATGTGGGGTCATAGTCCAACAAACGAACACTTTCCCAGGAAGAGAAACAACATTCTCTGCTTTCGTGTGTTCAAGAGGCGGTTGTGTGGACGACGTTTCTACACGTTTCGACATTTTTTTCCGCCCCATTCAGCTATTCATCAATGATGTTGCGAACGTCGAAATTTGTTCAAGATTGACCTCACGAATGACACCAAGCCACGCGGTAAATACATTTTCTTCTACACTCAGCAGCTCACGAGGCTTATGGACTTACACGGGGTTGCCTCAGACCCACGCTTCAAGCACGTGCAACAGTACGTGTTGCAGGCAAGATTTTGACTCCCTTTGATCGTCGTCTTTAGAGTGTGCCAACTTTTCCTCTATCTGACTTCAGCGAGCCATCATTTTTGAACGCGTCCACTTGTCCACCTCAAACCTCTAGAAACTTGTCAAAAGTAAACCAGGTTCCTCAAATCACATCTAATTTCTAGATTTAGACAAACTTGAAACGAACATTTGTGAGAAAAGTTAGAGAAAACCAGAAAACTTACGACCCAATCCAAAATGTCCTTCCGTTCACGATCTCGCACAACGCAACCGGTGTCGTCGCAGCGGCGATCCCTATCCAGCTCACGCGTTCCATCGAGCACATCGAGCTCGTTGTACTCCTCATACAACGGCAACAGTGGTCCATCAAGCTACACGTCGCGTCCATTAAGCACGGGATACTATCAGAATGCGAGTTCGTATCAAAGTCCCTACGCGAACATCTACAGTTCCCGCGACAATCTGTACAGCAATTCATCCTCGTCGAATCGCAACAGTGGTAGCTACTACACAAACGGTAATCAAGGACTTTCACGGCAAAACTCAGCAAACAAATCCTACGGCAGTAACTACAATAATAACGCTTCAAAATCGTCTCAAAAATCAAATGGAGGCTACGAATCGAGATACTCATCGAATCCGTACAATTCCGAACGTTACATAAGTCCGTACTCGAGCTATGACAATGGTGTGACCACGGCTGGGCTGAGTCTATCGATGCCCGGCAGCAGAAACTATCAGAGTCCACCGAAGTCAAATGCATACACAAATACGCCGACATCACGTTCAACGACGGGTGCTATGCTCAAGACCAAGTCGTTGTCCACGTCCAACGGCAGCTTGAATTCATATCCACTCAGTGCGCACATGAGTTCATCCGCGAACAATGTGTCGACTGCTGCGGCAGCGGCGTTGGTTCCACGCAGCAATTCGTTAAGGGAACAAGAACGGAAGAGTCGCAATCGGAGTCGATCACGAAGCATTGCCCAGCGGTCACTGAGTGCCTCGTCTGAGAAAAGCGAGGGCTATGAAGTAAGCGATGCAGGGGGCTGTTAGGGAATTTGCACAACTTCATTGTGGTTTGAATGTCTATTGATTGTGATACTTATTGTCTTTTTGTTTTCCTTTTCTGCAGAGTGGCAACGAAAGATCATCACGCTCCAGGCTTGGCAGCACAGTAAGCGTGACACAGAACACAGACATTGGTGATACTAAGAGTAATTCTAAGGATAAGACGGAGAATGGTGAACTCATCGATTACAAAGCCCTTTGGGAAGCTGTTAAGTAAGCCACCGCCACTAACCCCAGGCATAACGAATCGTTTAAAAATTGCTCGTTTGATTTCAGGTTAGAAAATGAAAAACTGAAGCAACAACTAAAGAAAAAGGACGATGAGATCCTCCAAGCCCGTGCAACAGTTGAACGTTTTACCAACGCAGTAAGTATCCCTCTAGGCCACTTATACCATACCCTCGTCTCTCGAACCATCAACACTGTTCGGCAAATGAGTCACCGTCTTGCAAACACACTTCTCAATACTGCCAATCGAACTAATCCTAGATCCGAGACACTTTTGTCTTCTATGTACACATTTCTGATTCTTTTTCTTTATCTAGTCTTTTAAGTAATAACTCCTGATCTAGACCTCTTCGCGAGTGCATTCTACACTGTAAACAACTAAGTAACGATTCTCGAATTAAACGGCACCCATTCTTTTTAACAAACAATATATATCTCTTAACCTTAACTCTAAGGCCTCTGTATCGAAAAAGCAAAAAACAAAACCAAAAAAAAAACAAACAAAACAAAACCATATCTGTTCTTCCAGACAACTAAAAATTCACTCTCAGAGATTGAAAAACGTGAAAGAAGAGCAATGGAACGTAAACTCTCCGAAATGGAAGAAGAGTTGAAGGTAAATTATAAACAAAAGCAAAAAAAAAAAAAAAACAAAATGTTTGTTTGCGCTGCAAAATCTCTGCATAAGAATACAATTTTTGATATTTTTTTCTCTTATTATTGTTTTTGTTTTTCTCGTACAAACAACACTTAACTCCAACTCCTGCTCAGCATTTTCTTTTCCCTATTTTTTTCGCGCCACCTAACAAGAGGATTCCTTAAAACAAATCATTTTTTTTTTCCTGATGGCCTTGTAAACGTAGTCATGCTTTAAATGCTTCGATTTTAGACAAACTTGCTTTTTGAATTTGAAGAGTCCGGGAGACAGGTGGTGGGTATACGGGTGCCAAGGCGGTCTCAAAGTGTTGGATCCCGTGGTGGGTTTCTACAGGGGGTGTTTGGATTTACGTGATATCCTGTCATTCACCTCATTTCGCCTTCAGATATGAATACATGCTTGTGAACATGAACTCCAGCTTGGTGAAGTGAGGGGCCGATTTCAAACATCTGCCGCTTTTTGGGTCTTAGCTCCCCGTTGTGTTTGCAACAGTGCACGTTTCAGAGCCGCACAAGATTCCCTCATTAGCCGTTATGAATTCCAAGACATTTCGGTTTACTTCTTCTCGCGACGTTGTGTCTAAACCAAAGCCTAGGCCCCGACTAGGGGGCCAACCTCAACCGACCAGAGTGACCCCGCTCCAAGTCTCGAAGGCTTCTGATCTCCGAGTGTTTCCATAGTAGAGCCTCTGGTGGACCTTTCTCAACCTGCCATGTAATGTCTGAAGATCCATGCCTAGTCGCCCTTTTAATGTTGTTTTCGTTCAATGAACCACACTCCATGATAAGGTCAGGCGTGGTAAATGGTGTCGTATACGTTCACATCGTGCACTTAAATCTATTGCATGACTAAGCCTAGCACTTCTGAAGTTTTTCCACAGCTTCATGAGGCGCAACAGTCTGGACTGAACATGGGCAGCAACAAGCAAGCCTCTCCAGACGATGTGCTTGCGATATCTGAAATGTTTATATTAAGTTGAAACTCAACTTCGACACGGATAGGGTGTGGTAACCTTTTTTTTATTTGTTGCTTAACTCAAATGGGGGAAGTTCAACGAAACGTTTCCTGGGGTTTCGCATTTCCGTAACTTAACCTGAGAAGTTGAGAAGATTTGCTATAGCCATTGAAACTCTAAAAACAATCTTGGATACATTCAAGGCGTGAATCACTGTAAAATCAGCATTTTTACAGAATGAAAGCTCATCGCCGTCTTAACGTAGTGGGTAGAGGCGTCTACTTCTATGCTAGTTGTCTACGTTTAGTTCCCGACAAGAGCAACTTTCATAATTAATAGCTCTTCCCACCTCAAGTCACTTTCAAACTTCCCCTCAAGAAAGAAATGTCCAGAGTTCTCCGTTTCAAGTCGTCATAAAACTGGGTACCCTCCACTCGTGAGAAAATATAATCACGCACAGAACGAGTAGTCTACAGAAACTAGACCCAGCCAGGATCACCCAGGACATACTGGGCTCACGTGGATTCCAAAATTGACCAATGAATCTACTTCTTATCTGTTACTTTCTCTTTTTGAGTGCAACTTTAAATTAAGCTCGCCTTAGTCAAGGGGTTTTTTTTTATTTTGATAGCCTGGCAGAACTAAGTAGCATAAAAGTCAGCCATATTCTTGCTTTATTGAAAGCACCAATTGGTTTAGCACAAATGGCCTACGCTGGCCTAAGTTTGGCTTCTGACTTTCCGTACAGCCTACGCTGGCCTAAGTTTGGCTTCTGACTTTCCGTACAGCCTTCAGCCACTTCAACCTAACCTGACCTACTGATCTATCATAATCATACACCTTAACTTGTAACTTAACTCATGTAGAAACCCAAATGACTCTGAAGGGGAGCTTTTTTCTCCGCTTGTCGTCTCCTATTCCTCCAGCATGGTTTTGTCTAGAGATCGCAGTCGGCTATATTCCATTTAACGAAACTCAACGAAACTGAGCAAAATGGCTATTGGTGACAGTGTGCCAGTACTGAGTACTCTCTCGAGTGCCTCGAGTGTTGTCTTCATGATTGGACTTGAAATTGTCTCGCTGCAATTTACAATCAATTTTATTAACTCATCCACGGTCATCAGCAAATGAGCGAAATATATGGAACTAAAAAATATATAGAAGGAAACTGGTGGGCTTCACTTTCGGCGTGTCCCACACATCTCCAATGGACTCTTGCTCTGAAAGTCCTAGGTGTCCACACCAGCGTGTAATCAGCGTCAGCTGAAATGTAGTCAGCTAGCGACTCACCGAAATTTGTACTGTTTAGTATACACGTATACAAGCTGTGAATGCTTCCAGACACTGCCTGCTTTGCACTCGCAGAAGAGAGCAGGCAGCAAGCTCAAAAAATCTTTGCTATTCTGAAAGAGACTGCAACTGCTTATATACAAACTCAATAGGTCCATAATTTAGCTTCAAAGACATTCAATGTGTCAGCCAAGTACGATTAATTTTGGTGTGTACAAAAATATATCTGCTTCGTGTAGGCTTGAATAAATCAAATTTATAGCATGACTACGTAAAAGCAAAACCCAATCCCTCACTTTTCCCGCAAAACCAAACAAAGGAAAATAAAAATAAACCCTGCAGCGCTTTTTTGTTTGACTGCAAAATGAACACCCTTTTTGAATTGATTTTGTTATTTTTTTTTTGTCGAAGCCAAACACCTAACAGCAGGATATTCTCTCAATCGCAACCAACGAGGAGTCTTGTAAAACAACCGTCTTGCTCTGGCGGTTAGCTTCTCTTTTTTTTTCGATTTATTTATTTTTGTTCGAAAAACCCCGCCCGCCTATGTTGCCTTTAACACACAATGCCGTTGTTTTATTATTTTATTTACTCTACACATAAGAATCCCGATATTTACAAAATACACTGCAAAAAATATATATATAAAATTATATGAACAAAAAAAAAATGCCAAACTTGTTTGCACACATTTTTTGATTATATATTGTTGACTTGATTGTGTACAATTTTTCGTTTTCGATTTTGAAACAGTGCAATCGACATGATTACATATGTGTTTTGACCCGTTTTATGTTGTTTATTGATTAATGTCACACTAATGGTATTATTTACTCCTTTTTTGTTTTTGTAAGAATGTGAATAAGTCATCATCACCAGCAACCATCATCCATCATCCATCATGATCATTTTTAAAATCATATTTGAAAAAAAAGAACAAAAATTCGAAATAATTTTATGAGTTTTATATTTTTTGCAATCATTCATTTTTGTTTTGTTGTTGTTCTGTTGAGCGTTTGTTCACTCGGAAATTCGTACCTGTTGCACTTTGATGTTGATGAGAAATATTGTTCCTCAATCTACGAAAGGTGTTGTCTGTAAAATGTCGTTGATGTTCGAAACTAATTCTTCATTCTTTAATTGGCGCTACAGTCCGTGTAGACCTGGCCCTCAACTAACAAGCCTTTCCAGCACGATCTCTGGCTAGCTGCCTCCGGTTCTGCACGCCCAATTGGTTGTGGTCCTTGTACACCTGTGTGCGCCACTTTAAACGCGGTGATCCTTCGGGTTCGAAGACTCTTCGCTTCAATTACCGACTAGATATTTGTATACGAAGCGTTCAGCGTTATTATTTCATCGCGTCGCCATTTTATGTATCGTCGTGTGAAATGGACGACTGCGGCGAATCTGGGTTCACATGCTTATGACACTCGATGTTTTCTACGTCATGTTCATTTCGCACTCACTCGTCTAACTCAAGGTATTACTCTTTAATTATGAGCGCTCAACGCATGGTCACCAGTCGGTTTCGAAGCGTCAAGAGTTTGTGGAAGATGCTCACAGTCTATATAGTCCTCCGAAGCTAACGATCTTGAAGTTGAAATCACTAAAATGCGTACTAGATCGTCCAGGGAATTGGAAAAAGATTCGGGTTGCTTGAGATGTAGCACCATTATGGCAAAGTATCTTCCACATTCTTAGCCTAAGGCTTCATCGCTCTGGCTTAACTGCTAATTTGCAGTTTTTACAATTAATAAATAAATCTTCCACATGCAGTTCAGTGCTGGTTAATCTTCCTGGTTTTCGGAGAAGTAGTGGCCAAACACCACCAGGGCAAATTGGACACGATACAGTGCTATTTTATGGACGGAATCGCCCTTCGACGGCGGACGTGGCGTTGTGGATATGTGCTTTGACCCCTACGCAACTGAAACTCGCTGCTTGGTTTCGATTCCCGGCCGGTGCGACCAAAAGTAATTTTAACCGCCTCTTTCATGTCACTGACAATGCTCAAATGTGTAGAAAAAAGCTGCTCAAAGTGGCCGTTCGTAAATCAGAAGATCACGCACAACACGAGTGGGAGAGCCCGCCTCTCTACGAGCTGTAGCACCAACCAATATTATTATAATTAATTGTCCTTCGATTGCTGCATGTTGAATTTCACTTGCCACAGTTTTGTTTGTTAATTTACCGACCGAGTGACCAATAGGGCATGTTGTCGGGAAATTGTTCATTAAACGCAATTTTTCAAGCACTTAATTTACGTTTGTTCTAAGTTACAAGAGTTGAACTTTGTAAACGTGTCAATTAAATCCATGTTCACAATTAGAAGCCTAAATTCTGTGCTCGACTTCAACTCTTTCTCTAAAGATTCCCTTTCTGTGGAGCACACATTTCACTCAGATGAAGTCGACCATAATCGAAAATTGCCTACTACAGAATACCATCAAGTTTCAGCGTTTTGACACGTTCAACAATTGATGGTGGTCCGATAAGTACATACCCTCACCGCTCGATTACGCCATTATCGCGTGTAGTACATTCTAGACGGCTCCTGTCAACATTTCAGCCGAATCGGGCTCGTAGTTTTATTTTGGCCGCGTGTGCAAGCGAGCGTGTCCGTGAATTCTCTCTTCCTTCATGACAACGCACCGGGTCACACCTCGTTTTACTCTACAAACTAATGCCCCATCCACCGTGTTGTCCAGATTTGACCCGGGGCGCTTTCTTTTTGTTTCCAAGCTGGAAAAAGTCACGTCTTCACATCTTTTTGGAAATATTTTTGTAACCGCGAAAGCCCTAACCTTAAAATATCATAAAGAGTAGTTAAACGTCACGTGACTTGTTCCACATCGTTCTCGAGAAGACTGTTCGAGGACACCAACTTCTAGGAGTCTGTTAAAC
Organism: Eristalis tenax; assembly: GCA_905231855.2. Lineage (NCBI taxonomy): Eukaryota > Metazoa > Arthropoda > Insecta > Diptera > Syrphidae > Eristalis > Eristalis tenax. Next base: position 16,971,429 of record HG993126.1, on the reverse strand, counting down.
TGTTAGTATACGCGGATGATACGGCCGTGCTTGTCGGAATGCAATGAGGCGTGACTGTGAAGTGTACCAGCATTGAGACTGGTCTGGCGCAGCATATGCTGTCCTTGAGAACAAGTGTATTGTCAAACCAACCATCGTTAAATTACTGAGTTTCCTGTATAGCACTCAAAAAATGTGGTCTACCAGAAGCGAATTTCCACCCTTCCCTTCATTAGGTCCTTTCAATGGAAATTGAAGTAAATGGGAAACTATATTTGGGTTAAAAATTTGTTGGTTGTCTTTGAGTGCCCAGAGACACTTCGAAGCCGATTTTAATACGTTCAAATCAGGAAATTAAAAGGAACCAATTGTCGTGGATTTCTGGGGATTTTATCCCACACAGCCGCCGTCGTCAACCTCCAACTCCTTTCTTTAGTCATCCATTCCATCGATACAAAGTGCACCAGAAATACGAGTTATTTTTTGTTCGACAACACATCCTTTTTCACACATCAAAAAAATAAGAAAATAAAAAAACAAGAAACAAGAAAACAGCCGAATACCTCTTTACACAAAACTAATTTACAGATTGTCTTAAAACCACCTCCATAAAAACCAAGAATTGTGTAAAAACTATCAAATAACCGAAACAAACAAAAAAAAAAAACTGTAATTGAAAAGAAAAATAACATTATTCTCTCCTCTATTCATTGTTTTATACAGCTATTGCAGAAGTTAAAGACTGAGAATGAGCGTTTACGCGCCGAAAATCGCGCTCTAACTCGTGTCGTATCGAAACTTACGACATCAGCCCAAACTCAGCTTCAAAAAAAGAACTAAGTAAAAGAAAAAAAATAACTAAAAAAATCAAAAGTATATATGGAAATAAAAAATATATCAAATTCAAACATATAACAATAAAAAAAAATCTAGATATAATAATGAATAATTTGTAGTTCAAATAAAATATGTACTCTTACGCATACTCGTACTCAATTGAAAAAAAAAAAACAAAATGTATCAACGCGCTTTAGGACGAGAGAGGGTAGCCGCAAATCAGGCGCAGTTTCGCGCCACGAACGGAGGGAAACACAGTGTTTTTAAATATTTAAGGACACCCATTTGATTTGGTTTTGGTTTCGTTTAACTAGAAAATAGAGGTTTTGCTGTGGATGTGGATAGATACTTCCTCAGTCGAATCGGGACACATAGCAAAAAATATTATGATATGGTCACGCATTTTCCGGTATGATGACAGAATTTATTGTTGTTTTTTTTTTTTTGTACTTTCTTTCTTGTATTGTTAATGATTGATGGTTTAAAGAAAATAATTTTTGTATTTGTTGATCACATGTTTGACATTGTGAAATTTTAATTAATGCTTTAGTTTTTTTTTATTTGTGAACAAAAATTCGAGATACACAGATACTTTCAAATGAGATGATACGTACTTGTCCTTGATGTGGTGATTGTTGTTTGAAACGAATTTGTTAGTTAATGGTTATGATTTAGTTTTGGCGTTCCCAACTAAAGCAACAATCGACAAATTTCTGTTGGCATGTGTACATATGATTTGATGTCGTTATGTATGTTTTTTTCCAATTTATTTAATATTAATTAGGATATTTTATTTAAGAAATGATATGTTTATTTTCCGTGTCTGCGTTTCCAATTGTGAGAGAATTTTATGCAAAATAGTTTATGTTCAAAATTGGCCGTGATGGACGGATGGGAAACAAACGTTTTTGTTTTCTGCGAGGTGTGCGAACACATCCCGATGAAGACAGCACGAATGTATTTTTACCTTACAAGCAGCATACTACTTGGAGTAGGGTTTCTGACCAGCTTTTGACTCAACATCATAGAAGAAAGTGTGTTCTTTAAGAGCTGTAGCATTTTAAATTGAAATAAAACCCTCAAACTTTTAAGAAATGTGGGGACATTTTTTTTTATTGCGATTTTGGGTACACAGTCGGACTACTACCACCGATGGACCACTCCAGTGATAGCGTCGTTAATTTGATCCCAACGTCAAATGGTGACTGGACCATTTTTGAAACCCAGATAAAAGCGTGTTATCTTTGCTTTCAGTGGGATTCGTACTCCACTAAATAAGGGCAGGCACTTAACCAACTGAGCATCCAGTCGTCTTCAGATTTGGTCCCCACAAACCAAGGGCAGACAATTAACCAACTGCGTCATCCAGTCGTCTTGAGATTTTTGATAACTCCTTGCAGCCTCTTTTAGATAATTGTGAGAGTATTCCAATTTGGAGTCCTTGCAGTCCCTCTTAGATCTAGGTGTCTGTTAAACTGTTAGTATATGCGGATGATACTGGCGGAATGCAGCTAGGCTTGAGGCAGTCGTCTTGAGAATTGGACCCAAATAACCAAGGGCAGGCACTTAACCAACTGCGTCATCCATTCGTCACGAGATTTTTGATAAGTCCTTGCAGCCTCTTTTAGATAATTGTGAGAGTATTCCAATTTGGAGGCAATTGACTAGACTCTAGAGGGTCTGGGCCCTTAAAACGATCTAAGATCAAACTCGATTTCGTCAAGGAACGGATTTTTGTCTTCCGGACTGCATCCAGCTTCAATTATGTCGTCTTCTCCATTGACCTTCTTCGCAGCTGGTATATCTAATGTAATTTTGATTTGGAAGGCACGAGGTACGCGCTGTGCTGTTTTACTTATCCAGCTTAAGGCTCTATATGGCAGGATTGTCAAAATAAGTGCTTTGTAGAGCATGCTTTCCAACCTTCGAGTCAGGAGTATTGAGCCCACTTCGACAAACCGAAGTATCATGGCTTGCCAAGGTCTTGAGCCCACTTCGACAAAACCGATTTTTTACTTCGTTCTAAAATGTACAGTCAACTGGTGGTTATTGCATGAGTTGCTCAGCCAAAATAAAGAAGTCCACATGCAGTCGGACCTTTAGAAGTCACTGCGTTTGAAGCGAAGACAAAAACGAAATAAAAAAAAACTTCAATTTCAGAAAATGTTAATATTTGCAGAAAATTTTAATATATGTTTAATATTTGCTTGCAGACGAGATCCCGTTGCAGGAAAGTTGACTGAATACTTGACAGCAACATTAATTAATGGTGCCCGCCGTGGTGTAGTTTGTGGGTGCTTCAACCCCTACGCATTTGAGTCTGCGCTACCCAGGTTCGATTCCCGGTACGACCAAAATCACGGTCCTTTTGAGCAATAACTGTCTAGAAAAACACTTCTCAAATTGTCCGTTCGGAGTCGGCATACCACTGTAGGGCCCTTCCACTCATGAGAGAACCTAGACCACATTATTATACCTTTAATTAATCATAGCATTTATGATGAAAGATAATAGTTGTCAATCCTTTTTTGTATCTAATGAGAGATGTTGCTCGATATTGAGTTTGGCAGTTATACTCTGTGAGCATTGTCAGTTTACAACCTAAAGTCGAATTTCGATTATGGCTTAATTTTTGAGAATAAGTACGACGACTCCTCGAACGAGAGTGGAATTCCTAGAGCTTATCGTTGACGAACGTTTTATGGTTTAAACACCTTTAGATCCGTCTCAACTCGTATGTAGTGCATTTCCATGAGTATCATTGGGCCTGTACAACAACTAGACGACATCGTGTTTGCCTCTATTCTCTCTTAATGTTCACCACCTGCCACCATTAATTCTCCACTTTACACTGGACCTAGTATTTTTCGACCGTCGCGTCCATTGTGTTAGCTATTCAGCTCTTCAGCTTTCTTAATATATGACCAATACACTCAATTCCAGATGCTATCTACTGGTTCCTGTCCTCCTTAAACTCGTATGGGCCAAAGGGAGTCATCTGCCGCCATGTCTATTCTCACTTCAAGTTGTTGAAAAATCTGTCCCATTTTAATTTCCTTGTCGTGAGCGCTTGTTTTTCCCAGGATTTTGTCATCTTATAATACACGCCTTTGTTGTCAACGCAGACGTTATTGTCGCGTTAAAACAAGTTTTACATTCCACTTGCCTTCGACTGACTGTAACATTCAACAGTCTGCAATTTTCGGACAAATTCACATAAGATCTCTCTGTTCTTGGACTCGGTCAAGTCTCTATTCTAAGTAAAATTCACAACAATTCAAGAGGCAATGAGTCTATAGACGTTACTTTTGCCATTCCATACCCATACAAAGACGAGAAAATAAGAAACCACTTTCCACTACCACCGTCCACAAATTTCAGCAACCAGAAAGAAGTACTTGACAAGTTTTATTTGCCAGAGGATCTATCATAAATATATATCCACGACCTGCTTAAGGGGGTAGACCCAGTGGGATTTTGAAATTCTTGAATTTTTAACGCGAAGCCTGTCTGAGTGGAGTCATCTCTGTGCATGTCAATGGTACTCAAAACTTTTTCTCGATACCATGTCTTCCAAGTCGGTGCTCACTGTAACTTGAGAAGGGCTTACCGAACAGTTTATATTACAGTGTTCCCCGGGTTAGCGAGGGATTTTTATTGAACGTTTTTTTTATACCCGAAAATGTGAGAGAAATAAGGACTGTCAGCGTCCCACATTTTAGCTTCCACGGGAGCATTAATAAATAAAGAAATATTTTAATTAAATAAAGATTTGTAATTTGCGATAATCCAGTGACGAGCTGCAAAGACCTTGTTTGAACTCCACGCAAATTTGTTGTGTTGCACGAATTGTTTCTATTCAAAAAAGCGATCATATTTTTCTTAAATACATATTCATCATGTTGAATAACATTTGGTATTACATATCTTAATGTGTAACCACAAGAAACGTCATGTTAAAAAAGAGCACGTACGGTCAATAAGTGGAACTCGACGCAACGAATGGGGTAACCAGTCGACTCCATTGGTCGCGGTTCTATAGGGTTAGGGCTCACTGCAATTGAGGAGCTAGTGAAGTTCGGTTCTGGTTAAGTGACATCATAATGGACGAGGGTGACTGGTGTCCAACTTGTCCTAGATGTCGCTTGTTTATCAAAGCTTCAAGAATTTAAGATTGTAGGCCTTCATTTGTCCCACATTCTGTGCTCGAGTTTGGGCAGTCGATTGTAGTTTGCCTAGAGCTTATTCAAAGACGGTCGTCGTTCCTCAAATTCCAAAGCCCAAAGTCAATTGATAAATGTGTCAAATTTGACACCTGTCTGTCGGGTTCTTCTCTGTTGTGGTTATCCTCATCATCAACCTAGTTTCCGACTGTTGATGTTTAGAGCAAGTAAATAAATCCCCCCCAAAATCACTGTCTTTAAATGGTCCCTTCCATTCATATTCTAGCGCTCAGTTTCGTTCGCATTCGAAGCTCTGCCTGGTTTCTTCCACTGGTTTCAGTTGCCTGCACATGAGCCCCTCGTATAAATTCGAAATAAAATATACGTGCGAACCAAGATGAAAGGCAGAAAAGCAAATCTATTTAAATTGCTGGCACTTTGCCCGGAACTACGCAATATTTTCTAGCAACTGGAAACGACTTCGAGAATATACCAAAATTTCCATTGTCGATTGTTTGTAAATAAAACAAAATTTATACTCAAGTAATTACTTAAGAGCGTGAAACATATATTTAAGTAGAGGAAGAGAGAGTTTCGAAGAATGTAAATAAACGGAAAAAGAAAAGAAAACAAACTTGAAGCCGGAGTAGGAGAATCAATTAAAATGTGTGCAATGTCTGGTGTGATCTACTAAAACTAAAAATGTATATCTTAAGCAATAAAACCATAACCGAGTGTCAGTGAATAATGGCACGTGACTTGCGTCGTGTGAATAAACTGTGCATCGTAAAAGTGTACTCCTCTCTGCTCTTGTCCGCTCAAACAAAAACGCAATCAAAATATCTGAAATAAACATTTTGTATCAACCTTTAGGTCCCTTGAACATAATTTACCTTTAGTGTCATAAAAAATAAACATCGTTTTTCATACGCAAAGAAACATTGTTCAGTCATAACGAATTCATCGCCATCATGATTTTGAACCGCATCGCATCTAGATCATTATTGCAAAACAAATGTTTACAGATCGGTACACGCCTTAAATTAAAAAATATATTCTAATTTAGAGCAAATTTTTCCTTTTTTTTTCTGAGTTACTTGCATGTGTTAATTGTTCTGCTAGCTTAGTTTTTAGAGTTCAGCATATTTTAAAATGTGTTATTTGGGAGAAAACGCACAAACTTTGCCTAGTTTCAGCAATCAACTGGGAGTACGACGCTTGCTGCCGCTTCTTCTGTTAATTTTGATTCGTGACAAAATAAGTGATTATTCGCTTGGTTTTGTAAAACTTTTCTTGATTAGTTCTATTTTGACTAGTTCCAAGTTACTTGCGCCATAAATCCCACAAGCAATCAAGACGGATTGTATCAACATGTTCCTAGACCTGGAACGTGTACACGAGGTCTGGAAATAAATATAGCTGAAGCTCAAACTGTATTGATGAGAGGTTTAGTTGCGTTTGTGAGAACCTTGTTTTCTTTGTTCACAGACAGTGAGATTGCCCACTTGTCCGGTGCGACCCATGGATGGTCTGAGTCTGAGCAATAGCTGGCTTCCATCGTTTGCAGTCCTGGGTACTCTGCTTCCAATCATCAAGATCCAGATTTCTTGTGCCAGTGAAAACTTGGTGTTTACACCGGATGTTCGGTGTTCCTCGCCAGAAAGCTCGGATTCGAAGCAAGGTCTGTCCATGCATTGCAATCGAGTGATTTCTACCTTCAGACTTCATCTACATCTTGCATCTTGCCTCTTAAAGTTCGCGATTAGGTCTTCTTTTCCATTCACTTTCCTCGCAGACAGAGCAGCCCATATATCCGACGTAGAATTTTTCCTTCAATGGCAGGCATTAGTGTGACTGCCTTCGCACAAACAACCATAGGCAACGCTAGGCAAATGCATAACTTTAATACTAACTGATCAGTTCAGCTGCCATGATTTCGGCCTGTGTTGTGTTCTTTGTTTCTGCTTACCAAGTTCAAGCTGTCCTGCGCCTGCAACCATAGGTTTGTAAAGCACATTTTCGGGATTCCTCTAACGAACCAGGAGGCTCGGGTTCAAGCTATTTCTTATCCAAGGCGTGAGACACATATTTCTCGTCTTTTTTGTGTTGTTCAACTAAATTTCGAAACTTGTAATTTGTACCTTAACAGTCAGTTAAAAAACTGACCAACCACGGTGACCATGCGCTCAATATTTCCAAATAATTAAAGTTGAATAATCTTTACTCTATTGTGTTACAGCGCAGGTGTACAGCGATACTAATCAAAGAATAAATGAAATGTCCTCCCAGCCGTTTGCAAATTCGAGGAGATGAAACGAAAAAGTAGAACGACACTTCAAACTGCCTCGGACAGCTAGACGTACGGCAGGAATGATGAAACTCATTTCTTTGCTTTGAAAAGAATGGGATTCGCGGGTCTATAATTATCCTTACATAAAACGATGCATGTCCTCAGCACAAGCTCTGTTAAAACTGCCAAGTTCGGTCGTACTACGATTCAGCGACCGTTCAGCGTTGGAGTTTCATTCTCAGCACTTGTCCGCATATTTTCCGCCGTCAGTTCGCCGACATCCTAGAGGCATTTTCCTTTTGCTTTCAGAATAATTCCTTAAGGAATCTTATACCTTCACTGAGCTCGCGGTTATGTGTGCTCCTCAAGACTGGTACTTACCAAGAATCACCTGAATTCTCTTGGCAGTCTTGTCCGTCTAATGTTGCTGAGATTGGGCCCTACGAGGACCCAGTAATAGGAATGTGCAAGAATATGCTCGATTAGTAGTCAACAAACCAGTCTCATGCGGCATCTTTCGAAACAACAGCATACATCACATGCAGTTGGTGCATTATTTCGACCAAAATTTGTTAAAAAATTGACACGGTTTCGGGAGCACTGTACCCGCTTTGGAAGTAACTTTCAAATATATTTCAACGCTGAATTAATTCCTTACCACTCTAATACTGAAATTCAACACACTTTTTCAGCGAAAAAAACTGTCAGTGTCAAAATAAGATATGATTCACAATGAAGCAAACATATGGTCTACCCTTTATAAAACCGAACCAACCTACTTCCCGTCCTCTAATCATTCACAACAATGTTCAATGGAATTCAACACGTCTGTGATTGTCATATTGACGTTTGACTCAAGCACTGACGGCTCTCTCTTTACTTGAAAAATGCTTGTGCAACAGCTTGACAGCATGAGCTTTGTGCGATGAGAAGTGACTCAAGCTCGTTGCGAATGTTTTTTTTTATTACCATGGAAGCTACAACGGCAGATCATGGTGAGTTCACATGACGTCAAAGTTGTTTCCGATTCCTTCATTCACAATGGACAATGGTACATGACATTTTTTTTTTTTGCCGTTTTAAGTAATGATCGCCAATCTTTTGAGGATTTTGTCAGCTGCATATGTTTAGAAAAAGTGCTGTCATTGCCCAAGACTTTCTTTCAGACATCACAGCACAAAACGTGTTTTTCTTTAACCTTGCAGGACTTCATTCTGACACGGTCATTTTCGATGACTTCACCACACGGTTAAATTTCGTCAAATTCCAACGCATCAAGGGAACTTGTTGGCAAGGGAAGTGAAACGTACGCGATGCTCCCACGTTGAATAAGTGCGCAAAATGTACTAGATTTCGTAATTTGTCTGTGTGCATCAGCTTGATCAGAGTGAGCTTCAGCACATTTCCTTTCTTTGTTGTATTTTTATTCTGTGTTATCGTGAGTGTGTGATAGCAATCAAATTTGAATTTGACCGTCTGAAAGTATGATCAAATTACATGCGGCGATAAATGGCGGCATTTGATGCGTAGAAATTGAACTGTGTAAAAGGGGCCTAACTCCGACACATTTGACGAATATTTTCACTTAGACCGTCAAGATTTTGCCGATTGTGTGCTACTGGCAACTAGTGAACTGGCCACATTCCCAAGATACGAAATAACTTGTCTCCCAGATCCATATCGTCGATTGAAAGCCAAACAATGATGGCTTTCATTTTTCGGAGAAGTATGGAGCAATGACCAACACTACACCAATGTGCTACACGTTTAGGCACTTTGTGGATGCGATGATCTTCGACAGTAACATGTGGACTCTCACTTCCCCACATTATTGTTTGTTAACGTATCCATTGAGTGAACAATATTCATCGTCACCTGAAGAAAATACGAGGGGCGTTGAATTTATTCTCGGTATCGATATGAAGGATAATGCGAATTCAAATTTCAAAATTGTTTTTATTTTTCAACATAATCTCCCCTAACATCAATGCATTTGTTACATCTTGAGATAAGCGTGTTTAAACCCTCAAAGAAATAAATTTCCTCTTTCTCTGCAAAATACCCATTTATTGCCGACTAGAGTTCTTCATAATCCGAAAATCTTTTTCCACGAAGACCTTTTTTCAAATCCGAAAACAGGAAATAATCACTAGGGGCAAGGTCTGGACTATAGGGTGGGTGTTGGATTTCTTCGAATCCACAATCTCGCGCAGCAGCCTTGGAAACTCGCGTCGTGTGAACAGGAGCGTTGTCATGAAGAAGCAACACACCTGCTGCCAGTTTACACCGTCTTTTCTTTTTAATTCCCTCCCGCAAATTATGCAAAGTGGAAGCGTAGAATGTGGCGTTGATGGTTTCACCTTTTTTTTTTTGTACTCAATGAGCAAGATTCCCTTTGAGTCCCAAAAAACTGTGGCCATGAGCTTCCCGGCAGACGGAGTGGCTTTGAACTTATTCGGGGGGTCTGTTCCTTTTTTATGCCACTGCATGGACTCTTGTTTGCTTTCAGGGTCATAGTGGTGGACCCATGTTTCGCCACCAGTAACAATTCGATCCATAACACCCTCCGCGTTCTCACTACACATCTCCAAAAGCTCTCTACAGCATGCGATTCTCACTTTTTTCTGAGGCGCTGGAGCATTCGTGGCACCCAATGAAAGCAACCATCGTGGTACCAATTGAAAGCTTGGTGATCTCTGCCATCATTTTCACCTTTATCGGGCATCCTCAAGAACAAGTTTTTCGACTTCTTTGATGCTTTCTCCCGCACAAGCAGTAGCCGAACTCACTTGACCACTTTTGCACAGTTGATAATGAAGGTGCGGAGCCCTGGTAAACAGCCACCATCTCTTCATGAATAGTTTTTTGACTTTTTCCTTGCTTAGTGAGAAATTTAATTACAGCGCGATGCTCAATTTTCACCATCATCGTCTCAGTTGCCATTATGATTCTGTTTAACTAGAGATAAAACTCGAATTAATAATCACATTCATATGAAATTTTACATGAATGCACTAAAATAATAGTATTACTTGATAAATAAGTCAAACAGCTTCACCCCGATACCGAGAATATATTGAACGCCCCTCGTATTGTGTGAAAATTAGCTACACAAACCCGAACCCAATCGGCGTGCTTTTTCGCATTTTGATGTCAGCTGTCTTCAATTCTTGAGTGTTTGATGCAACTGCAAAGTATGCCTCAACGTGCAGTAAAACAGTGAAATAGCCCCAAGCCCCAAGTACAATCGATATGGAGGATCTGATTCAACACTTTTACTAGCGGTAGCCGATCTCAAGTCATCTGTAACAGAGACATTCTCTTGAAATTCCTTTAGAATTTAACCTAGAGTCCGATCATGGGAGAAATGTACCTTCTAAAGATTAACTATTTTGTTGGAGGTTTTCACAATTGGATCATGTCCAACGATCGCTTAACAATCCATATTCTCAAATGGCAGACCTTTAGATAAGCATACACAGCCCCAGATGATAATTCGGTTTGGCACATGGGTTTGAAACATGGATATCAAATACGGACTTGGAATTGGACTCCATCATATCTGAAAAACTAATAAAATCCACTTCGAAGGCGGCATTTAAACAATCATAATTCGTAGCATCAAATATCGACATCTATCGAAAGTAATCGTACACGTATGTTGTCTCTAAAGTAGGCTACACTACCAGTTTTCAAATGGCATTCGTAGATCATTTCTTAGAATTCCCAGCCCGGCTATACACTCATTCCAGGAATGGAATTTTTTGGAAAGTTTACTCACACATTTTCACACGTCATCAGCTCACGATCATTCCCGCCATCATTTCTCTTGTCATTCTTCATTCCAAGTCATTTTACCAACACTTCAGCAAGAATGTCATTTGAAAAGTGTGCAACCTATTTAACCCACAAAAGAGAAGAAAAGTGCGAAAGCATCAGAGTCGCCGGCATTTTCTGCTTCACTTACCTAAAACCTCGCAATCGATGCGTCGGAATCTGACGAAATCTTACCGTGTAGATAAAAGCGTCCGAACACGGTTTTTATAGGGAATCCCAACGATGGACATGGAACCAAGGCAGTCTATCATCAATCAACTTCAGCTAGGGCACGCTTTCTAATCACGCACTGCTAGTTATGCCACCAATCCCTGATTTTGCCACACTTTTTTGCACTTGTTAATGTTGTGTATTGTGTTTATTTTTTACTCTTAACTAATCTCCGAAGAATGAAGCATATTTGTATTTTGTTTGAATTGTGTTTTTCTTTTCTTAAATGTTTCTTGAGCCGGTTCTCTCTCCACTGACATGCCGAGAGTTCTTCTGTTCGTACCTTCTTATCAAATGTGTTTTTTAATCCCTTTGTTCATACGATACTCATTCCATGCCTTCCCCTCGAATCACTTGAGCTGCACTAACATTCTCCTTTATTTTTACAGCAATTGGAACCCTTAAAAACGGAAAATCAACGCCTTAAAGAAGAGAACGGAGCGCTAATTAGAGTAATTAGTAAATTAAGCAAATGAAACATAAGAACAATTATTATTTCGACAGCAAATCACTTATACGTGTATAATTTTCTTTTTCTTCTTGTTCTTCTTTATATCATATAATGTTTTTATCGTTGTTCGTTTTTTTCTTTCTTTCTTTCACGTTTTCACAAACCCATGAAATGAGAAAAAAAAAAACTTGTTGAAACACGAATGAAAAACCATTTTAAATTGATGATGATTTCGAAAAGAAGGATTATTGTGAATTGAACAATTCACCATTTTGTGTAATGTTTAATTTTTTTTTTTTAGAGAAAAATGAAATTGTTTTTGTCCCCTCAAAATTTGTTAACAAAAGAAAAAGAAAAGCAAAAAAAATCGTTGATTTTTATAAACAACTATAATACAGAGATAGAAAGCAATTTATATATATATATGTATATGTTATAGTTCACTGAGAAAGTAAGTGAGAAAAACGCAAGAAGAAGAGAATCAGAAAAAAAAATATTTTTAGACCTTAGCTAAACGATAAAACAAAACAAATAACAGAACATATAAATAAAAGTATAAAGAAATTTTAATATGAAACAAAAACACCAACAACAACAACAAATGATGTTAACTTAACTATTGATTACCTATTTATGTAAAATACGAAAAAAAAGATAAAACACACAAAAGCCAACTCTGTTCACACATAGAATTCGTGTCTTGAAGTACATTTTCTTCTAATTTAGAGTTAAGTTATTTCGCCACCCTCCCCTCTGTCGTTTGATTGAAAAGGAATTCGATGTCATTACTTATCCCAGAGATCAAACAATCTAGACAAATGTAAAAACCCACAACAAACCTTACATGCAACAACCATAATGAACAGAGAGAGAGAAAAAAAATCATTGAAGGATTTTACTGCATCCAGTAAAACTCCTCGCTACATATTGAACCTCTGAATAAGACGAGAGAACACAGCCACAATTCACAATCTATCGCATCCATCCGTTTGCATCCTTTTTACATTTAATTATTTTTTCTTTTCATTTCTGTTGGAATTATACATATTTTTTTTAATTTAATTTAATTTTTTTTTCTGTTCTGTTAACAATTATATTACGAAAGATAAACAAAAGAAGGAAAAAAAAATACAACTATAACTTTGTGTGGATATATCACGATTTTATCGCTTATTTTAGTTTTAATTATTATTTTTTAAATTATATTTTTGTTATTTATTGAATTTAATAAAATGAAAAACGGAGATTTCAAATTAACTATGAAAGCAAAACGAAAAAGAAACAACCATTAATGTATATGTGATCATAAAGAAATTCCTTGTGTGTGTGTTTTATTTGATTTTTTATTTTTCAGAGTTTTGATTTTGATTTTTTGCAAACTTGGTACGACTGTTGTACATCAGAACCTTCTTTGCCGCCCACATCCCTGATATGACTATGCTCACTGTCAGTCGCATTGAGACCAAAATGTTAGTCCAACAGTTAGTTCAACAACTGTGCCCCTAATTAAGCGGAGCGCTCATTAAATCCGTCGAAAACTGGGTTGTTTGGTTATTAATGAGCTGATGATCATCTCTAAAGCAGGGCAATTTCATTAGCAATTCACTCAAATCACATAGTGACGACCCACGAATTGAGTCACATAAAAAATATCGTACGGAACTCAAAGGAATCAATGTCATCCTATGTCATTTGGATCTTGTTGTAGGCACACACGGGATCCATCTTTACGAGAGAACGTGTCCCCATGCGGTATCCATCCGGTTGGGTAATTGCGATTAATTCGGGATAGTTGCCACAAGGTCTTTATAATCCATTATCCTTTGGTGCCTCAAATGGTTGTGTTGTTGGCCATGAATTCGAATAGTTTTCGGGTGCTAGTCTGCAATATGTGGTCCTGTCGTGTTCTTAATTGCAAGTGATCGTTTAGTCAATGCTCGAAATACTTTGATTTTGAAGGTTGGTGGACAACTCGATACTGATACTCGCCAAAGTAAATATCTGTATGCAATGCTTCCATTATGTGTTGTATTTCCACTCTCCTCAATCGAATTTGGCGTGGTTGTAGCGCATTTCTTGATGTGATGCGCTAGTGGTCTCGTCCGTAGGTCTTCGAGATCATTTTCGGCATCGAGTATTGTTGCTGGTTGCTTTTGGAGCTCGTTCTGCTGTCAGATCAACACTTCCTTACATGTAATAAATTCACCTTAAATGCTTCGAGCATTTATTTTCGCATTCGTGTTCTAGCACTAGTCTTCAATATTCTCAAAGCACTTAAAAACCACTGGTCTGGTTTATGTAGTTCTGAAGAGATGTTCTCCTGCGGCTAAGCTATTCTCTTATCCTAATCTGATATTTTTCGGAGTAGTTGGCAAACATTTTTCTTATATTTGTCCAGCACTTACCGATTTATCGCCTTTCAACTACCGACCAATTACACATGCATCCATGTCTGTTCAGAAATATCTTGAATCATGAAGTCGTAAAATGGCTTTCGTGTCATAGGTCCACTCGTGATCTAATGACTCAACTTGCCGTCATCGTGCTTTTCATCTTGATGAAATGAAAATAAATGCGCTCGAGATTTCAAAGGCATTTTACGATCTATGGCAGGAGCCGCAGTTATTTCAAATGTTTACTTTTCGATAAATATGGAAACGTTATGAAGCGTTTAATCCAAGTGGGTCTAGTACTGACTTTAAAAATGCTGGTATGTTAAAGGGGTCAATGTTATAGATTTGTGCGACACAGTTCCGACGAGAGACATGGAACGGTTCTCTTCGCAGTCGGAACTAGTCCCCGGAGACATGTCCGCTGAACTATGTACTTCCATGGATTGACAGCCGGAACTTGAACGTGAAGAGCGTGCTTCTTAGGAACTGCTGAAGATATGCACGTTCTATTGTTTTCACTAATTTTTGAGATTTATTAAGACCTATCATTGAATAAGGCAGTATTGAGTTTCCTCAGGAAAAACGCCTACTTCGTCTGAAGCACTTTCCTCAGATCGTATGCATTATGCTTGCTCTGGTAATCGGAATCTGGATTCAGCTTTATGGAATTCCCCTTACTCTCTTTGACGTGTCACCCAAAAACTCTTCACTTTGACAAACTTGCACTCTCTTAGTCACTTTATGTGACATTTGTCACTCGCGCGACGATACTCCCCCTTATTCTCTTAGACGAGGTGACAAATTTATCAAAATCTGTATTATTGAATTCAAGTGAGGTGACAAAAAACCAATTAGATTCCCTACCCAAAAGAATTCAACTGATTGGCAGCACATGCTTTAGATTTGTGTCTTTAGGTGGGATCAATTTCCATTTGGTGGTTACATTTGCTAATTCTTATTATTTCAGGATGCTTGTAGTGCAGAATCCGTTCGTATTGGATCGTGTCTTTGATATAATTCCCAGACGGACTATATTTAATAACATCCCAAGAAACAAAATAATGCGTAAAAAATTGTATTTCTGGGTGTGCTGGGATTATCTTCTATTAAAGCGACCCGGCACTCAAATTGTTGGTTTGTCAACAACAACACAATTTAACACTAAACGTGAACATATTTATCAACAAAACATATAGACAACAAAAAAAAATAATTCTATGTATTCCACATTATTCGGCGTCACCTACAAAAAAGCAAGTGACAAAATATCTCACATTCTATCTCACTTTCTCATGAAACGTGATTAAGGTACACATGCTGCCCTCGAACGACATAAAACAACTACACATAAGAGCTAATCTTCGGATCTACTTAATTTATGGAGAGTCGGGGCTGGGGAACTAAATGTCGCCATGCATCTACTAGCTATTTAAACATTTTATTGAACAAAATTATTTTTTACAATCGAGTTTACAACTAGACTTACAAACTAAGGGTTAGGGTGGTGACTCAACAAGAGGGGCCCAACTGATGTACTTTGTTTAATTTAATATTTATTATTATTATCGGTTTATTTGTTTTTTTTTTTAATGTCCTACAATAGCTAGTGCTTACATCGGGTTCTTCAAATCCCTGTGTTCAAGGTGCTCCTTTTGGTATGGGGTGGTGATGTGTTAGCCGACTTAGCCTCGATGGTGATTGCTATCGCTGCTCTGGTAGAATCCATGCAGCTCGTTGTTTGACGTCGTTGGAAAGTTCTGTTCATTAAGCAGACTTAACACGTTGAGCTAGCGTTGTCCAGGGATTGTGTTTCTCAGGTTTCTGATTTCCTCGTTAGGATGGTTGTTGATGTTTAGTAGCTGCTTTCTGAACATTGTTACCATGTACTGTTGCAGGGGGATGATGCGTGATTGGTCGTAAAGCCGTTGCATCTACTACTTAATAGGGTCCAAGGGCCCGCGGTGAAGATACTCATGGCGATTATGGACTGCCCTAGCGATGTAATCGTTGAACGGAAATTTACAAAGTTTGAAATGAAGGAAACATGATTGTGACATATTTATGCGTTGTGAAACGGGCATTACGTTTTCCAGAATAGAGTTTTTAACACTACCTTACCGACACCCGATCACTTTGTGGAATGAGCTTTTCTTTAGAGGAAAACATGCGGATGCAAAAATTTCTCTCCGACGTCGACCCGGCGTTTTCTATAATCGTCATGTGAAGTCCCTGGAATTCTTGAAACATGTGGCAACGCCTCTCTTAATTTAATTCCCTGTGAAAGTTACAGCGAAACAGCCAAAGAACTGCACTCCATTTGGGAGATGGATCCCCAAGAATTCCACTGCAGTACCAGCGCATAAGGACTGCTCAGCTGTTTACTCTTAAAGCCAACTTCAGACATTGAAGTTTGTGTTGGGGTTCGTTCATAAGCACAAGCTGTTGTAGAACATACTTTCTTCTCCATTACAGTTCTTGACTGCTTAAATTATGTCTCCTGTCGCTCCTCTCATTCTTTTCACAAGCCGTAGGAGTATTCATTAAAACTTGAGTGGTTGTGTGGATACACTGTAGATACAAGGAAGTCCGGACGATAGCCGTAATACCGCGGTTTAGCAAAACGACTTTCGTAATCCGGGTGAAGATCTTACTTTTTGATTAATTTTCTTATCGTTTTTTCACGTTCCCTTTCCTCACGGGAAGAGAGCATTTTGTTGCAGAGGGGAATACATATAAAACCGCATTTACATCACTAATCACATCTTTGTCGCCGTTGTTGTTCTCTAAACCATACCATATCATCGCTGCCTCGACGTTCGCAATGCGTGCCAGTTACTTCTTCTTCCTTTTCGAATTATTTGTGAATTGTGTTAACTAATTTCCATGGGTTCGAGATTTGTTTATATTTTTTTTTTTTTTGAGAAACAAAGAAGCAAGCGAACTAAAGAAGAAAACATTGCTTCATTGTAAGAATACAGTAATAATCAGCAATCCTTCTTATTCGACTTGTAGACTTCAAGGGAACGATACCGTTTTGATAGATCAATGTAGTAGAGTTAATATTATATACATATTTATTAGTAATTAACATGATAAATAGAATTGTTGTTTATTTATTTAAATCTATGAATTTATCTCTAGGTATATACATCTCGATATATATATATACAATACAATACTTTACCTGTGTTATGCTAATATATTTGATATAAGGAATACAACAAGAATAAGAAAAACAAAAAAAAACAAATGACAGCAAAAAAAACAAGAATAATTTATTAAATACATTTATGAAATGATTTTTAAGTCTTTTTTCTTAGTTTTAGTGACTTTTTATTATTAACTTCATATAATATTCTGTTTACAAAGAGCGAACACAAAGCCGATAATGGTTTGATTTAGGCCCGTCTACCAGATTCACATTTATATATAATATAATTTAAAGCATATAATAAATTGAAAGAGGCTTAAATTACGCATAAATTCAAAAATCGCCTTCCAAAATACGGGTTCTGTAGCGTAAGGCTGTTGTAGTGTAGTTGTATAAAACTTCCCACCCATGCCTTCCGTTCAATATATTGATAGTCGCATCTAGATCCAGCACGGTGACTCCAAAATATCTCACGTGGAATTTTTTCAAAGTAGGACATCTTCCGATGAAATGGTATATATCCTCCGCCTCCTTAAGGTTGCACAGATCACATATAATTGGAAGATCGGGTCGATGTGGAATAAAGTAGACATTTAATAGTTCACCTCGAAGTTTAAATGCTGTGGGAATAGCGGTTAAGGAAGTCCGTAATTCAGGGGTGACAGCACGTAACTTGAAACAATCGAGCATTGTTCATCGCCATTCAACTCGAAGCAAATATTTTCTGGCAGCATGTGTTTCATTGTGACTTCTACTTAAAAATGTCATTGTGAACTATAAAGTGAAATGTCAAATTTGTTATTTTCAAAATAAACTTCGTTCATTAAAGTAAAATTGCATTTAGAACGATATTTTTTGATTCGGAAAGCGAAGATGAAGACTTAATGCCAAAATCAAAAGAAGATACCTTAGGGATTGTAGCAGTCCATTCGAATTGTATGAAAATGAGTAAGTATTCATATATTTATACAAAGAAGAAGAATACCTTCGAAAACAAAACCATTTGTTGTTTAGTTCTGTACAGCAGTTTAGATTGAATAAGGAATGTTTCGTGGTGATACTAAGCTACTTAAATCTCCCAAACAGCGTTAGAAGCACGTCGGTTCCACCAGTTCTCCAGCTTTGCGCAGCCTTAAGTGTATTGGCCAGTGGGAGTTACCAAGCGAATGTAGGAAGAAATGTGCTACTAGGCATGACACAGACAACGGTGTCAAAGTTTTTCCGATGTTCGTTGGTTGTTTTGGAAAACAAATTTTGTCCTCAATGGATAAAATTCGATACATTAAAATTTCAAGAGAGTAAGGAGTATTACTATCGGAAATACTACCTTTTCTGCCTTGAGCACTTTTTAATATGCCTTTTGCCAAGTCTTGATGACCACTCATATAATCGGTCAAAATTTGAATTTGTTCTTTGTTGATGGACATATTTTGCTGCGCTTCCATAATGAGGACAACTTTTTATTAATTGATGACGATAACTTTTTTCTATCGACTAACAAATTCTGTTTCAAACGTCATATCCGAATTTGATACTCGATTGAATCAAAATAGGTGCTGCCCATGTTCGATTGTATCGACTCAACTCGATTGTTCCAAGTTACGTGCTGGCACCCCAGCCTACTATACACCAGCCTATGTTGTGATGATTGAGCATCCGTTAAAAAATCTGTCGTATATGACATTGCCTGTTTTAATCAAAACATTGGTGAACATATATTTTAACATTGAGAGTTCCATATCAGCTGAAATGTTTAGAATTGCGCCATAATTTGCCGCCAACTCCTCCCACTTTTGAACCATAGCCCTCCTCCTGCTTTCTTCCATCTCCACTATTTTCGTAACGTAATCTGCATGTAGTTTTAAAAAAAGAGGTTAGACACCAGTTTCCAAATGCAGCATATTGTTTGGGGTACATGTTGGAAGTCGAAAGATTCGCTTCAGAAAGTATCTAAAGAATTTCTCGACCAAATTTGGGACCCGTACAGTAAAATAGAGGCCGCAGATGTGCGCAATAGCTTAATTTTCAACGTGTGATGATGATCGTCCCAAAACTGATGAAACATCTTTTTTAGCTGCTGGTGGTTGACATACGAAGTGCTTTTTCATACTTAGGTTAGATGTAATTAGCATACCTAAATATTTATACATGCCCGATGAATGGAACCTCAGCATAGTCTGCCCGATAGTCAAAAACTTTGTCTACCTAGGCACCGCTATCAATTCAGACAACGACACGAGCGCTGAAATCAAACGAAGAATAACTCTTGCCAATCGCTGCTTCTTTGGGCTAAGAAAGCAATGCAGTCCTGCTATATGGCGCGGAGGCATGGACTTTATCAAAAGCGAATAATGGATCTTCACTTGATGGCCCATAATCTAGAAGTTGAGGCAAAAAAAGAGGTGCTCAAAATAAATACTGCGAAAGCTAAAGCATTTCTGACAACCGCGCCCAACTGAACATTACCGGACAGGCAAGTTCTGTTGATATATAGTTCAGTGGAATATAGAAAGTTAACAGCTTTCTATATTTATCGAGTGTGGACTTGGTTAATCGCTGTGGCACCGAACTGGTTTTAGCAGCAGCATCGCGATGGCTGCGTTCGGAATGCTATCCACGATCTGGAAAAGCAATGTCATCGACTTAAGAACTAAGCTGCGACAGTTCCGCTCCAACGTGGAGTCGGTGCTGGTATATGGCTGCAGTTGGATTTTTTTCTTTGGGGTTATTTGAAAGAAAAGGGGTACGTCGATAAGCCAGCAAAAATTCAAGAGCTAAAGGATGAGATAATTCGGCACATTAACGGCATAGAACCTCAATTATGCTTCAGCGTCATCGAAAATTTTGTTCATCGGATGGAGGCGTGCCGCCGAGGTCGCAGCGGCCACTCGGCCGATATTTTGTTCCACACATAATTGAACCATACCAATATTATCATAATAAGAAGAAATGACAATAATATCCTAAATAATTTGTGTTTTATTCAAAATCAACATCGGCCCTTAAAATTTACCCTTTACTGCAAGGGGAGAGGAGGTCAAAAAACTGGTTCAAGACAAACAAGTTCATCTTCAAAACCAGCTCAGGAATGAGTTGGGAATACTGGTAGGTCCTCCGAAACAAGGAGGATGTAACATGAATGATGGCAACACTGCACGTACGTTTTTTAGGGACCCAGCAAAAACAGCCGCTATCATAGCAACTGACCATGAGCTCGTTCACCGTCTTGGCATAGTGCTGATTACTCTTTCATCAGGATTGAAAATTGACTTAGATACAGCCAAACTATTTGTCAGCAAATATAATTGGTATAAAATGCCTGTGAGCGTCTATAAAATACTTCTTCATGGTGCTGAAGTTATTGAGAACTTCGCTGTTCCAATTGGCCACGATAACGACCAACGAGGACGTTCTCCATATTTTGTTAATTTCGTCCGATCCTATCGTCAGCGATATAAGGCATCTTCCAAAAAAATAATTAAATCTTTTCCTCCTGCAGCATGAGGTATGCTGTTAGAAGCATAAATAAATAACTTTTGCATTACAAAAATTGAAAAAAACGTTCATTTCACATTAAAGTCCAGCTAGCAACCATAAATCGACCACTGCAAGTAATATCGTTGCACCGTGATCAATTTGTTGTTGCACAAGTAATATCGTTGCACCGTGATCAATTTGTTGTTGCACATAACCGACTTACATTGCCATTGAAAGCACAGCCGCTTTCTTCGTAATGCCTGAAACACAGTAGTGCGTTGCTGCGTTCGACTTCAATGTAACGGAGGGGCGCGATGACGCACTGCGATAATCAGCTGTTCACTCTTTCTCTCTCTCTCAAATACCAGGTGAAAAATATTGTGTCAGCTGCTTTCGTCTGTGAAATGTCAAGTCAAAAAATATTCTGCTCAAACAATTGTACTTTTTTTCCTCCTGGGTCCGAATTCAAATTGATTTTGTCGTTAAAATGTAGTCAGCTGTTTATCATCGCACCAATCTGTCAAACATTTTTCGAAACATGTTCAATAATGACATGCGATGGTCGTTCTACGATCCTCTCATCTCTCTCATTTTGTACTTACGTAGGTCGTCGCAGTATTCTGTGCATGGCCATTGAATTGTGTGCGTTGAAAGACGACGCAACGCACTAGTGTGTCTCAGGCATAATTCCGTGTCGTAGAAAAATTTAACAAATTCCCGTTTCATTCGTATTCAGTGATGCCAGTTTTCACAAACTTCGAAATTCGTAGACGATTTTTCACTAGAAATCTGCTACGAATGAATTCTGTGATATATTTTTAGGAGTTCGATTTTTCGATTACGAATTCGGGGTGATCGATACGGTCAAGCTCTGGCGACAGGAGGTGGGTTAACTTCGCGGATACCCGTTGCTCTATACCCATTGTCGGTAACGGTGTCTCCTTCCCCATTTCGAAAGAAATAAGGCCCGGCATCATCGGATGCCATGCCATAAATCGCACCAAACAGTAAATCTTTGAGGCCAATGCGATGATTGGTTGAAAATGTTCGGTTTATGTTCGATATGAAAATTTTTTGGCGATGCCCAATTTCGGTGATCGGTGATGGATCGACATTTCTCAGTCTTCTTCGATAACGGTCGCTACGGTGGCTATGTTGCCTTCACTTCGCACCAATCTCTGTCTCTTTGGTTATTTTTTGATTCAAAACAAGCTATCACCGGCCGACCTCATGACGAAATTCATCGACACAGTCATTGTTGAATTGTGGTTCGATGAATGAATGAAGCCAAACAGGGACAGCATCAACTTCATGAAGTACTGCTTTGACATTGACTCCACACACTTCACTCAGCCTTTGATTCATCAGCCGCATTTTCGAACCCCAAGTGCTTCGCAAATGCAGGAGCAGAGATAAAAGTGCAGTATGTATTCATTAATTCATTTATTAATCTGACAGCAGTGCCTTAGGGAAGTCAAGAAGACTTATTTCTTGCAATCGCCTGCATTTCACAACCGACGGGTACGTGGATATTGCATTGTTCCAAATCAGCGTGCCAGTACTGCGAGCCTGTGCAGGAAAACTCCATTCCTATGAAGCCGTTGGTGTCTTGCACACATAACCAGTATCTGGAAAAGATGTGTAAGCAACGGCGTTAAGTAGTAAGTTAGTAAGTTTGATGCAAGACTCACTTTTTGCACGTGGTATCCCCTTCTGCTGGGTAGAATCCAAAGACGCCTGTTTCCTTGCAAAACGTCATGACATCATGAGGAGTACTTGGATCACTTCCGGGGTCCTGAGTGGCTGTAGAACCGCCAGTTCCTGGATCCCCTGTGACGGTGGAACTGCTGCTTCCTGGATCGGGAGTGACTGTAGAACTGCCGCTTCCTGGATCCCCTGTGACTGTGGAACTTCCGCTTCCTGGATCGGGAGTGACTATAGAACTGCCACTTCCTGGATCGGGAGTGACTGTAGAACTGCCACTTCCTGGATCCCCTGTGACTGTAGAACTGCCAGTTCCTGGATCCCCTGTGACTGTAGAACTGCCAGTTCCTGGATCCCCCGTGACTGTAGAACTGCCACTTCCTGGATCCCCTGTGACTGTGGAACTGCCACTTCCTGGATCCCCTGTGACTGTAGAACTGCCAGTTCCTGGATCACCTGTGACTGTGGAACCTCCGCTTCCTGGATCGGGAGTGACTGTAGAACTGCCACTTCCTGGATCCCCTGTGACTGTGGAACTGCCACTTCCTGGATCCCCTGTGGCTGTGGAACCTCCGCTTCCTGGATCCCCTGTGACTGTGGAACTGCCACTTCCTGGATCCCCTGTGACTGTAGAACTGCCAGTTCCTGGATCACCTGTGACTGTGGAACCTCCGCTTCCTGGATCGGGAGTGACTGTAGAACTGCCACTTCCTGGATCCCCTGTGACTGTGGAACTGCCACTTCCTGGATCCCCTGTGGCTGTGGAACCTCCGCTTCCTGGATCCCCTGTGACTGTGGAACTGCCACTTCCTGGATCCCCTGTGACTGTAGAACTGCCAGTTCCTGGATCACCTGTGACTGTGGAACCTCCGCTTCCTGGATCGGGAGTGACTGTAGAACTGCCAGTTCCTGGATCCCCTGTGACTGTGGAACTGCCACTTCCTGGATCCCCTGTGACTGTAGAACTGCCACTTCCTGGATCCCCTGTGACTGTGGAACCTCCGCTTCCTGGATCGGGAGTGACTGTAGAACTGCCACTTCCTGGATCCCCTGTGGCTGTGGAACCTCCGCTTCCTGGATCCCCTGTGACTGTAGAACTGCCAGTTCCTGGATCACCTGTGACTGTGGAACCTCCGCTTCCTGGACCGAGAGTGACTGTAGAACTGCCAGTTCCTGGATCCCCTGTGACTGTGGAACTGCCACTTCCTGGATCCCCTGTGACTGTAGAACTGCCAGTTCCTGGATCCCCTGTGACTGTGGAACTGCCACTTCCTGGATCCCCTGTGACTGTAGAACTGCCACTTCCTGGATCCCCTGTGACTGTGGAACCTCCGCTTCCTGGATCGGGAGTGACTGTAGAACTGCCACTTCCTGGATCCCCTGTGACTGTGGAACTGCCACTTCCTGGATCCCCTGTGGCTGTGGAACCTCCGCTTCCTGGATCCCCTGTGACTGTGGAACTGCCACTTCCTGGATCCCCTGTGACTGTAGAACTGCCAGTTCCTGGATCACCTGTGACTGTGGAACCTCCGCTTCCTGGATCGGGAGTGACTGTAGAACTGCCACTTCCTGGATCCCCTGTGACTGTGGAACTGCCACTTCCTGGATCCCCTGTGGCTGTGGAACCTCCGCTTCCTGGATCCCCTGTGACTGTGGAACTGCCACTTCCTGGATCCCCTGTGACTGTAGAACTGCCAGTTCCTGGATCACCTGTGACTGTGGAACCTCCGCTTCCTGGATCGGGAGTGACTGTAGAACTGCCAGTTCCTGGATCCCCTGTGACTGTGGAACTGCCACTTCCTGGATCCCCTGTGACTGTAGAACTGCCACTTCCTGGATCCCCTGTGACTGTGGAACCTCCGCTTCCTGGATCGGGAGTGACTGTAGAACTGCCACTTCCTGGATCCCCTGTGGCTGTGGAACCTCCGCTTCCTGGATCCCCTGTGACTGTAGAACTGCCAGTTCCTGGATCACCTGTGACTGTGGAACCTCCGCTTCCTGGACCGAGAGTGACTGTAGAACTGCCAGTTCCTGGATCCCCTGTGACTGTGGAACTGCCACTTCCTGGATCCCCTGTGACTGTAGAACTGCCAGTTCCTGGATCCCCTGTGACTGTGGAACTGCCACTTCCTGGATCCCCTGTGACTGTAGAACTGCCACTTCCTGGATCCCCTGTGACTGTGGAACCTCCGCTTCCTGGATCGGGAGTGACTGTGGAACTGCCACTTCCTGGATCCCCTGTGGCTGTGGAACCTCCGCTTCCTGGATCCCCTGTGACTGTGGAACTGCCACTTCCTGGATCGGGAGTGACTGTAGAACTGCCACTTCCTGGATCCCCTGTGACTGTGGAACTGCCACTTCCTGGATCCCCTGTGACTGTAGAACTGCCAGTTCCTGGATCACCTGTGACTGTGGAACTGCCACTTCCTGGATCCCCTGTGACTGTAGAACTGCCAGTTCCTGGATCCCCTGTGACTGTGGAACTGCCACTTCCTGGATCGGGAGTGACTGTAGAACTGCCACTTCCTGGATCCCCTGTGACTGTGGAACTGCCACTTCCTGGATCGGGAGTGACTGTAGAACTGCCACTTCCTGGATCCCCTGTGACTGTGGAACTGCCACTTCCTGGATCCCCTGTGACTGTAGAACTGCCAGTTCCTGGATCCCCTGTGACTGTGGAACTGCCAGTTCCTGGATCCCCCGTGACTGTAGAACTGCCATTTCCTGGATCCCCTGTGACTGTAGAACTGCCAGTTCCTGGATCACCTGTGACTGTAGAACCTCCGCTTCCTGGATCGGGAGTGACTGTAGAACTGCCACTTCCTGGATCCCCTGTGACTGTGGAACTGCCACTTCCTGGATCCCCTGTGACTGTAGAACTGCCACTTCCTGGATCCCCTGTGACTGTGGAACTGCCACTTCCTGGATCCCCTGTGACTGTAGAACTGCCAGTTCCTGGATCACCTGTGACTGTGGAACTGCCACTTCCTGGATCCCCTGTGACTGTAGAACTGCCAGTTCCTGGATCCCCTGTGACTGTGGAACTGCCACTTCCTGGATCGGGAGTGACTGTAGAACTGCCATTTCCTGGATCCCCTGTGACTGTAGAACTGCCATTTCCTGGATCCCCTGTGACTGTGGAACTGCCACTTCCTGGATCGGGAGTGACTGTGGAACTGCCACTTCCTGGTTCCCCCGTGACTGTGGAACCTCCGCTTCCTGGATCGGGAGTGACTGTGGAACTGCCACTTCCTGGATCGGGAGTGACTGTAGAACTGCCGCTTCCTGGATCCCCTGTGACTGTGGAACCTCCGCTTCCTGGATCCCCTGTGACTGTAGAACTGCCATTTCCTGGATCCCCTGTGACTGTAGAACTGCCACTTCCTGGATCCCCTGTGACTGTGGAACTGCCACTTCCTGGATCCCCTGTGACTGTAGAACTGCCAGTTCCTGGATCACCTGTGACTGTGGAACTGCCACTTCCTGGATCCCCTGTGACTGTAGAACTGCCAGTTCCTGGATCACCTGTGACTGTGGAACCTCCGCTTCCTGGATCGGGAGTGACTGTAGAACTACCACTTCCTGGATCCTGGGTGACTGTGGAACTGCCGCTTCCTGGATCGGGAGTGACTGTGGAACTGCCACTTCCTGGATCGGGAGTGACTGTAGAACTGCCGCTTCCTGGATCCCCTGTGACTGTGGAACCTCCGCTTCCTGGATCCCCTGTGACTGTAGAACTGCCATTTCCTGGATCCCCTGTGACTGTAGAACTGCCACTTCCTGGATCCCCTGTGACTGTGGAACTGCCACTTCCTGGATCCCCTGTGACTGTAGAACTGCCAGTTCCTGGATCACCTGTGACTGTGGAACTGCCACTTCCTGGATCCCCTGTGACTGTGGAACTGCCACTTCCTGGATCCCCTGTGACTGTGGAACTGCCGCTTCCTGGATCGGGAGTGACTGTAGAACTATCACTTCCTGGATCCTGGGTGACTGTAGAACTGCCACTTCCTGGATCCCCTGTGACTGTAGAACTGCCACTTCCTGGATCCCCTGTGACTGTGGAACTGCCGCTTCCTGGATCGGGAGTGACTGTAGAACTGCCGTTTCCTGGATCCTCTGTGACTGCGGAACTGCCAGTTCCAGGATCCTGGGTGACTGTACTCCCAGTCGGATAATCAATGTCCTCGTTACATGATGTCAAGCCACCATCATCCTTCACGCAAATATCCCTACTGCTCAAATCACATACATATCCATCAAGGCAGGAGCCTCTGGACGCATAAAATGGTGTCGCTGCTCCAAAACAAAACGCAAATGAAGCCGGCCCGAGGCAGGCAAACACACTTTTGTACGATCCACATACTCCGCATCCGGTGACACATGACGGCCACATGGAATCCCGAGTCACGCAGATTCCAGGTTGGTCAGTGCACACTTTTCCCACTGGGCACCTTATGATTGAGTCGCTAGGAGTGCCTGTAAAATTCGTCGATGAGGCCGGACAAGTCAGGTGTAAACGCACTTACCTTCCACACACAGAGAGAAGGTCGTCTCACTGTGGCACATGACATGGTTCGACTGACATTTCCCGCATCCGCCGCTGCAGTAATCTGCAAGAAAAATCAATCCCTATTCGAGGCACATGAGCAGGCACATCGTGTGGAACATGCTGCAGATACTCACTAGGATGGAAACTCTGTAAAACATTGTTCACTGTGCAGACGCTAGCCTAACACTACTCGAGTACGCGTTTCCCAAATCTAATGTTACGCCTTGAAGCTTATCAAATTGGGCTGTGAACGAAATTTAAATCGTAAAGATATCCGATTGAGACCCCGGAAAATAGAAATAAATCAACGACAGCGTGGAAGAGTGTGCATGTTGCGTGAGGTGCGCATTCTTCTCTATCCTCGGCTGTAAAAAGAAGGCTTGGCTGGGGGTCATAAGAATTATAAGAGATCAAAGGAGTCATTGTCGGTGAAATCGGTGGCACGTCCCACAAGGGGAAGAGTGCGATCCTGGACAGCAAAGTGGAGAGAAGGCGCAATGTGTCAATGGGTGTGGTTTTTGTGAAAACCGTGTAAGTTGTAAGTAGGCTGAAGGCTAGTGCTCGAATGTGTGTAGCCAAACGAAACAAAGTCTAAGGAGGACGGAATATGTTTGCAGCTCCGCCGGAGGGAGCCCAAACTCAGGCTGCTATCGGTCTGTACAAGTCCGTACTTGCCTGACTTCCAGTAAAGGAGCTGGCTTACTAATGACCCCCAATGCACGAAGCTTTCTTTCTTTGTTTACAAAAGACGAAGGAATATCACCCACATGGTTCTCAAGCTTGCTCACGACCTCGAACAAATGCAGGAAGTACCATAAACTTACAATCTGATGCCCCAATCGTTGCGCAAATCAAAGAAAATCGATATCGATCGGTTCAGATAAGGCCGTGACATAAAAGAACTAGTCGTGTTCAGTGAGCTCCAGTGATTGGAGACCCTTGCAATGTTCAGCAAAGTCTCAACGATATTCGTAAGTGTTCCGCAGGAGAGGTGTGCTGACTCATTCCAAGGCGTTTTCTTCCCCAGGTGCTGCTAAGCTTTGTGGCCACTGCGCACAGCTCTTGTCACACGTGCCAGGCGAATCTAGCAATGTGCCACGATGAGCGGCGCTTCACCATGTGCTCTGAGGGTAAGATCATCCCTCACTTGACGTAAAGCCATGACTACCCCTTCTCCTAGGAATATCTCCGAGTGAAATGTTCGAGTGCCCCATTGGTTACGTCTGCACTGGAGAAGATGAGATCTGCGCCCGGGCGAGTGCTGCGAATACAGAACCAACGTGCGACGCGTCCTGCGACCTGTGCAAGTCCCAGGGGAACTTATTCGCCTGTTTGGATGCGACGACGTACGCGTACTGCTTTGGGGCCAATGTACCTGACTACGGGACGATTGGTACCTGCCCAGATGGTTATGTGTGCAACCTGAACAGTCCCCAAGTGTGTACCCCAGCTGCGGGTGGTTATGTAAGTGCCGGCGATGAGTACTGAATTTTCCCTAAAAGACGTGTCCCCCCCCAGGCGTCCTGTTACAGTGGAAGCCCTGGTCTGCCGTCAACGTCGGCACCCAATACTGTGTCGACATCAGACAGTTCGTCACCGACTCCAAGTCAAACAACCTCATCTGCTGCTGAAAGCCCAGCGACGCCATCAGTCACTGCGAGTCCAATACCGACACAATCCGAACCTTCTTCAACGCCTGAGCAACCACGCGATGCTGTTACATTCTGCAAGGGCGAACAAAAGACGGGCTACTACCGAGCAGAGGGTGACCGGACCTGTCAAGAGTGAGTAGCTCAATGGAGTCCCGAGGACTAATGGCAAATCATTTGATAATCGTTTGTAGGTACTTCTATTGCT
Organism: Eristalis tenax; assembly: GCA_905231855.2. NCBI lineage: Eukaryota > Metazoa > Arthropoda > Insecta > Diptera > Syrphidae > Eristalis > Eristalis tenax. The sequence continues at coordinate 16,942,528 of HG993126.1, read as the reverse complement.
ATCTTCTGTCTGGGCAATACCTGGGGGTTAAGTATATCTGCCCCACGTCCAAATTCTTCGATGACGCGACGGGAAGGTGTGAGAACAAGAAGCCCGCCAATTGCTAGGTTAAGCAGGCGAATAGCCACAGATCGTGAGGAAAACATTGAATAAAGTTTGGACAAATTGTAGATTTCTGTTAAACCAAAAATAGATTTTAAATAAAATTTAGTTCTGAAAAGTGACAGACAGAAAATGAGTGAGTGACAAATGGGCAATCGAAAAATGATAACTTTAGCAAATTAGACCCATTCGTTCTATTGCAGCCAAAGCTAAAAAAAATCAAAGTCGGCGGTCGTGTTCTTTCACGGAATAGGCGAATTGCACGAAACCCACAAATCAAGTGTATGTAGAGTTGTTGACCGGGTGGCAACAGCAATTTTAAATAAACTGATTCACTATGCCATTCGATGGCCAGACAAGAACAGTCATGGCAATCCAAATGAGTTTTTCAAGCGTGGTGGCTTGACTCAAGTAACATGATGTGTCGATGGAACTATGGTAGGGATAGATGCGCCAATCTTTAATAAAGAACACTGTCAATCGACATGGTAAATATGCAATTGATGTAATTTAGACGTGTGCTAAATCGTTCCGATGGTGGAACGAACAGAAACGGCTATTTTTTAGGTCGGAACTAGTTCCTCGGATACGTATCCTCGGGAAGTATATAGCAGAGATATACTTTGTATGCAAGACAAGAAATATCCCATTTTCATTCCAATCGGCATGCTAATTCCAGTTCCACTTTCAGTTCTTGTAAGTAAGAGATCATCCACAACCACGATATGCCCGAAATTCGTAGCAGTACTAGAGAACTATTTCTCTAACACCACTCATGTCCGAATATGTTCGCATTTTAATTTCGATCTGACATGTTCATTCATACACATCTCTGTGAACTGGAAACTATTTAGATGAAATGAACATGTTTTATTTAAGTCCGCGGAACGATCGGAAATAGTTCCGACAGCGGACATAGTTTCTGGAACTATGTAGGTCCGGAACGACTCTAATTTAATTCTGGTATGTGGTACCGAACGAAGTTCTTATTTATTAAACGCTAACTGGCCAGGGAGCGTTGATGATACCGGCGTACTTCGAAACTCTAGAATTTTTGGGAATTTTGAAACCGGATATGGAACCCATGAATCCGTTGATGTATTGGCTTCGCCATTGCGAAGAAATCCTAATAGTCCTGTGCCAAAGCCTCTGCTTTGTCTTCTGTGTATTTTTTAGGATATGCATTGTTTGAAAAAATAAAAGATTGTAACGTCAAATGAACGCGGGTTTTAAGAACCTGCGTCACAAACTATTCAGAGACAGTGCATCGGTCATCGCCAGCACGATCACATTGATAGAGTAAGAATAAAGGGGTGACTGAACCCAGACTGAAATTGTGTTCGTTTTATTTTTACATCTCAGAAGTGGGATAAAGAAACCCAACTATAACAACATGAAACTTCTGTTTACGGACAGCCCTATAAGCGACACCCCTCCTAACGGGCAATTCGTCATGTACCTGGCATGCAGATATTCGTGCATTTCAACACCTTCAGATCGGACACCCCTACATAACGGACAATCATGATGGTCCTGCTACTGTCCGCTATAGAGAAGTTTCACTGTACTACGGTCCCAGCTAACACAAGAGGTATGATCTTCCAAAAGTCCGTATGATTCCTAGCATATGTGGATGGCATTGACGTGATTGACAGTACATAGTGATCCGTCGATTAGGCGTTTGGCTTTGGCTTTGAGACGGAAGGGGCTAAAATGGGTCTAGCGGTGAACCGAAGTATATTCTGTCCTCGTGAAAGGACTTACAACACTACAGTGTCCAGAACCACCTTGCGCTATGGGGCGCAATGTATTTCTGGACATCACAGTGTAAGCAATGACGATGGCATTGACGTGATTGCCAGAACACAGTGAGCCTATTCTATGAGACGCTTGTGTCTCACTCTGAAAGGGAGTCGCCGTTTCATAGAGCGTCACAATGGGCAGCTACATATATCTGCGGGGTAGTTAAGGACTTTCATCATCTCACTTCCTCAGTAAATAGTACCCGCAACATCAGTACCGAGGTCGAACGCAGACTAGCTCTTGCCAACGGCTCTTTTTATGGGCTCAAGAGGCAATTGAATTGTAGTCCAGTCCGTGCCGCCGTGGCGGTGACAACTTCTGTCCCTGACTATTTCGAAAGCGGATAATATTCTGTGTGTGATCTTTGGTCATATTTACGCTAACGAGATTTGGAGGAGAACGTGAGGCGTCTACGGATCCAACGCCTAAGGTGTTGAGTGTATGGGCAACTCATCTCCGACCCGAAGAGTCTTCCACTAGGAACCTGTAGGAAAACGCAACAGAGGACACTCGCATGTAAGGTGCCGCACCCAGGAGGAGAAAGGCCGCAATCAACCTGGCATGCGAAACTGGACACAGCTAGCCAGTGATCGCGCTAGTTCAGGTCCAACCGGGATGGTAGCGATAAAGAAGACGAGTCGATTTAAAACATTTATATTTGGCACTGCTTTCATTTGCTGCCGTCTGTTCCAAATTATTTCAGACAGGAAGTGTCATATGACTTCTTGAAAATTGCGCTTGAGCTGATCGTTCTAAAATTCTAAAGATCTTGCTAATTAGTGTCACAAGAGAAGACGTCCAGTTTAAGAATCAGTGTATGTGGACTGTAGACGATTTTTTTTCCAATTTGTGCGCACAGGCGTTTGTTAATACGCTTAAGTGTCCGGGTGTAGACGGAGAAAGGGAGAGGAGGTACCTGTGCACATTGGTTTTAAATATCTGCGGATTGTGTACTGGGGGAAATATTGGGCTGGGGAGAGCATTCCATATTCGTTTCGTGAGGCTGATGAACTAGTTAAGGGTAAACTGATGAGCTTTCCTGGCAAGACGGGTATTGCGGGTGAATTCGTGGAGAGGAGGAATGTAGTTGGCAAGCTCACTTGAGCATCGTTTGTTAAAATAGCGATAAAATACGGACGAGACGAGACGGTACGTCGATGTTCGAGCGAGTCTAATGACTCTGCAATATTGTTGTCTCCCATAAGTTTTATCGCTCGCTTCTGGATTCTATCTAGTAGGTGTAGGGTGGCCTTGGAGGCACCACACCGGATATGAGCGGTGTACTGAAGTTTGGGGCGTATATACGCCTTATAAATGAAAGCCAAATCAGAAGGGGTGAAGTATTTCTTGCATCGATTGAGGAAACCTAAACATTTCGCAGCATTTTTGGCGACCTCAAGTATGTGATCGTTCCAACTACGTTTTGAGCTGATACAGACACCAAGGGTGGAAGGCTCTCCGGTTTCATCGACACAGGTGCCATTCATGGATGATTACCAAGGGTTCGCTTAAGTGACAGCAGGCAGCACTGAGTTTTTGATTTTTCTTTCTTCAATTAATTATGCGGTCAAGATCGGAATTCAATGTGCTTATCATACGCTGCCGTTCCAATTCTACGGCCGAAGGGCGGTGTCGTGAGTCTTGGAACGAATATGAGAAGGTGAGGGTGCTGTCATCAGCGAAGGAATGGATGGGATTAGAAGTAGCAGCAAGAGATCATTTATAAAAATGAGAAAGAGTGTCGGAGACAGAACACAGCCTTGGGGACCACCAGCATTTATTTGGTGGATATCAGACTTGAACCCATCCAAAACAACTTGAATTGAACGGTTCGAAAGGTAATTTCTAATCCATTGAAGAAGAGATTCATCGACACCATAGGCACGCATTTTCGACAAGGCAGCTTGATGCCAAACTCTGTCAAATGCCTTGGAAATATCAATCGCAACGATTTTGCTTCCGCCTGCATTGTGCAAAGATTGGCTCCACTTTTCGGTGAGATAAGCTATCATATCACCAGTGGACCTGTTGCTGCGGAAACCATACTGCGGGTCATTAAGAAGCTTCCGCTGTTCCAGATATTTCATAAGCTGACGATTTATCAGCGTGACCTTAGAAAGAAGGGACGTAAGTGCTATGGGTCGGTACGAGTTGGGTGACGATATTTCATAAGCTGACGATTTATCAGCGTGACCTTAGAAAGAAGGGACGTAAGTGCTATGGGTCGGTACGAGTTGGGTGACGAAGATTAGGCTATTTTAGGGACGGGCTGGTCAAATGTTGTTTTCCATCTGCTCAGAAAGAGACCTAAAGAGTAGGATGGATGAAAAAGCTTACGCAGTGGTTTTGCCAGCACAGAAGATCACGTCTTCAGAAGAAGAGAGGGAATACCACCCGGGCCAGCGGATTTGTGCACGATTGATCACTCGGAACATAAGTGATGCAACATTTTCACCCTGTTTGTAGCGAATCTGCCGTATTCCGCCACGTTTTCTTTCGAACCATATGCCACCAATTTTCGTGGCCAAAATCGTCGAAAATTCACCGTTCAAATAAGAATGTGTTGCCTCGAGGTCAACTCAAACAGCATGTGCTTTCTTTGTTTGGTTTTTACTATTTTATTGCAGCGTTATTGTGATTTATTTTATGGTACAGATAAGCAAGACCAGAATTTAACGGAAATTCAAACAAAATAGACACATAGCCGCAAAATTAGAACGCGCTTGATGACCCTATTCCTGGTTGCTGATTAGATCATGTTTATTGTTTTGAAAATATGTTCGTAGATGTGTGCCAGCTGATGTGGCTGCCTTGATATTTGCTGGAGAGAAATCGGCTTAAAGAGGGTATTCACTTCCAAAGGTTAATGAAGAACTTGAACAGAAGTGGCTAAAGGGGTGTGTAAGTTACACCCTTGTCCAGAATGTCAATCGGTGGCTATAAATGATGCAAGTGCTGTTTGCAAGGACAGCTATAGAAGTGACCAACTTCACAGCTGATTGTCCCCTAGCCCATCGACGAACAGCCTTGTCCAATCGATGACGTCGTCTGTTTGCAAGGACAATGACAAACTTGAACCAGAAATGAGGTGCTATAGCGATGGCCAACTTCACTGCTTATTGTCCCCTAGCCCATCGACGAATTTGTGGGACATTTGACAGAATTTGACGGTTATTCACCAATTGGCTTGAGAAACGATATAATGAATGGTTGTCAAACATTTTGAGGGCACGAGGGGTAGATGTTGGATATGCTTCATTTCCGCCTTAAGCCTTGTGTCAATACGACATACCTGGTTGTGTATTTGCATTTCAAATGCAATAATTATGGAGGAGATCACTACAAATCGGCCTGATTTTTCTATCAGCTTCCCAAAAATGGAAACTGATCAAACAACAATTAATTTCATATATTGGGTCTATAACATAATTCGTGTGGTTTTTTGCATATTCCGGGCGTTTTTCGGCTACTGATCTCTTCAAGCGGATTAATTGTGTTCGGTAGCGTTGTCCATTGAAGTGGCCCCGCTTCACCCCGCTCCACCCCGTTTCACCCGCTTTTAGCAGCTCATAATGCAACACACCCTTCGGATCCCACCAAACAAAGAGCACTATCTTCGCGCCATGAATATTCGGCTTTGCCGTTGATTGGCTGGTTGGCCAAGCCAAAATCACAAACTTTTCGCACACTCGCTGAGCTAGCGCATGTTCATCATAAACTTCCACCAAAATATGATGACTTTCGAAGAAGAACTCCCCGCAAGAACACTTTTTCAGGCACAAAGCTCGACATATTTGAGTGAAAAAAATGTATTGTTGTTTACGCTTCAAATGAATGACATATACTGAAATGACAGTAGCCAGCCATCTCTTAGCAAACCGCACGAATTAAGTTGAAGACACAATATGTAGATGAATATCCACTAACCACAAGTTTTTCAAGTGTTCACCGCACTTACCGGGTGTGCGGCCTGTTTTGTTTTCACGCTAATCGTGATGCTCCTATTAATTGTTATGTAATTTCCCGTAACCTTGTGTACTGCAAACGTGTTGGGAACATTTACCGATGCTTGGCGATTTGCACGCGAACGGTTGAGTCACAGCAGCCAGCTCAGAGCGTCATCAAATTTAGTGCGGAACAGAGAAGAACCTAGATCTCGTTGATTTATCTCAAAATGGACATACACATTCATCGACCCGAAATTTGATATAAAGGAGTCGAAGACCCCATATATTCGCCGTAACTTCAACACCAGAATGGAATAGAAGCGATGCCGGAGTAGATTGTAGGAGTTGAACTTACAGCTTTCAGCCACGAGCCATGCTCATTATAAGGGAGGTCCAACTAGGAAGGAATGTCAAGTTTGCAACAAGCCAGTCTGTGTTCAGCTAAGTCGCGATCTTTGACAGAACTTAAAAAAAATTAAAATATTATTTTACTGTATTTTAATGGTAATTGTATTATCCTCATAATCTTGATTCAGAAGTCTTAAATGCAAGGAATGCAATGAAACTCAGTTGCACACCCGAGTTATGTATGAACTAAGCGTTGTGCCGCATTCGCATTATTCATAATTCACATAAGAAAAGAAGTGATAGAAGAAACTTTTTCTTGCAAAGTCTTTAGATGTTTCAACAAATAACTTTTCCTAGAAAGTGTGGATGAAATCTGGCCAGAAATGCTTGAGGCAATGGGTAAAGTGGGAGTTTTATGGCTCTCTCGTGTCGTCGAAGTGGCCTGGAAACGTGGTGGTCTCACTGACCTGGCGATTGTCAAACTGTCCGAAGAAGGTCAAAAGAGATTGCTCCAACTACAGGAGCATATATTTTTAAAGTCTCCCCGGGAACGTATGCGCTCAGGTGTTGGAAGCGCGTTCTAGAGCTATGGTCGAGCCCAGGATGGGGGATGAATAGTGCGTCTTTCGTCCCGGTAGAAGTACAACAGAGAACGGCATTCAAGTTATTTCGTGAATAACTGTCAAAAAGCCTCTCAAATTCCAATCGATGGACTGGGAGTCAATCAGCTCTGTTTAAAAGTTGACCAATTTCATCCGGCGAGATGTATTCCGCTTGCTGTCTCTCCCTCCCATTAGGGCTCATGAGTAGTCAATTTTGTGACAGTACGCAACGGATTCTATGAATTTGGGCCTTCAAAGTGGGGGCAGTCAGCTGTGAAGTCGGCTATATTCGGTACTTCATTTCTGATTTTAGCATCCATGAATTTGAATTTAAGTGACAGATGATGTTATGGCATATATGTTTGAATATGATTTCGGGCACGTGAATGGCGTAGGTGTACGTCAAATTTCCACATACCCACACAGCCACACTCACTGACTGTAATGTGTGGCGCCACAGCCCGCAGAGGAGTAAGGCCCAGCTGCTACAGTTTGTGTTGTACGTGCTATTGTTCCCTCTCGCGTGGAAGGGACCTACAGTCATATGCCGAAATGGCCAATTTGAAAAGTTTAATCTTTGAACATTGTCAGTGAGTCCAAAGAGTTGGGGCCATGCAAAGTATTCTGCTCGTGCCGGGAATCGAACCAGGCGAGCGTAGGCTCACAGGCGTATGGGTCGACGCACTAGTCCAAAACGCGTCCAAATGATTACTTCCAAATCCCCGTGTGTGTTATTGCGCATAAACTTTCTAATCAGGGCCTGTACCGCTCATCAAAAGTATGGATCAGTGAATCCACCCATAAAGCGCTCTAAACGATGACGTTCTGGATGTGATCGTGGCTTTAGTTTGCGTTTCTCGATTTGAATCATGTTCTTCAAAATAAATCTGAACAGTGTGTAACCATTGATCCAGCGTGAATCTGTTCACGATGAATTGATAAACAAAACTAACCTCAAACCAACCGACAACTGTCAAACCAGCTGTCATAATCACCAATGTTGCCAATATGAAGGTATGTTGATGGAAGGGAAACTTCACGAAGACAACGGTGTTTGAATTTGATTTTTGTTGCCATGCTAACTTAGACCTTGGTGCTAAAAGTAATGGAGGGCACAGCTGACGTGAAACCAAAAGTGGTTCCAAGGGCAGACGTTTGCGAAGAAGGATCAAATTTTATGACTGAGAAATTCCTCGTCTATCTCTGCAAACATTTGGAACACAACTTCCTCACTCAACAAATGTTGAACAATGACCCTTAAAGATCCCCTAATCTGCTTCACGGATTGCCTTAGTATTAGACAAGACAGCTTCGTGAGAAAGGTAATCCACTGGATCAAGCACTTGATAAGCTTGCGATAAGGCAATGTGATTTGAAAGAAGAATCAACAAAGCTTTCTGTTTGCATATCAGCCCCACACCGGGCTAAGGAGGCCTTATTTGAACACTGATTAGGGTGTTGTTTTGGCTTCTATATAAGAGATGTGCTCCTACCTCTCTTCGCAAAAACCCATTCAAACTGAGGCGTTTTGGTACAACGGACTGGAACGCAGAAATAAGCGAAAATGCTGAAATTAAGTCTCGTGATTGCTGTTGGATATCTAGCGCTTCTGGCGGAGGTCAGTGCAGAATGCAATGTGTGCTCAAGCGTCTCCAGCGCAGCATGCATAAACTCGACAGCCTTTGAGGTGTGTTTCAACAATGGTGGCAATTACAGTAAGTTTGCGTAGTCATTTCGGAAATTAACACATGCATTTACACTGGGTTTCATTTAAGCATCAAGCGGAATCAAGGGATCATGTAATATTGGACAAGTGTGCACCACGGAAGCGGGAGTTTGCAAGACGCCATCAGAAAACGTCACTTCCGACTGTCCTGCTGCCGCCGGTTGTAACTCATGCCTGAACGGCTTTGCGTGCGTCAGCCAAACTGAATTCGCTTTGTGCAACGGCGACAAGCCCACTATGACACATTTGACATGTACGTCGAAGAAAGTATGCAATATTAATTCGGCTGAATTATGTGCGAGTCCTTGCGATGTACGTTGTTTGAGAATTTCGCAATTCGAAATAATTCCAATGAGTCTGTTTGCCTTTCATTTGTATTTCAGACAGACCCAACTTGCAGCAATGCAGTGGCTAAGAAACCGGATCCCGCTGTGGACTATGCCGACACGTGTGAAGGAAAAACATTGGGCTACTACCCGAACATGTACGACGCCACCTGCAAGGCGTAAGTATCTGTCTTCCATGCGATAGTGCAGTTGATGATGTATGCCCCCTTTTGTTGCGTCAGATACGTCCTATGTGAAGTGTACAACACCGAAATGAAGGCCATTCCGTACAGCTGTGGAGCCAATGAATACTTTGATGCCACGAAGTCGAAGTGTGTTACAACGGTACCTGCTGGTTGCCAAGTTTAAACGATTGTCAAACCAATAAACGATAGACAACGAAGAAGTGTTTTATTATCGTTGCTTTAAAACTCTCTGGAGTCTGCCATCGGCGTGATTTCGGCTTTGCAGGCAGCAAACGACAGAGATGTCTGTACTATGGCGGCTCTTCTTCCCTTACTCATTCCTTCGGAGGTGCCAGTCAGAGTGCCAGTCAGCTGGGGCTATCTTCATATTCGGCGCACAGTTGTAATAAAACGAATGCGAGGCTTGACCGAGCCATTCGGACCCTTCGTCCGACGTAATAAAAGGGGTCTGGCTTCCGCGATGGGGGTTGAGCCTCGACATTTAAGAAAGATAAGACAACCCTCATCATGGCTAAATTCGCCAACATCAGTCTGATTTGCGTCCACGCTGACTTTTGCAAGACGAATGTTCTTATATCGTTTCCGAGACATGGTGGACAAATTGGCTATTACCAACAGTAATTTCGCTTCTCGATGAGCTAATTTTTGAACAAAACCTTCCTGGTCCATAAAATCTGCGGTCCACAACAACTTTCTGAACACATCCTTCCTGGTCCATAAAGTCTGCGGTCCACAACAACTTTCTGAACACATCCTTCCTGGTCCATAAAGTTCGCTATTCCGGACACACTCTTTCTGGTTCATAAAGTCTGCGGTCCACAACAACTTTCTGAACACATCCTTCCTGGTCCATAAAGTTCGCTATTCCCGATCCACAACTGCTTTCTGGACACACTCTTTCTGGTTCATAAAGTCTGCGGTCCACAACAACTTTCTGAACACACCCTGCCTGGTCCATAAAGTCTTTGGTCCAGAACTACTTTCTGGACACATCCTTCCTGGTCCATAAAGTTGGCGGCTCTCGATCCACAACTACTTTCTGGACACACGCTTCCTGGTCTATAAAGTCTGCGGTCCATAACTGCTTTCTGAACACACCCTTCCTGGTCCACAAAGTCTGCGGTCCATAACTGCTTTCTGAACACACCCTTCCTGGTCCACAAAGTCTGCGGTCCACATCAACTTTCCGAACACATCCGTTCTTATCCAAAAACGTCCCGATCCACAACTACTCTCTGGACACATCCTTCCTTGTCCAAGTCTGCTCTTCTCGATGAAGACCTCCCTTGTGATCCGCAAAAACTGACTGGACAACCAGCTTTGTCCGGAATTCCCACCACCACGTCATACCCTAGATGTCCCGAAATAATAAGAGAGTCGCCCGTGGAACTATGACAATACTGTTTATTGAATCAAGCACACCTAGCCGGTATATCGGCAGTACATTTTATAAGAACAGGATCGAAATACCCACTGGGACAAGTGTAGAGAATGGCGTTCATAGTCAGATTCAGTTCCTCGCAGTACACGTACCTGCAAGAAATTGGTTCATTAGCAGAGAAGTGCGACAATGAGACACCGCGCTCACGTTTTACACGTTGCGTCGTAAATATTATCGTATGCCCCCTTATCGGCTTTTCCCGTGCAAACGTCCTTGTAGGTTGGGTCTGGAACCTCGTCGGCATAGCACCAAGGCTCCCACTGAAATAAGAACGTAAGCATTACTCTCCGACTCTGATTCTATACTCGCGTGAGATTCCCCAACCGAGCACGACTGCGCGCAGATGTTGTGAGATTTAACTAAGTTGGTAATGTTGCAGTATTGTCCCCCTGGACATTTGACCACGACGCCAGTGAGGATGTTGCCGTTGCAGAACTCGAATTGTGTTCGGCTTTTGCAGCTAAAATTTTGAAAGCATGCATTGCATTTCCCACAAGTGGGGTTGTCGGTGTACCTTGGCTTGCAGATTCCTACTTTCTCCGTGCACACTTGACCGGGCGGACACACTCCGATCGTGTCTGACATATTCATACCTTTGAAAAGAAAGGACTCTCGTAAGTGTAGGCAATTGAAGGTGAAGGGCGAACCAACCGTCAAAACAAATCGCGAATCCAGTCTCATTGAGGCAAGCAGCTTTTGAAACGCTTGCGCATTTCCCACAAGCTGAATTTACAGTTACCACACATAGTGCCACAAGTCCAACGGCAAGGCAGAAGATAATCTTTGAGATTGGAGGTGTTATTTCGTTAAATTGAAATGTTTTAATTCAAATTCTAGTTTCTTACTTCCATGCGCGTCATTGTGACGGGTGCTCAAGACTTATCTGAAGTGTTGCGGATTTTTCAGTAGATACTGAGCGGTTTTTCGGTTGTTTTCTCTTTATAAACAGATTTGGGGCTCTAGGGATCTGCAAATAGTTGATTTCTGCTCTATCATGAGGCCCATAAACGAACAAATCCGGGAGCGAAGATAACGCTGAGTCGTTGATGCTATATTGTTTGTGTAGGTTAGACAAATGCCAACTGAAAGTTTTTATTTTTATACATCCCATATTGTTCAGGTTTTTGAACCGTCTCTTAGCTCGATTATGCAATGCTGTGGTTTCAACACACCGATCGCTTGGACACGGTTTTCGCGTCGAAGAGAATTTTAGCACCTCATTCGATAATGAATGAGGACCTCCGGTCTGGCAGTCCTCTGTTCGCGAAAATAAGACAGCCTAGGGCAACTTGCAATGTCTTGGCACGGACACAACGAAGTGTAGCCGCTTCCTCACATACGCGTCAAAATGACTTCAGGAACATGCAAAATAACTATGCGAGCAGCTAAAGGGTAGTCTTGGAAGTAGTTCGACGAAAGCTGGAAAGCCACCATAGATCTGGGAAAAAGGTGTTCTGCCTCAGAGGAATGATGTTCAACATCATCGAAGGAGTCAAATCCAAAGATGACACAATGAGGTGAGGTGGACATCTTGCGCAGATGGAGGGAGCACTTTTCGGACCCGCTGCTCCCAAGCATGGCAGACCGATAGTCTTGAGTTGGGGCGGGGAATAGTCGAACGGGGGAGGAGGTCATTTTGGCGATTGGATAGCTCGAAGTTGGCAAACCCGGATGTGGTTGAAATTCGGCCAGAAATGGTAAAGGCAATGAGTGAAGAGGGGGGTCTTATGGCTGGGAACACCGCGCCGTGAGGCCTCTGTTTTTGTTCGTCCTCCTTTTCAGGAAGGAGGACACATGAGACTCACACGGGCATATCCATTTTAAGCGGGGCAATCTGGGGCATTTTTCGGCATTTTCAAACGATTTCCCTTGCAATGCATGAGAGGAGCCAATGAGGTTTTTTTCATTGTGAATGGGAATACCTCCTTTAGGTCGTAAGAGGACAGTGAAAACTTCACTCCAAGGGATTAAGAAAATGCGAATCAATGTGGAGGTGCCCCGATTTGAGAGGACCTCTAAATTGGCCCAAATAGCATTCTGTCCCAATTCTACACAGCTCTGAAAAAAAATCTTCTTGAAATGTTAAATGTGAGAAACACATTTAGAATGAGTACTTGGTGACATTTTTGTACAAATGGCTTGATATTGGGTATAGCGGTTTTTTTCCTCTGGTCGCATATTCTGGGTGTTTTTCGACTACTGCTCTCTTCAAATTTTAATTAATTTAATTATAATTATTAATTGTGTTCGGTAGCGTTGTCTATTGATGGTTTCACCCCGTTTTAGGCGCTCATAATGCAGCACACCCTTCAGATGCCACCAAATACAGAGCATTACCTTCGCGCCATAGATATTCAGCTTTGCCGTTGATTTGGCTTATTGGCCAAGCCAAAATCACCACTTTTGGCATGTTCGCTCAGCCAGCGCATGTTCACCATAAACTTCCACCAAAATACGATGACTTTCGGCAGCAGTTTTCTTCATATTAAAGCAATGAAGAAGAACTCCCCGCAAAAACACTTTTTCAGGCATAAAGTTCGACATATTTGAGTGAACAAAATGTATTGTTGTTTACGCTTCAAATGAATGACATATACTGAAGTGACATAGAATGAAAGTAGCTTTCCAACGCCTGTTTCAATGGAATAATGCAAGTTACGACATCTCTTAGGAAACCACATGAATTAAGTTATGTACCCAATAGCATGTGTATAAGAAGATGTACACATCCACACACTTATGATTTCTAACTCTCTTAGCTTTGTGTCCCAATTTAGGAGTTGTTTTTCAGACAACGAAAACTTTTTTCTGCCAAAATCGTCGTCCAATTCAGAGGTGCCCCGTTCTCTTATATGAAAAAAAAACCGAGTGTTAGCATGAAGTGCGATTCAATTCGGAGGTGTGCCAATTACAGAGTGTCTCAAGTACAGGAGGTTTCACTGTAATTGCTTTCATCTTATGTCGTATGATGCATATCCGGTTTACATACTCTAATGGCATGTCTGGCTTGTGGGATCGATGATTAGCTTAATGATTCATCTTAAATTAGGAAGATGCACTTTTGTGCGATGCGCACACACCAAGCAAGAAACAGTCAAATTCTGCAGAAATCTATGAAATAAATGGTCACTAAGGTAGGAAGGTAAAGCAAGGATGTGGCTTAACCAACGATGGGAACACATCTCGAAGGTTTTGTAAAGACCCATTGACAATGGCAGAACTAGATGAAATAGATGTGCAACAATAAAAAGATTCAGTGTTAACTTGGAAGCAATATCTAGCAACCTCTTATGCCCAGAACTCCGCTACACAGCCTACAAGACCACATGCATACGCCAGCAACAGTACGTAAAATGCTGTTCCCCTGAACAGAAATAATATCACGAGTAGTGTTGGGACCTCAAGCGAGTGGTAGATTTGAAAAATTTGTGGTAGACCTCGGTTACCAACTCCATTTCTAAGAAATCTAACATGAATGAAATTAAATAATTGCTTACTTTTCCATGCATTCAGATTTTTGAAACACAGCCGTTACTAATAATTTCTTATAGGTGGCGCTACAGACACGGCCCAGCTTTTCAGCAATCAGTCGTGTTGTGCTTTCACGAGTAGAGGGGACATACCAACTCCAAAGCGGTCAATTTGGTTATACTCTTTGAGCGCTGACAGTGACTCGAAAGAGGTGGGGCCATGAAAAGTATTCTGCTCGTACCGAGAATCGAGCCTGGACTGCGTAGAGGTCGACGCACCAATGAACAACGTTAAGAAGACTTCTTTGTAATTTTCTTTGCACCCACTTTCCTTTGGAATTTGAGATTTTGTTACAAAAATGGCATAAAAAGGAAGAACTACAAAGGGTGTTGTGAATAAAACCAAGTGTGAGAGTTTTCCTGGAGAACACACTCCATCTGGTGGGAAACAATGTATTTCGTCAAACTTAAGGAAACCTCTCCTGTCACATTTTTGAGAAATGGAATCTAATGAGAGATCTAAAAATGAGAGAGTAAAAATATAAAGAATACTGTTTGAAGAGGAATACTTTGACGGAAGTGAAACCTCCTAAAAAACAGAATTTTGGAATGGAAAATCAGATTCCTGGAAAAAAACCCGAAGCCAGATATGCTTCGTTGGAGAAAAATGCATCCATAGACAACACTAGCCAAACAGTGGATCTATGAATCCCACTGTCTTCTCCAACTTGGGATCCCGGGTCACCAATGTATCGAAGGAATATTTTCATCTTCTCAATCCATGTCACGCAACCTGAATCTTGCGTCCCCGAAACGTAGTTCATTGTAGTTATTTGACTTTCGTTTGTCTATGTTTGAAAACACAATTGCCACCTTTATCAACCTTTGCACCCACCCTTACGTCAAACGTCAACTTGTGGGAAAGAACCTACCTTAAGCTTGAGCAATCTTTTCATTCACACCAAATCGAGTGAGTTTTCCTTAACGAAAATACTTGACTCGTGTGTGCCTTTAGTTTTTATACCCACCACCCAATGTGTGGTAGATTTTGAATTTTCAGTAGCAGATGTGGTAGATTGGAAAAATTCCCTAAATAGTGGTAAATCTACCACAAATTTTGGTGAAGTCCCAACACTGATCATGGGCACCGTTGCCCGTCGGGTGCTCAGGAAAGTCCGAATAAAGATTATAATTCTTACCGAATTCAAAACATTAGAACATTTTCTCGTTTGGCAACATTCGAAGATGTTGTTCACCAAATGCTGGTATCATCTGATCCCTGGATTGCGTATTTAGGGGCCTGAACCATTTTTCATTTTCATTTTTATTCAAGTATTGCATATTACATAAATGGAACAGGTCTATACCATTGTCGTCCAGAACTTAAAGGCAGCATTCGCAATTGAGCATTCTTCTTCCTAAAATGGGGGCGCACAGAGTGCCTCACTTGGTAACCCCACCCACGTGGGTTGCTGTGGCTCGATGTGTGCTTTTCGACTAACGGGCATCGCACAACTACAAGGACGGTCGGGCTCAGATTCCATGTGAATGACTTAAGTCCCATTGATTGTGCCGCAAATACTTGTTTCTACGGTTTTTGATAAATAATGCAATTTCCACTGTCAATGCCAATTTGTAACGCCAGTTGGTTGCGACTGATGCAAAACGATAGTCAGTGACTGTTTCGGTGTTGTTTTGCTTGAAATAGTCGTGGCATCGTGTGGGTTCTTATACACGTGGCACTTTGAGTTGTATGCGAAAGTGTTTCATGTTGTTCCCGTGGACATGTTCGCGGTTCTTATGAGTCCCATGGGGGCGCATGGGGAGTGTTGCTGCTTCCGATCGAATGTATCAACGTTTATTTTGCAGTCTTACTCCCTTTCTCGGTCAATGATCTGCTGATGGCAAATGACGAAAGAGACAGGACTGACAAAGAGAGTGAGAGAGAGTCTGAGAGAGTCTGCCAGAGGGGGAAAGTACAGCCAGGCCGTAGAGTTCGTTATGTTTCTGTATGTTCTTCATCAAAAGTCTCTGCTCGTTCAGGGTTTTCTCTAGAGAGTGATTTGAGATTCTGCAAGTGATTAGTATACTTGTCGGAGGTTTTTAACACCACACTGGACAGTGGCCCTGGACTAAATATCCTTCACCTGAGTGCTACCAATCTGCGATCTCGTATCGGCTACCAAATGTGCGAGTTTATCGTCTACTGGTGTAGTCCTCCCTTGGGAATGATCCTCTGGGATGGCTTATCAAAGTCCGGGTGGGGCTGCGAATACTTCTCGATCTTGCTCGCTTCTACAACACCGTCAATGCTCAAGCGAAGGAAAAGCATCGAATCAGTGTGGGAAAAAAATAAATACGATTTTCCTGGAATCGAAAATTCCTTCCTACCTTTCACCACTCGCTCATAAACCCATAAGATAATTTCTCACGGCAAAACTTCTTTTTTTTTCTGCACTAAGTTCTACCTACGCAGTCAGAAAGCAACTGACATTGGCTGTACTTTGGAGAGTTGCGGATCTCCACAACAACATGCCATCTGCAAGACCGCTAATTCCCACTACCAAGCTCATGGAACCGTCATTGGAAGAACTTGGAACAACAGAAATAAAAAAAAATGGAAAAGAAGCACTTCCCCACAGGATTCGAACCTGAGTCCCAACGATCTGTCCCAACTGCACTAGAGCTAGATGATCTAAGACTAGTGACGTAACACCACGCTTCCCCGCCCCTACACCCTAAACATAAATGCACACAAACACCACACAGACTCAAAATCTGGTCCATTGTACTGCTAGGTAGCGACCTACTTTTGTTGTAGTTTCTTCTCTTTCCTCGGAAGACCAGTAGGCGCTTCTGTGATGAGGAGCCAACATCATCAGCTCTCACCAAATCAGCACCGAAAACCTGACACTTGATCCGAGCAAAGGCGGGACAGTGCCAAGTGCTCTGCAGTGTCGTCGTCTCTTCCACAGGCGTCGCAGAGGGTTTCCTTGCTTGGGCTAAGCACACTTAGATGTTTGGCGAAGGTGCAGTGTCCCGTTTGTGCGACTGTAAGTCGTCTGCAGTCTTATCCACCAAGTCATAGCAAGAATGCCGCGGATTCCTTACAGATGTTGCGCTTGATCCATCTGCATCTTGGAGAGTCAGGGTCACCTCCGGTTGTGTGCTTGTAAGACCCTACCATCGATGCAGGTAGACCCAGAGTAGGTTCAGGTCCTGAGAATGTCTCATCTGATCGTTGTCCAGCAAGTTCATCGGGGATCCCAGCGATCTCGTGGTGACCTGGGACCTAGACTAAAATTAGTGAATTTTGACTGCCGATCACATTCAGAGAGGACTTGCCTTCCTCAACTATCCTGGAAGTGGTAAAAGGTTAAAAGTTGAGCAAGGCCTTAATTACAGCTTGGCTGCCTTCGTACCTCTTCTGTTGTATATCCTGTCGTAGACGATGGTTATGCCTCTGGCATCGGTGTGGTAATCGATGATTATGCCTAGATATTTTATGTCTGACTAGTTGTTGGACTTGTTGGATACATATTGCGGGTTTATTCGGGGTACGAATGTGCATCATTTTCTTTTAATTGGTGTTGCTTACCAGACCATTGTCGCTGCACCATCTTGATACCGTCTTAAATTCTTCTTGCATACTTTCTCTTGCTTTTTCTTCGTCATCTTGTTTCACTATCATACAGACACGCTCTGCATATGCAAATAACACAGCCGAAGAAGTGCATTTTTAAACAGAATGGATGGGAGCGGGCCTAGATCCTTGCGGAATACCGAACTGGCCACTCTTAATGATACACACAGTATGCGCTGTCCTAACTCTGTTGGTTCTATCCTCTAGGTAGTTTCGTATCCATTCTGCTATCTTCCCTCTTATTCCAACCAGAGTGATGAACTAGTGATGATGGTGAACTCGACAATTCTATAAGAAATTGAATATCTCAGACCTCCGTCAAAGTATTAATTTATTTTTTTTTAATTAAATTCCAAAGCACATGTGTTCGTGCGGTCGAGCTTTGACAGGCCCTGGTACACGTTTTATCTAGCTTACGAGAGTGTGTTGTCAAAGCGCTTTTATACCACGATCGAGGCACTTGTACTATGTTCCGAATTTCATTAGGATCGGTCCAGGGGTTCAAATTTATTGCGGTCGACACCTCACGATTGTTTCATCTGAGGCTATGTCAAGTCCTTAGTTGGACGAGCTCGATGCCAACTTTTGGTTTTTACAAATTGTACCAACCGCTTGGGGCACTGTGAGCCTTGAATGATCATGTATTCCATACATAATGCCATGATTGCGGCTTCAAAATGAAGTCTTGTACATCTCCCGCCTTTGTTGTTTCATTTAAATTTATTTTCTTATCGTTACTATCTGGTAGACAGACAAACTGCGGCTTAGGTCCGGCAAAGCCATGAAATCAAATTAAAAAAAAGAATTCTAAGCTGCTAAACACGTCAGAGCTTAGCCCTAGCAACAGCTATCAAAGCTTACAGTCCCAGGTACTCAATGCTAGTACAATTAACAACAGATGCTGACAATTCCACTACAAAGCAAGTACTACAGTGAAAGTTCTCTAAAGCAAAGCTACCACCATGACTGTCCGTTGTGTAGGGGTGTCCGCTCTGGAGGGGTTAGCATACACGAATATCTTCATGACGGGGCAATGAGAAGTGGTCCTTATGGAGGGATGTCCGTTCACTGTATATACACAACTACGGAAGTAAAAGAATGGGCGGAACTACTTTCTTTATTCTGTTAGTCCAGGCACCATAACTGGATCCTTTCTCATAGGGCACCATGTGCATAACGTTAAGCCTCCTAATCATCTCTACTCGGTTTCCCTGTTTTAAAGAGAGTTTGTGTTGTCACTGGAGACACCCGCTGGTTGATAGAGGCTATTGCCGTCACTCCTTCCCTACGGAACGGACACATCCACACATTAGGTTAAGATCATCGAAGAAGGCCACAGCTTCTCATTTGTTATCTGCCCACACACTACCACCTGCCAAATGGTGCGTAGAATTATCTTGAGAACGGAATTGGTTGTGGGCATTTAGGTTTCTAGGCCTACATTCGACCTTGATGACTATTTCACCCATCATCACATCATCACGTTAAAGTGACAGCAGCGAACCTGACTTCCTGTAAAGAGCTCTCAAACACATAAGCGCACTTATCTTGCGGCCCAGTGTTTGCTAAAAATTTCCAAAAAGTGACTGGGAATCAGCGTGTTTGCCAATCATAAGTTTTGTGTATTCCTAAACAAACTACTCAAGTGACAGCTTGAGTGTGTCAGCAGGTCTCTAACTGCGACGCAGCGACTCAGTCTTTCCGTGTTTATCATGACATCGCCAACGTGGTTTCTTGTTAGTTCCCTTAGCTAACTGAACTCTGTTCACCAACATTCTTCTTTCAGATATCGATTCTCGTCGTGGGATCGACATCTTTCGGTGACGTTCACGGAGCCTGCAATGTCTGTCAGGCGGAGAACGGAGTAGCATGCGTCAACCAGACGTCATTCCATCCGTGTTTCGGGGGTCTGTTCGCAGTGCAACTTGATTGGTGGCATTTTTACTCAACTTTTTTTTCGTGAACAGACCTCAGGCCGGACACGACGCAAACCTTCCACTGCGCGGACAGTTTTGTGTGCACAAACTCGCCGAATATTTGCTTTCAGAAGGGCGCATGGACTCCGAGTTGCGGTGATGTGTCAAAGTGTGGCGCTTGCAATGGAAACAACGTGTTCGCATGCACAAGTCGAACTACATTTGCACTCTGCCTCGGAGCTGAGACTCCCTCGGACATTCTGGGCAGCTGTCCAACTGGATACGCTTGTGATTATTCATCGGCCAATATCTGTGTCCCCCTGGACAAGGTGAGTGTCGGCCAATGTCTGCAATTGTGGTTGTGAATAGAAAGCTGGTGTGTTTTTCCTTGCAGGTGGGTGCTACTGTGTGCGCGGTCTAGTCGTTGACTTGCGGAGTCAGCTGTCACCTTAGTTAAGACTTTTGGGAATTGGAAGAGAACCTGCTAATTTTTGTTCAATTTTTACGTTCCAGTGAATTTAAATAAAACAGATTTATGATTTAGTTTGTGTACACCATTATGAGGTATTGCTGCTCAGACAGTGGATCATGGATTCATGGTTCCGGTGCCTAATAACGTTATCCTTCGGAATGCCCAATCTATCCCTTCATTTGCTGTTCTCATGATTGCTTTGATAGCACATTCTGCATCCACTAGATGGAAGGGAGTCAGCTTCAATAGCACCTCCATGGCGGCAGTTGGGCAAGTTCTCATGGACCCTGTAATAAAGAGGCATGCCAACCTTTGAGCTTTATTGAGTGTCAAGTTGGTTCTTTTGGACCACACTAGTGCAAAGTATGTAATTGTTGGTCTGACAATAGCTGTATACATCCACCTTAGGATACTTTCATTTCATTCCCATTGCCCGCCAAGCTTCGACAAATCATTAGGACACGCGTCGCTTTCCTGGTTACCTCTCTGTGTGCTTTTGCCAGATGAGTTTGTCCTCCAGGGTTACTCCTAAATATCTAAGTTCGTTTACTGGCGCCAGTGTTGTGCCCTAGAGACTTATTGGTTATTGGAAAGCCTGTTGAAATTCTTAAAAGAGTGAACAACTTTTGTAGTGGGCTGATGGGGGGATGAGGGGTCATGACTCTCTCTGCATGGAAACAACAGAAACCAAGCAGAACTGTTCGCGAAGCTGCACATTAACTGAAAACTCAATAATATAAAAATATGCATAAGCCTCAGACAGCAAGTTCCTAAAGAGCTAAGCATACTCGTGGCGATTGGAAAGCTCTTCATGACGTGTCTGTTGACAGTGACTACTTGTTGACCGTTGACGCTATAAGCACTCCAAAAAAACACTGAGACATCTTGTTAGGTTTTATCGAAGCTAAGCAGGCTGTGGGTAGCATTCAGGTGCACATAGGCAAACATTTGAAGTATTTGTTGTTGCAACCAGCCCAAATATTGTCTTTTTTCAGTCAATCACTTGTCATTCAACTTTGACCAAGCTCCCAGAGCTTCTGTTGAGTCGCTGTCGATGTGTGTGGCCTGGCGTTGCCCTGTTCCTTTCCTCTAGGCCAAAGCTGAGAGCTTTTGAGCGATTGCTTCCTTCTGCGATTGCTTTGTTGATCATCCCGATGTCGGCCACCAAAGTATACAAAAGACTGAAAAATATTGAACACACAAATTTAATGCAAGCTAATATTGCATATGACTGACGGAGTATATAGCCTACGGTGGCTAGTTGGTATCATTGTTAGAAATCACTTGGTGCTAGGTCCGGACTATTAGGCTGATGCAGAAGGACCTCCCAACCAAGCTCGCAGAGCTTCTGATGAGTCGCTATCGATGTGTGTGGCCTGGCGTTGCCCTGTTCCTTTCCTCTGGGGCAAAGCTGGGCGCTGGGCGATCGCTTTCTTCTGACGGTCCATTTGTTGATGATTCAGGTCCGGATTAAGATATTGGATGATTGCCAGCCAATCCATCACGACCGTTTTCGCTTGACGTTGTCATCACCAGTCACCATCCGCTTGAAAAATGGGACGATGTTGTTGCGATTCAGCAGTGATTCGCAGATGGAGTCCATCAGGTTCTTTGGCGTTAGTTCGCGTGATTCTTCAACCTTGATGAAACGGTTATTTGTGCAATGTTTGGCTCCTGAGCAATCGAAACAGTGCTTTCATGGCGGTCAAACTCGACGATTTGCATGATTTTGCTTTGATTTTGAGCGTGGTTCATCTTTGACATTGGACATACCGGAAAGGAATCCACGGAACCAGAACTACCCACGATTGAGTCTTACAAGATCAGGACCATAAGCATTATTCACATTTTCAGTAGCCTGCGTTTTGGCGTTTATCGACGAAAATCTGTCAGATATTGCGTATTTTCTCTTCGCTTGTGTTCAGCTTTGAAGAGAGCTCAAACAAAACTGAGTCGTATCGACATCGTATCGTTCAGTTCAGCCCAAGCCATGAGTTCGAAAAATAATGGATTTCCTTCTACTACACCCGTACCATGGATCCGCAAACCAAAGATGGCTGCCACTAAAGCTGCTTTGATCGGCCAGGATGTTGAAGAAGAACAACTAAGTGGCACCTTCTACGCGAGCAGAGGGCGCTGCAGTTGCAGGAAAAGTGCACAATTGTTTCTTTTTGCTCCTTGTCTCTGAAGCTTTTGCAGAAGTCAGTGCAGGGTAGGAACAAACTTGAAGCGTGAGTTCCAATGGCGCAGTGCCCAGACAGGACTTCCGGGACTCGGCCTACTCAATCTGCTCATTTCGGAGCGAGTGTAGGCCATCATTGTTTGCTAGCGAGGCACCCTGTACCATCAGAAAATCCTCGCTTGGTGTGATTAACAGTTTCAAGCTTCAGAAGATGTTTTGCAATAACCATGGATGGCGATTCTTTACCCTTTCTAGCGTGTTCGTCAGCTTTGCAAAAAAAACGAACTTAAGATGGATGCAGAAATACTCGGTCATCTCGTACCGAGACGGGCGGCAATTCAGGAAAGTCTTCGCCGCCGCCTTGCGATCAGAGCAAATGACGACATATGTCCTTGATATCACGTCGATTTTAAGTCAAGACTATCGCTTCTGTGTTCTTGTCGCCTGCAAGACGCTGTAATGGTTCGACGGTCGAAATTGAAATAGTTGCGGCTACACCTTCGCCCATCTTTGATCGTCCGAGAAGATTCGCAGAGGACCATCCAGCATCTGCTGGTTAGACTTCTAGGACATATCTAGAAGGGATGCTGGCTGAGAAGTTGTTCTCGAAGATGAGCTTTTTTGTCATGAGATCGGTCTCCCCATGTACAGATCTAAATTTTTCAAGATAATAGTGCCCAGAACGAAGGCATTTTCACATTAGGATCTGGCGGGACCAGTCTCCTAGGAGCTGCTTCCAAAGAGTCGCGTATGTCAGCACACCCTAACTTTGGACATTGCTAACTTTTGGACACACCCTAACTTTGGACACTCGGAAATAGTTCCTGTAGATTACCTGTCGTCGAATGAGCTGTTGTGACCTCGAGCTGGCTCTCATACCATGTTCTTTGTGTTTACGTACATTTCCCGGGCATGAACTAGCCTCGAGCCAAAGACCACTTATTATTACTAAAATTGGATCTGTTCAAAAGGAAGAATGAAAAAAAAGCCACACAAAGTTTTGAGTACGCTCTTGAAATATCCTCGACGAATTCGTTTTATATTTTTGATTATTTTGGATCGTCCACGTTACAAGTAGGAACACCTCCGCATTGATCCACGCACACGCCAGTCGTGGAGGAGCTCGCTTCGCAAATACTTCCTTCGGGGCATTTACCCTGAACACCGGTCACCTGGCCCTCTACACACAAAGCAAACCTGGTCTTGCTGAGGCAAGAAAATCCACCGAAACTAGCACACACTCCACATCCCACTTGGTCGTCACAAGCAGGAGTCATAGTGGCAGCTGATATGCAAATAGTTTGGAGTCCAGTGCAAACCTGCCCCTCTGGGCATGTCATTGTCTGCGATTCGTCGCGCTGGTCCCGTTGGGCTAGGAGAGGCGTTCATGAATTAACCCAAGAATGGAAAGAAGAACTTCTCAGAACTCACCCCCAAAGCATAACTGGAAGCTGGTCGCATTGATGCAGGCGACGCCGTTCCCCAGACAGTCACCGCACGCGGCCTGAGCATTGCCTGCGAGACCAACCAGTGCCACTGTCACCAGGACGACCTGAAAGGAGATGAGGTTATGGTCAGCTGGCAGTTATCGATTCAAGAGCCACTTACTATGTTCACCGTTCTATTCTCCATTTCGGTTCCCTCAAATGGCCACGTTTTGTGTTCAACTGAAGTACCGCAACGAGGGGTGCTCTTTTATATTCTTCGACTCGACTTGTTACAATCGACCGAGGTTTTATGAATGATTATCTGTTTACAATTGAACACACCTAGTTGTTCATTATGGGTGGAGTCAGTTACGGAGATTGGCTTCTGCTCGTGGCGGTGAGGTAGTGGCTGAGTGACTCGAACGAAGTTCACACCTTCTCGGATCTCGATCTCGGAATGGAGTCCAATATAGTTGGCTGAACAAACACCCTCGACGGATTAGAGTGAAGCTTTGAAATCGTTGGTAGATGGGCGCATGACCTACAAGTGGAATAGCATTGCTCTGGGCGTGGAGTTGTATTTGTTCAGATGAACTGACAGTCAGGCTGGGACAATTTCAAAGCGGATGAAGGAGTAATTGGTGTCTTCAAAAGAAAGGCGAACTATGTGGGCCATGTAATTGGCTGCGGGCTGAAGATTACTGGAGAATGCAGGGCGGCGGAAGAAGCATGAGTCTAAAGTGGGGCACACAAATGGATTGAACCAACTTTGTTTTGCCGGACTAGTCAAAGATCACGTTCGCAGAAGGTGTTCCTGGCTTCGAGTAGTTCCACGCGCATAAGAACTGGAAGTCAAAGATTACACATCTGCTCACAGTGACCAAGAAGAAAAAATGCGCATTCACTCCATCCTAACATCTTTGTGGAACCATTGGTCGAACTTGTGGGTTGCGTTCGCTCCAATAATCATAATTTTGCTTGTTGACATAGCCGCTGAGCCAAGGAAGGGTCTTGTCCAAGAAATATATGTTTTGCCAAAAATTTAGATCTCCGGTCAACGTTCATAGCATCCAATTGGCGAAATAGCGGCGATGTTTATTGTCGCCTGACTTCTATTCTTGCGATGTAGGGCCAATGCAACCGCAAAATAAGCCGGGTTTACTCCCTGGCGATGCCCAAATCAGCTGATCGACGCCGAATCGACATTTCTTCGATACCGGCTGCTGCGGCGACTTAGTTTTATTCATTTCGTAGCAAGCTCGGTCTGGTTGGTGGCTCAATGTCCTAAAGAGTGTATTCACGCGCAAACCTTTTCCACGGTTAAGAACTGAGTGCAGGTAACTGTTACTTATTTGTACACGTTTCGCAAGTGCGAAACGATGCATGATGAAACGGCAAAGCCTACGGAATATTTTGACAGCTGGATGTCATGACAGCTTCTGAAACATCAAAAGCGGGAAAAATTATCATTGCTATCTGATCACCCTTTCCATAGCTTGACGACGCTACCTTAAACAGGAACATTAAAAGTGTGGACTTATGTTTGCCAACAAACTTCTTAGACGCCTGTAACACTTGCGGATGTGTTCACAAGGGAGGCAGAGCATTGTCGGTGTTGGTTGGCACAGGTCTTGGGTTTCTAGGATTGGGTTAAGAAACCATGTGATACATGTGCGAGTAAGAAACAACCTATGTCCATGTCACAAATCGGTATCGAACTCTTAAACATTCCGCGACCGAGAATCGCTGTTAATCCGCAACAGACTCACTGACAACACACCTTGAGAAATTGACAATGCTTCTACCTACTTTTCGTTCGATTCTGACATGAACTGTCATGAGTTTCCGCAATTATGACTATGAGCTGTCAGTTTATTGACATAACGTAAACACTGAGCCCTTAAGAGTCGAAGCCCTTGATTTATAACACTATAGTGTGGTGGGAATGACGGGTTTAGAACTCCGAGGCCGACTCTGAACCGACTACTAGTTATACATTAAAATCGTTACGTAAACAAAATTATTGCTTAAGTTAAGAGTCTCCGTCAACTTAACTTTGAAAGGCATACATTTAAATCTCGTCGAAGCCACGCGATGTTCTTTGTCAACATAACGGCAACATTATCATATTTCTAAGTACAGTTCAAAGACCTATCTGTCAAATACGAAATTTGACATCTTCCCAAAAAGAATTCATTATCACTTTGCACATGTAAATTACGAAGAGCTTCTTTCGATGCGTCACTCACATATTTACACACGCGATCGGGAACTTCAAACGGCTTACTTCAAATATACTTTGATATTGCAGCGTTCCCCCTTTAATCATTCATAAAACTTTACTGTATCTAAGGTGAGGACAAAGCTCTTGGAATGAAAACAAAGTTTCGCTCGAGGGTGTGTCCATAATTTCGTGGTAAGTTCTCATTTATGACACCTATCAACTAGTGTCTGTGAGGGATCCGTTATTTGCTCTGTCAAATGTGACAGAATCATTTTGATGGTCGATCGAAAATCAAATAAAAGTCGAAATGTCTCCCAACTCGATATCAGTTCGCAGCCAGTTGTCAGTTGTTTAACGTCAAAATGTGGTATACTCTGGTAAGACGGCTCGTTGCGAAGTGTCATCTCTTGATACTTTCCATATTTTGAAGATTTCCCATTTCAGGTAATTCTAATTGTCATCGCTGCAGCACAGACGCATGCACAGCTGGCAGTATGTAAGGAGTGCAATGATTACGGTATTGCGTGCATGAGTGAAAACGAATTCAGCATATGCGTAGGTTAGTTCGGCAACAAAAAAGCATGACAAGTACAATATAGGGAATTACTGACAGATGTCTACTTAATTTTGTTTCCTTGCAGATGGTAAAGTTGATAGCCTTGTATTGACATGCCCTGAGGGGAACGTTTGCACTGGCATGTCAGTAGTCTGCGCTCCAAAAGCCGATCCAGTTTGTACCGATGAATGCGGGAAATGTGAAATCGGTAAAACATTTGCGTGCACCAGTAGGACTACGTTCGTACTTTGTGAAGGAGATACTGCGACCAACGTCACTGGAATATGTCCGGATTCAATGATATGTGATTCAAGTTCAGCTGCTCTATGCGTCGACAAATGTGGTGTAAAGACCTTCAATTGCGATCGGGAAGCCCCGACACCAGCGCCAACACCAGCGCCAACACCAGCGCCAACACCAGCACCGACACCAGCACCGACACCAGCCCCGACACCAGCGCCAACACCAGCACCGACACCAGCACCGACACCAGCCCCGACACCAGCGCCAACACCAGCGCCAACACCAGCGCCAACACCAGCCCCGACACCAGCGCCAACACCAGCGCCAACACCAGCGCCAACACCAGCGCCAACACCAGCGCCAACACCAGCGCCAACACCCGCCCCAACACCAGCCCCGACACCTGCGCCAACACCCGCTCCAACCGCAGATCAGGTGTGTGCCCTGACCAACGCTGTTGGAAGGTACCCTTATCCCGGTGACGATGGCTGCGTAAAGTGAGTTACCTGTGTCTCTCGTGGCAGCGCAGCAACCTTGTAACTGTTCTCTTGCATCTTCTAGTTACGTCTACTGTCGGTACGTGGGAAGTGTCCTGTCTGGAGTGGCGAGTGTATGTCCTGCGGGTGCGTACTTCAACAAGAGCACTCAAAGTTGCGCAACTGCCAAGCCCACTTGGTGTGTTTAACACGTAACGTGTGTGGAAGTTGATTGACATCATCGACCTGTACGAAAATATATATTCATTGAATTCAGCAGAGCTGTGTGTATTTCATTTCTCTCGTGGGGAGTGGGTGTTTAACAAGGAAACAGCGTTCATAAAACTTGGGTTAATCAGAGCCGATCCAAGGATGGAGCCTTGCGGTGCCCCATTTTTGATAAGTTGTCTGAGAATGCTCAGACAACTGAGAAGACTGATAGACCTGTGACTGATCCTCGGACTGACAAGTTCCTCCTCCGATTTCCTTTCTTTCCACAGTTGGCCCTCTAACTAATGATGATGGGTTGGGCTGCGGCTGCATACATTCACCGTTTCAGATGTAGTTGTATACCTCATTTTCCTGACACATGAAGCTTTTCAAACCTTCTGAATACACTGGTCCAGATCTAGATGATCCATACAACGTGTGCAGCCAAATAAACAAACAACCTAAAGCCATTCCCATTCGATGGCAGAACACACAACAATTTTTTGTTGCTTTTTATTGCACCTGAAGCCCAAGTCCAACTCGTGCCAGATATCAGGAAAAAACTAACAAACACCTTCAATGCCAACTAGTGGCGTGCAGACAAGCCAAAGATAACCGAGATCTGAGGCATTCTCCGTCACAAACTCATTCGCTGACTAATCTCTGTCGGAGGCGCTCCACCCGACTTTCGGAATGCTTATCTACTCAGTGAGTCTTTGAATACAACTAGGTTCAGATTTTTTTTTGTGTAATTCTTCAACTCGGTCGTAGATTGTTTTCCTGTTCATCGTTCGGTTCCTCCCCGATGCCCAGGCGGAGTGCAACGTTTGCCAAGCGAATGGAGTTGCTTGCATTAACTCGACGTCGTTCTACTTTTGCTTTGGAGGTGAGTCCACTATCGTCTCTAACCTAACTTCCTCGCTAATCTTCACCCGCTCTAGGGACAATTCCAAACTATGACACCCTCTATCACTGCAGCGCCGGCCTCGATTGCACCGATCTAAATGCAATCTGTGTGCAAAGCAGCGCTGCTCGTCCTGCCAGCTGCGGGGACACTTCTCTCTGTGGCCTCTGCAGTGCTCATCGCAACCACATGTTCGCCTGCACAAGTCGTTCGACTTTTCGCTTCTGCTACGGTGCCGCACATCCGCAGAGCGAACTGGGCTACTGCCCCGATAATTTTGTGTGTGACGTCAGCTCGGACAGTGTCTGCGTTCGGCCGGACCAAGCGCAGAGTGTGACATGTGATGTTGTGGACAGTTCCAGTGGCACAGGTACAACCACGGCAGTGACCGTGACAACTGTTCGCCCGGTGACCGCGCAAGATGTGTGTGATGTCGAGCAGGTGGTGGGAGTTTATCAAATCCCCGGCGACACTTCCTGTCTGGAGTGAGTCTTGTGATTGTGACATCAATGACAACCGAATTATGTGACGCAATTTCAGATACGTACGGTGCTTTAAAAAGGATGGACGGATAGTCGGTGCTCTGACGCCATGTCCAGCCGGGTCATACTTCAGTGGTAAGTGGACGCAGTGTGTTCTGGCGAAGCCAGATAACTGTGTTTAAGCGAGATAATAAATTAATTACGAAAAAAAAAATAAGATGTGAAGCGGGCTTTTATTTTGACTTTTGTAGTGACGTGAGTGACAGGTCAAGCTGTTGTTTACTGCCTTGCTTACCAGAAGGTGACAGAAGTCAACAGAAGCAGACGAGTGTAGATCGCACAAGCTGCTGGTCACGTCCGTTGACTGCTCGTGTGTGTGGGGTGTCCCGAAAGTCATGTCGGCCTATATCGACACCGCCCCTTACCGACACGAGTTTCGGGACACTGGGGTGTCCCGAAAGTCATGTCGGCCCATACCGACACGAGTTTCGGGACACTGGGGTGTCCCGAATGTCATGTCGGCCCATACCGACACGAGTTTCGGGACACTGGGGTGTCCCGAAAGTCCTGTCGGCCCATACCGACACGAGTTTCGGGACACTGGGGTGTCCCGAAAGTCATGTCGGCCCATACCGACACTGGGGTGTCCCGAAAGTCATGTCGGCCCATACCGACACGAGTGTCGGGACACTGGGGTGTCCCGAAAGTCATGTCGCCCCATACCGACACGAGTTTCGGGACACTGGGGTGTCCCGAAAGTTATGTCGGCCCATACCGACACGAGTTTCGGGACACTGGGGTGTCCGAGTTTCGGGACACTGGGGTCATGTCGGCCCATACCGACACGAGTTTCGGGACACTGGGGTGTCCCGAATGTCATGTCGGCCCATACCGACACGAGTTTCGGGACACTGGGGTGTCCCGAATGTCATGTCGGCCCATACCGACACGAGTTTCGGGACACTGGGGTGTCCCGAAAGTCATGTCGGCCCATACCGACACGAGTTTCGGGACACTGGGGTGTCCCGAATGTCATGTCGGCCCATACCGACACGAGTTTCGGGACACTGGGGTGTCTCGAAAGTCATGTCGGCCCATACCGACACGAGTTTCGGGACACTGGGGTGTCCCGAAAGTCATGTCGGAACATACCGACACGAGTTTCGGGACACTGGGGTGTCCCGAAAGTCATGTCGGCCCATACCGACACGAGTTTCGGGACACTGGGGTGTCCCGAAAGTCATGTCGGCCCATACCGACACGAGTTTCGGGACACTGGGGTGTCCCGAAAGTCATGTCGGCCCATACCGACACGAGTTTCGGGACACTGGGGTGTCCCGAAAGTCATGTCGGCCCATACCGACACGAGTGTCGGGACACTGGGGTGTCCCGAAAGTCATGTCGGCCCATACCGACACGAGTGTCGGGACACTGGGGTGTCCCGAAAGTCATGTCGGCCCATACCGACACGAGTTTCGGGACACTGGGGTGTCCCGAAAGTCATGTCGGCCCATACCGACACGAGTTTCGGGACACTGGGGTGTCCCGAAAGTCATGTCGGCCCATACCGACACGAGTGTCGGGACACTGGGGTGTCCCGAAAGTCATGTCGCCCCATACCGACACGAGTTTCGGGACACTGGGGTGTCCCGAAAGTTATGTCGGCCCATACCGACACGAGTTTCGGGACACTGGGGTGTCCGAGTTTCGGGACACTGGGGTCATGTCGGCCCATACCGACACGAGTTTCGGGACACTGGGGTGTCCCGAATGTCATGTCGGCCCATACCGACACGAGTTTCGGGACACTGGGGTGTCCCGAAAGTCATGTCGGCCCATACCGACACGAGTTTCGGGACACTGGGGTGTCCCGAAAGTCATGTCGGCCCATACCGACACGAGTTTCGGGACACTGGGGTGTCTCGAAAGTCATGTCGGCCCATACCGACACGAGTTTCGGGACACTGGGGTGTCCCGAAAGTCATGTCGGAACATACCGACACGAGTTTCGGGACACTGGGGTGTCCCGAAAGTCATGTCGGCCCGAAAGCCATGTCGGCCCACTGGGGTGTCCCGAAAGTCATGTCGGGGTGTCCCGAAAGTCATGTCGGGGTGTCCCGAAAGTCATGTCGGCCCATACCGACACGAGTTTCGGGACACTGGGGTGTCCCGAAGGTCATGTCGGCCCATACCGACACGAGTTTCGGGACACTGGGGTGTCCGAGTTTCGGGACACTGGGGTGTCCCGAAAGTCATGTCGGCCCATACCGACACGAGTTTCGGGACACTGGGGTGTCCCGAAAGTCATGTCGGCCCATACCGACACGAGTTTCGGGACACTGGGGTGTCCCGAAAGTCATGTCGGGGTGTCCCGAAAGTCATGTCGGCCCATACCGACACGAGTTTCGGGACACTGGGGTGTCCCGAAAGTCATGTCGGCCCATACCGACACGAGTTTCGGGACACTGGGGTGTCCCGAAAGTCATGTCGGCCCATACCGACACGAGTGTCGGGACACTGGGGTGTCCCGAAAGTCATGTCGGCCCATACCGACACGAGTTTCGGGACACTGGGGTGTCCCGAAAGTCATGTCGGCCCACACTGGGGTGTCCCGAAAGTCATGTCGGCCCATACCGACACGAGTTTCGGGACACTGGGGTGTCCCGAAAGTCATGTCGGCCCATACCGACACGAGTTTCGGGACACTGGGGTGTCCCGAAAGTCATGTCGGCCCATACCGACACGAGTTTCGGGACACTGGGGTGTCCCGAAAGTCATGTCGGCCCATACCGACACGAGTTTCGGGACACTGGGGTGTCCCGAAAGTCATGTCGGCCCATACCGACACGAGTTTCGGGACACTGGGGTGTCCCGAAAGTCATGTCGGCCCATACCGACACGAGTTTCGGGACACTGGGGTGTCCCGAAAGTCATGTCGGCCCATACCGACACGAGTTTCGGGACACTGGGGTGTCCCGAAAGTCATGTCGGCCCATACCGACACGAGTTTCGGGACACTGGGGTGTCCCGAAAGTCATGTCGGCCCATACCGACACGAGTTTCGGGACACTGGGGTGTCCCGAAAGTCATGTCGGCCCACACTGGGGTGTCCCGAAAGTCATGTCGGCCCATACCGACACGAGTTTCGGGACACTGGGGTGTCCCGAAAGTCATGTCGGCCCATACCGACACGAGTTTCGGGACACTGGGGTGTCCCGAAAGTCATGTCGGCCCATACCGACACGAGTTTCGGGACACTGGGGTGTCCCGAAAGTCATGTCGGCCCATACCGACACGAGTTTCGGGACACTGGGGTGTCCCGAAAGTCATGTCGGCCCATACCGACACGAGTTTCGGGACACTGGGGTGTCCCGAAAGTCATGTCGGCCCATACCGACACGAGTTTCGGGACACTGGGGTGTCCCGAAAGTCATGTCGGCCCATACCGACACGAGTTTCGGGACACTGGGGTGTCCCGAAAGTCATGTCGGCCCATACCGACACGAGTGTCGGGACACTGGGGTGTCCCGAAAGTCATGTCGGCCCATACCGACACGAGTGTCGGGACACTGGGGTGTCCCGAAAGTCATGTCGGCCCACACTGGGGTGTCCCGAAAGTCATGTCGGCCCATACCGACACGAGTTTCGGGACACTGGGGTGTCCCGAAAGTCATGTCGGCCCATACCGACACGAGTTTCGGGACACTGGGGTGTCCCGAAAGTCATGTCGGCCCATACCGACACGAGTTTCGGGACACTGGGGTGTCCCGAAAGTCATGTCGGCCCATACCGACACGAGTTTCGGGACACTGGGGTGTCCCGAAAGTCATGTCGGCCCATACCGACACGAGTGTCGGGACACTGGGGTGTCCCGAAAGTCATGTCGGCCCACACTGGGGTGTCCCGAAAGTCATGTCGGCCCATACCGACACGAGTTTCGGGACACTGGGGTGTCCCGAAAGTCATGTCGGCCCATACCGACACGAGTTTCGGGACACTGGGGTGTCCCGAAAGTCATGTCGGCCCATACCGACACGAGTTTCGGGACACTGGGGTGTCCCGAAAGTCATGTCGGCCCATACCGACACGAGTTTCGGGACACTGGGGTGTACCGAAAGTCATGTCGGCCCATACCGACACGAGTTTCGGGACACTGGGGTGTCCCGAAAGTCATGTCGGCCCATACCGACACGAGTTTCGGGACACTGGGGTGTCCCGGAAATCATGTCGGCCCATACCGACACGAGTTTCGGGACACTGGGGTGTCCCGAAAGTCATGTCGGCCCACACTGGGGTGTCCCGAATGTCATGTCGGCCCATACCGACACGAGTTTCGGGACACTGGGATGTCCCGAAAGTCATGTCGGCCCATACCGACACGAGTTTCGGGACACTGGGGTGTCCCGAATGTCATGTCGGCCCATACCGACACGAGTTTCGGGACACTGGGATGTCCCGAAAGTCATGTCGGCCCATACCGACACGAGTTTCGGGACACTGGGATGTCCCGAAAGTCATGTCGGCCCATACCGACACGAGTTTCGGGACACTGGGATGTCCCGAAAGTCATGTCGGCCCATACCGACACGAGTTTCGGGACACTGGGGTGTCCCGAAAGTCATGTCGGCCCATACCGACACGAGTTTCGGGACACTGGGGTGTCCCGAAAGTCATGTCGGCCCATACCGACACGAGTTTCGGGACACTGGGGTGTCCCGAAAGTCATGTCGGCCCATACCGACACGAGTTTCGGGACACTGGGGTGTCCCGAAAGTCATGTCGGCCCATACCGACACGAGTTTCGGGACACTGGGGTGTCCCGAAAGTCATGTCGGCCCATACCGACACGAGTTTCGGGACACTGGGGTGTCCCGAAAGTCATGTCGGCCCATACCGACACGAGTTTCGGGACACACATCCCAGTGTCGGCCCATACAGTGTCGGCCCAAGTCATGTCGGCCCATACCGACACGAGTTTCGGGACACTGGGGTGTCCCGAAAGTCATGTCGGCCCATACCGACACGAGTTTCGGGACACTGGGGGGTCCCGAAAGTCATGTCGGCCCATACCGACACGAGTTTCGGGACACTGGGGTGTCCCGAAAGTCATGTCGGCCCATACCGACACGAGTTTCGGGACACTGGGGTGTCCCGAAAGTCATGTCGGCCCATACCGACACGAGTTTCGGGACACTGGGGTGTCCCGAAAGTCATGTCGGCCCATACCGACACGAGTTTCGGGACACTGGGGTGTCCCGAAAGTCATGTCGGCCCATACCGACACGAGTTTCGGGACACTGGGGTGTCCCGAAAGTCATGTCGGCCCATACCGACACGAGTTTCGGGACACTGGGGTGTCCCGAAAGTCATGTCGGCCCATACCGACACGAGTTTCGGGACACTGGGGTGTCCCGAAAGTCATGTCGGCCCATACCGACACGAGTTTCGGGACACTGGGGTGTCCCGAAAGTCATGTCGGCCCATACCGACACGAGTTTCGGGACACTGGGGGTCCCGAAAGTCATGTCGGCCCATACCGACACGAGTTTCGGGACACTGGGGTGTCCCGAAAGTCATGTCGGCCCATACCGACACGAGTCATGTCGGCCCATACCGACACGAGTTTCGGGACACTGGGGTGTTCCGAAAGTGATGTCGGCCCATACCGACACGAGTTTCGGGACACTGGGGTGTCCCGAAAGTCATGTCGGCCCATACCGACACGAGTTTCGGGACACTGGGGTGTCCCGAAAGTCATGTCGGCCCATACCGACACGAGTTTCGGGACACTGGCGTGTCCCGAAAGTCATGTCGGCCCATACCGACACGAGTTTCGGGACACTGGCGTGTCCCGAAAGTCATGTCGGCCCATACCGACACGAGTTTCGGGACACTGGGGTGTCCCGAAAGTCATGTCGGCCCATACCGACACGAGTTTCGGGACACTGGGGTGTCCCGAAAGTCATGTCGGCCCATACCGACACGAGTTTCGGGACACTGGGGTGTCCCGAAAGTCATGTCGGCCCATACCGACACGAGTTTCGGGACACTGGGGTGTCCCGAAAGTCATGTCGGCCCATACCGACACGAGTTTCGGGACACTGGGGTGTCCCGAAAGTCATGTCGGCCCATACCGACACGAGTTTCGGGACACTGGGGTGTCCCGAAAGTCATGTCGGCCCATACCGACACGAGTTTCGGGACACTGGGGTGTCCCGAAAGTCATGTCGGCCCATACCGACACGAGTTTCGGGACACTGGGGTGTCCCGAAAGTCATGTCGGCCCATACCGACACGAGTTTCGGGACACTGGGGTGTCCCGAAAGTCATGTCGGCCCATACCGACACGAGTTTCGGGACACTGGGGTGTCCCGAAAGTCATGTCGGCCCATACCGACACGAGTTTCGGGACACTGGGGTGTCCCGAAAGTCATGTCGGCCCATACCGACACGAGTTTCGGGACACTGGGGTGTCCCGAAAGTCATGTCGGCCCATACCGACACGAGTTTCGGGACACTGGGGTGTCCCGAAAGTCATGTCGGCCCATACCGACACGAGCTTCGGGACACTGGGGTGTCCCGAAAGTCATGTCGGCCCATACCGACACGAGTTTCGGGACACTGGGGTGTCCCGAAAGTCATGTCGGCCCATACCGACACGAGTTTCGGGACACTGGGGTGTCCCGAAAGTCATGTCGGCCCATACCGACACGAGTTTCGGGACACTGGGGTGTCCCGAAAGTCATGTCGGCCCATACCGACACGAGTTTCGGGACACTGGGGTGTCCCGAAAGTCATGTCGGCCCATACCGACACGAGTTTCGGGACACTGGGGTGTCCCGAAAGTCATGTCGGCCCATACCGACACGAGTTTCGGGACACTGGGGTGTCCCGAAAGTCATGTCGGCCCATACCGACACGAGTTTCGGGACACTGGGGTGTCCCGAAAGTCATGTCGGCCCATACCGACACGAGTTTCGGGACACTGGGGTGTCCCGAAAGTCATGTCGGCCCATACCGACACGAGTTTCGGGACACTGGGGTGTCCCGAAAGTCATGTCGGCCCATACCGACACGAGTTTCGGGACACTGGGGTGTCCCGAAAGTCATGTCGGCCCATACCGACACGAGTTTCGGGACACTGGGGTGTCCCGAAAGTCATGTCGGCCCATACCGACACGAGTTTCGGGACACTGGGGTGTCCCGAAAGTCATGTCGGCCCATACCGACACGAGTTTCGGGACACTGGGGTGTCCCGAAAGTCATGTCGGCCCATACCGACACGAGTTTCGGGACACTGGGGTGTCCCGAAAGTCATGTCGGCCCATACCGACACGAGTTTCGGGACACTGGGGTGTCCCGAAAGTCATGTCGGCCCATACCGACACGAGTTTCGGGACACTGGGGTGTCCCGAAAGTCATGTCGGCCCATACCGACACGAGTTTCGGGACACTGGGGTGTCCCGAAAGTCATGTCGGCCCATACCGACACGAGTTTCGGGACACTGGGGTGTCCCGAAAGTCATGTCGGCCCATACCGACACGAGTTTCGGGACACTGGGGTGTCCCGAAAGTCATGTCGGCCCATACCGACACGAGTTTCGGGACACTGGGGTGTCCCGAAAGTCATGTCGGCCCATACCGACACGAGTTTCGGGACACTGGGGTGTCCCGAAAGTCATGTCGGCCCATACCGACACGAGTTTCGGGACACTGGGGTGTCCCGAAAGTCATGTCGGCCCATACCGACACGAGTTTCGGGACACTGGGGTGTCCCGAAAGTCATGTCGGCCCATACCGACACGAGTTTCGGGACACTGGGGTGTCCCGAAAGTCATGTCGGCCCATACCGACACGAGTTTCGGGACACTGGGGTGTCCCGAAAGTCATGTCGGCCCATACCGACACGAGTTTCGGGACACTGGGGTGTCCCGAAAGTCATGTCGGCCCATACCGACACGAGTTTCGGGACACTGGGGTGTCCCGAAAGTCATGTCGGCCCATACCGACACGAGTTTCGGGACACTGGGGTGTCCCGAAAGTCATGTCGGCCCATACCGACACGAGTTTCGGGACACTGGGGTGTCCCGAAAGTCATGTCGGCCCATACCGACACGAGTTTCGGGACACTGGGGTGTCCCGAAAGTCATGTCGGCCCATACCGACACGAGTTTCGGGACACTGGGGTGTCCCGAAAGTCATGTCGGCCCATACCGACACGAGTTTCGGGACACTGGGGTGTCCCGAAAGTCATGTCGGCCCATACCGACACGAGTTTCGGGACACTGGGGAAAGTCATGTCGGCCCATACCGACACGAGTTTCGGGACACTGGGGTGTCCCGAAAGTCATGTCGGCCCATACCGACACGAGTTTCGGGACACTGGGGTGTCCCGAAAGTCATGTCGGCCCATACCGACACGAGTTTCGGGACACTGGGGTGTCCCGAAAGTCATGTCGGCCCATACCGACACGAGTTTCGGGACACTGGGGGTGTCCCGAAAGTCATGTCGGCCCATACCGACACGAGTTTCGGGACACTGGGGTGTCCCGAAAGTCATGTCGGCCCATACCGACACGAGTTTCGGGACACTGGGGTGTCCCGAAAGTCATGTCGGCCCATACCGACACGAGTTTCGGGACACTGGGGTGTCCCGAAAGTCATGTCGGCCCATACCGACACGACACTGGGTCCGAAGTCATGTCGCCCATACGACCGAGTCGGACACTGGGGTGTCCCGAAAGTCATGTCGGCCCATACCGACACGAGTTTCGGGACACTGGGGTGTCCCGAAAGTCATGTCGGCCCATACCGACACGAGTTTCGGGACACTGGGGGTGTCCCGAAAGTCATGTCGGGCCCATACCGACACGAGTTTCGGGGACACTGGGGTGTCCCGAAAGTCATGTCGGCCCATACCGACACGAGCTTTCGGGACACTGGGGGTGTCCCCGAAAGTCATGTCGGCCCATACCGACACGAGTTTCGGGACACTGGGGTGTCCCGAAAGTCATGTCGGCCCATACCGACACGAGTTTCGGGACACTGGGGTGTCCCCGAAAGTCATGTCGGCCCATACCGACACGAGTTTCGGGACACTGGGGTGTCCCGAAAGTCATGTCGGCCCATACCGACACGAGTTTCGGGACACTGGGGGTGTCCCGAAAGTCATGTCGGCCCATACCGACACGAGTTTCGGGACACTGGGGTGTCCCGAAAGTCATGTCGGCCCATACCGACACGAGTATCGGGACACTGGGGTGTCCCGAAAGACATGTCGGCCCATACCGACACGAGTTTCGGGACACTGGGGTGTCAATGTCGGCCCATACCGACACGAGTTTTCGGGACACTGGGGTGTCCCGAAAGTCATGTCGGCCCATACCGACACGAGTTTCGGGACACTGGGGTCGTCATGTCGGCCCATACCGAAACGAGTTTCGGGAGACTGGGGTGTCCCGAAAGTCATGTCGGCCCATACCGACACGAGTTTCGGGACACTGGGGTGTCCCCGAAAGTCATGTCGGCCCATACCGACACGAGTTTCGGGACACTGGGGTGTCCCCGAAAGTCATGTCGGCCCATACCGACACGAGTTTCGGGACACTGGGGTGTCCCGAAAGTCATGTCGGCCCATACCGACACGAGTTTCGGGACACTGGGGTGTCCCGAAAGTCATGTCGGCCCATACCGACACGAGTTTCGGGACACTGGGGTGTCCCGAAAGTCATGTCGGCCCATACCGACACGAGTTTCGGGACACTGGGGTGTCCCGAAAGTCATGTCGGCCCATACCGACACGAGTTTCGGGACACTGGGGTGTCCCGAAAGTCATGTCGGCCCATATCCGACACGAGTTTCGGGACACTGGGGGTGTCCCGAAAGTCATGTCGGCCCCATACCGACACGAGTTTCGGGACACTGGGGTGTCCCGAAAGTCATGTCGGCCCATACCGACACGAGTTTCGGGACACTGGGGTGTCCCGAAAGTCATGTCGGCCCATACCGACACGAGTTTCGGGACACTGGGGTGTCCCGAAAGTCATGTCGGCCCATACCGACACGAGTTTCGGGACACTGGGGTGTCCCGAAAGTCATGTCGGCCCATACCGACACGAGTTTTCGGGACACTGGGGTGTCCCGAAAGTCATGTCGGCCCATACCGACACGAGTTTCGGGACACTGGGGTGTCCCGAAAGTCATGTCGGCCCATACCGACACGAGTTTCGGGACACTGGGGTGTCCCGAAAGTCATGTCGGCCCATACCGACACGTGTTTCGGGACACTGGGGTGTCCCGAAAGTCATGTCGGCCCATACCGACACGAGTTTCGGGACACTGGGGTGTCCCGAAAGTCATGTCGGCCCATACCGACACGAGTTTCGGGACACTGGGGTGTCCCGAAAGTCATGTCGGCCCATACCGACACGAGTTTCGGGACACTGGGGTGTCCCCGAAAGTCATGTCGGCCCATACCGACACGAGTTTCGGGACACTGGGGTGTCCCGAAAGTCATGTCGGCCCATACCGACACGAGTTTCGGGACACTGGGGTGTCCCGAAAGTCATGTCGGCCCATACCGGACACGAGTATCGGGACACTGGGGTGTCCCGAAAGTCATGTCGGCCCATACCGACACGAGTTTCGGGACACTGGGGGTGTCATGTCGGCCCATACCGACACGAGTTTTGGGACACTGGGGTGTCCCGAAAGTCATGTCGGCCCATACCGACACGAGTTTCGGGACACTGGGGGGTCATGTCGGCCCATACCGACACGAGTTTCGGGACACTGGGGTGTCCCGAAAGTCATGTCGGCCCATACCGACACGAGTTTCGGGACACTGGGGTGTCCCGAAAGTCATGTCGGCCCATACCGACACGAGTTTTCGGGGACACTGGGGTGTCCCGAAAGTCATGTCGGCCCATACCGACACGAGTTTCGGGACACTGGGGTGTCCCGAAAGTCATGTCGCTGGGGTGTCCCGAAAGTCATGTCGGCCCATACCGACACGAGTTTCGGGACACTGGGGTGTCCCGAAAGTCATGTCGGCCCATACCGACACGAGTTTCGGGACACTGGGGTGTCCCGAAAGTCATGTCGGCCCATACCGACACGAGTATCGGGACACTGGGGTGTCCCGAAAGTCATGTCGGCCCATACCGACACGAGTATCGGGACACTGGGGTGTCCCGAAAGTCATGTCGGCCCATACCGACACGAGTTTCGGGACACTGGGGTGTCATGTCGGCCCATACCGACACGAGTTTTGGGACACTGGGGTGTCCCGAAAGTCATGTCGGCCCATACCGACACGAGTTTCGGGACACTGGGGTGTCATGTCGGCCCATACCGACACGAGTTTCGGGCCACTGGGGTGTCCCGAAAGTCATGTCGGCCCATACCGACACGAGTTTCGGGACACTGGGGTGTCCCGAAAGTCATGTCGGCCCATACCGACACGAGTTTCGGGACACTGGGGTGTCCCGAAAGTCATGTCGGCCCATACCGACACGAGTTTCGGGACACTGGGGTGTCCCGAAAGTCATGTCGGCCCATACCGACACGAGTTTCGGGACACTGGGGTGTCCCGAAAGTCATGTCGGCCCATACCGACACGAGTTTCGGGACACTGGGGTGTCCCGAAAGTCATGTCGGCCCATACCGACACGAGTTTCGGGACACTGGGGTGTCCCGAAAGTCATGTCGGCCCATACCGACACGAGTTTCGGGACACTGGGGTGTCCCGAAAGTCATGTCGGCCCATACCGACACGAGTTTCGGGACACTGGGGTGTCCCGAAAGTCATGTCGGCCCATACCGACACGAGTTTCGGGACACTGGGGTGTCCCGAAAGTCATGTCGGCCCATACCGACACGAGTTTCGGGACACTGGGGTGTCCCGAAAGTCATGTCGGCCCATACCGACACGAGTTTCGGGACACTGGGGTGTCCCGAAAGTCATGTCGGCCCATACCGACACGAGTTTCGGGACACTGGGGTGTCCCGAAAGTCATGTCGGCCCATACCGACACGAGTTTCGGGACACTGGGGTGTCCCGAAAGTCATGTCGGCCCATACCGACACGAGTTTCGGGACACTGGGGTGTCCCGAAAGTCATGTCGGCCCATACCGACACGAGTTTCGGGACACTGGGGTGTCCCGAAAGTCATGTCGGCCCATACCGACACGAGTTTCGGGACACTGGGGTGTCCCGAAAGTCATGTCGGCCCATACCGACACGAGTTTCGGGACACTGGGGTGTCCCGAAAGTCATGTCGGCCCATACCGACACGAGTTTCGGGACACTGGGGTGTCCCGAAAGTCATGTCGGCCCATACCGACACGAGTTTCGGGACACTGGGGTGTCCCGAAAGTCATGTCGGCCCATACCGACACGAGTTTCGGGACACTGGGGTGTCCCGAAAGTCATGTCGGCCCATACCGACACGAGTTTCGGGACACTGGGGTGTCCCGAAAGTCATGTCGGCCCATACCGACACGAGTTTCGGGACACTGGGGTGTCCCGAAAGTCATGTCGGCCCATACCGACACGAGTTTCGGGACACTGGGGTGTCCCGAAAGTCATGTCGGCCCATACCGACACGAGTTTCGGGACACTGGGGTGTCCCGAAAGTCATGTCGGCCCATACCGACACGAGTTTCGGGACACTGGGGTGTCCCGAAAGTCATGTCGGCCCATACCGACACGAGTTTCGGGACACTGGGGTGTCCCGAAAGTCATGTCGGCCCATACCGACACGAGTTTCGGGACACTGGGGTGTCCCGAAAGTCATGTCGGCCCATACCGACACGAGTTTCGGGACACTGGGGTGTCCCGAAAGTCATGTCGGCCCATACCGACACGAGTTTCGGGACACTGGGGTGTCCCGAAAGTCATGTCGGCCCATACCGACACGAGTTTCGGGACACTGGGGTGTCCCGAAAGTCATGTCGGCCCATACCGACACGAGTTTCGGGACACTGGGGTGTCCCGAAAGTCATGTCGGCCCATACCGACACGAGTTTCGGGACACTGGGGTGTCCCGAAAGTCATGTCGGCCCATACCGACACGAGTTTCGGGACACTGGGGTGTCCCGAAAGTCATGTCGGCCCATACCGACACGAGTTTCGGGACACTGGGGTGTCCCGAAAGTCATGTCGGCCCATACCGACACGAGTTTCGGGACACTGGGGTGTCCCGAAAGTCATGTCGGCCCATACCGACACGAGTTTCGGGACACTGGGGTGTCCCGAAAGTCATGTCGGCCCATACCGACACGAGTTTCGGGACACTGGGGTGTCCCGAAAGTCATGTCGGCCCATACCGACACGAGTTTCGGGACACTGGGGTGTCCCGAAAGTCATGTCGGCCCATACCGACACGAGTTTCGGGACACTGGGGTGTCCCGAAAGTCATGTCGGCCCATACCGACACGAGTTTCGGGACACTGGGGTGTCCCGAAAGTCATGTCGGCCCATACCGACACGAGTTTCGGGACACTGGGGTGTCCCGAAAGTCATGTCGGCCCATACCGACACGAGTTTCGGGACACTGGGGTGTCCCGAAAGTCATGTCGGCCCATACCGACACGAGTTTCGGGACACTGGGGTGTCCCGAAAGTCATGTCGGCCCATACCGACACGAGTTTCGGGACACTGGGGTGTCCCGAAAGTCATGTCGGCCCATACCGACACGAGTTTCGGGACACTGGGGTGTCCCGAAAGTCATGTCGGCCCATACCGACACGAGTTTCGGGACACTGGGGTGTCCCGAAAGTCATGTCGGCCCATACCGACACGAGTTTCGGGACACTGGGGTGTCCCGAAAGTCATGTCGGCCCATACCGACACGAGTTTCGGGACACTGGGGTGTCCCGAAAGTCATGTCGGCCCATACCGACACGAGTTTCGGGACACTGGGGTGTCCCGAAAGTCATGTCGGCCCATACCGACACGAGTTTCGGGACACTGGGGTGTCCCGAAAGTCATGTCGGCCCATACCGACACGAGTTTCGGGACACTGGGGTGTCCCGAAAGTCATGTCGGCCCATACCGACACGAGTTTCGGGACACTGGGGTGTCCCGAAAGTCATGTCGGCCCATACCGACACGAGTTTCGGGACACTGGGGTGTCCCGAAAGTCATGTCGGTATGGGCCGACACGAGTTTCGGGACACTGGGGTGTCCCGAAAGTCATGTCGGCCCATACCGACACGAGTTTCGGGACACTGGGGTGTCATGTCGGCCCATACCGACACGAGTTTCGGGACACTGGGGTGTCCCGAAAGTCATGTCGGCCCATACCGACACGAGTTTCGGGACACTGGGGTGTCCCGAAAGTCATGTCGGCCCATACCGACACGAGTTTCGGGACACTGGGGTGTCCCGAAAGTCATGTCGGCCCATACCGACACGAGTTTCGGGACACTGGGGTGTCCCGAAAGTCATGTCGGCCCATACCGACACGAGTTTCGGGACACTGGGGTGTCCCGAAAGTCATGTCGGCCCATACCGACACGAGTTTCGGGACACTGGGGTGTCCCGAAAGTCATGTCGGCCCATACCGACACGAGTTTCGGGACACTGGGGTGTCCCGAAAGTCATGTCGGCCCATACCGACACGAGTTTCGGGACACTGGGGTGTCCCGAAAGTCATGTCGGCCCATACCGACACGAGTTTCGGGACACTGGGGTGTCCCGAAAGTCATGTCGGCCCATACCGACACGAGTTTCGGGACACTGGGGTGTCCCGAAAGTCATGTCGGCCCATACCGACACGAGTTTCGGGACACTGGGGTGTCCCGAAAGTCATGTCGGCCCATACCGACACGAGTTTCGGGACACTGGGGTGTCCCGAAAGTCATGTCGGCCCATACCGACACGAGTTTCGGGACACTGGGGTGTCCCGAAAGTCATGTCGGCCCATACCGACACGAGTTTCGGGACACTGGGGTGTCCCGAAAGTCATGTCGGCCCATACCGACACGAGTTTCGGGACACTGGGGTGTCCCGAAAGTCATGTCGGCCCATACCGACACGAGTTTCGGGACACTGGGGTGTCCCGAAAGTCATGTCGGCCCATACCGACACGAGTTTCGGGACACTGGGGTGTCCCGAAAGTCATGTCGGCCCATACCGACACGAGTTTCGGGACACTGGGGTGTCCCGAAAGTCATGTCGGCCCATACCGACACGAGTTTCGGGACACTGGGGTGTCCCGAAAGTCATGTCGGCCCATACCGACACGAGTTTCGGGACACTGGGGTGTCCCGAAAGTCATGTCGGCCCATACCGACACGAGTTTCGGGACACTGGGGTGTCCCGAAAGTCATGTCGGCCCATACCGACACGAGTTTCGGGACACTGGGGTGTCCCGAAAGTCATGTCGGCCCATACCGACACGAGTTTCGGGACACTGGGGTGTCCCGAAAGTCATGTCGGCCCATACCGACACGAGTTTCGGGACACTGGGGTGTCCCGAAAGTCATGTCGGCCCATACCGACACGAGTTTCGGGACACTGGGGTGTCCCGAAAGTCATGTCGGCCCATACCGACACGAGTTTCGGGACACTGGGGTGTCCCGAAAGTCATGTCGGCCCATACCGACACGAGTTTCGGGACACTGGGGTGTCCCGAAAGTCATGTCGGCCCATACCGACACGAGTTTCGGGACACTGGGGTGTCCCGAAAGTCATGTCGGCCCATACCGACACGAGTTTCAGGACACTGGGGTGTCCCGAAAGTCATGTCGGCCCATACCGACACGAGTTTCGGGACACTGGGGTGTCCCGAAAGTCATGTCGGCCCATACCGACACTGGGGTGTCCCGAAAGTCATGTCGGCCCATACCGACACGAGTTTCGGGACACTGGGGTGTCCCGAAAGTCATGTCGGCCCATACCGACACGAGTTTCGGGACACTGGGGTGTCCCGAAAGTCATGTCGGCCCATACCGACACGAGTTTCGGGACACTGGGGTGTCCCGAAAGTCATGTCGGCCCATA
Organism: Eristalis tenax; assembly: GCA_905231855.2. Lineage (NCBI taxonomy): Eukaryota > Metazoa > Arthropoda > Insecta > Diptera > Syrphidae > Eristalis > Eristalis tenax. Next base: position 16,897,813 of record HG993126.1, on the reverse strand, counting down.
CCGACACGAGTTTCGGGACACTGGGGTGTCCCGAAAGTCATGTCGGCCCATACCGACACGAGTTTCGGGACACTGGGGTGTCCCGAAAGTCATGTCGGCCCATACCGACACGAGTGGGGTGTCCCGAAAGTCATGTCGGCCCATACCGACACGAGTTTCGGGACACTGGGGTGTCCCGAAAGTCATGTCGGCCCATACCGACACGAGTTTCGGGACACCCCAGTGTCCCGAAACTCGTGTCGGTATGGGCCGACATGACACCCCAGTGTCCCGAAACTCGTGTCGGTATGGGCCGACATGACTTTCGGGACACCCCAGTGTCCCGAAACTCGTGTCGGTATGGGCCGACATGACTTTCGGGACACCCCAGTGTCCCGAAACTCGTGTCGGTATGGGCCGACATGACTTTCGGGACACCCCAGTGTCCCGAAACTCGTGTCGGTATGGGCCGACATGACTTTCGGGACACCCCAGTGTCCCGAAACTCGTGTCGGTATGGGCCGACATGACTTTCGGGACACCCCAGTGTCCCGAAACTCGTGTCGGTATGGGCCGACATGACTTTCGGGATACCCCAGTGTCCCGAAACTCGTGTCGGTATGGGCCGACATGACTTTCGGGACACCCCAGTGTCCCGAAACTCGTGTCGGTATGGGCCGACATGACATTCGGGACACCCCAGTGTCCCGAAACTCGTGTCGGTATGGGCCGACATGACTTTCGGGACACCCCAGTGTCCCGAAACTCGTGTCGGTATGGGCCGACATGACTTTCGGGACACCCCAGTGTCCCGAAACTCGTGTCGGTATGGGCCGACATGACTTTCGGGACACCCCAGTGTCCCGAAACTCGTGTCGGTATGGGCCGACATGACTTTCGGGACACCCCAGTGGGTGGGACACTGACTTTCGGGACACCCCAGTGTCCCGAAACTCGTGTCGGTATGGGCCGACATGACTTTCGGGACACCCCAGTGGGTGGGACACTGGGGTGTCCCGAAAGTCATGTCGGCCCATACCGACACGAGTTTCGGGACACTGGGGTGTCCCGAAAGTCATGTCGGCCCATACCGACACGAGTTTCGGGACACTGGGGTGTCCCGAAAGTCATGTCGGCCCATACCGACACGAGTTTCGGGACACTGGGGTGTCCCGAAAGTCATGTCGGCCCATACCGACACGAGTTTCGGGACACTGGGGTGTCCCGAAAGTCATGTCGGCCCATACCGACACGAGTTTCGGGACACTGGGGTGTCCCGAAACTCGTGTCGGTATGGGCCGACATGACTTTCGGGACACCCCAGTGTCCCGAAACTCGTGTCGGTATGGGCCGACATGACTTTCGGGACACCCCAGTGTCCCGAAACTCGTGTCGGTATGGGCCGACATGACTTTCGGGACACCCCAGTGGGTGGGACACTGACTTTCGGGACACCCCAGTGTCCCGAAACTCGTGTCGGTATGGGCCGACATGACTTTCGGGACACCCCAGTGGGTGGGACACTGGGGTGTCCCGAAAGTCATGTCGGCCCATACCGACACGAGTTTCGGGACACTGGGGTGTCCCGAAAGTCATGTCGGCCCATACCGACACGAGTTTCGGGACACTGGGGTGTCCCGAAAGTCATGTCGGCCCATACCGACACGAGTTTCGGGACACTGGGGTGTCCCGAAAGTCATGTCGGCCCATACCGACACGAGTTTCGGGACACTGGGGTGTCCCGAAAGTCATGTCGGCCCATACCGACACGAGTTTCGGGACACTGGGGTGTCCCGAAAGTCAGTGTCCCACCCACTGGGGTGTCCCGAAAGTCATGTCGGCCCATACCGACACGAGTTTCGGGACACTGGGGTGTCCCGAAAGTCATGTCGGCCCATACCGACACGAGTTTCGGGACACTGGGGTGTCCCGAAAGTCATGTCGGCCCATACCGACACGAGTTTCGGGACACTGGGGTGTCCCGAAAGTCATGTCGGCCCATACCGACACGAGTTTCGGGACACTGGGGTGTCCCGAATGTCATGTCGGCCCATACCGACACGAGTTTCGGGACACTGGGGTGTCCCGAAAGTCATGTCGGCCCATACCGACACGAGTTTCGGGACACTGGGGTGTCCCGAAAGTCATGTCGGCCCATACCGACACGAGTTTCGGGACACTGGGGTGTCCCGAAAGTCATGTCGGCCCATACCGACACGAGTTTCGGGACACTGGGGTGTCCCGAAAGTCATGTCGGCCCAAACCGACACGAGTTTCGGGACACTGGGGTGTCCCGAAAGTCATGTCGGCCCATACCGACACGAGTTTCGGGACACTGGGGTGTCCCGAAAGTCATGTCGGCCCATACCGACACGAGTTTCGGGACACCCCAGTGTCCCGAAACTCGTGTCGGTATGGGCCGACATGACTTTCGGGACACCCCAGTGTCCCGAAACTCGTGTCGGTATGGGCCGACATGACTTTCGGGACACCCCAGTGTCCCGAAACTCGTGTCGGTATGGGCCGACATGACTTTCGGGACACCCCAGTGTCCCGAAACTCGTGTCGGTATGGGCCGACATGACTTTCGGGACACCCCAGTGTCCCGAAACTCGTGTCGGTATGGGCCGACATGACATTCGGGACACCCCAGTGTCCCGAAACTCGTGTCGGTATGGGCCGACATGACTTTCGGGACACCCCAGTGTCCCGAAACTCGTGTCGGTATGGGCCGACATGACTTTCGGGACACCCCAGTGTCCCGAAACTCGTGTCGGTATGGGCCGACATGACTTTCGGGACACCCCAGTGTCCCGAAACTCGTGTCGGTATGGGCCGACATGACTTTCGGGACACCCCAGTGGGTGGGACACTGACTTTCGGGACACCCCAGTGTCCCGAAACTCGTGTCGGTATGGGCCGACATGACTTTCGGGACACCCCAGTGGGTGGGACACTGGAGTGTCCCGAAAGTCATGTCGGCCCATACCGACACGAGTTTCGGGACACTGGGGTGTCCCGAAAGTCATGTCGGCCCATACCGACACGAGTTTCGGGACACTGGGGTGTCCCGAAAGTCATGTCGGCCCAAACCGACACGAGTTTCGGGACACTGGGGTGTCCCGAAAGTCATGTCGGCCCATACCGACACGAGTTTCGGGACACTGGGGTGTCCCGAAAGTCATGTCGGCCCATACCGACACGAGTTTCGGGACACTGGGGTGTCCCGAAAGTCATGTCGGCCCATACCGACACGAGTTTCGGGACACTGGGGTGTCCCGAAAGTCATGTCGGCAAATACCGACACGAGTTTCGGGACACTGGGGTGTCCCGAAAGTCATGTCGGCCCATACCGACACGAGTTTCGGGACACTGGGGTGTCCCGAAAGTCATGTCGGCCCATACCGACACGAGTTTCGGGACACTGGGGTGTCCCGAAAGTCATGTCGGCCCATACCGACACGAGTTTCGGGACACTGGGGTGTCCCGAAAGTCATGTCGGCCCATACCGACACGAGTTTCGGGACACTGGGGTGTCCCGAAAGTCATGTCGGCCCATACCGACACGAGTTTCGGGACACTGGGGTGTCCCGAAAGTCATGTCGGCCCATACCGACACGAGTTTCGGGACACTGGGGTGTCCCGAAAGTCATGTCGGCCCATACCGACACGAGTTTCGGGACACTGGGGTGTCCCGAAAGTCATGTCGGCCCATACCGACACGAGTTTCGGGACACTGGGGTGTCCCGAAAGTCATGTCGGCCCATACCGACACGAGTTTCGGGACACTGGGGTGTCCCGAAAGTCATGTCGGCCCATACCGACACGAGTTTCGGGACACTGGGGTGTCCCGAAAGTCATGTCGGCCCATACCGACACGAGTTTCGGGACACTGGGGTGTCCCGAAAGTCATGTCGGCCCATACCGACACGAGTTTCGGGACACTGGGGTGTCCCGAAAGTCATGTCGGCCCATACCGACACGAGTTTCGGGACACTGGGGTGTCCCGAAAGTCATGTCGGCCCATACCGACACGAGTTTCGGGACACTGGGGTGTCCCGAAAGTCATGTCGGCCCATACCGACACGAGTTTCGGGACACTGGGGTGTCCCGAAAGTCATGTCGGCCCATACCGACACGAGTTTCGGGACACTGGGGTGTCCCGAAAGTCATGTCGGCCCATACCGACACGAATTTCGGGACACTGGGGTGTCCCGAAAGTCATGTCGGCCCAAACCGACACGAGTTTCGGGACACTGGGGTGTCCCGAAAGTCATGTCGGCCCATACCGACACGAGTTTCGGGACACTGGGGTGTCCCGAAAGTCATGTCGGCCCATACCGACACGAGTTTCGGGACACTGGGGTGTCCCGAAAGTCATGTCGGCCCATACCGACACGAGTTTCGGGACACTGGGGTGTCCCGAAAGTCATGTCGGCCCATACCGACACGAGTTTCGGGACACTGGGGTGTCCCGAAAGTCATGTCGGCCCATACCGACACGAGTTTCGGGACACTGGGGTGTCCCGAAAGTCATGTCGGCCCATACCGACACGAGTTTCGGGACACTGGGGTGTCCCGAAAGTCATGTCGGCCCATACCGACACGAGTTTCGGGACACTGGGGTGTCCCGAAAGTCATGTCGGCCCATACCGACACGAGTTTCGGGACACTGGGGTGTCCCGAAAGTCATGTCGGCCCATACCGACACGAGTTTCGGGACACTGGGGTGTCCCGAAAGTCATGTCGGCCCATACCGACACGAGTTTCGGGACACTGGGGTGTCCCGAAAGTCATGTCGGCCCATACCGACACGAGTTTCGGGACACTGGAGTGTCCCGAAAGTCATGTCGGCCCATACCGACACGAGTTTCGGGACACTGGAGTGTCCCGAAAGTCATGTCGCCCCATACCGACACGAGTTTCGGGACACTGGGGTGTCCCGAAAGTCATGTCGGCCCATACCGACACGAGTTTCGGGACACTGGGGTGTCCCGAAAGTCATGTCGGCCCATACCGACACGAGTTTCGGGACACTGGGGTGTCCCGAAAGTCATGTCGGCCCATACCGACACGAGTTTCGGGACACTGGGGTGTCCCGAAAGTCATGTCGGCCCATACCGACACGAGTTTCGGGACACTGGGGTGTCCCGAAAGTCATGTCGGCCCATACCGACACGAGTTTCGGGACACTGGGGTGTCCCGAAAGTCATGTCGGCCCATACCGACACGAGTTTCGGGACACTGGGGTGTCCCGAAAGTCATGTCGGCCCATACCGACACGAGTTTCGGGACACTGGGGTGTCCCGAAAGTCATGTCGGCCCATACCGACACGAGTTTCGGGACACTGGGGTGTCCCGAAAGTCATGTCGGCCCATACCGACACGAGTTTCGGGACACTGGGGTGTCCCGAAAGTCATGTCGGCCCATACCGACACGAGTTTCGGGACACTGGGGTGTCCCGAAAGTCATGTCGGCCCATACCGACACGAGTTTCGGGACACTGGGGTGTCCCGAAAGCCATGTCGGCCCATACCAGGACACCCCAGTGTCCCGAAACTCGTGTCGGCCCATACCGACACGAGTTTCGGGACACTGGGGTGTCCCGAAAGTCATGTCGGCCCATACCGACACGAGTTTCGGGACACTGGGGTGTCCCGAAAGCCATGTCGGCCCATACCAGGAGACCCCAGTGTCCCGAAAGCCATGTCGGCCCATACCGACACGAGTTTCGGGACACTGGGGTGTCCCGAAAGCCATGTCGGCCCATACCGACACGAGTTTCGGGACACTGGGGTGTCCCGAAAGTCATGTCGGCCCATACCGACACGAGTTTCGGGACACTGGGGTGTCCCGAAAGTCATGTCGGCCCATACCGACACGAGTTTCGGGACACTGGGGTGTCCCGAAAGTCATGTCGGCCCATACCGACACGAGTTTCGGGACACTGGGGTGTCCCGAAAGTCATGTCGGCCCATACCGACACGAGTTTCGGGACACTGGGGTGTCCCGAAAGTCATGTCGGCCCATACCGACACGAGTTTCGGGACACTGGGGTGTCCCGAAAGTCATGTCGGCCCATACCGACACGAGTTTCGGGACACTGGGGTGTCCCGAAAGTCATGTCGGCCCATACCGACACGAGTTTCGGGACACTGGGGTGTCCCGAAAGTCATGTCGGCCCATACCGACACGAGTTTCGGGACACTGGGGTGTCCCGAAAGTCATGTCGGCCCATACCGACACGAGTTTCGGGACACTGGGGTGTCCCGAAAGTCATGTCGGCCCATACCGACACGAGTTTCGGGACACTGGGGTGTCCCGAAAGTCATGTCGGCCCATACCGACACGAGTTTCGGGACACTGGGGTGTCCCGAAAGTCATGTCGGCCCATACCGACACGAGTTTCGGGACACTGGGGTGTCCCGAAAGTCATGTCGGCCCATACCGACACGAGTTTCGGGACACTGGGGTGTCCCGAAAGTCATGTCGGCCCATACCGACACGAGTTTCGGGACACTGGGGTGTCCCGAAAGTCATGTCGGCCCATACCGACACGAGTTTCGGGACACTGGGGTGTCCCGAAAGTCATGTCGGCCCATACCGACACGAGTTTCGGGACACTGGGGTGTCCCGAAAGTCATGTCGGCCCATACCGACACGAGTTTCGGGACACTGGGGTGTCCCGAAAGTCATGTCGGCCCATACCGACACGAGTTTCGGGACACTGGGGTGTCCCGAAAGTCATGTCGGCCCATACCGACACGAGTTTCGGGACACTGGGGTGTCCCGAAAGTCATGTCGGCCCATACCGACACGAGTTTCGGGACACTGGGGTGTCCCGAAAGTCATGTCGGCCCATACCGACACGAGTTTCGGGACACTGGGGTGTCCCGAAAGTCATGTCGGCCCATACCGACACGAGTTTCGGGACACTGGGGTGTCCCGAAAGTCATGTCGGCCCATACCGACACGAGTTTCGGGACACTGGGGTGTCCCGAAAGTCATGTCGGCCCATACCGACACGAGTTTCGGGACACTGGGGTGTCCCGAAAGTCATGTCGGCCCATACCGACACGAGTTTCGGGACACTGGGGTGTCCCGAAAGTCATGTCGGCCCATACCGACACGAGTTTCGGGACACTGGGGTGTCCCGAAAGTCATGTCGGCCCATACCGACACGAGTTTCGGGACACTGGGGTGTCCCGAAAGTCATGTCGGCCCATACCGACACGAGTTTCGGGACACTGGGGTGTCCCGAAAGTCATGTCGGCCCATACCGACACGAGTTTCGGGACACTGGGGTGTCCCGAAAGTCATGTCGGCCCATACCGACACGAGTTTCGGGACACTGGGGTGTCCCGAAAGTCATGTCGGCCCATACCGACACGAGTTTCGGGACACTGGGGTGTCCCGAAAGTCATGTCGGCCCATACCGACACGAGTTTCGGGACACTGGGGTGTCCCGAAAGTCATGTCGGCCCATACCGACACGAGTTTCGGGACACTGGGGTGTCCCGAAAGTCATGTCGGCCCATACCGACACGAGTTTCGGGACACTGGGGTGTCCCGAAAGTCATGTCGGCCCATACCGACACGAGTTTCGGGACACTGGGGTGTCCCGAAAGTCATGTCGGCCCATACCGACACGAGTTTCGGGACACTGGGGTGTCCCGAAAGTCATGTCGGCCCATACCGACACGAGTTTCGGGACACTGGGGTGTCCCGAAAGTCATGTCGGCCCATACCGACACGAGTTTCGGGACACTGGGGTGTCCCGAAAGTCATGTCGGCCCATACCGACACGAGTTTCGGGACACTGGGGTGTCCCGAAAGTCATGTCGGCCCATACCGACACGAGTTTCGGGACACTGGGGTGTCCCGAAAGTCATGTCGGCCCATACCGACACGAGTTTCGGGACACTGGGGTGTCCCGAAAGTCATGTCGGCCCATACCGACACGAGTTTCGGGACACTGGGGTGTCCCGAAAGTCATGTCGGCCCATACCGACACGAGTTTCGGGACACTGGGGTGTCCCGAAAGTCATGTCGGCCCATACCGACACGAGTTTCGGGACACTGGGGTGTCCCGAAAGTCATGTCGGCCCATACCGACACGAGTTTCGGGACACTGGGGTGTCCCGAAAGTCATGTCGGCCCATACCGACACGAGTTTCGGGACACTGGGGTGTCCCGAAAGTCATGTCGGCCCATACCGACACGAGTTTCGGGACACTGGGGTGTCCCGAAAGTCATGTCGGCCCATACCGACACGAGTTTCGGGACACTGGGGTGTCCCGAAAGTCATGTCGGCCCATACCGACACGAGTTTCGGGACACTGGGGTGTCCCGAAAGTCATGTCGGCCCATACCGACACGAGTTTCGGGACACTGGGGTGTCCCGAAAGTCATGTCGGCCCATACCGACACGAGTTTCGGGACACTGGGGTGTCCCGAAAGTCATGTCGGCCCATACCGACACGAGTTTCGGGACACTGGGGTGTCCCGAAAGTCATGTCGGCCCATACCGACACGAGTTTCGGGACACTGGGGTGTCCCGAAAGTCATGTCGGCCCATACCGACACGAGTTTCGGGACACTGGGGTGTCCCGAAAGTCATGTCGGCCCATACCGACACGAGTTTCGGGACACTGGGGTGTCCCGAAAGTCATGTCGGCCCATACCGACACGAGTTTCGGGACACTGGGGTGTCCCGAAAGTCATGTCGGCCCATACCGACACGAGTTTCGGGACACTGGGGTGTCCCGAAAGTCATGTCGGCCCATACCGACACGAGTTTCGGGACACTGGGGTGTCCCGAAAGTCATGTCGGCCCATACCGACACGAGTTTCGGGACACTGGGGTGTCCCGAAAGTCATGTCGGCCCATACCGACACGAGTTTCGGGACACTGGGGTGTCCCGAAAGTCATGTCGGCCCATACCGACACGAGTTTCGGGACACTGGGGTGTCCCGAAAGTCATGTCGGCCCATACCGACACGAGTTTCGGGACACTGGGGTGTCCCGAAAGTCATGTCGGCCCATACCGACACGAGTTTCGGGACACTGGGGTGTCCCGAAAGTCATGTCGGCCCATACCGACACGAGTTTCGGGACACTGGGGTGTCCCGAAAGTCATGTCGGCCCATACCGACACGAGTTTCGGGACACTGGGGTGTCCCGAAAGTCATGTCGGCCCATACCGACACGAGTTTCGGGACACTGGGGTGTCCCGAAAGTCATGTCGGCCCATACCGACACGAGTTTCGGGACACTGGGGTGTCCCGAAAGTCATGTCGGCCCATACCGACACGAGTTTCGGGACACTGGGGTGTCCCGAAAGTCATGTCGGCCCATACCGACACGAGTTTCGGGACACTGGGGTGTCCCGAAAGTCATGTCGGCCCATACCGACACGAGTTTCGGGACACTGGGGTGTCCCGAAAGTCATGTCGGCCCATACCGACACGAGTTTCGGGACACTGGGGTGTCCCGAAAGTCATGTCGGCCCATACCGACACGAGTTTCGGGACACTGGGGTGTCCCGAAAGTCATGTCGGCCCATACCGACACGAGTTTCGGGACACTGGGGTGTCCCGAAAGTCATGTCGGCCCATACCGACACGAGTTTCGGGACACTGGGGTGTCCCGAAAGTCATGTCGGCCCATACCGACACGAGTTTCGGGACACTGGGGTGTCCCGAAAGTCATGTCGGCCCATACCGACACGAGTTTCGGGACACTGGGGTGTCCCGAAAGTCATGTCGGCCCATACCGACACGAGTTTCGGGACACTGGGGTGTCCCGAAAGTCATGTCGGCCCATACCGACACGAGTTTCGGGACACTGGGGTGTCCCGAAAGTCATGTCGGCCCATACCGACACGAGTTTCGGGACACTGGGGTGTCCCGAAAGTCATGTCGGCCCATACCGACACGAGTTTCGGGACACTGGGGTGTCCCGAAAGTCATGTCGGCCCATACCGACACGAGTTTCGGGACACTGGGGTGTCCCGAAAGTCATGTCGGCCCATACCGACACGAGTTTCGGGACACTGGGGTGTCCCGAAAGTCATGTCGGCCCATACCGACACGAGTTTCGGGACACTGGGGTGTCCCGAAAGTCATGTCGGCCCATACCGACACGAGTTTCGGGACACTGGGGTGTCCCGAAAGTCATGTCGGCCCATACCGACACGAGTTTCGGGACACTGGGGTGTCCCGAAAGTCATGTCGGCCCATACCGACACGAGTTTCGGGACACTGGGGTGTCCCGAAAGTCATGTCGGCCCATACCGACACGAGTTTCGGGACACTGGGGTGTCCCGAAAGTCATGTCGGCCCATACCGACACGAGTTTCGGGACACTGGGGTATCCCGAAAGTCATGTCGGCCCATACCGACACGAGTTTCGGGACACTGGGGTGTCCCGAAAGTCATGTCGGCCCATACCGACACGAGTTTCGGGACACTGGGGTGTCCCGAAAGTCATGTCGGCCCATACCGACACGAGTTTCGGGACACTGGGGTGTCCCGAAAGTCATGTCGGCCCATACCGACACGAGTTTCGGGACACTGGGGTGTCCCGAAAGTCATGTCGGCCCATACCGACACGAGTTTCGGGACACTGGGGTGTCCCGAAAGTCATGTCGGCCCATACCGACACGAGTTTCGGGACACTGGGGTGTCCCGAAAGTCATGTCGGCCCATACCGACACGAGTTTCGGGACACTGGGGTGTCCCGAAAGTCATGTCGGCCCATACCGACACGAGTTTCGGGACACTGGGGTGTCCCGAAAGTCATGTCGGCCCATACCGACACGAGTTTCGGGACACTGGGGTGTCCCGAAAGTCATGTCGGCCCATACCGACACGAGTTTCGGGACACTGGGGTGTCCCGAAAGTCATGTCGGCCCATACCGACACGAGTTTCGGGACACTGGGGTGTCCCGAAAGTCATTTCGGCCCATACCGACACGAGTTTCGTGACACTGGGGTGTCCCGAAAGTCATGTCGGCCCAAACCGACACGAGTC